>CM060913.1:362128193-363392360 GCA_030737875.1 Allium sativum | reverse complement strand
TTATACATAAATTATATCATCCATTTTTTGGTCAAATTTGGACCTTGGCTGTTATATATTATGGGTAACAGATTATTATCATGCATGCATTCATTCACATATTAATTACTCACTCAGTACTATTTATTGCTTTACTTAATTTGTCTATCCATCTTCATTTGCATTATCTATATATGTTCTCCCCTTTTCTCTTAATTTCTAACTTACCTCTATTTCCCATTTTCGTTATATTCCATTTTATTTCCATGCTCCTGACCACAATAGCATTATACGTTCTCATTTTTCATTTGCTTTCCACACTAAACAAATTAATTTAAGTTGTTTATTTTTTATTTATGGTAGTTATTATTTGAAAAAAAAAGAGTAAGAATTTTGCAGTTCATTTGAAAAAAAAACTTCATTTACATTTCATTATGCATAACAATTTGGTGGTACATTTGCATTTGAACTTGTTTGTGTTTCTGTGTTATTCATTCCCTATTACATTCATGTTTCCCTATTACATTTTGTGTTGGTACATTCTCGTTTTTGTGTAGTTCATTGTGTATTGTCCATTTTCTTACATTTCACATTTGCTCTGTTTATTAAAAGATAAGTATATTTAATTTTCCAATTCTACTTCAACGCTGTCTTCTGCAAATTAGTTTGCGCATACTAGTTCCTATGTAGTCAAGGCGCAAAGGCGCAAAAAAACCCAAGGCGCAAGCGCCTTTTTGTGCGCCTTAGTTGTGCTTCGTTTTCCTGCTGTCACGGTAAAAAATGCACTTATAACTACAACTTAATATATAGTTTTGACAATAAATAATGATCGAGTTTGTAATTTTAACGATAAAACTTCATAAGTTCATGTTACAAACTAAAATAAGTAGTCAAAAAACTATTCAACCTAAATTTACAACAATAAAATACTTAAAATGAAAAAAAGCGCCTTTTGCGCTTTGGGCTTTTTTGCTCTTTTGGATTTTTTGCGCTTCACTAGCAGGTGCCTTAAATTTAAAAGAGCCCCCTAGTTGCGCCATGTGCTTTTTTGCGCCTAGGCGCGCGCCTTGACTACATAGACTAGTTCATGTGCATTTGAATCTCTGGTTTGTTGTTCTTGTTCACGTCTCATTATCACTCTTGTCTGTTACGTTTACTGTGAACTTCATTTGCACTATCTTTTTTTTTAAATAAATACAAACACAATGTCTGAAGTAAAGGGTAGTCTGATGTTAAAATTATGTTAAAATTATAAACGTTACCGAACCAGAACTCACAAATCAAGGGCAGTCTGATGTTGATGAAATACTGTGATTTTATACCAAAATTACAATGATGTTGGGGTCATAATTAAACATTGAATTAGTTCAAAGTTTATTTTACTGAAGAATGCTTTTATTTCATAAAAAACACTTTCTCCAGGCCGTGCACTTGAATTTAATGGTGTTTAACATCATAAATTTGAATATATTATACAAATTCATGATAATGTAAATATTCTTATTGAATTTTATATTCGGAGTATATTATACTAAGCACTCCTATTCGCAGATACATGGCTGAATTTAAATTTAGTATGATAGTCAGCTAGTTGCTTAATTTACTCTAATTTCCTGGTGTGAAATTAATTGAATATTAAGTTACCATGTTTGAACAAAATATAATTAACCAGGAACACATAATTAATGTCATGAACAGAAACGGATTCACAATCTGGTTTAGGAAGCAAATCGAAGCCATGCACAACAATTTTCAGGTTATAATTAACCAGGAACACATAGTGGAATAGTTAATTGTTGCAGCATACATTTGTAAAGGAGGTGATATTATCATCTTCTTAGCTAATGAATTTCTTTAGTGTGAATTTTTCTAGGGAAAATAATTGTCTCTCTAGCGCTGTATATCAGGAATAATCAAGCAGCATTTTGTTAATAAACAGCCTTTTCTATTGATGTGTGCAAATTGGAGCTTAATTATTTACCAATGGTATTGCTTGAATGTCATGGTCTTCATCTAATTAGTTCATCTCTAGCAATTGCGTGATTTCGTTATGCTTCTCTGCTGAATGTGTACTTTTCCAAAATATTACGCAGATAGAGCATTCGGAAGCGAGAACAGTACAAAGTAGTTTATGAGGAAGCAGTTATGGAAATTGCACTTCATTTATGAATGGTGTTAACCGTAAGTCGATCTCTCCTTCTGGCTTTATATATGTCTGTTATCTATTTTAGCATGCAACTGAGGTACATGTGTTAGAATGCAACTACGGATCCTTGTAGCAACCATTTTTGCATACAGGCAAACAAGTGCTTGAAGGACTTATGAAATACATGGAGTAACCAAATATGCAATGGAAGATATTTGAAGGAACTTCTTGTTGTGTGTGAAGGTGTGCAAATTGATTGTATTTTTCTTATGAGGAATTTGACCCTGCATTAGCTTTCTTATTTGCAATATTTTTTTTTCTGCATTACCATTGGGATAAATTTGTCCAGTTTTAAGATAAGTAGCGAAAGAAAATAATCTACGGTTGAATAACGTGAATTGGGAAAATCGAACAATTTGCATAAATAGAATTTCAGTGGAATAATCTGCATAAACAACAATTTTAATGGAATAACATCTTAAATATTAGTTTGGTCCCAATCTAAAATCAACAGAATGAAAGCCTAATTTTATTATTTCATGAATGGTTACTTTACTTTCAACTCTAAAATCATGATGCAAACATAAAATTAAGATAATAAGAAACTTATGTTGTTCCTGTAAATCAAGAACAACTTAATGCGAAGCGTAAATATAAAGCAGTAAAACCCTTTAGTTGTCGAGAGTGAAATATCTATCGGGATCATACTGAAATTAAAGTTATGCATTGATTTTTTTTCTCACAGTAACAGCCATTCTTTAAGCATCCCTTAATATATAAAAATTCGAGTATGATATGATCCGAGAATGCACTCTTATAATGTTTGCAGTATTGATTTTAAATCAAATTAATTGCAGAATGTTAGAAAAAATTGTGAATTGCCAAAATAGTTCCATTTTCTGTTCAAGATGTTCTTGTATAATATATTTTCAACTTATGGCTGTTACTGAAAACTAACAAAAGAAACATGAACATGTACCATAAAATCTAGTTACGGATGTCATACATTTTTCTACAATATAGGTATTGTTAGACAACCCCAAATTATCACAAAACCAATTGGCAATGTGAAGGGTGGACTCTTAATGTTTATACAGGGATTATTTTACAAATTCCCAAATGTGGGACTTGTCTCAACACGCCCCCGTACGTGTGGAATATCATGGACCTAACACGTGGACCTTTATTGGGTGACGTGAATAAGTGTGGCATTGTGCGCACGAATTAAACCTGCTCTAATACCATGTTAGAGAACCCCGAATTATCACAAAACCAATTGGCAATGTGAAGGGTGGACTCTTAATGTTTATACAGGGATTATTTTACAAATTCCCCAATGTGGGACTTGTCTCAACAGGTATCTATCGTTGCATCATTAGATCATTTCATGTAAAAAAATATCAGGACATATCTTGGTGTAAAATTTCCTTGAGCATACAAAATATATAATATGAAATAGTAGTTTTTTATTATTTTTCTTTATTGTCCCAAAATACATATTCCGCACAAATATACATAAACTACTTCCAGGTCAAAGCAGGGCCATCAATGATTATCATACTTTGTATCAAAACTCAATTAGAACGCTTTTGTTCTTGTTAGACCGTTTTGCTTGTTGTTGGACGCAAGCGATGAGTGGCAGGAAATATGGACTTTTGTTCCTTTTGTCCTCATCCGACCCCATGAATTAGAAGTTAGATACATGTCGATACATGCACATGTGCATGAAAAGGTCTAAGTATAGTCAATATTCTCTGATTTTACGAAACATTACTCTATAATTTGGCTACATGTTCCAACAAAAAATATATTATTTTGGAAGGATCATAGCAGAATAATTTTAGACACTGTTCATTTTTGGATGCATGTGTGCATGATTTTCAGCTGTAATAGAAGACTTTCTGTACAGTGGTGCCAAACAAACCAGAAACGCCTAGTCGATAATCCAGACTCTTGGAAAGTAGCATGTGGAATCGAATTAATCAATTTCATTGATTGATATGGTCAATGAATTCGATTGTAGAAATGAGAGGGGAAAATATAGAAAGGCATTTTAACAAGAATTAGTTGAATAAAAGTTTGCGGCATGTGAGCGTTTATACATTATGCAGGAAAATAATGAATCATTTACGATTTCTCAATTCTTTGACATTGGATTTCAAATATTTATGAAATATATCATCAGGTATGTACTGCATGAGATTAGGTATCTTATTTAATCCATGGACTAATTTCAATACCTTTTTCTTCTCATTCTTATCATCTGTAGTGATTTTGGACGTGTAGAGTTCTGTTAAATTTTGTTCGTCCAGGAAAGATTAGCCATTCATTGAAGTTATTTAGAGCCTTTGTATGGCATTCAAAGCTACATTAGCAGAGAACAAACACTTACCTCGTTCGTCCAGCTTTTCCATTTGAAGAGTTTGTCTTCCTAATATGAGCTCTTGAAGCTTTTTCCGATACCGTATTTTTGTCAAATTGATCAGATAAATCTAAGTGTAGACGTACAAATTTGTTCTAGCTTACATGTATATTATTGGATATAGACAATGTGAACATTGTGACTTAATTTTGAATATTTAGTTCTTTCATTTTTCAGGCTTTCTGGTAAAACTGAGTGTTGTGCATTTTCTACGTTGGTCTTTTGCTATTTAATTGTTGGTGAATTGTATAGTATAATTTGAATGCAGCAAAACTCGAAGAATTGTAGTCAACGCACGTTTTTATGGCACCTCAAAAAGCTTGCGCTTTGCTAACTTGCATTAGCGTAAATTGCAGGTTTTGGAATATATATTGTGCACAAGCATACAGGCCGAAGACCAAGGGTTTTTTGATGTGTTTTCGTTTTGGAAATATGTCCAACTATTTTAGCCATCAACTATGTATAGACTTAGTTATATTGTAAGACCATTTTTTGTCAGTTGAAATCAAATATACTCTTGGTATTATACTTTTTTGCTATCGAGTATGTAGTTTTGTATTTTTATTGTTTAGTTGTCTTTAATGTTCACAATTCAAGAAAGAGAGAATAGTGCATTACAGAAAGAGCATCATAGGAAAAAATGGTCATATATTAGACATATTAATAGCGGAAAATGAGCACTATGGAAGCAGAAGGTGAATTGCTATAAAAAATAATATCAAAGGGAAAACGCTATAGAAAATAATATAATAGCAGAAAAAAAGAATTATGGAAAAATAAATCGCTATGGAAAACTATTTTATATCGTTGAATACTAGCTATAACAACACTGCTAATGGTATAAAAAAAAATATGAAATTTTGGTAAGTCAAATAAAACAACAAGGGTGGAACGCTATGAAAAGTTTTTCATACCAGTGAACGTATGCTATAATATGTTTGATACAATAGCATTTAATTTAGAGCTATGAGATACATCGGGGCTATTATAACATGTTGATATATAGCGTCGTCACTAATGCTATGGAAAGTTACTATAGCGTTTTTTATGTGCTATAAAAAGCTAAATTTGTTGTAGTGAATAACCATAAATCAAGGCAGAATTAATTTTTAAAATAAGAATCAAAGGAAATGGGTAATACCATTGCGTTCGTCTCGAAATTCTGCTTGGAAACGAGTCCGAGTTTTCGAAAATCGGAGTCTGTATGACCAAGTTATGACCATTCGAAGTTTTCAGAAATTTTCAAGTTCAAAACAGTTCAATTCGAATTCAAAATTCAAAATTCAAACCTCAGATTGGACTGGGCAGGAAATTTCCCGCCCAGGACCAGGTCGACCTGGGGGCCGACTATGTAGTCGACCTACCCAGGACCAGGTCGACCATAGTGTCGACCTAGGGGTCGACCTAGTGCCCGAGCCCATTTCTGAAGCTGGATTCACTTTGATGTATTTGGCCTCGTTTCTGTCCACATTCGTTGACCTGACCCTATAAATACAGCCCCTAACACCAGTCTCTCTACACAAAATTCTTTCTGACCTTATGCTGCTCTGATTCTGATTGAAAAATTTGAGAAAGGGACTGCTTCTTCTACGTTGAGACTGCGTTAAGGGAATTGCTGATTTGGGGATTTCTATTAGGACTTGACTAAGCATATAGAGATTCAACTATCGACTCCCTTTTTCTAATTCTCGAACCACGATCTGTAAGCCCCAGTTATCTTTAGATTTAAACTGTAAATGTAATATGAATATGACGTAAATTGAAATTGGAACTATGTATGATGACTGTTTTACATTCATTCTTGTTCATCTTGGGTCTTGACTCTTGGATATTACTATGACATTGATTTGGGGCCTATTCATGTTATAAATCAAAAAGAAAACCCCTCATATTATCATGTTGAATCCGCTATTAGTCACAAGTTTATGACTATCACCCTATGTCAATCGTTACCATGATTATGCTATCATCTTATGTCAATCGTACTATGACTATACTATCACCTTATGTCAACTGTTATCTTGACTAGTACCTTATTTTGTTAGATTTGGAATCTTTATGTTAAATTCCAATATTCCATAGGCCAGTAATGTTATAATCCTTTATCTCAAGGCATACCATGCTATGCTAGTAATCACTTTTGCCACCTTATACCCGTCCCTTTTTATGTTATTCCCTAATTAGATTTATTTATATCGATTCGAGCTTACGTGCGATGGGAATACGATTTGGGTAGACTAGGTAAAACATGAATTAGCTTTAAACTTGAACATGAACATTGTTATGACTTGAACCTGGATATGGAAATGAACTTGACACGATTTGACATGAAACATGACATGAAAACTCGACATGAATCTAGACATGAAAACTTGAACATGGGCATGACAATTAGATAAACTTGAAAATGCCCAACTCGAGGTTGGGATGAGTTTGCAGTGTAAATCTGCCCGGAACCGTCCGGCAAATCCATTGGCTGCAAACAATAGGATCCAATGTGGGTAGTTGGTCATATCGCATGTAAAATCCGAGGTTAGACTATGTTGTGGTGTAAATCTGCCCGGAACCGCCCGTCAAATCCAGTAACCACAACAGTTAGTCTAATGTGAGAGGTTGAGGTGCACTAATGAATTAATGCCACAAGATAGGGTTAAGTCGTGAACCACTTGAATATACTTAACCAACTTGACACGATGATTTGATAGGGTTAAGTCATGAACCGCTTGAACACACTTAACCAACTTGATACATGAATTGGATAGGGTTAAGTCACGAATTTGAATAACAACAATCAACCCTAGTTACGCGGTCCTTTTCAGTAGTAACCCACTTAGATGTATCACGATACCCTGGGACTAGGCAGGGTAGGGCAGGATTACTGGGCTGAATGTAAGCGACCAGAACGACGGCTGAGTAAGTGCGCCATTGTAGGTTCAGGCGGGCTATGGTCGTGCACGTAGTCCAGAGTTGAAAAAGCAGGCATTGGGCACCCGTAGATTTACACTGTGCGTGCTTGATTCATGTCGGTGGTTGGCACCATAGGACTTGATACACCCTATGGTGGACCTAGCACATGTAACTACATTTCAGGATAGGGCCGTATGACACAGACACATGACGAGCTAGAACTTGTAGGGAGCCGATCGATTAGAGATTATACCGTAGGACCCCGTAATGGGTCACTTCATGATACTGGGCCAAGGGATCATTTCATGGTTAATACTTGACATGGATAGAACACTAGTACAGTTGGTGCAGCGAACCTTGAATATGCGATGCTAAACTTAACTTATCTTGTTATCTTGATTATCCTTCCAGTTCTGTTATCATCCTTATGTTTAATTCCAGTTTTCACATATCATGTTACCTTTACTAGTTTTCATACTGAAAATCACTTGGGCTTACCAGTCTTTATGACTGACCCTTTTTCTTTCGCCTCTTTTTCTTTCGTCCCCCCCCCCCCCCAAGTTCTCAGGGAGGAAACACTAGCTCTTAGCCTTGGATTTAGCTTGCTTTCGGACAGCTCATGTATGGTTTGGTCTTGGGCTATGCTATGGCTGCTTCTGCTATTTATGGGGAATAATTTACTTTTGTTTTAAATTTATGCTTCTTTATTTGGAACTTGATGTAATGGAATAATTTGTATCTTGGATATATGAGCTTTTGACTCTTTTCTTGGAAATAATAAGAAGTTGGTTTTTAATTTCTACCGCTGCTTTATTTATGTTCTGCCTTGTGATATCTCTATGCATGTTTACTTAGATAATACTCCACCAAAACTAGTGCATTCCCTTTGTGAGTGACCCTAGCAGAGATGGGGTGTTACATTTGGTATCAGAGCAGAAGGTTACCAGGCTGGGCAAAAGTTTTAAAAACCTTCCGAAGCTATTTTCAAAACCATTTATAAAGAAGCATTTTTCAAGAAAAGTTTTATGTTTAAAAAGGCTATTCCCCAAGAAGCCATTAGTTCTTTCCTTTGTCTCCTCGTTTGAATCTTTTCTTTTCGTTTTTCAGCATGGCTGATCCTAACCTGCCTGATGGAATACCCATGCCTGGATGGTTCCGAAGGTACTTAGAAGCCAAGGCCAACGACGCAGGCACGGCAGACATCCCTCCTCCTCCTCCCCCAGCGGCTGTGGTTCCTCCTCCTGGTACCGCATTTGCCAAAATATGCAAAGACTTTAAAGGAATGAGCGGCAAGAACTTCGCTGGAACTGAAACCTTTGTTGAGGCACAAAATTGGCTAAAGGAGACAGAAGACTTGTTCATTATCTTTGATATGGAGGACCGTAGAAAAGTTCAGTTAGCAGCATGGTTGCTGAAAGAGGAAGCTGCATTTTGGTGGGAAGTCACCAACGCTACCAGGCCAGTTGAGACTTGGGCAGACTTTAGAGAGAGGTTTGGGCTTAAATTCTTATCATCAGCAGAAAAGAACCTTCAGATGGAGAGGTTCCTAGCACTCAAGCAAGGGGACATGTCTGTTAGGGAGTACATGAATAAGTTTAATCTGCTTGCTCGGTTCGGTTTGGATTTGGTCAACACAGCCCAGAAAAGGCTGTACGCTTTGCTCGAGGATTAAACAAGCCACTACATAGCTTGGCCCTAACTCATATACCCATGGGGGCGACCTTTGAAAGCTTGGTGGATATGGCTCTACTTCATGAGGAAGACAAGAATAGCAAGAAGGAGGTTAAGCCTAATGAGACTCGAAATAAGAAAGCTGACTTCAAGAAGGGAAACAACAAGAATAACAAGAGTAACAAGGGCAACAACAAACCACGTGAGACGAGGAAGTGCAACTTTTGTAGTATTACTGGACATCTAGCTAAAGACTGTAGAATGAAGAAGAGGAAGTTGGGTGAATGCTTTCATTGTGGAGATACTGGACACATCAGCAAGGATTGCCCTAAGAAGCAAGGGCAAGGGCAAGGGCAGACCCAGTGAGCAGGACCTTCTGGAGGGCAGTTGCATGCTCTCAACACCACTCCAGCTCCTGACCGAGGTAGTAATATTTCCGTAGAAAGCCTTGTTTACATTTCTGACTTTCCTGTTCGAACCTTACTTGACTCTGGCGCATCGCATACTTTTATTTCTTCTGATATTGTTGAAAATCTACACCTAAGTGCTAGTCTGGTTGAGGATCCGTTATAGTTTCAAATCCAATTGGGGGCTCTGCCCATTTATCTATGATGTGTATGGATTTGAGGATCTCTATCTTAAGCGTAGAATTCACGTGTAATGCTTATGTTCTCGGATTTATGGGATACGGTTTGATCCTAGGTATGGATTGGCTGTCTGATTATGGAGCCATTCTTGATTGAGAACAAAGGGTAGTGAGGCTCATGACTCGCCTCGGCAATACCCTTGAAATTTCTTGTGGCCCTAAGGGTCCGGTCATGTTGTGTTATCTTGAATCCCTTGACTCGTTCGACGATAATTTGCAATCTGTAAGAGTGGTCCGAGAATATCCAGATGTCTTTGATGAAGTGAGGGGGTTACCTCCTAAACGCGAGATAGACTTTCGAATTTATCTTGTTGATAATGCCAAGCCAGTTTCATTGCCCGTTAGGCACATGGCCCCGCGAGAAAGAAGAGAGCTCAGTAAACAAGTTAATGAGTTGCTTGAGAAAAATTTCATAAGCCGAAGCATTTCTGAATGGGGTGCTCCGGTGGTATTCGCTACTAAGGCGGATGGATTGCTTCGTCTATGCGTAGATTATCGTGAGTTAAACAAGCTGACAAAGAAAAATAGGCACCCACTACAAAGAATCGACGATTTGTTTGACCAGCTTGTGGGAGCATTTGTTTTCTCTCAACTCGATCTAGCCAGAGGATTCCATCAGCTTAGAGTGGCTGAGGATAGCATTGACAAAACTGCGTTTAGGACTTCAGATGGGTTCTTCGAATGGCTCGTCATGCCGTTTGGATTAACGAATGCACCCGCGTACTTTGTAGATTTGATAAGTAGGGTGTTTCGAGAGTTCCTTAACAAGTTTGTGGTAGTTTTCGTGGATGATATTTTGATCTTCTCAAAAGATGAAGAAGAGCATGTTAGACATCTCAGGGAAGTCATGGAAACGTTTAGAGCACACCAGTTAAAGGCTAAGTTCTCCAAATTCCATTTTTGGAGGAAGGAAGTTCGATTCCTTGGACATGTAGTTACTAAGCAAGGCATAGCCGTGGACCCCACAAAGGTTATTGCGGTACAGGACTGGAAAATTCCTAAGAATGCAACGGAGGTGAGGAGCTTTCTCGGTTTGGCGGGCTACTACAGGAAGTTCATTAAGGACTTCGCTAAGATTTCAGCCCCTCTTACTAAGTTAACAAAGAAGAACCTACCTTTTGCATGGGACATAGAATGTGACGCTGCTTTTCAGAGACTTAAGAGAGCCCTGACCACAGCTCTAGTTTTGGCATTACCCGATGGAGGTAAGATGTTTACCATGTACATAGATGCGTGCGGCACAGGATTAGGCGCCGTCCTAATGCAAGAAGGAAGAGTAATATGCTATGGGGGCAGACAACTTAAAGTTCATGAGACAAACTATCCCACGCATGACTTGGAGTTGGCCGCGATTTTTTTTGCACTTAAAGCTTGGTGTCATTATCTTCTAGGGGAGAGGTTCGAGCTGTATACCGACCACAAATCGCTTAAGTACCTCTTCTCACAGAAAGACTTGAATCTGAGACAACAGCGGTGGATGGAGTTCTTGGCATCATATGACTTCGATATAGCTTATACCCCTGGCAAGGGTAATGTGGTGGCGGATGCGCTAAGTAGAAAAAGGTTGACTTTGAGCCCCTTGTTTGTTGAAAGGAAAAGCCTTAAGTTTATAGCAACCTTTGATTTTACACCTGTTGTTGAGTCATTAACTGCTACGTTTGCATCTCTTGAGTTAAGACCTACACTTCTACATCAAGTAGGGACTTCACAGAAGGAAGACCCACAGATAGTCGAAATCATGGACAAGCAGATTAGGGGTGAGACGTCGAGTCACCTCATTAGGTATGCCATATATGACAAGGGATGGATAAGGCGCGATGGGAGGCTATGTGTCCCACAAGTGGGAGACCTAGTAAGGAAAGTTCTTGAAGAGGCGCATCACTCGAAGATGACTATACATCCCGGAGGGGATAAGATGTACAGGGATATGAAACGCATTTTCTTTTGGGCTGGAATGAAAAAGGATGTGGCAGAGTTCGTTTCGAAGTGCATGGTGTGCCAATAAGTAAAGGCCGAGTCGAGGATGCCCGGTGGGCTATTGCATCCTTTGGAGGTTCCACAGTGGAAATGGGAGAGTATCTCGATGGATTTCGTTGTTGGATTGCCTAGGTCAAGGAAGGGAAATACTAGCATATGGGTCATAGTTGATAGACTCACGAAAAGTGCTCACTTCATTCTGGTGAAGAGCAAGAGGACCGCATCAGGGCTAGCGTCTATTTACCTTCAAGAGATAGTAAAATTGCATGGAGTTCCTTCTAGTATAGTTAGTGATCATGACCCGATTTTCACTAGCCAGTTTTGGAATAGTCTGCAAGAAGCAATGGGAACACGATTGAATTTAAGCACGACCTATCACCCACAGACGGATGGACAAACCGAAAGGGTAAATAGGATACTAGAAGATCCCCTGAGGCTATGCATTCTTGACTTTGGTGGCACTTGGGAAGACCATCTTCCTCTCGTGGAGTTTGCATATAACAATAGTTACCAAGCTAGCATCGGAATGGCACCGTTCGAAGCCCTGTATGGAAGACCGTGCAAGTCGCCAACTTGTTGGTTGGAGACGACAGACAGACTTATACTTGGGCCCGACATGATAAGGGACACTTCTGAGAAGATTGAGTTGATACGAAGACGGATGAAAACGGCCCAAGATAGACAGAAATCTTATGCGGACCAAAGAAGGACAGACCTAGAGTTCGAAGTCGGAGATATGGTCTTTATAAAAGTTTCTCCGTTACGCAATGTAGTTCGTTTTGGAGCAGTTGGAAAGCTAGCACCAAGGTTCGTAGGACCGTTCCCTATCACTGAGAGGATTGGACGGATGGCCTATAAGGTAGACTTACCCGAGAAGTTATCTGGAGTACACAGTGTCTTTCACGTCTCGCATCTCTGGAAGTGCTTGCATGAGTCAGCCGAAGTGGTTGAGCCAAGCATCCTTGAAGATGTAGAAGTGGAAAAAAGAAGGAACATTAAGGCGAGTTCCGATTCATATCTTAGGAACAGAGATTAAGAGGCTAAGGAATCGAGATGTCAAGCTGGTTAAAGTTCAGTGGAGTGAAGCCCAAGAAGATGCAACTTGGGAAACCGAAGAAAAGATACGTGCACTTTACCCATTTCTTTTTGAGGATACGTTCTCGATCTCTTTTTCTTATAAACTTGAAAACCTTTTCGTATCATGCTTCTACTATCTACGTTTGTCTTGTTATCTTCTCGATCTTATCTTGAGAACCTTAGGTAAAACCATATGGATGTGAACATGTGATTGAAACATGTTATGGTTGATGTTTGCAAATGGTTGCAAGTGGTTGCAAGTGGTTGCTAGTGGATGCATGACACACATTAGGCACTAGATCGGCCCAGTCACATTTTCATGTTGCATATGCATGAGTGCTTATACTTATACATGGATGGAACTTGTTATGCTATCACTTGGATGTTGCATATGGATGAATGTTTGTGCACTCATGTAGAGATTATAAACTATGTTAGGAATTTGCATACATGTTGGATTCATGACACTAACATATTTTGCATTAAGGAGGTTTACTGAATCAGTAACCGCCTGATCTTTTGCATTAGATAAGTTCATATACACACACTTTCTGCATATGTTCATACAACACTAGAAATATTTGAAGGACAATGGTTGCCTGTAGATGATGCTTTGAGTAGATGGATGATGGATGGTAGGATACATCCTCCCTAACTTAGAGATTTCGAGGACGAAATCCTTTAAGGGAGGGGAGAATGTAACAACCCGTGTTTTTATAATGTGTAATAACCATAAATCAAGGCAGAATTAATTTTTAAAATAAGAATCAAAGGAAACGGGTTACACCATTGCGTACGTCTCGAAATTCTGCTTGGAAACGGGTCCGAGTTTTCGAAAATCGGAGTCCGTATGACCAAGTTATGACCATTCGAAGTTTTCAGAAATTTTCAAGTTCAAAACAGTTCAATTCGAATTCAAAACTCGAAATTCATACCTCAGATTGGACTATGCGGGAAATTTCCCGCCCAGGACCACGTCGACCTGGGGGTCGACTATGTAGTCGACCTACCCAGGACCAGGTCGACCATAGTGTCGACCTGGGGGTCGACCTGGTGCCCGAGCCCATTTCTGAAGTTGGATTCACTTTGATGTATTTGGCCACATTTCTGTCCACATTCGTTGACCTGACCTTATAAATACAGACCCAAACACCAGTCTCTCTACACAAAATTCTTTCTTACCTTATGCTGCTCTGATTCTGATTGAAAAGTTTGAGAAAGGGACTGCTTCTTCTACGTTGAGACTGCGTTAAGGGAATTGCTGATTTGGGGATTTCTATTAGGACTCGACTAAGCATATAGAGATTTAATTATCGAGTCCCTTTTCTAATTCTCGAACCACGATCTGTAAGCCCCATTTATCTTTATGTTTAAACTGTAAATGTAATATGAATATGATGTAAATTGAAATTGGACCTATGTATGATGACTGTTTTACATTCATTCTTGTTCATCTTGGATCATGACTCTTGGATATTACTATGACATTAATTTGGGGCCTATTCATGTTATAAATCAAAAAGAAAACCCCTCATATTATCATGTTGAATCTGCTACTAGTCACAACTTTATGACTATCACCCTATGTTAATCGTTACCATGATTATGCTATCGTCTTATGTCAATCGTACTATGACTATGCTATCACCTTATGACAACTGTTATCTTGACTAGTACCTTATTTTGTTAGATTTGGAATCTTTATGTTAAATTCCAATATTCCATAGGCCAGTAATGTTATAATCCTTTATCTCAAGTCATACCATGCTATGCTAGTAATCACTTTTTCCACCTTATACCCGTCCCTTTTTATGTTATTCCCTAATTAGACTTATTTGTATCGATTCGAGCTTACGTGCGATGGGAATACGATTTGGGTAGACTAGGTAAAACATGAATTAGCTTTAAACTTGAACAAGAACGTTGTTATGACTTGAACCTGGATATGGACATGAACTTGACACGATTTGACATGAAACATGACATGAAAACTCGACATGAATCTAGACATGAAAACTTGAACGTGGGCATGACAATTAGATAAACTTGAAAATGGCCAACTCGAGGTTGAGTTGAGTTTGCAGTGTAAATCTATCCGGAAACGCCCGACAAATCCAGTGGCTGCAAACAATAGGATCCAATGTGGGTAGTTGGTTATATCGCACATAAAACTCGAGGTTAGACTATGTTGTGGTGTAAATCTGCCCGGAACCGCCCGGCTAATCCAGTAACCACAACAGTTAGTCTAATGTGAGAGGTTGAGGTGCACTAATGAATTAATGCCACATGATAGGGTTAAGTCATGAACCACTTGAATATACTTAACCAACTTGACACGATGATTTGATAGGGTTAAGTCATGAACCGCTTGAACACACTTAATCAACTTGATACATGAATTGGATAGGGTTAAGTCATGAATTTGAATGACAACACTTAACCCATTAGAAACCCTAGTTACGCGGTCCTTTTCAGCAGTAACTCACTTAGATGTATCACGATACCCTGGGACTAGGCAGTGTAACACCCCGTGATTCTGTAACACTAAGATTCACAAATCAAGGCAGAATTAAAAGTTAAAATCAAAATCAAGGGAAACGGGTTGCGCCATTGCGTTCGTCTCGGAATTCTGCATGAAATAGAGTCCGAGTTTGCGTTAATCGGAGTCCGTATGAGGAAGATATGGCCTCAGGAAGATTCAGCGAAGTTCAAATTTCAAAACAGGTCAGGTTCATAATTCTAATCGGACCTAGAATGGGCTGGGCAGGAATTTTCCCGCCCAAGGCACCCAGGTCGACTGGGTAGTCGTCCTGGGTCACCCAGGTCGACTGGGCAGTCGACCTGGGTTGACTGGGTAGTCGACCTGGGGGTCAACCCTCCTGCTTTTTCCTGTTTTCTGCACCTGGTTCGTTCTTCTGTATTCGGACGCCATCCTGACCAGATTCGTTGACTTCTACACTATATAAACAGCCCTAGACTCCTTCTCTATTCACAATTCTTCTCTACCCTTATGCTGCAAAGATTCTTGGTGAACATGGCTTCCTCTCCTCCTCTTAATCAAATAATAAATAAAATAATATATATAAAATAAATCAAGACGAGGAGGTGCTGCTCAAAGACTTTCAAGAAGAGATTCGAATCAAGATTAAAGCTTCAAGATAAGGATCATAGGCTAACGTCGTACGAATCATAGCAACGCCATCTTTCTGTTCTAATCTAATCTCTGTAAGTCAGCTACTTTTTAGATTTGAACGTTTTTCTCTGTTTGTGACATGAAATTAAAGGAATAAAAGAATATGCCAAATCTTTCTATTTGAATCTGTGCCTATCTCTTTGGACCTAATTAAGAACTGTCATGATTCAAGGACAAATAAGACTGTGACTATGAAACTATGGACCTCAGAACCATATGCCTCTTTGACTATGAACATTGCCTATGACTATGGACATTGCCTATGACTGTGACTGTGACTATGAGAATTATTTCCATGACTATGAACACAAGCCTATACCTTTGATTAGGAAGCAAAACTATTGTCTATGACATAAATGGGACAACTGTGATTAAGCACCTATGGTTCATGACTAGGAAAGTGTTTAAGTTTTGTGACTTTGAAATTGGGTCTAAACCCGATTATCTATTATGTCTGTTCTTTGTTTGGTTTTAGACCTTGGGAATTTACCTATTAAGTTAGGTCTACCCATGTTCTTGAACCTTCGCCTTTATTCTGTCTATTCTTGGTTTTAGACCTTGGGAATTTACCTATTAAGTTAGGTCTACCCATGTTCTTGAACCGACGTCGTTATTCAACCCTTTTTATGCCAGTTAGTATGTCTATCTTTTGCATAGCATCTTTGGATCATTCCCTATTTTCTACGAACCTAACTTTATTTATAATCTAGAATGAATCACGATTATACGAACGGTGGGAATGCGGTTTGGGCAAAATATGAAATTACTAAAAACGTAGTTTAACTTGGAAATTGGCATAAATTGGGAACATGTATTATGGCATGTTCATAGAAATGCAAATTGGATAAATTTGACATGAATTATAAGATGTGTAATTTGAATCTAGTATTGACGTGTAAATCTAGCATTTACATGAATAGTGAACTAGAGTAATAAGTCTAGAATTAGAATGTTGAATCGGAATTGGATTAGCTAATTTGGCACGGTAAGTATATTGGCATAAATGTGAAATGGGCCATAATTGGGAGTAATTGGCAGGTTTAGCAAAATCATGGTTAGTGACACTTAATTTGGTATAGTCCACATACCAAAAAGGCATAAATATGATTTTGAAGGGGAAATGGGCCATAAGAATGAATGTAGACAATTTACATTAAAAGAGTAATTAGGAAATAAGTAAATTAGGAATAATTTACTTATAAAATTTGGCCTGAATGAGGAAATGTAAATTTAGAGAAATTAAAGGTTTATTAACGACATCTCTTTTAGTGACACACCAGAAAGTTCTAGGGTGACAGAGAGGATAGTGTCTAGGCTTGGGTTTGGAAAATACAAGTTTCCTGCTCTCCCTGGCTATCCCTAACTGATCCGAGAACGGGATGGTTACTTTCAAAATTTGATTTGAAAATAAATTGAAACCCTTTGAACTTAGAAAACACGAATATGCCTAGTCCGAGGTTAGACTGAGTTGCGATGTAAACCTGCCCGGAACCAACCGGCACATCCAGTAGTCACAACAATACCTGTCTAATGTGAGTGGTAGCGGCTTTAATTTATTTAGTTAAAGCTAGAACAAGAATGGTAGGGTTAAGTTAACTAAGACACTTAACCAGTTCAACATGATAACTAGACTGATGGGTGGGGTTAGGTTCAGACTGACACTTAATCAACTTAACACAGTTAAGCTAGAATGGGAGGGTTAAGTCCATAGGAACACTTAACCAACTTAACACAGTTAAGCTAGAATGGGAGGGCTAAGTCCATAGAGACACTTAACCAAACTCAAGGTAGCAAAACGAGACTTGTAGGGGTTAAGTAAAGTTAATACACTTAGCCAAATTAATATGTTAACTAGACTAGAGGTTGGGTTTAAGTAAAATCTAATACACTTAGCCAATTTGATATGTTAGCTGGGCTAGACCGTAGGGTTAAGTAAACCTGAACACTTAACCATCAGGTTGTGATAAAGGAATGGGGTTAAGTCTAAAACATGAAGGGATAATACTTAACCATTAATATCATGTTAGTTAAAAAAGACGGGCAAGGTTAAGTTAAAAAGGAACACTTAACCAATACAGGATGAAGGGGTAGGGTTAAGTAATAAGAAATACTTAACCAATATAACTTGGTTTGTGGTAGGGTTAAGTCAACGTGAATTGTTGATAACACTTAACCAGCTTAACAGGATAAATGAAGAGGGTTAAGTTAGCTTGAATTGACTAATGACACTTAACCAATCCAAATTGACGGGAAAGAGAACTAAGTAGTAAACCTTAGTTAAAAGGAGCTAAGTAGTAAACCTTAGTTAAGAAAACAACGATTCTGGAAACTAAGTGGTAAACCTTAGTTGACAAAACTAAGTAGTAATTCTTAGTATAATACAAGGAGGAGCGAACGTCCGTCTGATTAAAAAGAAGGCTCCAACGAATTGGGTTACGAAGCCCGAGGCTTCGAGGGGACGTGAGGGTACTCTTGGTATCCCTCTGTGAGGCTGCAGATGATCCGCCTGGACCCACAGAGGTTAAGGTCTGCGTAGAAGAACCAGGGGTATGCCTTGGTTGCAATACATGGCAACCTAAAGACTAGGATGGACCGGCGTGATTCGGCGAGCAAACGGTAGCCCTGTGATAGCGACTCGTCGTCTACCATCCATCTTGAGTCAATCGAGATACATGAAGCGGAAAGGCGGAGAACTCCAAAAGACCATATACTTGCTATCTAGTTATGGGTGAGGATGGCCATAGGATAGTGGGGCACCGGGGGCTGGCGTATAGTTCTCATTTTACAAGGTGTGCCTTTCATTAGTTGAGGGAGGGGTCAAGTGGGACCATAGCCACTGGAATAAAAACAGACCTTAGCATCTGCATCGGCAGATATTTGAAAGCTCCCGACCGAGTTCTGTATTCCTTGATTTGCCCTGACACAGGACTCGGACCGCACATTACAGGACATGTGCATCTTGACAAGCGATAACGATTCGCGATACATGCGTGGGGAAGTATAGGAACATATACCACTCTAGGTAGTGTGTCCTAGACTTGGGGGCATCGTTCGACAGGTAGCATAATCCCTAGTTGGTCTAGGTGGCATAAATCCTGAATCCGAGAAGCATTCAGCAGATAGCGTAAACTCTAGTTAAATCTAGAAAGCACTTGATAGAAAACCCTAGATTTGATCTAGGTAATAGATAATGAATGTATGCCGGAAGGCAATGGAAAATACAGGGATTGGGATCACGTTATCGTTACTAGTTGGGACACTAGATAGGCGGTGCAGAGATATAGAAACCAGTATAACAAGGAAATAGCGAAGCGGCGAAAGTATTAGAGCATATCCAGTTTATCTTATCTTAGCATATCTCGTGATTATCTTGTCTAATCTTGCTGACCCTATGGTCATGGTGTAATCTTGAATTCAGTTAATTCATGTCGTTTGTTTTTCCATGTTCACATGCTAGAAGTTACTGAACTTACTCAGGCTTTATGTCTGACTCTGCTTTGCTTTCGTCTTCTTTTCTTCCGTTCCCCCCCCCAGGTAGTAAAGGAGGGAATAGTTTAGCGCAGGTTAAGTTGGACTGCCACTCTTTCCCAGCTTGAAGATTTGTCGAAGTTTGCTTGGATTCTCTTTTCAGATGCTATGGCTGGCTCTTGCTAAAAATCGGGGAATATAAATGTATTTTTATGCTTCTTTATTTTGTAAGACAGATGATACTCTGATATTGTAAAGAAACCGTTGTACAAACTATTTTATCAATAAAGCAAAGTTTTATTTTCCGCTGTTTAATTTCTGTCTGTCTTGTAATTTATCTGCATCTTTTACCCTAAATGCTCCACAGAACTTAGTGCATTCCCTTTGTGAGTGACACTAACGGATGTGGGGTGTTACACGTGGTATTAGAGCTGAAGGTTACCGGATCAGATAAAAGATTTGAAAATTTTTATTTTCAAAACGGTTTTTAAAGAAGCATTTTCAAGAGAAAAGATTTGTTTTAAAGACATATTCCCCAAAGCCATACGCACTATCTTCTCTTCCTCTGTTTAAATTCTTGTCTCCTTCTTTGTCTCTGGGGCTCCTGGCTTTCTGGGAGGTAACCTCATCGAAGGGCAAAGTAGTGCCCGACTTCCATCCATAGCCGTAGTTGTTTCATCTATGGGCAGTTTTCTTTCGAAGCTTATAGGGTTTTCTGGACGATGGAGGCAGTTTTCGAGAGATTTGTCAACATGACTACACACGGAAGGGGATGAGGAGTTTGGCTAAGGAGCATAACCCTAGGATGAGGAATTCATGGATGTAGACTTAGCACACGAAGGAGGAAGAAATTATAAAACCTAAGACAAGAGGAAGTATCTTTACTAGGGTATGATTAGGCATATACTTAAGGACAAGGGCAAGAACGAGGACGAGATTTTCAGAAGGACAAGTACATGCTTTCGCCACCAAGCATACCTAGGAAAAAGGTAGTCCGGTTGGATGAGTCTAGTTTTCTATTCGTAATATTTCCTTAGGTTCTAGCGCTTCTCATTTGTTCATATCCACTTCCATAGTTGGGTCTCTGCACCATAGTACTTGTATAGTAGAAAGATCCTACTAGAGTCTCAAATCCAATTGGTGGTCCGACTAGTTTATTTTTGGTTAGGAGGGATTTGAGAATAGCTATCGAGTTTGCTTATATCATCTCACGTAGATTGTCTAAATTCGGGGGAGATATTCCTTGGGTGCTTGTCTGATATTGGTTTAGGCCTTTGGTGCTTGTACTTGAGGAATGTCGAGTTCGGTTTGGATGGTTTGCGTGAGAGATGAATAGTTGTGGCATGCACTCCAAAGAGCACGTAGTAACCTTTCGACCCTTATAGTTATGGCATGGCGGAAAAGAGGGAGACCTCTAATCATCTTAGTACATATACTTGGTACCGTGATTGACATCTGTTTATTTTGGAAATGGAGATCCGGAACTTCACAATCGTGAAGTTAAATTAGTTAAGATACAATGGAGTAAAGCTCAAGAAGGCTAGATACTAGCATCATACCCTTTTCCTTGAGGGTGCATCCTTGATTTCTTTGTTTTAGGAGCTTTATGCATAATTGTTTCTCTCTTTCCAAAGTATATCACCTAGGTCGTATCTTCGATTCTTAGGTAGAAGCCAATGGATGTAAACATGTATTTGAAACATGTTATGGTTGATGGTTGCAAGTGGTTGCTAATGGTTGCTTGTGAATGCATATGCATACGTATTAGGCACTAGATCAGTTCAGACGCTTTCATATTGCATTTACAGATATGTATTTGTTTGTAAATTGAACTTGATATGTTATCATATGGGTGTTGCATATGGATGAATGGTCGTGCACGCATATAGTATTTACATAACTAGGGATGCTTGCATACATGGTTGGATGCATGGCACTGACATGACTCGCATTAAGGAGGTCGACTAAATCAGTAGACCGCCTGATTTTACAGTAGATAAAGACATATACACACACTATGCATACGAACATGAAAGCAATAGAAATCTTTTAGGGACAATGAATGTCTGTGATTGAATGGTTGAGTAGATGGGTGATTGGATGGTAGGACACATTCTTCCTAACTTGAAGATTTCGGGGACGAAATCCTTTTAAGTGGGGGAGAATGTAACACCCCGTGATTCTGTAACACTAAGATTCACAAATCAAGGCAGAATTAAAAGTTAAAATCAAAATCAAGGGAAACGGGTTGCGCCATTGCGTTCGTCTCGGAATTCTGCATGAAATAGAGTCCGAGTTTGCGTTAATCGGAGTCCGTATGAGGAAGATATGGCCTCGGGAAGATTCAGCGAAGTTCAAATTTCAAAACAGGTCAGGTTCAAAATTCAAATCGGACCCAGAATGGGCTGGGCGGGAATTTTCCCGCCCAAGGCACCCAGGTCGACTGGGTAGTCGACCTGGGGGTCGACCCCCCCTGCTTTTTTTTGTTTTCTGCACCTGGTTCGTTCTTCTGTATTCGGACGCCATCCTGACCAGATTCGTTGACTTCTACACTATATAAACAGCCCTAGACTCCTTCTCTATTCACAATTCTTCTCTACCCTTATGCTGCAAAGATTCTTGGTGAACATGGCTTCCTCTCCTCCTCTTAATCAAATAATAAATAAAATAATATATATAAAATAAATCAAGACGAGGAGGTGCTGCTCAAAGACTTTCAAGAAGAGATTCAAATCAAGATTAAAGCTTCAAGATAAGGATCAAATGCTAACGTCGTACGAATCATAACAACGCCATCTTTCTGTTCTAATCTAATCTCTGTAAGTCAGTTACTTTTTAGATTTGAACGTTTTTCTCTGTTCTTGACATGAAATTAAAGGAATAAAAGAATATGCCAAATCTTTCTATTTGAATCTGTGCCTATCTCTTTGGATCTAATTAAGAACTGTCATGATTCAAGGACAAATAAGACTGTGACTATGAAACTATGGACCTCAGAACCATATGCCTCTTTGACTATGAACATTGCCTATGACTATGGATATTGCCTACGACTGTGACTGTGACTATGAGAATTATTTCCATGACTATGAACACAAGCCTATACCTTTGATTAGGAAGCAAAACTATTGTCTATGACATAAATGGGACAACTGTGATTAAGCACCTATGGTTCATGACTAGGAAAGTGTTTAAGTTTTGTGACTGTGAAATTGGGTCTAAACCCGATTATCTATTCTGTCTGTTCTTCGTTTGGTTTTAGACCTTGGGAATTTACCTATTAAGTTAGGTCTACCCATGTTCTTGAACCTACGCCTTTATTCTGTCTATTCTTGGTTTTAGACCTTGGGAATTTACCTATTAAGTTAGGTCTACCCATGTTTTTGAACCTACGTCGTTATTCAACCCTTTTTATGCCAGTTAGTATGTCTATCTTTTGCATAGCATCTTTGGTTCATTCCCTATTTTCTACGAACCTAACTTTATTTATAATCTAGAATGAATCACGATTATACGAATGGTGGGAATGCGGTTTGGGCAAAATATGAAATTTACTAAAAACGTAGTTTAACTTGGAAATTGGCATAAATTGGGAACATGTATTATGTCATGTTCATAGAAATGCAAATTGGATAAATTTGACATGAATTATAAGATGTGTAATTTGAATCTAGTATTGACGTGTAAATCTAGCATTTACATGAATAGTGAACTAGAGTAATAAGTCTAGAATTAGAATGTTGAATCGGAATTGGATTAGCTAATTTGGCACGGTAAGTATATTGGCATAAATGTGAAATGGGCCATAATTGGGAGTAATTGGCAGGTTTAGCAAAATCATGGTTAGTGACACTTAATTTGGTATAGTCCGCATACCAAAAAGGCATAAATATGATTTAGAAGGGGAAATGGACCATAAGAATGAATGTAGACAATTTACATTAAAAGAGTAATTAGGAAATAAGTAAATTAGGAATAATTTACTTATAGAATTTGGCCTGAATGAGGAAATCTAAATTTAGACAAATTAAAGGTTTATTAACGACATCTCTTTTAATGACACACCACAAAATTCTAGGGTGAGAGAGAGGATAGTGTCTAGGCTTGGGTTTGGAAAATACAAGTTTCCTGCTCTCCCTGGCTATCCCTAACTGATCCGACGAATGGGATGGTTACTTGCAAAACTTGATTTGAAAATAAATTGAAACCCTTTGAACTTAGAAAACACGAATATGCCTAGCCCGAGGTTAGACTGAGTTGCAATATAAACCTGCCCGGAACCAACCGACACATCCAGTAGTCGCAACAATACCTGTCTAATGTGAGTGGTAGCGGCTTTAATTTATTTAGTTAAAGCTAGAACAAGAATGGTATGGTTAAGTTAACTAAGACACTTAACCAGTTCAACATGATAACTAGACTGATTGGTAGGGTTAGGTTCAGACTGACACTTAACCAACTTAACACAGTTAAGCTAGAATGGGAGGGTTAAGTCCATAGGAACACTTAACCAACTTAACACAGTTAAGCTAGAATGGGAGGGCTAAGTCCATAGAGACACTTAACCAAACTCAAGGTAGCAAAATGAGACTTGTAGGGGTTAAGTAAAGTTAATACACTTAGCCAAATTAATATGTTAACTAGACTAGAGGTTGGGGTTAAGTAAAATCTAATACACTTGGCCAATTTGTTATGTTAGCTGGGCTAGACCGTAGGGTTAAGTAAACCTGAACACTTAACCATCAGGTTGTGATAAAGGAATGGGGTTAAGTCTAAAACATGAAGGGATATACTTAACTATTAGTAACATGTTAGTTAAAACAGACGGGCAAGGTTAAGTTAAAAAGGAACACTTAACCAATACAGGATGAAGGGTTAGGGTTAAGTAATAAGAAATACTTAACCAATATAACTTGGTTTGTGGTAGGGTTAATTCAACGTGAATTGCTGATAACACTTAACCAGCTTAACAGGATAAATGAAGAGGGTTAAGTTAGCTTGAATTGACTAATGACACTTATCCAATCCAAATTGATGGGAAAGAGAACTAAGTAGTAAACCTTAGTTAAAAGGAGCTAAGTAGTAAACCTTAGTTAAGAAAACAACGATTCTGGAAACTAAGTGGTAAACCTTAGTTGACAAAACTAAGTAGTAATTCTTAGTATAATATGAGGACGAGCGAACGTCCGTCTGATTAAAAAGAAGGCTCCAACGAATTGGGTTACGAAGCCCGAGGCTTCGAGGGGACGTGAGGGTACTCTTGGTATCCCTCTGTGAGGCTGCAGATGATCCGCCTGGACCCACAGAGGTTAAGGTCTGCGTAGAAGAATCAGGGGTATGCCTTGGTTGCAATACATGGCAACCTAAAGACTAGGATGGACCGGCGTGATTCGGCAAGCAAACGGTAGCCCTGTGATAGCGACTCGTCGTCTACCATCCATCTTGAGTCAATTGAGATATGTGAAGCAGAAAGGCGGAGAACTCCAAAAGACCATATACTTGCTATCTAGTTATGGGTGAGGATGGCCATAGGATAGTGGGGCACCGGGGGCCGGCGTATAGTTCTCATTTTACAAGGTGTGCCTTTCATTAGTTGAGGGAGGGGTCAAGTGGGACCATAGCCACTGGAATAAAAACAGGCCTTAGCATCTGCATCGGCAGATATCTGAAAGCTCCCGACCGAGTTCTGTATTCCTTGATTTGCCCTGTCACAGGACTCGGACCGCACATTACAGGACATGTGCATCTAGACAAGCAATAACGATTCGCGATACATGCGTGGGGAAGTATAGGAACATATACCACTCTAGGTAGTGTGTCCTAGACTTGGGGGCATCGTTCGATAGGTAGCATAATCCCGAGTTGGTCTAGGTGGCATAAATCCTGAATCCGAGAAGCGTTTAGTATATAGCGTAAACTCTAGTTAAATCTAGAAAGCACTTGATAGAAAACCCTAGATTTGATCTACGTAATAGATAATGAATGTATGCCGGAAGGCAATGGAAAATACAGGGATTGGGATCACGTTATCGTTACTAGTTGGGACACTAGATAGGCGGTGCAGAGATATAGAAACCAGTATAACAAGGAAATAGCGAAGCGGCGAAAGTATTAGAGCATATCCAGTTTATCTTATCTTAGCATATCTCGTGATTATCTTGTCTAATCTTGCTGACCCTATGGTCATGGTGTAATCTTGAATTCAGTTAATTCATGTCGTTTAGGTGGGGCAGGATTACTGGGCTGATTGTAAGCGACCAGTACGACGGCTGAGTAGGTGCGTCATTGTAGGTTCAGGTGGGCTATGGTCGTGCACGTAGTCCGAAGTTGAAAAAGCAGGCATTGGGCACCCGTATATTTACACTGTACGTGCTTGATTCGTGTCGGTGGTTGGCATCATAGGACTTGATACACCCTATGGTGGACCTAGTACAGGTAACTACATTTCAGGATAGGGCCATATGACACAGACACATAACGAGCTAGAACTTGTAGGGAACCGATCGATTAGAGATCATACCGTAGGACCCTGTAATGGGTCACTTCATGATACTGGGCCAAGGGATCATTTCATGGTTAATACTTGACATGGGTAGAACACTAGTACAGTTGGTGCAGCGAACCTTGAATATGCGATGCTAGACTTGACTTATCTTGTTATCTTGATTATCCTACCAGTTCTGTTATCATCCTTATGTTTAATTCGAGTTTTCACATATCATGTTACCTTTACTAGTTTTCATATTGAATGTCACTAAGGCTTACCAGTCTTTATGACTGACCCTTTTTCTTTCGTCCACCCCCCCCCCCAGGTTCTCAGGGAGGAAACACTAGCTCTTAGCTTGGATTTAGCTTGCTTTCTGACAGCTCATGTACGGTTTGGTCTTGGGCTATGCTATGGCTGCTTCTGCTATTTTTGGGGAATAATTTACTTTTGTTTTAAATTTATGCTTCTTTATTTGGAACTTGATATAATGGAATAATTTGTATCTTGGATATATGAGCTTTTGACTCTTTTCTTGGAAATAATAAGAAGTGGTTTTTAATATCTACCGCTGCTTTATTTATGTTCTGCCTTGTGATATCTCTGTACATGTTTACCTAGATAATACTCCACCAAAACTAGTGCATTCCCAGGAGGTGGGGTATTACAACACATGCCTTGTTGGCTTTATTCTATTGGTCAAACACAAAATTATTATTTACTTGGCAACTTTATATTGGCCTTATAACATAGAGAGAATTGATTTTACCAGGGAAAATAGACGGTCGGTGTCAATTTGAGCTTTATATATGAAGGACCCTATAGCTCTCCATTCTCATTTACTGCTTCTTCACTCTCTTCTTCTTCCTCCATATAATTTCTGAATAAAATTACTAATTATAATATTGGAGCGCTATCAAAATGAAGATTAAAAAGAAACTTTATCGTCAACAACGACAAATTCAGAAAATAAGGCGTTTTCAACTGCAATGACAATACAAACTCATGATTCTCCATCTACAACCAGTCCAAAGAGATTCTCTTCTAGATCGACATATCAATGTGAGTGGATTTAAGTTATATCATTTTTGATAGTGGTACGTTATCGTTTGACATTTCCCATTAACATGCAATGTAAATCTGTTAGAAATGTTAATTTGATATGATTATATGTCAAAATGATTAAAAAGCTGAAATGTTAACATGTGGAAATGTAAACTTGTTAAAAATATGGAAACAATTATTGTTGTATACATATAAGTTTTAATTACATGATAATTTGTGACATATTATGTAATTGAACGCTTAATTGTTAACCTGTGACATATTATATATGAACCTTTGACTGTAGAATCATGATAGTTACATGTTAGATTGTTAGAAAGGAATAATTACATAATTTTATCATTAAATGTTGTCATTTTAAAAATAAAGTTAATTACATGTTAGGAAATATATGCGACATGACAATGAGAAATGGACTTCGTGTGAAATTAAGTATGACATGTATTATTGTGACGGCCCACCCCGCACCAACCGACATTTACTCCAAAAGTGTGTTGTACACATGTCCAGTTAGCACGGAACGGGTCGTCAGAAGGAAAAGGGAAGAAGGAAATGAACATACAAAGAACCTGTAGAATGTCTCACAGCGCATAGAATAAAATATAATAATAACATACTTGACATAAAACAGGAGAGACAGTGCATAAGCTGAAAATCAGAACTAAACATCATAGCAGCGGAAATCCAAAATACAGCTTATTACAACCTTCAAACTGTCTCAAAGCAAAAGTAAGATAAAGGAGGTACACTACTAATGCCCAAGTAGCGACCACCAACGACACAGGGAGAATGTGTATATATATATCATACGTGGAAGACTCCTGCCCGCTTCCGAATCAGCTACTCGCGCACCACCAGCCAACCTGTCTCTAGTCTGCTCGTGTGAGCGCCCAGAGTAATAAGAGGAGACATAAAACTCTGGGTCAGACATAAAGCCTGGTATGAGCGTTAAGCATCTAAAGTGAACAATAACAGGTAGACTAAAACATACCTGAACCTGGACCTGCAACCAAAGAGTTAGCACTACATACTGTACAACAATCTAAGGTACCATATCAAACGTTGTAAAGATACGGAGGTGGGGGAGGTGTGCATGTCACAATGATGGCAAACAATCAAACATAGCATTCATCCTCACATCTCTCACTCATTGCGTAAAGCATACGATATTCACCACTTCGATCACCCAACATCCCTTGCTACGATCACTCTGCCCCATGAAGTCATAAATGGCTTCACTGCACTGATAACGTAGCCACTAATCCTTTGCTATGTCCACTTTGCCCCGTGGAGTCACAAGAACCCCACTGCACTGGCTCATAGCCTTACCAATCCTTACTATGTCCACTTGCCCCATGGAGTTATTCACCCCATCTGCGTTGGCTCATAGTCTTACTACGCATCACCTTGCCCCTCAGGTCATAATGACCCTACTGCACTGATAACGTAGTCTTGCTACCATCACCTTGCCCCTCATGTCATAATGACCCTACTGCACTGATAAGTAGTCCATCATTCATTCTTAGTGGTGAATCGAAGTTATGAACGTCGACAACTCCTTAGCACACATCACGCAGCAAAGTCCAACCATGAAGTGAACTCATTGGTTCCCAACTGGATCCTGAGTTCTAACTTCCATTTGGACTACCTTTGCATCTCGGGTTATTAGTCATCACCAGATCGGATCGGGTCGTAGCCTTCAGTTCATAGTGGTTCGGTTCGGAGTCCAGTTTTCCCTCGTCACCACGGTTCGGATCGAGTCACGTCATCAGCTCGTGGTCACCCATACGGATCAGGTCGTAGTCACCCTTTCGGATCGGGTCGTAGTCACCCATTCGGATCGGGCTGTGGTTCCTCCTTCACGTCAGTTCGTGTTCCCCCACTGGTCGGTTCGGGTCGGGTGCATCTTCCCAGGTCGTCAGCTCATGAGCTTCTGAAGTGGATCGGGTCATGCTCCTCCCTTTGGATCGTGGCGCCTCATCAAGATGAATCAGATCGTGGAGAAGATCCGCGATCGGGGGTGGCCATACGGATCTTTGTCTTCGGGTCGGATCGCCCCTATGCCCACCGGTCCGGTTCGGGCAGACTCCTGCAGTTCTTCCAGCGAACAGTTTACGCCCCTCGACGGCGTTTTCGACCATTCTAACTATTGAAATCAATCACAAAGCATTTCATACAGTCATAGCAACATGCATAATCAACCACAAACATCAAAACATCAACATGATAGGTTAAAATGGATCAAACCTACCCAAAACCCAATATTTCCCCTTAAGCATGTTTAGGTGAAACTAATGATAGGGTTAGCAAAACTTAACCAAATTAGCCCAAATTTATATCAGAGGTCTAAAACATCATTCCGAATTTTATAAACATTTTTCCAGAATTTTATCATGTTTAAATTCGCTAATTAACACTAATCACCCCTAATTAGCCATAATTAGTGTAAAACTATGCAAATCACTCACCTTATCCACAAATAAACTAAGATCTGAAATAAATCTCTGATTTGATGTGAATCTCTATGCTAAACAGCAGCTCCAATGTTGATTTGGTGTAGATCTTCCTTGATTAGGGGTTGCTAAGCCAAATCCTTGACCAAAAGGTGATTTGGAGGTGATTTAGAGGTTAGAGGCCATTTTTAGGGTTCCTTGGTGATAAGTGGAGGCTAGAAAACTGAAATGGAATGATTCTCTATCTCATTTTAGCCTCCCCATAACCCTAATCCCGAAATGGGTTATGGGCCTACTCACTAATCACCCGATTTGGCCCGGTTAAGCAGTTTTTCACCCTCCAAACCTTATTTCAGCCATATCTCCCAAACGGTAAGTCCGTTTGGCTATTATGACCACTCTACGGAAAGGTAAACCATCAAACGAATCCAATGGAAGTGGTTTCAGGTCAAAATTCCTTTCCAATCAAAAGTTATCGCCAAAACAGTACCAACTAGGGGCAAAATAGTCATTTAAAAATCGACAAAAATCATGAACGTGGAAAATGACTCCAATAGATGTTTCCCAAAGTTACATGACCATACGAGTTCACATGGGAAAGAAATAAATATTCTACGATCCTCCGATGCGTAGAATGCGGGTCATTACACTCTCCCCCCCCCCCCCCCCCCTTAAGAAATTTCGCCCCCGAAATTCCCTAATCGAAACACACACAAAGGTCCCGCATGCCTATCAATCATAGAACAACAATCAAACATGCAAAACAAGTAAAATAAGTCTACCCTAGCATGCGGAATAACTAAATCGCAAAGTAAATCTTACCAGGCAAAGAGTTCTGGATATGCCTTCCTAATGCTCTCCTCTGTCTCCCAAGTACAATCATTCTCGTCCTCGCCCCACTGAACCTTGACTAGCTTCACCGACTTCCTTCGAAGTTGCTTCGTATCGTGTCCCACAACACGAATCGGCTTGCGGTTCCCAACCGCCTCGGGTTCTACTTCGAATTCCTCTAACTGATCAGGTGAATTAGTCATATCTGAGTCGTGAACGAACTTCCTTAGTTGGGAAACATGAAACACATTGTGAACTCCCGCCATCTTCTCTGGTAAGCCAACTCTATATGCCAAATTCCCGACTAGTTCAAGGACAGGGAATGGGCCAACAAATCTTGGTGCCAACTTGCCTCTCCTGCCAAATCGTATGACGCTCTTCAACGGAGAAATCTTGACAAACACCAAGTCACCAACGGAGAACTTTAAGTCTCTTCTCCTCTTATCAGCATAACTCTTCTGCCTATCTTGGGCAGCTTTCATTCGTTGCTGAATGATCTTGATCTTATCGGAAGTTTCTCTCACCACATCTGGTCCAAACACAAACTTCTCGCCAGTCTCTATCCAACAAGATGGTGAGTTGCACGGTCTTCCGTACAAAGCTTCATATGGAGCCACACCGATACTGTATTGGTAGCTATTATTATATGCAAACTCTACTAGATGCAAATGGTCATCCCATGATCCACCAAAATCCAATATACACGCTCTCAAAAGATCTTCCAATATACGATTCACCCTCTCTGTCTGACCGTCGGTCTGAGGATGATATGCGGTACTGAGATGTAATCCTGACCCTAGAGCCTCTTGTAAGCTCTTCCAAAACCCACTAGTGAACAACGGGTCTCGGTCACTCACAATGCTTTTGGGTACTCCATGAAATCTCACTACCCACTTCATATACAATTCTGCCAACTTGGCTGCCGTTCTGGTCGATTTGACTGGTATAAATCTTGCACTCTTAGTCAATCGATCCACAATTACCCAAATGCTGTCATACCCCGATCTAGTCCTTGGTAAGCCATCGATGAAATCCATCGAGACTTGCTCCCATTTCCATTCGGGAATTTCTAATGGTTGCAACAAACCACTAGGCTTCTTTTGCTCGGCTTTAACTAGCTGGCAATTCATGCATTTGGATATAAACTTCCCAACGCCCCTTTTCATTCCTTCCCAGTAGTAAGTCTGTCTCATGTCTCGATACATCTTATTACCACCGGGATGTATAGTTAGTTTTGAGTGATGACATTCTCTAAGCACTTCATCTCTCAAACCATTCACGTTGGGCACAACTAGTCACCCATTCTTTCGAAGCCATCCATCTCGATCAAGCCCATACACATTCATCTCCTCATCGATACCCATCTCTAACTTGGAGATGATTTCCAATAGGTCAGGATCGTCTCTCTGGCTAGAACCAATCCGCTCTATCAAAGTGGGTCTGATCGTCGAACTAGCTAGCATAACTGGATCTAATTCGCACTTTGGTCTGAAATCAAACCCCGCGATATACTCCAGTCGCTTCCACTCAAGAAACATTGCCCCTAAACTGGCATGTCTCCTACTCAAGGCATCGGCTACCGCATTACCCTTCCCAGGTGTGTATGCGATATCAAAATCATACGAAGCCAAAAACTCTAACCATCTCTGCTGGCGGAGATTCAAATCTTTCTGAGAGAAGAGATACTTTAACGATTTATGATCGGTAAACAACTCAAATCTTTCTCCCAAAAGATAGTGTCTCCACATCTTCAGTGCAAACACAATCGCTGCTAATTCCAAATCATGGGTAGGATACTTCTTCTCATGCGGCTTTAGCTGTCGACTAGCATAAGCTACAACCCTACCTCCTTGCATCAATACTGCACCCAGTCCGGTACCACAAGCATCTGTGTATACCGTCATCTCTTCATTCCTTTAGGAATAACTAACACTGGCGCACACGTCAACTTCTCCTTTAGACTCTTGAAGGCATCCTCACACACTCCATCTCAGATGAAGGACTGATTCTTCTTAGTCAACTGAGTCAACGGTGCTGCTATCTTGGAGAAGTCCTGGATAAACTTACGATAATATCCAGCTAATCCCAAGAAACTTCTTACATCTGTTGCATTCTTGGGCGTAGGCCAATCCTGTACCGTAGCCACCTTCGCAGGGTCCACGGCAATACCACTCTCGGAAACAACATGACCCAAGAATCTCACTTCCCTTCTCCAAAAATGACACTTAGAGAATTTCGCTTTCAATTGGTGTCTCCTCAACACCTCCATCACTATCCTCAAGTGTCCCTTGTGTTCCTCCTCTGTCCTTGAGTAAACAAGGATATCATCTACGAACACAAGAACAAACTTATTCAACTGATCTCTGAATACTCGATTCATAAGATCCACAAAATAGGCTGGTTGTAATAACCCGCAAATTCTGAGCCAGTTTGAAATTTTTATTTTGGCAATTTTAGCGAATTTTGAATATTTAAAATAGATTATTTTAAATAATATCTACGAGAAATTTATTTTGAATATAATTCGACGTATATATTATATGCGTCGTCGTTAGAATATAAATAATTATATATAATTATAAATAGAATTGAAAATGGCGCGGTAGTTCGATAATTCGATTTCAAACTTCAATTGAATGTACCGGGTGCAAAACAATCCGGATTTTAGTGAAACCAAAAATAGTAGGATCTAATTGAGAATATCTTTCCAACGAATCCGGAAGATCAAAATTTCGTAGCAAGAATCAAAAGATATGTCCAGTTGAAAATTCTGAATAGTCGCTATGGAATTCAGGCCCTTAAAAATGGACATTTTGCAAACGACCTCGGATTTCGACGAAACCACCTTTGTTGGATCCGCAGTGTAAAGTTATTGCTAGATTTCAAATTTCATAATTTTTCGAATCAATATGTGAGCGTGGCAAAGGAAAACGTGTTTTGACCCTTTCAGTTGATTTTAATCGACTGGAAATTGGCCATTTTTCTAACAGTCTCAGAATTCGACGAAATTAGTTTTGTTAGGACCGTATCATCAATACGAAGCTAGAAAATATTTTTCAGGAATTTTTCTAGTTAGTATGTGACCCCGGTAATTAGAAATGTACGTTTAAAATTCAATAAAGTGATTTAAATGTAAATTTAACGGAAACTGATTCAAACAGTCGAATCAACCTACGAAACATATCCCATTGTGTTCGGAACGGGGGTAATTAGCTAGGGACGACGGTCGGTGGGTTTGAAATGGGGTTCGAATTGAAAAGTTGCTTTATTGAAATGAACTGAATTAAATATATATATATTTCTTTATAATACCCCCCCCCCTCTTTTTTTCCTTCATTTCGAATCAGTATAAAAAAAAAAAAAAAAAACCTAAAGCATCGACCGCTCCACGCAGCCACCTGCCACCCCATCGCCGTCGCCAGGCGGTCGCACCCCCCTGTCTCCCCCATCTCTTCTCCATCCGACACGAGAACCCCGAGCCCATCACGAACCCAAACCGGAACACCCCCTCCCAAATCACAAACCCTAGCCCAAATCTCGTCAGCCGCCAGCTCCGAAGTCGCGCCCCTCCGATCCTGGTCCGCCGCCTTCATTCTCGAGCAGCGTGGAGCCCTAGTTCTGGAGCAATGGTGAAGACGCAAACCTGGAACGCAGATGAACGACGGGTTCTGGTATTCGACAAGCAGAATGTGTTTTATTCTGTGAGTTTCTTTTATTTCTTTTGCTTTTTTTGTTTTGTTTAACTAACTTGATTTAATCACATAAGAAGATTCAGTTTTAAAAAAAATAAAATATAGCATTGGTTTTAAAATAAGAATAGTATGGTTTCTAACATATAAAAATATGATTTTTTATATGATTAATAGAAATATAAAAATATGAATTTTGCATATATGATTTTTGATTTTTGAAAAATAAGTTTCTGTGATTGTGAAAATATATTTTTCTTTGAAATGAAAATAAGATTTGCTAAGATCGAAAATTATGATTTTTCTTTGATATGAAAAATGCAATTTTTGGTTTGATAAAAATATCATTTTTATCGTATGTATGTTATTTATAAAATGGTCGTACATAGAAATAATTAATAATGGAGTAAAAAAATTCAATTTTTATATATTGAATAGCGAACTAAAAATTCGATTTTTATATATTGAATAGCGAACTAAAAATTCGATTTTTATATATTGAATAGCGAACTAAAAATTCGATTTTTATATATTGAATAGCGAACTAAAAATTGGATTTTTATATATTGAACTTTGAGTTAAAAATTGGATTTTTATATATTGAACTTTGAATTAAAAATTGGATTTTTATATATTGAACTTTGAGTTAAAAATGGAATTTTTATATATTGAACTTTGAGTTAAAAATAGGATTTTTATATATTGAACTTTGAGTTAAAAATGGAATTTTTATATATTGAACTTTGAATTAAAAATAGGATTTTTATATATTGAACATCGAAATAAAAATATGATTTTTATATATTGAATAACGAAGCAAAAATGTGATTTTTAAATATGTAGTGGCTATGGGCAACGAAGATGCGATAGCGGTGAAGATTTCTATCAATGAAGTGCCGTGGAGCTAGGATAGCTATAAGTGAGAATTTCTCACCTTTCTATTTCTTTTCTAGTTATATATATACTAGGATGCAGACGGTGCTTAGTAGCACCCGACACAATCGTCCACAGACCATGGACTTGTTTGTTTGGCTGTGTTGTTAGTTAGATTGTTTGGGTTGATTTGAATAGTTTGGTGAAATGAAATTGATATGATTGATGTGTGAATGGCGTGGGCCTTCACTAGACCGGGGATAAGGCTAGGCCTTGTCCCGTTTCTAGTATCGTGCCGTTATGCCGCCGAAATTTTCTAAAATAGGTTAGAAAAATAAAAATATCATTTTATTGAATAAATGAATTGAATAGAAATTCATAGGTTGAAATAAAATGTTTTATCGTTAAAAATATAATTTTTAACGTGAATATGAAAATAGTGAAGTGAATAAATAAATATTCATTTACAAACCAGATGGTTTGTTTATGTACACTTATTTGAATGACATTGATTGGGACGATAAATTTTACACATCGCCCAACTGCACAACTAAAATCTGTGTTTGATTGTTTGAAACCCCACACGGGTGTTGGGATGAAATTTGAAGTTCACTCATCCTGATTGATTAAATATGTCAATCGATTGATTGACAGGTTGTTATAAGCGTTAGATATCTTTATTTGATGCTTATACAGTGTAGTGCACTTTGGTTGATGGTTGATCATTTTTCAATGTTATTATATACATGTGTTGTGTGAAAATCCATATAATTAATTTTATATGGTAATTGATTGGGCCTCATTCCAGTTTAGAAATGGAAATATTTAAAATAGAAATATTTGAAATAGAATATTTGAGAATAGAAATTTATGAAGTCGTGTTGATTAGTTTGACGCCATTTTGACGTGAACGATATTTATATCGATTTTAAAACGATTTCGAAATGAATTGAATTTAAAACGATTTCGAAATGAATTGAATTGAAAACGATTTCGAAATGAATTGAATTGAAAACGATTTCGAAATGAATTGAATTGAAAACGATTTCGAAATGAATTGAATTGAAAACGATTTCGAAATGAATTGAATTGAAAACGATTTCGAAATGAATTGAATTGAAAACGATTTCGAAATGAATTGAATTGAAAACGATTTCGAAATGAATTGAATTGAAAACGATTTCGAAATGAATTGAATTGAAAACGATTTCGAAATGAATTGAATTGAAAACGATTTCGAAATGAATTGAATTGAAAACGATTTCGAAATGAATTGAATTGAAAACGATTTCGAAATGAATTGAATTGAAAACGATTTCGAAATGAATTGAATTGAAAACGATTTCGAAATGAATTGAATTGAAAACGATTTCGAAATGAATTGAATTGAAAACGATTTCGAAATGAATTGAATTGAAAACGATTTCGAAATGAATTGAAAACGAATTCGAATTGAATTGAAAGTGAATTGAAATGAATTCAAATTGAATTGAAATTTGAATTGAATAGAAATGAATTTTAAAACGAATTTATAAAGAAGAATTCAATTTTGATTTGAATTGAAAAGGAAGTTGGAATTGTTTTTGAAACGAATTCAAAACTATTTATATAATTCGTTTTAAATAGAAATCGACGAAGTATATATTATATATATAATATAATGGCCTGAATAGAACGCGCCGTGCCGCGGCATTTCGTGAATTTCGACCCTTTTATTTCAAACGGACATTACGGGAGATCCGACCGTCGGATTCTCCTAAAACCGGAACCGTTGGGTTCGTATCGAAAAGAGCTTTCTAACGAATGTTAGAAATTTGAAATCTAATGGTTGGATTTGGAGATACGTCCAAATCAAATTCAAAAAAGGTCGTTGTAAGTGCAGTTCGATGGCCATTGATGGAAATCGACTGTACGGGCCTTGATAAAATTATTAAAAATAGTAATAATTTGTGTAAAATCATAAGAAATGATTTAGAAAGAATTGGGATGAAAAACTCCCTATTTGAAAAGATAAAAATAGATTTTTATCGAAATTAACTAGTTTTGAACTAGAGTTATAATTCTATTTATCTTTAAATAAATAAATTGAATTTGAAATGGTTTTGAAAATAACCAAAATTTCCAATGATTGCATTGGAATGGACTTGAATCGAAATTGTCTTCGGAATATTTCGATGTTGGATTTCGTGATTATACAAATGTTGTTATGGAAATTTGAAAGATATATATATTTATATCGTTATTTCCAATACGACATTTGTTAGTCGTAGAATTCGATATTGAATATAAGCCGATATATTTTCTATTCAGAGCCTTGTATTGAATATCGAATGTGATTTGGGTTTGTCGTGAATGGTGTCTTCACTAACACTGTTCTTGAACCCAGTTGAGAAAACATTAAATCTTTTTATTTAGATTTAATGAAGTGTACCAATTAAATAATATTTAATTGGAATTGAATTGATATTGATTTTTGGGTTCATCGTGAACAGTGTTTTAAATAACACTCGTTCTTTAACCCGATAATTAATGGAATGTGATTTTGGGTTTATCGTGAACCGTGTTTTAAATGACACTGATTCTTTAACCCAGTCGAAGATTAAAACTAAGTGGAGTTTTAATGAATCTTTAATTAGATTGAAATGATCGAGAATGGAGTAGCACCAGTTTTGCTCCAGGCGATAGTTAAATCTTTAATTAGATTTAAACGTGAAATGGTAATTGAATTTACCGATAACACCGTGGTGTTAGATATGAAGTATAACTAGTTTTACTTCATGGGATGAATAGGTTGGGATTGGGAAATTAAAACAAATGATTACTTCGGTAAGGTTCGCTAATCCCGACTAATTTGAATTGATATTCAAAAATAGATTAAAGAATAAATTTTAAAGAATTTATCTTTGATAAAATTTATGGGAACCTTTCCCTATGAATGTGAAATTTAGAAACTAACTGTCGGTTAGCCAAGCAGAATGGTTTTCTGGATATTGATCTGATGTTGGTTTCGGCCTTCGGGGTTAATGTTTGGGGAATTATTCTCTTGATTAATTTACGGTTAGTGACTGATGAATTGGAATGAGGCGTATGTTGTGTTTGTGTAACACTTATTTAAAAATATACGCGAGTTATTCGGAAAGAACGGGTTTATCCCATTCTGAATAACTGATACGACGATGAGTCGAAGATGAAGACGATGGTCGAAGACCGGAGGTCTTCACGTCGTTTGGGTGATAACTGATGATCTTGATTGGGCTGTACACCCAAGAAGATGGAAACAGTTAGTGATCGTCCAGACGTACTTGGAGATCGATGGATATGCGGGGTACTAGGTGCCTCCGGTTTCGTTCAGACCCAGAACGGACTTGTAAATGGACTGTGTGTCTGACATTGGATTTTAGTCTGTGTGATTGATTTCTATTAAATATATATCTGTTTGGCGGCGGAGAATTTATTCTCTTGCTTAACGCCCTTCTCTGAGACGTACGAGCTCAGGGGTTATATATTGATGGATATCAAACGCATGGAGTGAATTGCCTGTGTGGCATGCCTAAGTGGCAATTGACCGAGGCTTCTGTTGAAAAGCAAAGTCTTGTGGTGATGATCAAAGCACGGCCTTTGTGGCGTAGCTTTGTGTAACGTTTACCTCGCGTGTTTCACACCCGGTATGAACCAAAAACGGGAGACGGACCTCAGGGAGGACTTGCGTTTCTTTCTAGCTAGAAGTGGCGTCAGTGGTTTTACACGCCCTGACGAGTTTGACTTATGTGGTTGTTGCTGTTGCGAGGCGCCTCGGATTGATCGGTCGTTCTCGAACCGATGGAGTCATTTAGTTGGCTCATTTACACCCCATAGGGTGGGGAAACGTAGTGTTCAGGCATTTTAATCCACATCGGTGGACCGGCCCTGTCGCTCCAAGGGTCACTCGAGCTCTGATCCTGTGGCTCGGGCTAGAGAGTCACGAATCGGTTGAGGACTATCTTTTGCCTCGGTTCATAGACGGAAATCCAATTTCCAAATACGTGACATTTGCGGTTTTAATTGTAAAACTAGTATGGCGACATGATATATGGTACCCATGCCGCCTATGATTGATACTTATGATTTGAAGTTGTTTTATACACTATGCACTTATTATAGTATCAAATGATTTGTTTCAAACGTATCAAGCATTCTTTGGCTGTTATAAGGGAAAACCCTATCCCCCGGCTTGCGTTGCATTGTGTGATAGGACCTGGGTCTTATAACAGCTTCATTTTCCTTTATTTAGCATTGCGCTGTTTGTCTCATGCACTGGTATTCTTGGGAGGAAACCCGTTCCGTGTTATACGGCGTGGTCCCTTGATTTACCTAATGATTTAAAATAAAGATTAATAACTGTTTTAGTTCTCACACCAGTCACATGACTGACCTGGAGTTTATTGTTTTAACCTAAACTATGGGTGCCCTTATTTTGACACGGGCAGCTAGTAGTTTTGGTTTTTTGCAGACTTAGATTCACAGGATCCTGGTTTACAGCTGGAACGATATCCGGAAAGCTTTGTATCCGTATATCTCATTCTAGTTGTGTATTGTATTATTTTCCGCTGCTATGTATTTAAATGTAATTTAAATCTCTGATATTTCTGTGTAATATTCGTTTATACTCTGTATATTCTTGTAATCTGATGCATTGTTGTAATATACAATGAAACGTTCTTTTATATGTGTTCTGTTGTGGCTTGTTCTCGAACTATCCGACGCTTTCCTTTACGAGGAAGTTACGGGTTTTCACACTGGTGCATTGGTCAATCCAAATGGCATGACCAACCACTCATAAAATCCAAATGGCGTCCTAAATGCCGTATTCGGAACACTCTCATCTGCTACCCGAAGCTGATGAAATCCTGTCGCGAGGTCCAACTGGGAGAACACTCTTGCTCCTTCCAGTTGATCAAACAAATCATCTATCCGCGGTAGAGGATACTTATTCTTCCTCGTCACCTTATTCAACTCGCGATAGTCCACACACAAACGAAGGGAACCATCTGCCTTAGTGGCAAACACAACTGGTGCTCCCCACTCGAAGACACTCCTTCTAATAAATCCCTTCTTCAAAAGATTGCTGACTTGCACCCCAAGCTCTTGCTGCTCCCTTGGTGCCATACGACGAAGTTGCATCACTATAGGTCTGGCATCTTTCACTAAATCAATACGGAACTCAATCTCTCGGTGTGGTGGAAGCCCGGTCACCTCCTCGAAGACGTCCGGATACTGGCCAACCACGGGCACATCTGACAACTCATCCTGCGGGATGTCGAGGGAATTTACAAAACTAGCCATAACCCCATCACTGGGTAGACTACCAAACACTACCCTCCTCCCATCATCCGCCCTCACTGTCACCAAAAAGCCCTCACAGTCTACCACCACCCCGTATCTTTGGAGCCAATCGACTCCCAATGTAATGCCATACCCAGTAAAGCCCAAAACAAAGCAATCACAAACAAACATACATCCATGACTCGATAAGACCAAATTCCTGCAAATCATACTAAGGCTAGTCGAACCACCAATCGGGTTCGTCACAACCAATGGTCTATCGACTATCTCGGGTTCCAGTCCCAACCTATCTACCAGGTCACTAGATATGAAGGAACGGGAAGCCCCAGTATCAAACAAAACTCGAACTGGTACATCATAAATAGAAAGCATACCTTGAATAACAACATTCTTTCCTTTTTCCGCCGCAGTTGGGGCATTCGACGAAGAAGGAACAGCATAAATTGCATATGCTTTCACAATCTGCTTCTCTTTAAGAGGTTGCAGACACTTATCCTTGAAATGTCCCACTTGACCACAGTTGAAGCACTTCTTATCCCCTGGCTTGGCCCGACAATCTTTAGCATAATGGCCCTTCTTACCACAGCTGAAGCACTCAACATCCTTCTTGCTCTTTTTCTGACCACCCTTAGATTGGTCTTGCTTCCTCTTATTCTGAGAGTTATTCTTGCCTCCACCGCCTGCTTGCGGCTTTGGCCCTTCTGCAGATGCAGCCTCAGTCTTTGACTTAGGGTAAAGACTCTCTGATCTCAAAGCTTTCCCCACAATCGATTCAAAAGTCTCATCGATGTGATTGATAAGCCTTTCCCCCAGGTATCCATCCAAACCAGTAATGAACTTCTCATTCTTCTTTTCAGGAGTATCAATGAGAGACAGTCCATATTTCGACAAAGTGTCGAACTCAGCAATATAATCAGAAACTGCCCTCCCATTCTGCTTGAGTTCCAAGAACCTCTTGAACAGCACTGACTTCTGGGCAGTTGGAATAAACTTCTCGCTAAAGCGAACCTTGAACTGATCCCAAGTAACCTGATCTTCTGGAGTAGCTGTTCTAATGGCATTCCACCAATTCATCGCTCGCCCTTGCAGCTGACGAGACGCTAGCCTTCTCTTCATCGCATCCTCCAGACCCAAGTCATCAAAGATACGATCACAGCTATCCATCCAATCTTGAACATCTGTGGCCGACTCCATTCCGTGGAACGGCTTTCCACCAAGGTTAGTGTAATCCTTGCACAACTTGGCGAAATCGACCCTAGGCGCCTGCACTACTGGGCCAACACCAACTCCGGGATTGGGAACTGTCCCTTGCACTTCTCTAAGCATGTCTCTCATGAGGTTAGTAAACATTGCCCTCATGTCAGCGGCATTCCCTGGGTTGGTTCCTCTACCGGCACCCCTCGTGTCTCGGCTCATCGTCAATCTGAAAAAGGGAAACGATTAACGACCCCATAGTGGTGCTAGTGCAGTGCGACTTCATTCTTTATACTACTAATAGTATATATATACATAGCTTTTGAAAACCAAAGTAATCACAAATACGCGCTCTCATATACGTACTAACTCTCCCTAGTGTCTTTCCCTATGTTAACTACGCAACCTAGAGCTCTGATACCAAGTGTGACGGCCCACCCCGCACAAACCGACATTTACTCCAAAAGTGTGATGTACACATGTCCAGTTAGCACGGAACGGGTCGTCAGAAGGAAAAGGGAAGAAGGAAATGAACATACAAAGAACCTGTAGAATGTCTCACAGCGCATAGAATAAAATATAATAATAACATACTTGACATAAAACAGGAGAGACAGTGCATAAGCTGAAAATCAGAACTAAACATCATAGCAGCGGAAATCCAAAATACAGCTTATTACAACCTTCAAACTGTCTCAAAGCAAAAGTAAGATAAAGGAGGTACACTACTAATGCCCAAGTAGCGACCACCAACGACACAGGGAGAATGTGTATATATATATCATACGTGGAAGCCTCCTGCCCGCCTCCGAATCAGCTACTCGCGCACCACCAGCCAACCTGTCTCTAGTCTGCTCGTGTGAGCACCCAGAGTAATAAGAGGAGACATAAAACTCTGGGTCAGACATAAAGCCTGGTATGAGCGATAAGCATCTAAAGTGAACAATAACAGGTAGACTAAAACATACCTGAACCTGGACCTGCAACCAAAGAGTTAGCACTACATATTGTACAACACTCTAAGGTACCATATCAAACGGTGTAAAGATACGGAGGTGGGGGAGGTGTGCATGTCACAATGATGGCAAACAATCAAACATAGCATCCATCCTCACATCTCTCACTCAGTGCGTAAAGCATACGATATTGACCACTTCGATCACCCAACATCCCTTGCTACGATCACTCTGCCCCATGAAGTCATAAATGGCTTCACTGCACTGATAACGTAGCCACTAATCCTTTGCTATGTCCACTTTGCCCCACGGAGTCACAAGATCCCCACTGCACTGGCTCATAGCCTTACCAATCCTTACTATGTCCACTTGCCCCATGGAGTTATTCACCCCATCTGCGCTGGCTCATAGTCTTACTACGCATCACCTTGCCCCTCAGGTCATAATGACCCTACTGCACTGATAACGTAGTCTTGCTACCATCACCTTGCCCGTCAGGTCATATTGACCCTACTGCACTGATAAGTAGCCTATCATTCATTCTTAGTGGTGAATCGAAGTTATGAACATCGACAACTCCTTAGCACACGTCCCGCAACAAAGTCCAACCACGAAGTGAACTCATTGGTTCCCAACTGGATCCTGAGTTCTAACTTCCATTTGGACTACCTTTGCATCTCGGGTTATTGGTCATCACCAGATCGGATCGGGTCGTAGCCTTCAGTTCATAGTGGTTCGGTTCGGAGTCCGGTTTTCCCTCGTCACCATGGTTCGGATCGAGTCACGTCATCAGCTCGTGGTCACCCATACGGATCAGGTCGTAGTCACCCTTTCGGATCGGGTCGTAGTCACCCATTCGGATCGGGCTGTGGTTCCTCCTTCACGTCAGTTCGTGTTCCCCCACTGGTCGGTTCGGGTCGGGTGCATCTTCCCAGGTCGTCAGCTCATGAGCTTCTGAAGTGGATCGGGTCGTGCTCCTCCCTTCGGATCGTGGCGCCTCATCAAGCTGAATCGGATCGTGGAGAAGATCCGCGATTGGGGGTGGCCATACGGATCGTTGTCTTCGGGTCGGATCGCCCCTATGCCCACCGATCTGGTCCGGTTCGGGCAGATTCCTGCAGTTCTTCCAGCGAACAGTTTACGCCCCTCGACGACGTTTTCGACCATTCTAACTATTGAAATCAATCACAAAGCATTTCATACAGTCATAGCAACATGCATAATCAACCACAAACATCAAAACATCAACATGATAGGTTAAAATGGATCAAACCTACCCAAAACCCCATATTTCCCCTTAAGCATGTTTAGGTGAAACTAATGATAGGGTTAGCAAAACTTAACCAATTTAGCCCAAATTCATACCAGAGGTCTAAAACATCATTCCGAATTTTATAAACATTTTTCCAGAATTTTATCATGTTTAAATTCGCTAATTAACACTAATCACCCCTAATTAGCCATAATTAGTGTAAAACTATGCAAATCACTCACCTTAGCCACAAATAAACTAAGATCTGAAATAAATCTCTGATTTGATGTGAATCTCTATGCTAAACAGCAGCTCCAATGTTGATTTGGTGTAGATCTTCCTTGATTAGGGGTTGCTAAGCCAAATCCTTGACCAAAAGGTGATTTGGATGTGATTTAGAGGTTAGAGGCCATTTTTAGGGTTCCTTGGTGATAAGTGGAGGCTATAAAACTGAAATGGAATGATTCTCTATCTCATTTCAGCCTCCCCATAACCCTAATCCCAAAATGGGTTATGGGCTACTCACTAATCACCCGATTTGGCCCGGTTAAGCAGTTTTTCACGCTCCAAACCTTATTTCAGCCATATCTCCCAAACGGTAAGTCCGTTTGGCTAATATGACCACTCTACGGAAAGGTAAACCATCAAACGAATCCAATGGAAGTGGTTTCAGGTCAAAATTCCTTTCCAATCAAAAGTTATGGCCAAAATAGTACCAACTAGGGGCAAAATGGTTATTTAAAAATTGATAAAAATCATGAACGTGGAAAATGACTCCAATAGATGTTTCCCAAAGATACATGACCATACGAGTTCACATGGGAAAGAAATAAATATTCTACGATCCTTCGATGCGTAGAATGCGGGTCATTACAATTATATAGATTACAGTAAAACTTGAAAGAACGAACATGCCTAAATTTATAGTAAATAGAAATCTGAAACTGCACTTAGACACGAGGTTAAATTTAACTTGTGTTAGAATTCTGTCAGGAGCTGCCCGGCTAATCCAACGTCCACAAGTTGTTAATTTAATGTGAGGGGTCTAGTGCGTAAATAAACATGTAACGGTGTTAAGACACGAGGTTAAGTTAACTTGTGGAAGAAGTCTGCCCGGAACCACCCAGGAAATCTAGCATCCACAAGTGGTAGGCTTAATGTGAGAGGTCTAGTGCATAAGCATATATATATATATATATATATATATATATATATATATATATGTATGTGTATATATATATATATATATATATATATGAATATAAAAGGATATAAATAAATGGCATTAATTGTAATTAATGGAATTGAATGAAAGTTACAACAGTAAAAGGATTGGAATGAACGGGGAATGATAATAACTTATTATAAACAAGTTACATTAATGAGAATGTTATATAATAAGTAGGCTTGTCCTAGGGACAAGTGGAAATTATAACTTATGTTATAATAAACGATAAAGAAAATGGAATAACTTATGTAATGAGGTAAGTTGTACTTAATTGTAAATTAAGTTATTTGCAAGAACGTGAATTTGAAATGTACGGATGAGGACAACATAAGTTATATTTATGGAAAGAGAAACTTACTAGTAAACCTTGGTTAAGAGAACTAAGTTAATAAGTAAACAACGATAAGTGGTAGAGACAGTATAAGATGGAATTATGATTAAATAATAAAGAATGAGGCAAACTTATGAAATGAAATATGTTATATTTAATCATAAATAATGAGTGACATGTTAAACAGAAAACATGTGGATTACAGACCTTGGGTCACAATCTAGAGAATATCATGTTATATGCTTATTAATAAACTTAAATGGGTTAAGTTATATGACTGAAATTAATAAGCAAGAGGAACTTGGTAACTTGAATAAGAAGTCAATATGAATGGGAATAACCAAGTTAAATGGGAACCCGATAAGATAGAGCAAGCGCATAATTGTATGTTTAGACATAGGGTCCAATAACACATTAAACTGAGGTGCTTGGACCAGTCCGTACGTTTGAGGGTGAGTAACCCAAATTGGTAGATCATCGTAGTGTCATGAGGCATGAGGGGAGTGCACACTCATCTGATCATTCTGTCAGCTACAAAGGACTGGATGGAGAATCATGCGACTTCCTAAGACATGGAAGGTGCCCCTGGTAGTCCTTTGTGGTGGTGTAGTGTTCGGGCTGTACTCACAGAGGTTGGTCTGCGCGTAACTTCCCAGTGAGTATCCTTGACTGCAAAAGTAGCTTTGCAGTTAGAAAGCTGTGATGAGAGGACACTAGGGTGATTCGGCGATCGCCATAACAGGGAGGTGGGGGTCACGACCAATAAAGATAGTAGATCGTCGGATACGCGTCATCGGCAGCCAGCGGGATGCGAAAAGACTAGAGCTAAACCCAAGATGCCATCCACCTTTCACTATCGAGGCATGGTGGTTGATGGGATATGCCAACTGGATGCTTAGATTGTTTGTTAGAGGTAAGTCATTTAGCTCTTGTAGTCTTTATTAGTTGAGGGAGGGTCCGAGGTGTGGCCATAGCCATTATGAAATAGACCTAAAGGATATCTATATTTTGAGGCTCTTAAAGGTGGACTTGTACAAATATGGAAAAGCTCCCGACTAAATTATGTGTTTCTTGATAGCCCTGCCACGGAACTCGGTGCACATTAGAGGTCATGTGCAGTTAAAGCATCGAATATGATTGACGATACATACGTGGTAAATCCTAGATACATGCATATCTTCTTTGGGTGGTGTATCGTAGACTTTAGGGCATTACTCTGTGATGGAATCTGATTTGATCGAAGGTGGCAGTCCGTACGCTTACGTAGCATAGTAATGGAAGATATGTACGTGTGAAACGTAACATTATTATATAGAGATTCGTACGTCACTCTGGTGTAGGATGAGGGACTGGGTACATTTATTTGGCATTACGGTGGAGACCGTATGAGTGAGGTACCATAGGGTGTACCTCAATATTGGAGGGGGGTAACTGCATATATACTGTATTAGGTTAATCCACTGGGAAGTAGATGGGTACGAGTGTGTGTAAGCCTTGAGTGCTGATAACCCAAGTGACCTAATAAACAAGAAAATATAACTGAACGGTATATATAGGATTATCCAAAATGTATAGTTTAAATCGAGTCACCAGAACTTGTGTTCTGACTACCTCCTCATAACATGCTCGCAGGTTAGATTCGTGGCAGAGATATGATAACTCTGGATACTGGTTAGGCAGTATTATTATTACGGTAAGACAATATTTTGATTACATTATATTTTATCCATTCCGCTGTGAGATGTTTTCTGAGCTCTGATATATATTTTATATCTCTGTCTTTTCTGCAGGATACCCGAGCACACCAACATGAGTTTCGATAGATTAGAATTTTGAAAAAAAATCGGTCTGTCGGAATTCAGGTTGTTACATTTGGTATCAGAGCTAAGTTTAGGAATCCTATATAGATAGTGAGTGAACGTATTTGTATTAAAAAATTTATAAATATATTATATATACCTAGATCCATATTGGAACCCACTAAATAGAAAGAGTATAATATGGTCAGAACACGGATATCCTTTTTGTACACTAAAGAAATGAATATGCAAATTTGAGACTGTTAGGAAATTTGGGTGGGAAGTGTAAAATATATTTTTCTGAAGTAGAGAAAAGAGGATCCCATATGTTAGTATTTCGGATTAGTGGGTTTGGCAGTAAAATTTTATAAATTGGAAAAGGTTAAAAAGAGAAAATGGATTAGGAATATATATGGTTGAGAGAATTGACTTTGTAGGAGCGTCTAGGAAAGCCTAGGAAAATTGGAAACCTGCTTTGAGTCTAACACCATTGTTATCTTTTAAGAAATTGAAACTATAAAAGCTTTTGGAAAATGGTTTGTAGTGTTTTCAAGTTTTAATCTTAAAAATTATAGTTTTAAAACATGTAAAGAACTTATTAGGAAAGTGAGAGAAGTTGTGAACATAAGGAAAGTGAGAGAAGTTGTGAGAACCCGTAACTTCCCCGTGAAGGAAAGAGCGGATACTTTGAGAACAACACACAAATGAACGCAGATGGAAGAACATTTCATTGTTAATTACAACAATTCCATCAGATACAAGAATATACAGAGTATAAATGAATAAATTACATTCGATAAATATCAGAGATTACAATAAATTACATAGCAGCGGAAAATAATACAAAGCACAACTGAAAGTGATACATGGATACAGAGCTTTCTGAGCATCGTTCCAACTGTAAATCAGGATCCTGTGAATATAAATCTGCAAAACCAAAACTACTAGCTGCCCGTGTCGAAAATAAGGGCACCCAGAGTTTAGGTTAAAACAATAAACTCCAGGTCAATCATGTGACTGGTGTTAGAACTAAAACAGTTATTTAAAACTTTACTTTAAAAGAGAGTAATTCAAGGGACCACGCCGTATAACACGGAACGGGTTTTCTCCGAAGAATACCAGTGCATAGGAAAGACAACGCAATGCTTTTTCGAAAAATGAAGCTATTATAAGACCCAAGTCCCATCACATAATGCAACGCAAGCCGGAGGATAGGGTTTTCCCTTACAATAGCCAAACATGCTTGGTACGTTTAAAACAAATCGTTTGATACTATTATAAGTGTATAGTGTCAAAACAATTTCAATCATAAATATCAATCATAGACGGCATGGGTACCATATATCATGTCGCCATACTAGTTCTACAATTAAAACCGCAATATCACGTATTGGAAATTGGATTTCCGTCATGAGTCGAGGCAAGGGGCAAGCTCCTCTCCGCTTCGAGACACTCTAGCAAATGCCTCGGGACTACACACTCTGGGTAACCCCTGGATGCTTCAGGGCCGGTCCTCTCTTACGTTTGAGGATTAATTATTCCTGAACACACGTTTCCCGGTCCTATCAGACCTAATATCGAGGCGCCTCATCCAACAACCACATAGGTGAAAAGTATATAAATGTCAGGGCTAGTAAGTCACCGACACCACCAAAGCTAGAAAGAAACGCCGTGCTCTCCCTGCAGTCCTTATCACATTTTTGACTCATACTGAGGTGTGAGGCTCGCGAATTCACGTTATACATAAAGCTACACCACAAAGGCCGTGCTTTGATCATCAAGCACAAGACTTTGCTTTTCAACAGAAGCCTTGATCCATGCAAATCAGCGTGCCACACAGGCAATTCATGCCCATGCGATTGATATCTATCGATATATAACCTCTAAGCTCGTACGTCTCAGAGAAGGGCGTTAAGCAATAGAATAAATTCTCCACCGCCAAACAGATATATATTTAACAGAAATCAATCAACACAGAATAAAATCCAATGTCAGACAAACAATCCATTTACAAGTTCATTCTGGGTCTGAGCGAAACCGGAGGCACTTTCCTCGCATATCCATCGATCTCCAAGTACATCTGGACGACCACCAACTGATTATCTCCTCTTGGGTGCACAGCCCAATCTAGATCATCAGTAATCACCCAAACGATGTGAAGACTTCCGGTCTTCAACCACCGTCTTCATCTTCGACATATCGTCGAATCGGTTATTCAGAATGGGTATAACCCCGGCCTTTCCGAACAACCCGCGTATATAATAAATAAATGTTACACAAACACAACATACGCCTCATTCCAATTCAGCAGTCACTAACCGTAAATTAGCAAGAGAACAATTCCTCAAATATTAACCCCGAAGGCCGAAACCAACATCAGATCAATACCCAGAAAACCATCCTTCTTAGCTAACCTACAGTTAGTTTCTAAATTTCATATTCTTAGGGAAAGGTTCCCATTAATTTTATCAAAGATAAATTCTTTTAAATTTATCCTTTAATCTTCCTTTGGATGTCATTTTAAACCATGTTAGGGTTTTCCAAACTAGTCGGGATTAGCGAACCACACCGAAGTAATTATTTATTTTATTTCCCCATCCCAACCTATTCATCCCATGAAGCAAAACTGGTAATACTCCATATCTAACACCACGGTGTTATCGGTAAAATTAATTGCCATTTCACGTTCAAATCTAATTAAAGATTTAACTATCGCTTTGGAGCAAGACTGGTGATCCTTCGTTCTCGCTCACTTTCCAAATTTGATAATTTAAATTATCAATTCACATTTCAATCTAATTACAGATTCATTAAAACTCCCTTTTACTATGTTAAAGAACTAGTGTCATTTAAAACACAGTTCACGATAAACCCAAATCACATTCTATTTATTATCGGGTTAAAGAACTAGTGTTATTTAAAACACCGTTCACGATAAACCTAAAAACCAATTCAAATTCAATTTATTTGTTTCAAAAATGAATTGAATTTAATTCTAGTTCAAAACTAGTTCATTCCGATAAAAATCTATTTTTATCTTTACAAATGTGGGATTTTTCATCCCAATTTTTCACAAATCATTTCTTATGATTCTACACAAATTATTAATATTTTTGATAATTTTATCAAGGCCTGTACAGTCGATTTCCATCAACGGCCATCGAACTGCACTTACAGCGACCTTTTCTGAAATTGATTTGGACGTATCTCCAAATCCAACCGTTAGATTTCAAATTACTAATATTCGTTAGAAAGCTCTTTTCGATACGAACCCAACGGTTCCGGTTTTAGGAGAATCCGACGGTCGGATCTCCCGTAATGTCCATTCGAAGTCAATGGTCGAAATTTACGAACTGCCGCGGCGCGTTCTATTCAGGCCATTATATTATATATATAATATATATTTCGTCGATTTCTATTTAAAATGGATTTTATAAATAGTTTTGAATTCATTTCAACTTCCATTTCCAATTCAAATCAAAATTGAATTTTTCCTTATAAATTCGTTTTGAAATTCATTTCAATTCAATTCAAATATCAATTCAATTTGAATTCATTTCAAATTGATTTTCTCCTATTTCGATTCATTTTCAATTCAATTTGGATTCATTTTCTATTCGAATTCATTTTATATTCAATTCAATTCGAATTCGTTTTATATTCAATTCAATTTGAATTTGTTTTCTATTCAATTCAAATCAAATTCGTTTTCTATTCAAAATTCATTCTCTAAATATTCGATTTTTAAATCTCTTTTCAATATTCATTATAAAACGAATATAATCGATATAAATATCGTTCGTGATAAAATAGCGCATCTCTAATCAACACGGCTTTATATATTTCAATAATTCCATTATTCTATTCAACAAATGAATATTTATTCTATTCAATACATGAATCTATAATTTTGTCAACACATGACTATTCTGAACGAATGAGTACTATCCATATGTGACTATTTTTGTTATCTAATATATTTTATAAAAATTATGGTATCTATCGTTTGATTTAAATCTGCGACGATCCCAAAATCCATGTGACGGTATTAAGGATAATCATTGGAATATAACACATCAATCATCAAAGCAGATTACAGATAATAGCAAAAATAATAAATAGAATAATTTTATATGGATATGACAGTGGAATCATAACATGTAACAACATCAGAATAGCACAACGTAGGATATAACTTAGTAAATAAAAGGGAAATGATCAGTCACCATCGCTAGAGGCGGAATATATACATGCAGTGAGACATAATAAGGGTATCAGTCTACTTCGCCGAAGGAGGTACATATACATACGATAGTAAGTACTGGAAGTAAAACAGTCTGCATCGCCAGTGGCGGAATCATAATATAGATACAATAATGGCGGAAAATGTCAAAGTCACCTCTGTGAAGTCAGCCTCGCCATGAGCCAAAATGCACTCTATGCAAAAGTGCAGAGCCAAAAACAACCTGTCACCTGTGAACTAGGCTGCCCGTGTGAGAATAAGGGCACCCGCGTTTGCAAAGTGAAACAAAAAACGAGTCAGTCATGGGGACTGGTATGAGAAATCTATTTAACAGTTTAAATAACAGTAATAAGCAAATCATAGGACCACGCCACTTTCGCGGAACGGGTTTACTCCAGTGATTGCTAGTGCATTTACAACAAAGTAAATTCTTTAAAACAACGCAATGCTTTTAAAAAGAATGAAGTCGTTATAAGACTCAAGTCCCATCATACAATGCGACGCAAGCCGGAGGATAGAGTTTTACCTTATAATGGCCAAATATGCTCAATACGTGTAAAGCAAAATCATTTGATATTATTACTAGTGCATATATGTTTCAGAAACAAATAGCATCATAAATATCAATCATAGACGGCATAGCTACCATATACTATGTCGCCATACTAGTTCTACAATCGAGTCCGTTATTTCGTATTAGGAATTGGATTTCCGTCATGAGTCGAGGCAAGGGGCAAGCTCCTCTCCGCTTCGAGACATTCTAGCAAATGCCTCAGGACTACACACTCTGGGTAACCCCTGGATGCTTCAGGGCCGGTCCTCTCTTACGTTTGAGGATTAATTATTCCTGAACACACGTTTCCCGGTCCTTACAGACCTATAATCGAGGCACCTCGCATTCCAACAACCACATAGGTGAAAAATAGATATAAATGTCAGGGCTGGTATGTAACACCCCATAATTCTGTAACACTAAGATTCGCAAATCAAGGAAGAATTAAAATTTAAAATCAAAATCAAGGGAAACGGGCTGCGCCATTGCGTTCGCCTCGGAAAAATACGCGAAATACAGTCCGAGTTTTCGAAAATCGGAGTCCGTATGACCAAGATATGGCCCGTCAAAGTTTTCAGAAAATTCCAAGTTCAAAACAGTTTACAATAGAGTTAAATTCGAATTCAAACGCGCAGGGGGCAGGGCGGGAAAATTCCCGCCTAGGTCAAGTCGACAGGGGTGTCGACTGCACAGTCGACACCACCCCCACCCCCATGTCGACTGCCCAGTCGACATGGGTGTCAACCTGCCCGCTTTTTTCAGCTTTCTGCACCTGGTTCGTTCTGTTGTATTTGGTCACGTTTTCTGACCAGGTTCGTCCGCCTAACACTATTTAAACAGCCCTGGTCTTCTCCTCTATTCACAATTCTTTTCTACCTTTATGCTGCAAAGATTCTTGTTAGACATGGCTTCTCCTCCTCCTCTAAAATATATAAATAAAATAATATATAAAATAAACCAAGACGAGGAAATGCTGCTAAAAAGATTTTCAAGAAGAGGTTCAAGTCAAGCTAGGATTCAAGAGGAGGTCCAAACAACTTCAATGACCGTTTTTCTACGAATCTTAGCAACGCCATCTTTCTGTTCTAATCTAATCTCTGTAAGTCAGTTATTTTTAGATTTGAACGTTTTTCTTGGTTCGTGACATGAAATTAAAGGAATAAAAGAATATGCCAAATCTCTCTCTATTCGAATCAGTGCCTATATTCTTGGACCTAATCAAGAACTGTTATGATTCAAGGACAAATAAGACTGTATGCCTCTTTGACTATGAACATTGCCTATGACTGTGAACGTCGCCTATGACTATGAACATTGCCTATGACTATGGACATTACCTATGACTGTGAACGTTGCCTATGACTATGAACATTGCCTATGACTATGGACATTGCCTATGACTTTGACTGTGACTATGGGAATTATTTCCTTGACTAAGCTTATGCTTTTGATTTGGAAACATAAACTATTACCTATGACATAACAAGGACAACTGTGACTAAACGCCTATGATTTCTAACTAGGAAAGGGTTGCTGTGAAATTGGGTCTAAACCTGATCTTTCTATTCTGTCTATCCTTGGTTTTCGTTGGTTTTAGACCTTGGGAATTTACCTATTAAGTTAGGTCTACCCATGTTCTTGAACCTACGTCTCTATTCTATCTATTCTTGGTTTTCTTTGGTTTTAGACCTTGGGAATTTACCTATTAAGTTAGGTCTACCCATGTTCTTGAACCGACGTCGTTATTCAACCCTTTTTATGCCAGTTAGTATGTCTATCTTTCGCATAGCATCTTTGGTTCATTCCCTATTTTCTACGAACCTAGCTTTATTTATAAATCTAGACTGAATCACGATTATACGAACGGTGGGAATGCGGTTTGGGCAAAATATGAAATTTACTAAAAACATAGTTTAACTTGGAAATTGGCATAAATTGGGAACACGCATTATGGCATGTTCATAAGAATGCAAGTTGGATAAATTTGACATGAACTATAGATTGAGTAGCCTGAATCTAGTATCGACATGTAAATCTAGCATTTACATGAATAGTGAACTAGAGTAATAAGTCTAGTTTGACATGAATTAGAATGTTGAATTGGAATTGGATTAGCTAATTTGGAATGGTAAATATATTGGCCTAAATTTGAAATTGGCCATAATAGGGAGTAATTGGCAGGTTTAGCAAAATCATGGTTAATGACACTTGATTTGGTATAGTTTACATACCAAAAAGCATAAACATGATTTAGAGGGAAAAATGGGCCATAAGAATGAATGTTGACAATTTACATTAAAAGGGGAATTAGGAAATAAGTAAATTAGGAATAATTTACTTATAGAATTTGTTCCAAACGAGAAATGTAAACTTAGACAAATTAAAGGTTTGTTAAACGACATCTCTTTTAATAACACACCAGAAAGTTCTAGGGTGACAGAGAGGATAGTGTCTAGGCTTGGGTTTGGAAAATACAAGTTTCCTGCTCTCCCTGGCTTTCCCTAACTGATCCGACGGACGGGATGGTTACTTTCAAAACCTGAATTGAAAACTAATCAAAACCCTTTGAATTTAGAAAACACGAATATGCCTAACCCGAGGTTAGACTGAGTTGCGATGTAAACCTGCAAGGAACCAACCGGCACATCCAGTATTCGCAACAATATCTGTCTAATGTGAGTGGTCGTGGCTTTAATCTACTTAATTAAAGCTAGAACAAGAATGGTAGGGTTAAGTTAACTAAGACACTTAACCAGTTCAACATGACAACTAAACTGATGGGTGGGGTTAGGTTCATAAAAACACTTAACACAGTTAAGCTAGAATGGGAGGGTTAAGTACATAGGAACACTTAACCAACTTAACACAGTTAAGCTAGAATGGGAGGGCTAAGTCCATAGAAACACTTAACCAGACTCAAGGTAACAAGACAAGATTTGTAAGGGTTAAGTAAAGTTAATACACTTAGCCAAATTAACGTGTTAACTAGACTAGAGGTTGGGGTTAAGTAAAGTTAATACACTTAGCCAAATTAACATGTTAACTATACTAGAGGTTGGGGTTAAGTAAAATCTAATACACTTAGCCAATTTAATATGTTAGCTGGGCTAGACCGTAGGGGTTAAGTAAACTTGAACACTTAACCATCAGGTTGTGATAAAGGAATGGGGTTAAGTCTAAAACATGAAGGGATAATACTTAACCACTAATAACATGTTAGTTAAAACAGACGGGCAAGGTTAAGTTAAAAGGGAACACTTAACCAATACAGGGTGAAGGGGTAAGGTTAAGTAATAAGAAATACTTAACCAATATAACTTGGTTTAGGGTAAGGTCAAGTCAACATGAATTATTGATAACACTTAACCAGTTTATCACGATAAATGAAGAGGGTTAAGTTAGCTTGAATTGACTAATGACACTTAACCAACCCAAATTGATGGGAAAGAGAACTAAGTAGTAATTCTTAGTATAACACGGGAAGGAGCGAATGTCCGTCCGAGAAGGCTCCAACGAATTGGGTTACAAAGCCCGAGGCTTCGAGGGGACGTGAGGGTACTCTTGGTATCCCTCTGTGAGACTGCTGATGATCCTCCTAGGCTCACAGAGGTTAAGGTCTGCGTAGAAGAACCAGGTGTATGCCTTGGTTGCAATATATATGGCAACCTAAAGACTAGGATGGACCGGCGTGATTCGGCGAGAAAACGGTAGCCCTGTGATAGCAACTCGTCGTCTACCATCCATCTTGAGTCAGTCGAGATACGTGAAGCGGAAAGGAGGAGAACTCCAAAAGACCATAATTGCTATCTAGTTATGGGTGAGGATGGCCATAGGATAGTGGGGCACCGGGGGCCGGCGTATAGTTCTCATTTTACAAAGGGTGCCTTTCATTAGTTGAGGGAGGGGTCAAGTGGGACCATAGCCAATGGAATAAAAATAGACCTTAGCATCTGCATCGGCAGATTTCTGAAAGCTCCCGACCGAGTTCTGTATTCCTTGAGTTGCCCTGTCACAGGACTCGGACCGCACATTACAGGACATGTGCATCTAGACAAGCGATAACGATTCGCGATACATGCGTGGGAAAGTATAGGAACATATACCACTCTAGGTAGTGTGTCCTAGACTTGGGGGACATCGTTTGACAGGTAGCATAATCCCTAGTTAGACTAGGTGGCATAAATCCTGAATCCGAGAAGCGTTCAACAGATGGCGTAAACTCTAGTTAAATCTAGAAAGCACTTGATAGAAAACACTAGATTTGATCTAGGTAATAAATAATGAATGTATGCCGAAAGGCAATGGAAAATACAGGGATTGGGATCACGTTATCGTTACTAGTTGGGACACTAGATAGGCGGTGCAGAGATATAGAAACCAGTACAACAAGGAAATAGTGAAGCGGCGAAAGTATTAGAGCATATCCAGTTTATCTTATCTTAGCATATCTTGTGATTATCTTGTCTAATCTTGTTGACCCTATCGTCATGGTGTAATCTTGTATTCAGTTAATTCATGTCGTTTTGTTTCTCCATGTTCTCATGCTAGAAGTTACTGAACTTACTCAGGCTTTATGTCTGACTCTGTTTTTCTTTCGCCTTCTTTTCTTCCGTCCCCCCCCCCCCAGGTAGTAGAGAAGGGAATAGTATAGCTCAGGTTAAGTTGGAATGTCACTCTTTCCCAGCTCAAAGATTTGTCGAAGTTTGCTTGGATTCTCTTTTCAGATGCTATGGCTGGCTCTTGCTAAACTTGGGGAATATAAATGTATTTTCATGCTTCTTTATTTTTTAAGACAGATCATACTCTGATATTGTAAAGAAATCATTGTACAAACTATTTTATCAATAAAGCAAAGTTTTATTTTCCACTGTTTAATTTCTGTCTTGTAATTTATCTGCATCTTTTACCTTAAAATGCTCCACAGAACTTAGTGCATTCCCTTTGTGAGTGACACTAACGGATGTGGGGTGTTACACGTGGTATCAGAGCTAAAGGTTACCGGATCAGATAAAAGATTTGAAAAATTATTTTCAAAATGGTTTTAAAAGAAGCATTTTCAAGGAAAAGATCTGTTTTAAAGGCATATTCCCCAAAGCCATACGCATTGTCTTCTCTTCCTCTGTTTGAATTCTTGTCTCCTTCTTTCTTGAGTCTCTGGGGCTCCTGGCTTTCTGGGAGGTAACCTCATCGAAGGGCAAAGTAGTGCCCGACTTCCATCAATAGCCGTAGTAGTTTCACCTGCGGCCAGTTTTCTTTCAAGCTTTGTAGGGGATTCTGTACGATGGAGGCAGCTTTCGAGAGATTTGTCAACATGATTACACACGGAAGAGGATGGGGAGTTTGGCTAAGGAGCATAACCCAAGGATGAGGAATTCATGGATGTAGATTTAGCTCACGAAGGAGAAAGAAATCATAAAACCTAAGACAAGAGGAAGTATCTTTGCTAGGGTATGGTAGGGCATATAATTAGGGACAAGGGAAAGAATGAGGAACAAGATTTTCAGAAGGGCAAGTACATACTTTCACCACCAAGCGTACCTAGGAGAAAGGTAGTAAAGTTCTGTTGGCAGAGTCTAGTTGTGCTGTTCGTACTCTTTCCTTTGGACTTAGCACTTCACATTTGTTTATATCCACTTCCCTAGTTGAGTCTCTGCACCATAGTACTTGTATAGTAGAAAGATCCCACTAGAGTCTCAAATCCAATTGGTGGTCCGACCAGTCTATTTTTAGTAGGGATTTGAGGATAGCTATCGAGTTTGCTTATATCATCTCACGTAGGTCGTCTAAATTCGGAGGCGATATCCCTTGGATGCTTGTCTGATATTGGTTTAGGCCTTTGGGGCTTGTACTTGAGGAATGTCGAGTTCGACTAGTGTGGTTTGCGTGAGAAATGGATAGTTGTGGCAGGCACTCTAGAAAGTGTGTAGTGACCTTTTTACCCCCATAGTTATAGCGTGATGGATAAGCTAAGAGAAGAGACCTCTAATCATCTTAGTACATACACTTGGTATCATAGTTGACATCTGTTTACTTTAGAGATGGAGGTCAGAAACTTCACAATCGTGAAGATTAAATTAGTTAAGATACAGTGGAGTAAAGCTCAAGAAGGCTAGATACTAGCATCATACCCTTTTTCCTTGGGTGCATCCTTGATTTCTTTTGTTTGTAGGAGCTTTACGTATAATTGTTTATCTCTTTCCAAAGTATATCCTCTAGGACGTATCATCGATCCTTAGGTAGAAGCCAATGGATGTAAACATGTATTTGAAACATGTTATGGTTGAATGGTTGCAAGTGGTTGCAAATGGTTGCTCGTGAATGCATATGCATACGTATTAGGCCCTAGATCAAGTTCGGACGCTTTCATATTGCATTTACAGATATGTATTTGTTTGTAAGTTGAACTTGATATGTTATCATACGGATGTTGCATATGGATGAATGGCTGTGCACGCATGTAGTATTTACATAACTAGGGATGCTTGCATACATGATTGGACGCATGGCACTGACATGATTCGTATTAAGGAGGTCAACTGAATCAGTAGACCGCCTGATTTTGCATTAGATAAAGACATATGCACACACTATGCATATGAACATGAAGGCATTAGAAATATTTTAAGGACAATGAATGCTTGTGATTGAATGGTTGAGTAGATGGGTGATGGGATGGTAGGACACATTTTTCCTAACTTGGAGATTTCGGGGACGAAATCCTTTTAAGTGGGGGAGAATGTAACACCCCGTAATTATGTAACACTAAGATTCTCAAATCAAGGAATAATTAAAAGTTAAAATCAAAATCAAGGGAAACGGGCTGCGCCATTGCGTTCGTCTCGGAAAAATACGCGAAATAGAGTCCGAGTTTTCGAAAATCGGAGTCCGTATGACCAAGATATGGCCCGTCAAAGTTTTCAGAAAATTCCAAGTTCAAAACAGTTTAAAATAGAGTTAAATTCGAATTCAAACGCGCAGGGGGCAAGGGCGGGAAAATTCCGGCCCAGGTCATGTTGACAGCGGTGTCGACTGCACAGTCGACACCCCCCCCCCATGTCGACTGCCCAGTCGACATGGGTGTCGACCTGCCCGCTTTTTTCAGCTTTCTGCACCTGGTTCGTTCTGCTATATTTGGTCACGTTTTCTGACCAGGTTCGTCCGCCTAACACTATATAAACAGCCCTGGTCTTCTCCTCTATTCACAATTCTTTTCTACCTTTATGCTGCAAAGATTCTTGTTAGACATGGCTTCTCCTCCTCCTCTAAAATATATAAATAAAATAATATATAAAATAAACCAAGACGAGAAAATGCTGCTAAAAAGATTTTCAAGAAGAGGTTCAAGTCAAGCTAGGATTCAAGAGGACGTCCAAAAGACTTCAACGACTGTTTTTCTACGAATCTTAGCAACGCCATCTTTCTGTTCTAATCTAATCTCTGTAAGTCAGTTATTTTTAGATTTGAACGTTTTTCTTGGTTCGTGACATGAAATTAAAGGAATAAAAGAACATGCCAAATCTCTCTCTCTCTATTCGAATCAGTGCCTATATTCTTGGACCTAATCAAGAACTGGTATGATTCAAGGACAAATAAGACTGTATGCCTCTTTGACTATGAACATTGCCTATGACAGTGAACGTCGCCTATGACTATGAACATTGCCTATGACTTTGGACATTGCCTATGACTGTGAACGTTGCCTATGACTATGAACATTGCCTATGACTATGGACATTGCCTATGACTGTGACTGTGACTATGGGAATTATTTCCTTGACTAAGCTTATGCTTTTGATTTGGAAACATAAACTATTGCCTATGACATAACAAGGACAACTGTGACTAAACACCTATGATTTCTAACTAGGAAAGGGTTGCTGTGAAATTGGGTCTAAACCTGATCTTTCTATTCTATCTATCCTTGGTTTTCGTTGGTTTTAGACCTTGAGAATTTACCTATTAAGTTAGGTCTACCCATGTTCTTGAACCTACGTCTCTATTCTGTCTATTCTTGGTTTTCTTTGGTTTTAGACCTTGGGAATTTACCTATTAAGTTAGGTCTACCCATGTTCTTGAACCGACGTCGTTATTCAACCCTTTTTATGCCAGTTAGTATGTCTATCTTTCGCATAGCATCTTTGGTTCATTCCCTATTTTCTACGAACCTAGCTTTATTTATAAATCTATACTGAATCACGATTATACGAATGGTGGGAATGCGGTTTGGGCAAAATATGAAATTTACTAAAAACATAGTTTAACTTGGAAATTGGCATAAATTGGGAACACGCATTATGGCATGTTCATAAGAATGCAAGTTGGATAAATTTGACATGAACTATAGATTGAGTAGCCTGAATCTAGTATCGACATGTAAATCTAGCATTTACATGAATAGTGAACTAGAGTAATAAGTCTAGTTTGACATGAATTAGAATGTTGAATTGGAATTGGATTAGCTAATTTGGAATGGTAAATATATTGGCCTAAATTTGAAATTGGCCATAATAGGGAGTAATTGGCAGGTTTAGCAAAATCATGGTTAATGACACTTGATTTGGTATAGTTTACATACCAAAAAGCATAAACATGATTTAGAGGGAAAAATGGGCCATAAGAATGAATGTTGACAATTTACATTAAAAGGGGAATTAGGAAATAAGTAAATTAGGAATAATTTACTTATAGAATTTGTTCCAAACGAGAAATGTAAACTTAGACAAATTGAAGGTTTGTTAAACGACATCTCTTTTAATAACACACCAGAAAGTTCTAGGGTGACAGAGAGGATAGTGTCTAGGCTTGGGTTTGGAAAATACAAGTTTCCTGCTCTCCCTGGCTATCCCTAACTGATCCGACGGATGAGATGGTTACTTTCAAAACCTGAATTGAAAACTAATCAAAACCCTTTGAATTTAGAAAACACGAATATGCCTAACCCGAGGTTAGACTGAGTTGCGATGTAAACCTGCCCGGAACCAACCGGCACATCCAGTATTCGCAACAATATCTGTCTAATGTGAGTGGTCGTGGCTTTAATCTACTTAATTAAAGCTAGAACAAGAATGGTAGGGTTAAGTTAACTAAGACACTTAACCAGTTCAACATGACAACTAAACTGATGGGTGGGGTTAGGTTCATAAAAACACTTAACACAGTTAAGCTAGAATGGGAGGGTTAAGTCCATAGGAACACTTAACCAACTTAACACAGTTAAGCTAGAATGGGAGGGCTAAGTCCATAGAAACACTTAACCAGACTCAAGGTAACAAGACAAGATTTGTGAGGGTTAAGTAAAGTTAATACACTTAGCCAAGTTAACGTGTTAACTAGACTAGAGGTTGGGGTTAAGTAAAGTTAATACACTTAGCCAAATCAACATGTTAACTAGACCAGAGGTTGGGGTTAAGTAAAATCTAATACACTTAGCCAATTTAATATGTTAGCTGGGCTGGACCGTAGGGGTTAAGTAAACTGGAACACTTAACCATCAGGTTGTGATAAAGGAATGGGGTTAAGTCTAAAACATGAAGGGATAATACTTAACCACTAATAACATGTTAGTTAAAACAGACGGGCAAGGTTAAGTTAAAAGGGAACACTTAACCAATACAGGGTGAAGGGGTAAGGTTAAGTAATAAGAAATACTTAACCAATATAACTTGGTTTAGGGTAAGGTTAAGTCAACATGAATTATTGATAACACTTAACCAGTTTATCAGGATAAATGAAGAGGGTTAAGTTAGCTTGAATTGACTAATGACACTTAACCAACCCAAATTGACGGGAAAGAGAACTAAGTAGTAATTCTTAGTATTACACGGGAAGGAGCGAATGTCCGTCCGAGAAGGCTCCAACGAATTGGGTTACGAAGCCCGAGGCTTCGAGGGGACGTGAGGGTACTCTTGGTATCCCTCTGTGAGACTGCAGATGATCCTCCTGGGCTCACAGAGGTTAAGGTTTGCGTAGAAGAACCAGGGGTATGCCTTGGTTGCAATATATATGGCAACCTAAAGACTAGGATGGACCGGCGTGATTCGGCGGGAAAACGGTAGCCCTGTGATAGCAACTCGTCGTCTACCATCCATCTTGAGTCAGTCGAGATACGTGAAGTGGAAAGGCGGAGAACTCCAAAAGACCATAATTGCTATCTAGTTGTGGGTGAGGATGGCCATAGGATAGTGGGGCATCGGGGGCCGGCGTATAGTTCTCATTTTACAAAGGGTTCCTTTCATTAGTTGAGGGAGGGGTCAAGTGGTACCATAGCCACTGGAATAAAAACAGACCTTAGCATCTGCATCGGTAGATATCTGAAAGCTCCCGACCGAGTTCTGTATTCCTTGACTTGCCCTGTCACGGGACTCGGACCGCACATTACAGGACATGTGCATCTAGACAAGCGATAACGATTCGCGATACATGCGTGGGAAAGTATAGGAACATATACCACTCTAGGTAGTATGTCCTAGACTTGGGGGACATCGTTTGACAGGTAGCATAATCCCTAGTTGGACTAGGTGGCATAAATCCTAAATCCGAGAAGCGTTCAGCAGATGGCGTAAACTCTAGTTAAATCTAGAAAGCACTTGATAGAAAACCCTAGATTTGATCTAGGTAATAAATAATGAATGTATGCCGAAAGGCAATGGAAAATACAGGGATTGGGATCACGTTATCGTTACTAGTTCGGACACTAGATAGGCGGTGCAGAGATATAGAAACCAGTACAACAAGGAAATAGCGAAGCGGCGAAAGTATTAGAGCATATCCAGTTTATCTTATCTTAGCATATCTTGTGATTATCTTGTCTAATCTTGTTAACCCTATCGTCATGGTGTAATCTTGTATTCAATTAATTCATGTCGTTTTGTTTCTCCATGTTCACATGCTAGAAGTTACTGAACTTACTCAGGCTTTATGTCTGACTCTGTTTTTCTTTCGTCTTCTTTTCTTCGTCCCCCCCCCTAGGTAGTAGAGAAGGGAATAGTATAGCTCAGGTTAAGTTGGAATGTCACTCTTTCCCAGCTCGAAGATTTGTCGAAGTTTGCTTGGATTCTCTTTTCAGATGCTATGGCTGGCTCTTGCTAAACTTGGGGAATATAAATGTATTTTCATGCTTCTTTATTTTGTAAGACAGATGATACTCTGATATTGTAAAGAAATCATTGTACAAACTATTTTATCAATAAAGCAAAGTTTTATTTTCTGCTATTTAATTTCTGTCTGTCTTGTAATTTATCTGCATCTTTTACCTTAAAATGCTCCACAGAACTTAGTGCATTCCCTTTGTGAGTGACACTAACGGACGTGGGGTGTTACATGGTAAGTCACTAACACCACCATAGCTAGAAAGAAACGTCATGCTCTCCCTGCAGTCCTTATCCCGTTTTCAACTCATACCGAGGTGTGAGGCTCGCGAATCCACGCTATACACAAAGCCAGGCCACGTAGGCCGTGCTTTGATCATCATCCACAAGACTTTGCTTTGCAATAGAATCCTTGATCATAGCATCTTGGCATGCCACATTGGCAATCCACTCCATACAACTGATTTCTATCGATATATAACCTCTGAGCTCGTACGTCTCAGAGAAGGGCGTTAAGCAAAAGAATAAATTCTCCGCCGCCAAACAGATATATATTTAACAGAGATCAATCAGTATAGAACAAAATCCAATGTCAGACACACAGTCCATTTACAAGTCCGTTCTGGGTCTGAACGAAACCGGAGGCGTCAAATTCCTCGTATATCCGTACAACCAACACATACGTTCAGACGGCTACTACTTCCGTTCCTTCATGGTAGCTACTCCAGTTAGGAACCTCAGCAGCGCCCATCCAACCGATACGAAGATCGTCGGTCTTGAATCGTCTTTGTATTTTCCCATTTCGAATCGCTCGATCAATTATTTGAAATGAGGGTTAGCTCGGCCTTTTCAAATAATTCACGTAATTAGAATTCAAATCAATTCTTTCCATGGTTATATTATTCGACAACCATATTTCAGTTCTTTAGTATTATTTTCGTGTCAAACACATACAACCATCAAATATCAAACAGATCAAGCCAAATTGGTTTATTTCCAATCTATGTTGCTTATAATATTTTATAACGATTTTTCACCATTTTTATTTATTTAAAAATGGCCATATTCAATTAAACGACGTTTCAGGTCGTGCCGTGGCACTGGCGCTGTTTTGCCCCTAATTTGTTTTACGCATATCGGAAAATCTAACCGTTGGATTTCTACAAAGTCTATATCAGTGGGAAGATATTCCCAAAGCGAACCCAACGGTTCCAGTTCCGTGAAAATCCGACGGTCGGATCTTCCACACTAGTCGTTTGAATTTACGGTTTCAAAATTCGAACTGCAGCGTCGTTATTCGATTTAATTTAATTATATTTATATTTATATATAAATATAAATGATTCTGGCGCTGTTTTTCTTCAGATTTGAATTAAACATTCCAGACAATCCAACCATTGGATTTTTACAAGGTTGGTGCCATTGGAAAGATATTTCCAAGGCCAACCCAGCGGTTGCGGTTTCGGGAAAATCCGATGGTCGGATTTCTCGTATCAATTGTTTCAAATTACGATTCCAAAACACGAACTGCACGGCTTCGATTCCTTTTAATTCTATTTATATTTAAATATATAAATATAGTTCATTCCTTTATTTCAACATCGTTTTCACTTCAAATATTTCACTAACGCCTTAATATTTCGAAAAATTTCGCCATAACATCCTTTGTACGGGAAGGGGTTTGGAAATTTATTGGGCCGTGTTAGGTACCCAATAAATCCTATAAAGCATCCACATATTTATAGTGATATATTCTGGTGTTTACGGGGGAGCGTGTATAGATAATAACTCCAGAGAATAAATTCTCGTCACCCCGCTCCGTGTGGAAATAAATAGTCCATGTGCCGTATCTAATGACTAAAGAGACGTGATTATTGTCAACTCCAGACCCGTGTGGTTTTTTTTATTAATCTGGCAATTTATCGTTATATTTTATATAGTCCATATCAGTCATCAGTTCAACCTGTAGTATAAAATCATCGCCATACAAGCCTCTCGCTCATATGGTAAATCTTCCACCTCGTCACACAAGCTCCAAATGCTTATGTGGAATATGATGAAGTATGCTTATCGTCAAGAAGTATGCCATGTAGTGTAGTTCAAAATTAATTGTTACTATCCTATGGCGATGTTTATTATTTCACACAGAATAACCAGCACTCTGCATCCAATGGCATTCACAGGAGTTGATATAAAAATAAAATTGCGCAGCCAACTCATCAAGGCTTACCTATTTGTCGGGCACGCAAATAATTTCTTTACTCTACAGCTAGTCCATTTTCCCTGTTCAACACATGTATATATATGCAGAACAAAGCTAATAATAATATTTCTAGCAAACTATTATTTATTTCAACACGTGTGTATTTTTATCAAAGCGTATACATGATAAAAGAAATATTTCTATCATCAAAAATATTTATTCAACACGTGAATGTTTTTTAACACTTCATATTCACAATAAAGATGTAGTTTTTATTGTCTATTCATTTTATTTTAAAATACGATAACATTCAACACATGAATTTCCATTCAACGAATGAATTTCAATTCAACAAATGAATATTCTCTATAGTTTGTATATATATAAAAATGTGATTTTTATCGTTAAATCTATTTGTTTAAATTCAAATAATATTCAACACATGAATTTCAACTCAACACATGAATATTTTCTATAGTTTGTATATATATATATATATGTGTGATTTTTATCGTTAAATCTATTTGTTTAAATTCAAATAATATTCAACACATGAATTTCAACTCAACAAATGAATTTCAATTCAACACATGAATATTTTCTATAGTTTGTATATATATAAAAATATGATTTTTATCGTTAAATCTATTTGTTCAAATTCAAATAATATTCAACACATGAATTTCAACTCAACGAATGAATTTCAATTCAACACATGAATATTTTCTATAGTTTGTATATATATATAAAAATGTGATTTTTATCGTTAAATCTATTTGTTTAAATTCAAACAATATTCAACACATGAATTTCAACTCAACGAATGAATTTCAATTCAACACATGAATATTTTCTATAGTTTGTATATATATATAAATGTGATTTTTATCGTTAAATCTATTTGTTTAAATTCAAATAATATTCAACACATGAATTTCAACTCAATGAATGAATTTCAATTCAACACATGAATATTTTCTATGGTTTGTATATATAGAAAAATATGATTTTTATCGTCAAATCTATTTGTTTAAATTCAAATAATATTCAACACATGAATATTGGTTTCAACATATGTAATTAATTTCAAATAATGAAAATTATTCTAACACATGAATATTTCAGAAAATTTCGGCAGCATAACGGCAGGGTAGTTAAAACCGGGACCGTCCCTAGTACGACTCCTCGCTCTACCTTAAAACCTCGTGGTTTTTGACAATGGGGATCATGCATCTAATTCGCAAGCAGGCGGCATGTTTTATTTTTATTTCCACAATCCTATTCTAATTTGTTTCAACCACAAAGGTATTTTTCAACCACAAAGGTATTTTCAACCACAAAGGTATTTTTCAACCACAATGTCAACCACAAACAATTATTTCCAACCATTCGTCATACCATATAATATCACGCCAATCACAAGCAATAAATATCGTCCATGGTCTGTGGACGAGGGGAGTATATATATATATATATATATATTATTTCTATAATTCACTTGCATTTCATCACAATTCAAAGCATATATGTTTCATTCAACGCTTGTATAATTTATACATCGCTAATATAACTTATACAACACATGTACATGAGGTATACAATGCGTATATAATTTACACTTCGCTTATATAATTTATACAACACGATTTCATTCACACAATTTAGTTTAGATTCCTCACATTGGTTTTTGTAGTGCTAAAAATCGTAGGAAGATCAGAAAAATCCGCGGCTTCTGCTAGATGGTAGAGAGTCTCCCTGCGGTTCCGATGTTTCCTGTTTCATCGAATTTCGTTAACACACTAAAAATATATGATTTTTCAAAGTTTTGCAACACTTAAAAGTGTTATTTTCAATTCAGAAATTCAAATCAGAAGGGTTTGCAAAGCTTCGAAACTAGGTTTTGATTTTAAACCAAAACCGTACCTCGTTGTCCCGATCAGACTACACGGCGTCGAAGGGCTACGAACCAGCCTCCTATCGGCGGCGAACTCGGCGGCTCCAGCGAGGCACGGCGGCAGTGGAAAGGGGCGAACTTCCTCGATGAAATTCGACGTCGATCGGTGATGGTTTCTGACGAGGCTTGTTTTGATTTGAAGAGGGGAGGAAGGCGGTCGGAATTGCTAACTGGAGGCGGCGGTGATATTGGCTGTGGCTGTGGCGATCGGGGGGGAAAGGTTGCGAACGATTTCCGTCGTTCATTCAGGGGGTCGATCGATTTTTTTTGAAGTGAGAGAAAATAGAAGATATTTTCTAATTTATTATATTTTTAAATTCCTCTAATACCTTTTCTAGCCAACGTACACCAATTTCGACCCAACGACTGTCGCCCCTAGCTAAATACCCCCATTTCGGACACAATGGGATATGTTTCGTTGGCCAATTCGACTGTTACAGTCAGTTATTTTTCAAATTAAAGTATAAAACATTTTATATTCAATTTGAACGTACATTTCAACTTGCCAGGGCCACAAACTGAATCGGAAAATTCCAGAAAAATAAATCTAGCTTTGTTTTAACGATACGGTCCCAACAAAACCAGTTTCGTTGAATTCTGAGCTCATATGCAAAATGCCCATTTTCAGGTCGATCCATTTTAACAGAAATTGACCAATCACAATTTCTTTTGCCCCGCTCACATACTAGCTTCAAAAATTATGAAATTTGAAACCTAGCAATAATTTGACATCCCTGACCCAACAAAAGTGGTTTCGTCGAATTCCGAGGTCGTATGCAAAATATCTATTTTCAAGGGCTATATATGCTAAATAGCGACCTTTCTGAAAATTCATTTGGCCATAACTTTTGATTCTCGTTATGAAACTTCGATTTTTCAGATTCGTTAGAAAGGTATTCATAAACAGATTTAAATATTTTCAGTTTCCCTAAAATCCGTTATATTTTCCACCCGGTACAGTCAGACAAAGTTTGTATTCAAATTTTCAAACTGCCTTACTATCCCCAATTCTTTATTTTATTGAAATATGCTATTTCAATTGTTCAAATTCTTTGACAATAACAAATTTTAAAATTTTAAAATTGGTTCACATTTTCTGGGTTATTACAAAATCAGACTCCAACCGTAAATTAGTAAGAGAACGATTCCCTGAATATTAACCCCAAAGGCCGAAACCAACATCAGATCAATATCCGGGAGACCACTCATCTTATCTATTTTCCAATTAATTTCTAATTTTATATATGATAAAGATGTAAATTTTATTGTTAAAATATTTCGTTCAACACATGACTAATCTCAACGGATTAGTACTGTCAACACATGAACCTTTATTTTATAAAATTCTTTATTTTCTAAATTGGAATGAGGCCCAATCAATCACCATATAGCGTTAACTATATGGATTCCATACAGCACATGTATATAATAGCAACGATAAATAATCAACCATCATCCAAAGTGCACTACACTGTATAAGCATCAAATATAGATATCTAACGCTTATAACAGCCTGTCAATCAATCGATCGACATACAACTAATTATTGGGATTAGTGTATGTTGTATATTATCCCAATACCCGTGTAGGGCTTAAAATCAACAAACACAGATTTTATTTGTGCAGTTGGGCGATGTGTAAAATTTATCGTCCCAATCAATGTCCTTCAAATAGGTGTACATAAACAAACCGTCCGGTTTGTAAATGAATATTTATTTTATTCACATTCACTATATTCATATTCACGTTAAAAATTATATTTTCAAAGATCAAATTATTTTATTCAACATATGAATATTCTATTCGGTTCATTTATTCAATAAAATGATATTTTTATTTTTCTAATTTATTTTAGAAAATTTCGGGGGCATAACGGCACGATACTAGAAACGGGACAAGGCCTAGCCTTATCCCCGGTCTAGTGATGGCCCACGCCACACACATATCAATCAATTCAATTCCATTTCACCAAACAATCAAATTCAAATCAAATGATCTAACTAATCTATGCAACTAAACAAACAAGTCCATGGTCTGTGGACGATGGTGTCGGGTGCAACTAAACACCGTCTGCATCCTAGTATATATATATAACTAGAAAAAGAAATTTTAAAGTGAGAAGTTCTCACCAGCTAGCTAATCCAAACGTCTCGACTCTTTATATGTAGAAAATCTCCGTCGTTTCTTCTTTCGTCACTTTCGTCATCCGTATTCACTACATATATAAAAATCGAATTTTTACTTTGCTATTCAATATATAAAAATCGAATTTTTACTTCGCTATTCAATATATAAAAATCGAATTTTTATTTCGCTATTCAATATATAAAAATCGAATTTTTGCTTCGCTATTCAATATATAAAAACCGAATTTTTACTTCGCTATTCAATATATAAAAATCGAATTTTTACTTCGCTATTCAATATATAAAAATCACATTTTTATATTGTTGCTATGTATATAAAAATCACATTTTTACATCGCTATTCTCTATATAAAGATTTCGCCTTTTCAAATATAAAGATTATATTTTTATATTTTTATATTCTCTATTATATAGAAATTTTATTTTCAATATACTACTTATATAAAAATAGTATTTTTATATCTTCTACTATATAAAGGTCATATTTTTAATACTCTACTTATATAAAAATAATATTTTTATTCTTTCTCTAATGTAAAAATCATATTTTTATTATCCTCCTTATATAAAAATTATATCTTTCATACGCTATTTCATATAAAAATAATATCTTTAATGTTATCTATTCATTACAAAAAAAAATCTCTTCTTCTTTTTATAAAGAAAAACCTCGCCTTTTTTATAATTAAATAAGTAAAACCGAAATAAAACGCTCACATTCGTTTTCAGTGAAGGGAAGGGGGTGAGAACGGTGCGCCGGAGTTAGTGCAGGCGTCGGGTCAGCAGTGGCGAGTGACGGAGCATCGGTTCTAGCGTCGTATAGGGGAAGGAGAAGGGAACGAGGACGGGGAGAGATGGCAGCGCCTGAGGAGTTGAGGAGGAGGTCGGAGATGAGGAGGGGAGGTGGCGCAGGGGCGCCAACGCCTGGATGGCGGCGGTGGAGGCGCTGAAGGGGCTGGTGTGATTGGGGCTTTTCCAAATCGGAGAGGATGGAGGTGCGGGGGAGGGGGGAGGGGAGGGTGTGGAAGCGCCGATCGACGAGGCAGCAGCCTCCTGAGGCGTCGGTGGCAGCGAATGCCTGGAAGGGGGCGTCGAGCTTTAGTTTTAGTTTTTTTTTATTCTGAAATGACGGGCTGAGGAGATAAGGGGATGACCCCCCTTTTTTTAATTTATTTATTTTAAATTCCCCAGTAAGTTGACTTTCCGTCCGACCACCAAACGAGGCCCAACGACTGTCACCCCTCGGGTAATACCCCCATTCCGGATACAGTGAGATATGTTTCGTTAGCCAATTCTATCATTTCGAGCAGTTTTGATTTAAATTAAAATATAAATGTTTATATATTCAATTTAAACGCACATTCCAATTTACCGGGCCATATACTAACTCGAAATTTCCTAAAAAAGTATTTTCTAGCTTCGTATTAACGATACGGTCCTAACAAAACTAGTTTCGTCGAATTCTGAGACCGTTTGAAAAATAGCCATTTTCGAGTCGATTAAAATCAACTGAAAGTGGTCAAACGCGTTTTCCTTTGCCACGCTCACATATTGATTCGAAAAATTATGAAATTTGAAACCTAGTAATAACTTAACATCGCGGATCCAACAAAAGTGGTTTCATCGAAATTCGAGGTCGTTTGCAAAATGACTATTTTTAACGGCTTGAATTCCATAGCGACTATTCAGAATTTTTAACTGGACATATCTTTTGATTCCCGCTATGAAACTTCGATTTTTCTGATTCGTTAGAAAGGTATTCACTAACAGATTTAAATATTTTTGGTTTCACTAAAATCCGTTATATTTTCCACCCAGTACATTAATTTGAATTTTCGAAATCGAATTATCGAACTACCGCGCCATTTTCAATTCCTTTTATAATTATATATAATTATTTATATTCTAACGACGACGTATATAATATATACGTCGAATTCTATTCAAAATAAATTTTTTTCGTCGATATAATTTAAAATAATCTATTTTAAATATTCTAAACTCATTAAAATTGCCAAAATAAAAATTTTAAACTCCCTCGCATTTCCGGGTTGTTACAATCTCCCCCACTTAAAACTTTTCATCCCCGAAAAGGAACGAAGCCGAAAGTTGTTTAATAAATCAACTCAACTTCCATTATTTTGATTACGGCTTAAGTTCTTCAACTTTTCAGTTTCTAAGAACTTTTCAATTTTTTTCAAAAATTTGGCTAACACCCTAAATTTCCGAAAAATTTCGCCATAACCTCCCCTGCACCGGGAGCACCAGGAAAATCCCGAAATTTCCATACAGGCCTTCTGATCTCAAAAAGAAAAAGAAAAAGCCAAGCGGCTAGCCAATCGGCTCATAAAATCATCATCACCCAAACAAAACAGTAAATTATAGTAAACATGTACCTATTTGTCGGGCAAACAAATTTTATTCTCTGCTCTAGCCTCCTTGCTATGACCTGTTCAATGTAAGTACATGCATTTGCAAGCAAATGCGACCAATTTTCAATACAGTTCAATATTCGATGCAATTAGGCTAATGGTTCAAAATTATCAAACAAATAAACAAACAATACAACCATCAATCAATTAGTTGATTATCATTTCAAATTCATAATTTTGATATATATACAAAAAATCATGTTTTTGATGCCAAATCACAACAATAAATCTATCTATATAAGATTTGGTTCTCACACCAGTCTAATGGAAATATATAGAATCACACCTTCGAAACACGAACATAAATATTGATGATGCCATGGTCATTATCAACATCATCTCCGGGCGACCAGAGCGTGATTCTATATCTATCCAGTATATTAAAACTTCGAATATACGTTCATGACGCGTATACGCGAAATCTTTATATACTCAATTGTCCATATTCAAAATAAATAAATATTCAAATACGTATAAAGCGATTTAAATTTCAAAAAATAATTCATTTTCATTTGAAAAATATACTCTTCACACTCGTTCTAGGATACTACTGATCCTATCTCTAACGAGTCATTCTAATTGGATATTACTAATCCAATATCTGATGAATTCTTTCGTATGGTTCTAATGTGTCTTGTTCTCGAGCTCTGTAAACCAAAGCTCAGATACCACTGTGAGAACCCGTAACTTCCCCGTGAAGGAAAGAGCGGATACTTTGAGAACAACACACAAATGAACGCAGACGGAAGAACATTTCATTGTTAATTACAACAATTCCATCAGATACAAGAATATACAGAGTATAAATGAATAAATTACATTCGATAAATATCAGAGATTACAATAAATTACATAGCAGCGGAAAATAATACAAAGCACAACTGAAAGTGATACACGGATACAAAGCTTTCCGAGCATCGTTCCAGCTGTAAATCAGGATCCCGTGAATATAAATCTGCAAAACCAAAACTACTAGCTGCCCGTGTCGAAAATAAGGGCACCCAGAGTTTAGGTTAAAACAATAAACTCTAGGTCAGTCATGTGACTGGTGTGAGAACTAAAACAGTTATTTAAAACTTTACTTTAAAAGAGAATAATTCAAGGGACCACGCCGTATAACACGGAACAGGTTTTCTCCCAAGAATACCAGTGCATAGGAAAGACATTGTAATAACCCGAAAATCTGGGCCAGTTTAAAATTTTTATTTTGGCAATTTTAGCGAATTTTGATTATTTAAAATGGATTATTTTAAATAATATCGACGTGAAATTTATTTTGAATATAATTCGAACGTATATATTTATACGCGTCGTCGTTAGAATATAAATAATTATATATAATTATAAATAGAATTGAAAATGGCGCGGTAGTTCGATAATTCGATTTCAAACTTCAATTGAATGTACCGGGTGCAAAACAATCCGGATTTTAGTGAAACCAGAAATCATAGGATCTATTTGATGATATCTTTCCAACGAATCCGAAAAATCAAAATTTCATAGCGGGAATCAAAAGATATGTCCAGTTGAAAATTTTGAATAGTCGCTATGGAATTCAGGCCCTTAAAAATGGACATTTTGCAAACGACCTCGGATTTCGACGAAACCACTTTTGTTGGATCCGCAGTGTCAAGTTATTGCTAGGTTTCAAATTTCATAATTTTTCGAATCAATATGTGAGCGTGGCAAAGGAAAACGCGTTTGACCAGTTTCGGTTGATTTTAATCGACTGGAAAATGGCCATTTTTCCAACGGTCTCAGAATTCGACGAAACTAGTTTTGTTAGGACCGTAGCGTCAAAACGAAGCTAGAAAATATTTTTCTGGAATTTTTCTAGTTAGTATGTGACCCTGGTAATTTGAAATGTACGTTTAAAATTCAGTATAGTGATTTAAATGTAAATTTAACGGAAACTGATTGTAACAGCCGAATCAGCCTACGATACATATCCCATTGTGTTCGGAATGGGGGTAAAACGCTATGGACGACAGGCGGTAGGCCTCGTTTCGAGGTCGTATGTAAAAGTCAACCTTTTTGCAAAATTAAATAATTAAATAATAAATATATATATATATATATATATATATTCCCCCCTTTTCTTCTGCTTGCACCCCCCCCCCCCCCCGATTCATTATTCATAAACGAGAAAAAAAAACTAAATCAAATCGAGCCGCTTCTCCCTCCAGACATCGCCGCCAACACCTCGAAGCCGCCGCCCCCCTCCGTCCGACCTCCTCCTTCCAGCGAAGCCCTCGAACCCCTCGCGACGTCGAATCGAAGCAGCCCCCCCTTACCTCGACGCGACACCACCGAGCACCACCACAACCTGCCGCCGACGCCGCCCTCTTCTTCCCTCCACTTTGCAAGCAATCGGTGAGAATTTATTTTATTTTTATTTTTATTTTTGTTTTGTTAAAAAACTGATATTTTTAAATATTAAAAACTGAATGTATTAGGATTTTAAAAACTGATTTGTTAAGAATATTAAAAACTGATTTGTTAAGAATATAAAAACTGATTTGTTAAAGAATTTAAAAACTGATTTTTTAAAGAGTTTAAAAACTGATTTGTTAAAAATATAAAAACTGATTTGAAAAAGGTTTAATCTTTTAGTAGAAAAAGATTTGAACTTGCAAAAAATAAAGATCATATTTTTAAAAAGAGAAAAGACGGGATTTTTATTAGGTAGAAGGAGCAAGACATGATTTTTGTATTTTTAAAGTAATAAAAATATAATTTTTACATCATAGGAATATTAAAAATATAATCTTTATATGTGTAGGAAAATAAAAATGAGGATTTTATAAAGAAGAAATCTTTAAATTTGAAAAGGCGAAATCTTTATATGGAAAATAGCGTGATAAAAATATAATTTTTATCTTTGAACAACGAAGTAAAAATATAATTTTTATCTATGAACTTCGAAATAAAAAGGTGATTTTTATATAATGAACTTCGAAGTGAAAATTCGATTTTTATATATTGAATAGCATAGTAAATATTCGATTTTTAAATATATGAAGTGATTATAAAAATATGATTTTTAAATTGAAAGTGAATAAATAAAAATGTGATTTTTATTTCAAAGACAACAAAATATAAAAATGTGTGATTTTCACATATGTAGTGAAAGCGGACAACGTAAGTGACAAAAGGCGAGTTGGCGAAGATTTCCTGCATTAGAAGTGCCGTGGAGCTAGGATAGCTATCTGTGAGAATTTCTCACCTTTCAATTTATTTTTCTAGTTATATATATATATACTAGGATGCAGACGGTGCTTAGTAGCACCCGACACAATCGTCCACAGACCATGGACTTGTTTGTTTGGTTGCATAGATTAGTTATATGATGTGATTTGAAATTGAATTGTTGGGTGAAATAAATTGATTTGATTGATGTGTGAATGGCGTGGGCCTTCACTAGACCGGGGATAAGGCTAGGCCTCGTCCCGTTTCTAGTATCGTGCCGTTATGCTGCCGAAATTTTCTAAAATATGTTAGAAAAATAAAAATATCATTTTATTTAAAGAATGAACTGAATAGAAATTCATATGTTGGAATAAAATGTTTTTATCGTTAAAAATATAATTTTTAACGTGAAGTGAATAAAATAAAATATTCATTTACAAACCGAATGGTTTGTTTATGTACACCTATTTGAAGGACATTGATTGGGTCGATAAATTTTACACATCGCCCAACTGCACAAATAAAATCTGTGGTTGATTGTTTGAAACCCCACACGGGTGTTGGGATGAAATTTGAAGTTCACTCATCCTGATTGATTGAATATGTCGATCGATTGATTGACAGGCTGTTATAAGCGTTAGATATCTATATTTGATGCTTATACAGTGTAGTGCACTTTGGTTGATGGTTGATTATTTTTCAATGCTATTATATACGTGTGTAGTATGAAAATCCATATAATTAACATTATATGGTGATTGATTGGGCCTCATTCCAATTTGAAAAATAAAGAATATTATAAAATAAAAGTTCATGTGTTGACAGTACTCATCCATTGAGATTGGTCATGTGTTGAATGAAATATTTTAGTAATAAAATTTATATCTTTATCAATATAAAATAAAGGTTCATGTGTTGACAGTACTCATTCATTGAGATTGGTCATGTGTTGAACGAAATATTTTGATAATAACAACTATTTTGAAAAAGAAATATTTGAAATAGAATATTTGAAAATAGAAATTTATGAAGCCGTGTTGATTAGATTGACGCCATTTAGACGTAAACGATATTTATATCGATTTTAAAACGATTTCGAAATGAAATGAATTGAAAACGATTTCGAAATGAATTGAATTGAAAACGATTTCGAAATGAATTGAATTGAAAACGATTTCGAAATGAATTGAATTGAAAACGATTTCGAAATGAATTGAATTGAAAACGATTTCGAAATGAATTGAATTGAAAACGATTTCGAATTGAATTGAAAGCGAATTGAAAATGAATTCAAATTTGAATTGAATAGAAATGAATTTTAAAACGAATTTATAAAGAAGAATTCAATTTTGATTTGAATTGAAAGAAAGTTGAAATTGCTTTTGAAACGATTTTAAAACTATTTATATAATTCGTTTTAAAATAGAAATCGACGAAATATATTATATATATAATATAATGGCCTGAATAGAACGCGCCGCGCCGCGGCCGTTCGTGAATTTCGACCATTTATTTCAAACGGACATTACGGGAGATCCGACCGTCGGATTCTCCTAAAACCGGAACCGTTGGGTTCGTATCGAAAAGGGCTTTCTAATGAATATTAGAAATTTAAAATCTAACGGTTGGATTTGGAGTTACGTCCAAATCAAATTTGAAAAAGGTCGCTGTAAGTGCAGTTCGATGGCCGTTGATGGAAATCGACTGTACGGGCCTTGATAAAATTATTAAAAATAGTAATAATTTGTGTAAAATCATAAGAAATGATTTGTGAAGATTTGGGATGAAAAACTCCATATTTGAAAAGATAAAAATAGATTTTTATCGAAATGAACTAGTTTTGAACTAGAAATATAATTCTATTTATTTTTAAATAAATAAATTGAATTTAAAAAGGGTTTTAAAAATAACCAAAATTTCCAATGATCGCATTGGAGTGGATTTGAATCGAAATTGTCTTCGGAATATTTCGATGTTGGAATTCGTGATTATACAGATGTTGTTATGGAAATTTGAAAGATATATATTTATATCGTTATTTCCAATACGACATTTGTTAGTCGTAGAATTTGATATTGAATATAAGCCGATATATTTTCTATTCAGAGCCTTGTATTGAATATCAAATGTGATTTGGGTTTGTCGTGAATGGTGTCTTCACTAACACTGTTCTTGAACCCAGTTGAGGAAAGATTAAATCTTTTTATTTAGATTTAATGAAGTGTACCAATTAAATAATATTTAATTGGAATTGAATTGATATTGATTTTTGGGTTTATCGTGAACAGTGTTTTAAACAACACTCGTTCTTTAACCCGATAATTAATGAATGTGATTTTGGGTATATCGTGAACTGTGTTTTTAAATGACACTGATTCTTTAACCCAGTTAAAGATTAAAACTAAGTGGAGTTTTAATGAATCTTTAATTAGATTGAAATGATCGAGAATGGAGTATCACCAGTTTTGCTCCAGGCGATAGTTAAATCTTTAATTAGATTTGAACGTGAAATGGTAATTGAATTTACCGATAACACCGTGGTGTTAGATATGAAGTATAACCAGTTTTACTTCATGGGATGAATAGGTTGGGATTGGGGAAATTAAAACAAATGATTACTTCGATAAGTTTCGTTAATCCCGACTAATTTGAATCGAAATTCAAAGGAAGATTAGAGAATAAATTCAGGAATTTATCTTGGATAAAATTAATGGGAACCTTTCCCTATGAATGCGAAATCAGAAACTAACTGTCGTTTGGCTAAGCAGAATGGTTTTCTGGATATTGATCTGATGTTGGTTTCGGCCTTCGGGGTTAATATTTGGGGAATTATTCTCTTGATTAATTTGCGGTTAGTGACTGATGAATTGGAATGAGGCGTATGTTGTGTTTGTGTAACACTTATTTAAAATATACGCGAGTTATTCGGAAAGACCGGGTTTATCCCATTCTGAATAATTGATACGACGATAAGTCGAAGACGAAGACGATGGTCGAAGACCGGAGGTCTTCACGTCGTTTGAGTGATTACTGATGATCTTGATTGGGCTGTACACCCAAGAAGATGGAAACAGTTGGTGATCGTCCAGACGTACTTGGAGATCGATGGATATGCGGGGTACTAGGTGCCTCCGGTTTTGTTCAGCCCCAGAACGGACTTGTAAATGGACTGTGTGTCTGACATTGGATTTTAGTCCGTGTGATTGATCTCTATTAAATATATATCTGCTTGGCGGCGGAGAATTTATTCTCTTGCTTAACGCCCTTCTCTGAGACGTACGAGCTCAGGGGTTATATATTGATGGATATCAAACGCATGGAGTGAATTGCCTATGTGGCATGCCTAAGTGGCAATTGATCGAGGCTTCTGTTGAAAAGCAAAGTCTTGTGGTGATGATCAAAGCAAGGCCTTTGTGGCGTAGCTTTGTGTAACGTTTACTTCGCGTGTTTCACACCCGGTATGAACCAAAAACAGGAGAGGACGTCAGGGAGGGCATGCGTTTCTTTCTAGCTAGAAGTGGCGTCAGTGGTTTTACACGCCCTGACGAGTTTGACTTATGTGGTTGTTGCTGTTGCGAGGCGCCTCGGATTGATCGGTCGTTCTCGAACCGATGGAGTCATTTAGTTGGCTCATTTACGCCCCAAAGGGCGGGGAAACGTATGTTCAGGCATTTTAATCCACATCGGTGGACCGGCCCTGAGGATCCAAGGGCCCACCTGAGTCTGGGTCCTGAGGCTCGGGCTAGACAGTCTCGAATCGGTTGAGGACTATCTTTTGCCTCGGTTCATAGATGGAAATCCAATTTCCAAATACGTGACTTTGCGGTTTTATTTGTAAACCTATATATGGCGACATAGTGGCATGGGACGCTCATGCCGCCTATGATTGATACTTATGATTTGAAGTTGTTTTATACACTATGCACTTATAATAGTATCAAACGATTTGTTTTAACCGTATCAAGCATTCTTTGGCTGTTATAAGGGAAAACCCTATCCTCGGCTGCGTTGCATTGTGTGATGGGACCTGGGTCTTATAACAGCTTCATTTTTCTTTATTTAGCATTGCGCTGTTTGTTTTATGCACTGGTATTCTTGGGAGGAAACCCGTTCCGTGTTATACGGCATGGTCCCTTGATTTACCTAACTTTAAAATAAAGATTAATAACTGTTTTAGTTCTCACACCAGTCCCATGACTGACCTGGAGTTTATTGTTTTAACCTAAACTCTGGGTGCCCCTATTTTGACACGGGCAGCTAGTAGTTTTGGTTTTTGCAGATTTGTATTCACAGGATCCTGGTTTACAGCTGGAATGATATCCGGAAAGCTTTGTATCCGTATATCTACTTCTAGTTGTGTATTGTATTATTTTCCGCTGCTATATATTTAAATGTAATTTAAATCTCTGATATTTCTGTGTAATATTCATTTTTACTCTGTATATTCTTGTAATCTGATGCATTGTTGTAATACACATTGAAATGTTCTTTTATATGCGTTCTATTTTGTCGTGTTCTCAACGATAGGGCGTTTCGAACGGCCTGGATCGGTCTAGCGACTGGTTCGGACTGAGCGAAATTCCTTGCCGTCACAGTTGGTATCAGAGCTTTGGTTTAGAAAGCTCAGAGAACAAGGCACATTAGAACCGTACGAAAGAATTCATCAGATATTGGATTAGTAATATCCAACGAGAATGACTCGTTAGAGATGGGATCAGTAGTATCCTAGAACGAGTGTGAAGAGTATATTTTTCAAATGAAAACAATTTTTGTTTTGAAAATTTAAATCAATTATTCGTATTTGATTATCTATTTATATTGAGTTGGACAGTCCTGTATATAAAGATTTTGCGTATACGTCTGATCCACGTGTATTTGAAATTTTAATATACTGGATAAATATAGAATCACATTCTAGTCGTCCGGAGATGTTCTGATGGTGGTTCGAAACATCATCAGCATTTATTTTCGAGTGACGAAGGTGTGATATCTATATATTTCCATTAGACTGGTGTGAGAACCAAAACTTATATATATAGCTAGAACACATTGTTGTGAATTGGCATTAAAAACATGATTTTCTGTATATATATCAAAGTTATGCATTTGAAAACTAATCAATTAATTGATTGATGGTTGTATTGTTTGATTATTGTTTGAATAATTAAAATTTGAACCATTTAGTTCATTTGAGTCAAATATTGAATTTTATTGAAATTTGGTCGCATTTGCTTGCATATACATATACTTACATTGAACAGGTCATAGCAAGGAGGCTAGAGCCAGAGAATAAAATTTGTTTGCCCGACAAATAGGTACATGTTTACTACATAATTTACTGTTTTGTTTGGGTGATGATGATTTTATGAGCCTATTGGCTAGCCGCTTGGCTTTTTCTTTTTCTTTTTGAGATCTGAAGGACCGGGGAAGCTATTTGAAATTCCCCGATGCTCCCGGTGCAGGGGAGGTTATGGCGAAATTTTTCGAAAATTTAGGGTGTTAGCCAAATTTTTGAAATTTTGAAAATTCTCAGAAACTGAAAGGTTGGAGAATGGAAGCCAGATCGAACGTAGAGTTGATTAATCAAACCACTTTCGACTTTGTTCCTTTTCGGGGACGAAAAGTTTTAAGTGGGGGAGATTGTAATAACCCGAAAATCTGGGCCAGTTTAAAATTTTTATTTTGGCAATTTTAGCGAATTTTGATTATTTAAAATGGATTATTTTAAATAATATCGACGTGAAATTTATTTTGAATATAATTCGAACGTATATATTTATACGCGTCGTCGTTAGAATATAAATAATTATACATAATTATAAATAGAATTGAAAATGGCGCGGTAGTTCGATAATTCGATTTCAAACTTCAATTGAATGTACCGGGTGCAAAACAATCCGGATTTTAGTGAAACCAGAAATCATAGGATCTATTTGATGATATCTTTCCAACGAATCCGAAAAATCAAAATTTCATAGCGGGAATCAAAAGATATGTCCAGTTGAAAATTTTGAATAGTCGCTATGGAATTCAGGCCCTTAAAAATGGACATTTTGCAAACGACCTCGGATTTCGATGAAACCACTTTTGTTGGATCCGCAGTGTCAAGTTATTGCTAGGTTTCAAATTTCATAATTTTTCGAATCAATATGTGAGCGTGGCAAAGGAAAACGCGTTTGACCAGTTTCGGTTGATTTTAATCGACTGGAAAATGGCCATTTTTCCAACGGTCTCAGAATTCGACGAAACTAGTTTTGTTAGGACCGTAGCGTCAAAACGAAGCTAGAAAATATTTTTCTGGAATTTTTCTAGTTAGTATGTGACCCCGGTAATTTGAAATGTACGTTTAAAATTCAGTATAGTGATTTAAATGTAAATTTAACGGAAACTGATTGTAACAGCCGAATCAGCCTACGATACATATCCCATTGTGTTCGGAATGGGGGTAAAACGCTATGGACGACAGGCAGTAGGCCTCGTTTCAAGGTCGTATGTAAAAGTCAACCTTTTTGCAAAATTAAATAATTAAATAATAAAAATATATATATATATATTTTCCCCCCTTTTCTTCTGCTTGCCCCCCCCCCCCCCCCGATTCATTATTCATAAACGAGAAAAAAAAAACCTAAATCAAATCGAGCCGCTCCTCCCTCCAGACATCGCCGCCAACACCTCGAAGCCGCCGCCCCCCTCCGTCCGACCTCCTCCTTCCAGCGAAGCCCTCGAACCCCTCGCGACGTCGAATCGAAGCAGCCCCCCTTACCTCGACGCGACACCACCGAGCACCACCACAACCTGCCGCCGACGCCGCCCTCTTCTTCCCTCCACTTTGCAAGCAATCGGAGAGAATTTATTTTTATTTTTATTTTTATTTTTATTTTTGTTTTGTTAAAAAACTGATATTTTTAAATATTAAAAACTGAATGTATTAGGATTTTAAAAACTGATTTGTTAAGAATATTAAAAACTGATTTGTTAAGAATATAAAAACTGATTTGTTAAAGAATTTAAAAACTGATTTTTTAAAGAGTTTAAAAACTGATTTGTTAAAAATATAAAAACTGATTTGAAAAAGGTTTAATCTTTTAGTAGAAAAAGATTTGAACTTGCAAAAAATAAAGATCATATTTTTAAAAAGAGAAAAGACGGGATTTTTATTAGGTAGAAGGAGCAAGACATGATTTTTGTATTTTTAAAGTAATAAAAATATAATTTTTACATCATAGGAATATTAAAAATATAATCTTTATATGTGTAGGAAAATAAAAATGAGGTTTTTATAAAGATGAAATCTTTAAATTTGAAAAGGCGAAATCTTTATATGGAAAATAGCGTGATAAAAATATAATTTTTATCTTTGAACAACGAAGTAAAAATATAATTTTTATCTATGAACTTCGAAATAAAAAGGTGATTTTTATATATTGAACTTCGAAGTGAAAATTCGATTTTTATATATTGAATAGCATAGTAAAAATTCGATTTTTAAATATGTGAAGTGATTATAAAAATATGATTTTTAAATTGAAAGTGAATAAATAAAAATGTGATTTTTATTTCAAAGACAACAAAATATAAAAATGTGTGATTTTCACATATGTAGTGAAAGCGGACAACGTAAGCGACAAAAGGCGAGTTGGCGAAGATTTCCTGCATTAGAAGTGCCGTGGAGCTAGGATAGCTATCTATGAGAATTTCTCACCTTTCAATTTATTTTTGTAGTTATATATATATATACTAGGATGCAGACGGTGCTTAGTAGCACCCGACACAATCGTCCACAGACCATGGACTTGTTTGTTTGGTTGCATAGATTAGTTATATGATGTGATTTGAAATTGAATTGTTGGGTGTAATAAATTGATTTGATTGATGTGTGAATGGCGTGGGCCTTCACTAGACCGGGGATAAGGCTAAGCCTCGTCCCGTTTCTAGTATCGTGCCGTTATGCTGCCGAAATTTTCTAAAATATGTTAGAAAAATAAAAATATCATTTTATTTAAAGAATGAACTGAATAGAAATTCATATGTTGGAATAAAATGTTTTTATCGTTAAAAATATAATTTTTAACGTGAAGTGAATAAAATAAAATATTCATTTACAAACCGAACGGTTTGTTTATGTACACCTATTTGAAGGACATTGATTGGGTCGATAAATTTTACACATCGCCCAACTGCACAAATAAAATCTGTGGTTGATTGTTTGAAACCCCACACGGGTGTTGGGATGAAATTTGAAGTTCACTCATCCTGATTGATTGAATATGTCGATCGATTGATTGACAGGCTGTTATAAGCGTTAGATATCTATATTTGATGCTTATACAGTGTAGTGCACTTTGGTTGATGGTTGATTATTTTTCAATGCAATTATATACGTGTGTAGTATGAAAATCCATATAATTAACATTATATGGTGATTGATTGAGCCTCATTCCAATTTGAAAAATAAAGAATATTATAAAATAAAATTTCATGTGTTGACAGTACTCATCCATTGAGATTGGTCATGTGTTGAACGAAATATTTTAGTAATAAAATTTATATCTTTATCAATATAAAATAAAGGTTCATATGTTGACAGTATTCATTCATTGAGATTGGTCATGTGTTGAACGAAATATTTTGATAATAACAACTATTTTGAAAAAGAAATATTTGAAATAGAATATTTGAAAATAGAAATTTATGAAGCCGTGTTGATTAGATTGACGCCATTTAGACGTAAACGATATTTATATCGATTTTAAAACGATTTCGAAATGAAATGAATTGAAAACGATTTCGAAATGAATTGAATTGAAAACGATTTCGAAATGAATTGAATTGAAAGCGATTTCGAAATGAATTGAATTGAAAACGATTTCGAAATGAATTGAATTGAAAACGATTTCGAAATGAATTGAATTGAAAACGATTTCGAAATGAATTGAATTGAAAACGATTTCGAAATGAATTGAATTGAAAATGATTTCGAAATGAATTGAATTGAAAACGATTTCGAATTGAATTGAAAGCGAATTGAAAATGAATTCAAATTTGAATTGAATAGAAATGAATTTTAAAACGAATTTATAAAGAAGAATTCAATTTTGATTTGAATTGAAAGAAAGTTGAAATTGCTTTTGAAACGATTTTAAAACTATTTATATAATTCGTTTTAAAATAGAAATCGACGAAATATATTATATATATAATATAATGGCCTGAATAGAACGCGCCGCGCCGCGGCCGTTCGTGAATTTCGACCATTTATTTCAAACGGACATTACGGGAGATCCGACCGTCGGATTCTCCTAAAACCGGAACCGTTGGGTTCGTATCGAAAAGGGCTTTCTAATGAATATTAGAAATTTAAAATCTAACGGTTGGATTTGGAGTTACGTCCAAATCAAATTTGAAAAAGGTCGCTGTAAGTGCAGTTCGATGGCCGTTGATGGAAATCGACTGTACGGGCCTTGATAAAATTATTAAAAATAGTAATAATTTGTGTAAAATCATAAGAAATGATTTGGGAAGATTTGGGATGAAAAACTCCATATTTGAAAAGATAAAAATAGATTTTTATCGAAATGAACTAGTTTTGAACTAGAAATATAATTCTATTTATTTTTAAATAAATAAATTGAATTTAAAAAGGGTTTTAAAAATAACCAAAATTTCCAATGATCGCATTGGAGTGGATTTGAATCGAAATTGTCTTCGGAATATTTCGATGTTGGAATTCGTGATTATACAGATGTTGTTATGGAAATTTGAAAGATATATATTTATATCGTTATTTCCAATACGACATTTGTTAGTCGTAGAATTTGATATTGAATATAAGCCGATATATTTTCTATTCAGAGCCTTGTATTGAATATCAAATGTGATTTGGGTTTGTCGTGAATGGTGTCTTCACTAACACTTTTCTTGAACCCAGTTGAGAAAAGATTAAATCTTTTTATTTAGATTTAATGAAGTGTACCAATTAAATAATATTTAATTGGAATTGAATTGATATTGATTTTTGGGTTTATCGTGAACAGTGTTTTAAACAACACTCGTTCTTTAACCCGATAATTAATGAATGTGATTTTGGGTTTATCGTGAACTGTGTTTTTAAATGACACTGATTCTTTAACCCAGTTAAAGATTAAAACTAAGTGGAGTTTTAATGAATCTTTAATTAGATTGAAATGATCGAGAATGGAGTATCACCAGTTTTGCTCCAGGCGATAGTTAAATCTTTAATTAGATTTGAACGTGAAATGGTAATTGAATTTGCCGATAACACCGTGGTGTTAGATATGAAGTATAACCAGTTTTACTTCATGGGATGAATAGGTTGGGATTGGGGAAATTAAAACAAATGATTACTTCGGTAAGTTTCGTTAATCCCGACTAATTTGAATCGAAATTCAAAGGAAGATTAGAGAATAAATTCAGGAATTTATCTTGGATAAAATTAATGGGAACCTTTCCCTATGAATGCGAAATCAGAAACTAACTGTCGTTTGGCTAAGCAGAATGGTTTTCTGGATATTGATCTGATGTTGGTTTCGGCCTTTGGGGTTAATATTTGGGGAATTATTCTATTGATTAATTTGCGGTTAGTGACTGATGAATTGGAATGAGGCATATGTTGTGTTTGTGTAACACTTATTTAAAATATACGCGAGTTATTCGGAAAGACCCGGTTTATCCCATTCTGAATAATTGATACGACGATAAGTCGAAGATGAAGACGATGGTCGAAGACCGGAGGTCTTCACGTCGATTGAGTGATTACTGATGATCTTGATTGGGCTGTACACCCAAGAAGATGGAAACAGTTGGTGATCGTCCAGTCGTACTTGGAGATCGATGGATATGCGGGGTACTAGGTGCCTCCGGTTTCGTTCAGCCCCAGAACGGACTTGTAAATGGACTGTGTGTCTGACATTGGATTTTAGTCCGTGTGATTGATCTCTATTAAATATATATCTGCTTGGCGGCAGAGAATTTATTCTCTTGCTTAACGCCCTTCTCTGAGACGTACGAGCTCAGGGGTTATATATTGATGGATATCAAACGCATGGAGTGAATTGCCTGTGTGGCATGCCTAAGTGGCAATTGATCGAGGCTTCTGTTGAAAAGCAAAGTCTTGTGGTGATGATCAAAGAAAGGCCTTTGTGGCGTAGCTTTGTGTAACGTTTACTTCGCGTGTTTCACACCCGGTATGAACCAAAAACAGGAGAGGACGTCAGGGAGGCTATGCGTTTCTTTCTAGCTAGAAGTGGCGTCAGTGGTTTTACACGCCCTGACGAGTTTGACTTATGTGGTTGTTGCTGTTGCGAGGCGCCTCGGATTGATCGGTCGTTCTCGAACCGATGGAGTCATTTAGTTGGCTCATTTACGCCCCAAAGGGCGGGGAAACGTATGTTCAGGCATTTTAATCCACACCGGTGGACCGGCCCTGAGGATCCAAGGGCCCACATGAGTCTGGGTCCTGTGGCTCGGGCTAGACAGTCTCGAATCGGTTGAGGACTATCTTTTGCCTCGGTTCATAGATGGAAATCCAATTTCCAAATACGTGACTTTGCGGTTTTATTTGTAAACCTATATATGGCGACATAGTGGCATGGGACGCTCATGCCGCCTATGATTGATACTTATGATTTGAAGTTGTTTTATACACTATGCACTTATAATAGTATCAAACGATTTGTTTTAACCGTATCAAGCATTCTTTGGCTGTTATAAGGGAAAACCCTATCCTCGGCTGCGTTGCATTGTGTGATGGGACCTGGGTCTTATAACAGCTTCATTTTTCTTTATTTAGCATTGCGCTGTTTGTTTTATGCACTGGTATTCTTGGGAGGAAACCCGTTCCGTGTTATACGGCATGGTCCCTTGATTTACCTAACTTTAAAATAAAGATTAATAACTGTTTTAGTTCTCACACCAGTCCCATGACTGACCTGGAGTTTATTGTTTTAACCTAAACTCTGGGTGCCCCTATTTTGACACGGGCAGCTAGTAGTTTTGGTTTTTGCAGATTTATATTCACAGGATCCTGGTTTACAGCTGGAATGATATCCGGAAAGCTTTGAATCCGTATATCTACTTCTAGTTGTGTATTGTATTATTTTCCTCTGCTATATATTTAAATGTAATTTAAATATCTGATATTTCTGTGTAATATTCATTTTTACTCTGTATATTCTTGTAATCTGATGCATTGTTGTAATATACATTGAAATGTTCTTTTATATGCGTTCTATTTTGTCATGTTCTCAACGATAGGGCGTTTCGAACGGCCTGGATCGGTCTAGCGACTGGTTCGGACCGAGCGAAATTCCTTGCCGTCACAGACAACGCAATGCTTTTTCAAAAAATGAAGCTATTATAAGACCCAGGTCCCATCACACAATGCAACGCAAGCCGGAGGATAGGGTTTTCCCTTATAATAGCCAAACATGCTTGGTACGTTTAAAATAAATCATTTGATACTATTATAAGTGTATAGTGTCAAAACAATTTCAATCATAAATATCAATCATAGACGGCATGGGTACCATATATCATGTCGCCATACTAGTTCTACAATTAAAACCGCAATATCACGTATTGGAAATTGGATTTTCGTCATGAGTCGAGGCAAGGGGCAAGCTCCTCTCTGCTTCGAGACACTCTAGCAAATGCCTCGGGACTACACACTCTGGGTAACCCCTGGATGCTTCAGGGCCGGTCCTCTCTTACGTTTGAGGATTAATTATTCCTGAACACACGTTTCCCGGTCCTATCAGACCTAATATCGAGGTGCCTCATCCAACAACCACATAGGTGAAAAGTATATAAATGTCAGGGCTGGTAAGTCACTAACACCACCAAAGCTAGAAAGAAACGTCGTGCTCTCCCTGCAGTCCATATCCCGTTTTTGACTCATACCGAGGTGTGAGGCTCGCGAATTCACGTTATACACAAAGCTATGCCACACAGGCCGTGCTTTGATCATCAACCACAAGACTTTGCTTTCCAACAGAAGCCTTGATCCATGCAACTCAGCGTGCCACACAGGTAATTCATGTCAAGCGATTGATATCTATCGATATATAACCTCTAAGCTCGTACGTCTCAGAGAAAGGCGTTAAGCAAGAGAATAAATTCTCCGCCGCCAAACAGATATATATTTAACAGAAATCAATCAACACAGAATAAATTCCAATGTCAGACACACAATCCATTTACAAGTTCGTTCTGGGTCTGAACGAAACCGGAGGCACTTTCCTCGCATATCCATCGATCGCTAAGTACGTCTGGACGACCACCAACTGATTCTCTCCACTTGGGTGTACAGCCCAATCAAGATCATCAGTAATCACCCAAACGATGTGAAGACTTCTGGTCTTCAACCACCATCTTCATCTTCGACATATCATCGAATCGGTTATTCAGAATGGGTATAAACCCGGCCTTTCCGAACAACCCGCGTATATAATAAACAAATGTTACACAAACAAAACATACGCCTCATTCCAATTCAGCAGTCACTAACAGTAAATTAGCAAGAGAACAATTCCCCAAATATTAACCCCGAAGGCCGAAACCAACATCAGATCAATACCCAGAAAACCATCCTTCTTAGCTAACCTACAGTTAGTTTCTAAATTTCATATTCTTAGGGAAAGGTTCCCATTAATTTTATCAAAGATAAATTCTTTTAAATTTATCCTTTAATCTTCCTTTGGATGTCATTTCAAACCATGTTAGGGTTTTCCAAACTAGTCGGGATTAGCGAACCACACCGAAGTAATTATTTATTTTATTTCCCCATCCCAACCTATTCATCCCATGAAGCAAAACTGGTAATACTCCATATCTAACACCACGGTGTTATCGGTAAAATTAATTACTATTTCACGTTCAAATCTAATTAAAGATTTAACTATCGCTTTGGAGAAAAACTGGTGATTCTCCATTCTCGCTCACTTTCCGAATTTGATAATTTAAATTATCAATTCACATTTCAATCTAATTACAAATTCATTAAAACTCCCTTTTACTGGGTTAAAGAACTAGTGTCATTTAAAACACAGTTCACGATAAACCTAAATCACATTCTATTTATTATCGGGTTAAAGAACTAGTGTTATTTAAAACATCGTTCACGATGAACCCAAAAACCAATTCAAATTCAATTTATTTGTTTCAAAAATGAATTGAATTTAATTCTAGTTCAAAACTAGTTCATTTCGATAAAAATCTATTTTTATCTTTACAAATGTGGGATATTTCATCCCAGTTTTTCACAAATCATTTCTTATGATTTTACACAAATTATTAATGTTTTTGATAATTTTATCAAGGCCTGTACAGTCGATTTCCATCAACGGCCATCGAACTGCACTTACAGCGACCTTTTCTGAAATTGATTTATTCGTATCTCCAAATCCAACCATTAGATTTCAAATTTCTAATATTCGTTATAAAGCTATTTTCGATACAAACCAAACGGTTCCGGTTTTAGGAGAATCCGACGGTCGGATCTCCCGTAATGTCCATTCGAAGTCAATGGTCGAAATTTACGAACTGCCGCGGCACGGCGCATTCTATTCAGGCCATTATATTATATATATATATATAATATATAAAATATATATTTCGTCGATTTCTATTTAAAACGGATTTTATAAATAGTTTTGAATTCATTTCAAAAACATTTCAACTTCCATTTCCAATTCAAATCAAAATTGAATTTTTCCTTATAAATTCGTTTTAAAATTCATTTCAATTCAATTCAAATATCAATTCAATTTGAATTCATTTCAAATTGATTTTCTCCTATTTCAATTCGTTTTCAATTCAATTTGGATTCATTTTCTATTCGAATTCAATTTATATTAAATTCAATTCGAATTCGTTTTATATTCAATTCAATTCGAATTTGTTTTCTATTCAATTCAAATCAAATTCGTTTTCTATTCAAATTTCATTCTCTAAATATTCAATTTTTAAATCTCTTTTCAATATTCAATATAAAACGAATATAATCGATATAAATATTTCAATAATTTCGTTATTCTATTCAACAAATGAATATTTATTCTATTCAATACATGAATCTATATTTTTGTCAACACATGACTAATCTCAACGAATGAGTACTGTCCATATGTGACTATTTTTGTTATCTAATATATTTTATAAAAATTATGGTATCTATCGTTTGATTTAAATCAGACTCCAACCGTAAATTAGTAAGAGAACGATTCCCTGAATATTAACCCCGAAGGCCGAAACCAACATCAGATCAATATCCAGGAGACCACTCATCTTATCTAGTTTCCAATTAATTTCTAATTTTATATATGATAAAGATGTAAATTTTATTGTTAAAATATTTCGTTCAACACATGACTAATCTCAACGGATGAGTACTGTCAACACATGAACCTTTATTTTATAAAATTCTTTATTTTCTAAATTGGAATGAGGCCCAATCAATCACCATATAGCGTTAACTATATGGATTCCATACAGCACATGTATATAATAGCAACGATAAATAATCAACCATCATCCAAAGTGCACTACACTGTATAAGCATCAAATATAGATATCTAACGCTTATAACAGGCTGTCAATCAATCGATCGACATACAACTAATTATTGGGATTAGTGTATGTTGTATATTATCCTAATACCCGTGTGGGGTTTAAAATCAACAAACACAGATTTTATTTGTGCAGTTGGGCGATGTGTAAAATTTATCGTCCCAATCAATGTCCTTCAAATAGGTGTACATAAACAAACCGTCCGGTTTGTAAATGAATATTTATTTTATTCACATTCACTTTATTCATATTCACGTTAAAAATTATATTTTCAACGATCAAATTATTTTATTCAACCTATGAATATTCTATTCGGTTCATTTATTCAATAAAATGATATTTTTATTTTTCTAATTTATTTTAGAAAATTTCGGCGGCATAACGGCACGATACTAGAAACGGGAAAAGGCATAGCCTTATCCCCGGTCTAGTGATGGCCCACGCGACACACATATCAATCAATTCAATTCCATTTCACCAAACAATCAAATTCAAATCAAATGATCTAACTAATCTATGCAACCAAACAAACAAGTCCATGGTCTGTGGACGATGGTGTCGGGTGCTACTAAACACCGTCTGCATCCTAGTATATATATATTACTAGAAAAAGAAATTTTAAAGTGAGAAGTTCTCACCAGCTAGCTAATCCAAACGTCTCGACTCTTCATATGTAGAAAATCTCCGTCGTTTCTTCTTTCGTCACTTTCGTCATCCGTATTCACTACATATATAAAAATCAAATTTTTACTTTGCTATTCAATATATAAAAATCGAATTTTTACTTCGCTATTCAATATATAAAAATCAAATTTTTACTTCGCTATTCAATATATAAAAATCGAATTTTTACTTCGCTATTCAATATATAAAAATCACATTTTTATATTGTTGCTATGTATATAAAAATCACATTTTTACATCGCTATTCTCTATATAAAGATTTCGCCTTTTCAAATATAAAGATTATATTTTTATATTCTCTATTATATAGAAATTTTATTTTCAATATATTACTTATATAAAAATAGTATTTTTATAACTTCTACTATATAAAGGACATATTTTTAATACTCTACTTATATAAAAATAATATTTTTATTCTTTCTCTAATGTAAAAATCATATTTTCATTATCCTCCTTATATAAAAATTATATCTTTCATAAGCTATTTCATATAAAAATAATATCTTTAATATTATCTATTCATTTCAAAAAAAAAAAAATCTCTTCTTCTTTTTATAAAAAAAAACCTCCCCTTTTTTATAATTAAATAAGTAAAACCGAAATAAAACACTCACGTTTGTTTTCAGTGAAGGGGAGGGGTGAGAACGGTGCGCCGGAGTCAGTGCAGGCGTCGGGTCAGCAGTGGCGGGTGACGGAGCATCGGTTCTAGCGTCGTACAGGGGAAGGAGAAGGGAACGAGGACGGGGAGAGATGGCAGTGCCTGAGGAGGTGAGCAGGAGGTCGGAGGGGAGGAGGGGAGGTGGAGCAGGGGCGCCAATGCCTGGATGGCGGAGGTGGAGGCGCTGAAGGGGCTGGGGTGATTGGGGCTTTTCAAAATCGGAGAGGATGGAGGTGCGGGGGGGGGGGGGGGGGGGGGGGGGGTGGAAGCGCCGATCGACGAGGCAGCAGCCTCCTGAGGCGTCGGTGGCGGCGAACACCTGGAAGGGGGCGTCGAGCTTTAGTTTTAGTTTTTTTTTATTCTGAAATGACGGGCTGAGGAGATAAGGGGATGACCCCCCTTTTTTTAATTAATTTATTTTAAATTCCCCAGTATGTTGACTTTCCGTCCGACCACCAAACAAGGCCCAACGACTGTCGCCCCTAGGGTAATACCCCCATTCCGGACACAATGAGATATGTTTCATTAGGCAAATCTATCATTTCGAGCAGTTTTGATTTAAATTAAAATATAAATGTTTGTATATTCAATTTAAACGCACATTCCAATTTACCGGGGCCACATACTAACTCGAAAAATTCCTGAAAAAATATTTTCTAGCTTCGTATTGACGATACGGTCCTAACAAAACTAGTTTCGTCGAATTCTGAGACCGTTTGAAAAATGGCCATTTTCCAGTCGATTAAAATCAACTTAAAGTGGTCAAACGCGTTTTCCTTTGCCACGCTCACATATTGATTCGAAAAATTATGAAATTTGAAACCTAGAAATAACTTGCCATCACGGATCCAACAAAAGTGGTTTCGTCGAAATCCGAGGTCGTTTGCAAAATGACTATTTTTAAGGGCCTGAATTCCATAGCGACTATTCAGAATTTTCAACTGGACATATCTTTTGATTCCCGCTATGAAACTTCGATTTTTCTGATTCGTTAGAAAGGTACTCACTAACAGATTTAAATATTTTTGGTTTCACTAAAATCCGTTATATTTTCCACCCGGTACATTCATTTGAATTTCGAAATCGAATTATCGAACTACCGCGCCATTTTCAATTCCTTTTATAATTATATATAATTATTTATATTCTAATGACGACGTATATAATATATACGTCGAATTTTATTCAAAATAAATTTTTTTCGTCGATATTATTTAAAATAATCTATTTTAAATATTCTAAATTTATTAAAATTGCCAAAATAAAAAATTTTAACTGGCTCGCATTTCCGGGTTGTAACAGAAGTTGTAAACATAATTGAGAAGTATTTGTCCTTGTCTGCTCCAGCTCTTGTGATTTGAAAAAAAAAATGATTTGCATTTTTTTAATAAAATGACATGTTTTATGGTTTGGCAAGAGTAAGTTTTGGTGATGAAAATATAGTTTTGACGCTTTTAATTTTTGGAAGAAAGGTGAAATGAAAAGGCCAAGCCATGTTTTAAAAGTATGGAGTAGGTGAGGATTAGTGCCTAGGGAAGACGGGGAAAAGTTTCGAGGCTATGAAGTAAGTAGCAAGAATTATCTTGGAATAATGTAAGTTCTCTTAGAATGCGTAAGCATTGAAAAGCCTAGGGTGATGCTTGAAATAATTGTAGGTACACAGCTAGGACTAGTGATGACTATTAGATAGAAAAAGGGGGGAAGTAAGTGTTTTGATCCTGTTGCTATTTTCACGTTAAGGGTAAATCCTGTTATTACATTTCTGTTGGGATCGTTCCGTTATTTTATTCATGCTGGGTAGTTATTGTAACACCTAAACCTGTAATTGATCCCATCATTCAAGCTTGCTGTCTAAGGGGGACATAGTCCCAAATTCTTGACCCTTAATAGTAGCTGTGTAGAGTGTCTGTTTTCCTATTTTAGTTGAAGGCTTATTTGAAATTAAACTTAGATCGGATGATTAAATATGCTAAGAAAGAAGAAACGGTACAACTAAAAAGGAAACAACAAATTCAGTAAAGTAACAAACATGACAGTTAAAGAAAAATGGAAATTTGTGAGAAAAGATGGATAAGAATAAAAATTTCCAAGATAAGACGAAAAAGAAAAGCTGTAACGAAGAAATTTTTTCTTATGTGGGTTGTGCTTGGATAGGAAAATAGGGGAATCTTTATAGATAGTTACATAAAAACCAAGTACGATTGGAAAAAGGTCAATAAAAGAAAAACAGAAGACGTGAAGTTTTTCATTTTCCACCTTTTTGTAACATAAGAAATCAAATTTAGAAAATTAGATTTTTCTTAAATTTGAAAAATAACATTGCTTGGTAGGGTTTTTGGATGCAAAAATTGGATGAACTACGCTCGTCCTCTGTAAGAGTGTGGGAAATTTTGAATGAAAAAGTACTTTTGATCTTCAAAATATTACATTCATGTAGAATTGACAATATATTTAGGATGTGAGCATCATATTTTAAAAGGATTTTTGAAAAACTTGCATACACATAGGAGGTACCGCTTAGTCATACATGTATTATTATGTTGTATTTCACTTTACACAAGTGCACAATGTTTGTAAAAATTTGATGCACACGTGATGGATTTATATTATGCGATGGGTTAATTGATTTTTACCCTTATCAAATTTTGGAGGGGAAATTTCCTAAGGGTGGAAGAATGTAACACCCCGTATTCTGTAACAATTAAATAATGCATATGTGTATATATATGCATAGACATAAACATTTAAAAGAAGAAAAATTAATGCAAATAAAAATGTAATGCATGCAAATAAAAATGTAATGCATGCAATTAAAGAAAGAAATGATTGGTTGCATGCAATGTAAACATGATGCACTGATTTACAAATATTATGCATTAATAATAAAAGAGAAACAAAAGAAAAAGATTCATGCAATGGTTTAAATGAAATATTGTAACAAACATAAAAAAGAGGAATAAGAAGAGCATAATAACTACCATTGTTCTAAGCCTTATTAACAATAGCTTTAGTAATTCAGTTGGTTGGAACATGTGGCTTGCATACAAAAGGTACAGAGTTCGTTCTCTGCCAGCGTCATATTTTTGTTTTAAGGGAACGACTGAAATAACACATGTTCTAAAAAGAAAATAAATATAAACATACATATAAGGAAGTGTAGAAAAATATACGTATATATGTTTATAAGAATATATACATATATATGTGCAGAAATATACATACATACATATATATATATATATATATATATATATATATATATGTATATATATATATATGCGTAAAATGGTCATTAGAAGTTTTGTATACATATAAGGACCTTATATATGAATATAATTCAAATCAATTCAAAATTGACAGGAAGATAATACATGCACTAAATTAATGCAATAGATTGATTAAAATAAAGAAAAAGAATACATGGTAAAATGATTGCATTAAATAAAAAGATAAGGCATGTAAAACAATAAGAAAGATGTGTATAATTATATATACATAACATTCGAAATTCAAAAGTAAAAGAATTAATGATAGGCAATAGAAGGTAAACAAAAAGTATTAACGGAAAGAGAAAAAATAAACAAGGAAAAAATTATAAGGTTATATACGTACATACACAATGTGTATGCAAATGTATAGAAAAGGGAAAATAGGCGCATAATCTATTTAAAAAGAGCCAAAGAAGGAATTGACATAATGAAATATGTGTGTATATACTTAGAAATATATAAAGAAATGTATGCACATAATAAATAAAGATGAAAAAGAAATTAATGTGCATAAAGATAGAAAATTAATGTGACGCCTAATTGGCACATTTAATTGGTAGGAAATGACAATGCATGCCTTGTTGGCTTTATCCTATTGGTCCAACTCAAAATTATTGTTGACTTGACAACTTCGTATTTGCCTTACAATGTGGAGATAATAGATTTCATTAGGGAAAATAGACGGTCAGTGTCAATTTGAGCTTTATATATAAAGGACCCTATAGCTCTCCATTCTCATTTGTTGTGTCTTCACTCTCTTCTTCTTCCTCCATATAATTTCTGAATAAAATTATTAATTATAATATTGGAGCACTTTCTAAATGAAGATTAGAATGAAAATTTATCGTCAACACCAACAAATTAAGAAAATAAGGCGTTTTCAACTGCAACGACAATACAAACTCATGACTCTCCATCTGCAACCAATCCAAAGAGATTCTCTTCTAGATCGGCATATCAATGTGAGTGGATTTAAGTTATATCATTTTTGATAATGGTATGTTATCGTTTGACATTCCCTGTTAACATGCAATGTAAATCTGTTAGATATGTTAATTTGATATGATTACTGTTGTATACATGTAAGTTTTAATTACGTGATAATTTGTGACATATTATGTAATTTAATGCTTAATTGTTAACCTCTGACATATTATACTTGAATCTTTGACTGTAGAAATGTGATAGTTACATGCTAAATTGTTAGAAATGAATAATTACATGATTTTATGATTACATATTGTCATTTTAAAAATGAAGTTAATTACATGTTAGGAAAAACATGCGACATGACAATTAGAAATGGACTTAGTGTGAAATTAAGTATGATATGTAAACTATAGATTACAGTAAAACTTGAAAGAATGAACATTCCTAAATTTATGGTAAACAGAAAATTGTAATCGCACTTAGACACGAGGTTAAATGCAACTTGTGGTAGAAGTCTGCCCGGAAACGCCTGGAAAATCTAGCGTCCATAAGTTGTTAATTTAATGTGAGGGGTCTAGGGCGTAAATAAACATATAATGGTGCTAAGACACAAGGTTAAGTCGACTTGTGGAAGAAGTCTGCCCGGAACCGCCCGGCAAATCCAGCATCCACAAGTAGTAGGCTTAATGTGAGAGGTCTAGTGCATAAGCATATATATAAATATATGAATATAAAAGTATATAAATAAATGGCATTAATTGTAATTAATGGAATTGAATGAAAGTTACAACAGTAAAAGGATTGGAATGAACGAGGAATGATAATAACTTATTATGAATAAGTTACATTAATGAGAATGTTATATAATAAGTAGGCTTGTCTTAGGGGCAAGTGGAAATTATAACTTAGGTTATAATAAACAATAAAGAAAATGGAATAACTTATGTAATGAGGTAAGTTATACTTAATTGTAAATTAAGTTATTTGTAAGAACGTGAATCTGAAATCTACGGATGAGGACAACATAAGTTATATTTATGGGAAGAGAAACTTATTAGTAAACCTTATTTAAAAGCACTAAGTTAATAAGTAAACAACAATAAGTGGTAGAGAGAGTATAAGATGGAATTATGATTAAATAATAAAGAATGAGGAAAACTTATGAAATGAAATATGTTATATTTAATCATAAATAATGAGTGACATGTTAAACATAAAACATGTGAACTGAGATATACTTAATTACATATTAAGTAGAACGTGTTATTGTAACGATGAAATAAAGCAATAATATAAAGGGATTGTGGATTACAAACCTTGGATCACAATATAGAGAATAACATGTTGTGGGCTTATTAATAAACTTAAATGGGTTAAGTTATATAACTGAAATTAATAAGCAACAAGAACTTGGTAACTTGAATAAGAAGTCAATAACCAAGTTAAATGGGAACCCGATAAGATAGAGCAAGTGCATAATTGATTGTTTAGACATAGGATCTAATAATGCATTAAACTGAGGTGCTTGGACCAGTCCGTATATTTGAGGGTGAATAACCCAACGGGGTAGATCATCGTGGTGTCATGAGACATGAGGGGAGCGCACGCTCATCTAATCATTCTGTCGGCTCCGAAGGACTGGAAGGGGAAGCAGTGACTTCCTAAGACGTGGAAGGTGCCCCTGGTAGTCCTCTGTGGTGGTGTAATGTTCGGGTTGTGCTCATAGAAGTTGGGTCTACACGTAACAACCCGGTGAGTAGCCTTAACTGCAAAAGTAGCTTTGCAGTCAGAAAGCTATGACGAGGTGACACTAGGGTGATTCAGCGATCGCTTCAACAAGGAGGTACGGGTCACGACCAACAAGGATAATAGATCATCGGGTACCCGTCACCGAAAGCCAGTGGAATGCGAAAAAACTAGAGCTAAACCCAAGATGCCATCCACCTTTCACTATTGAGGCATGGCGGTTGAGGAAAGACCCCAACTGGATGTTTAGATTGTTTGTTAGGGGCAAGTCGCTTAGCTCTTGTAGTCTTTACTAGTTGAGGGAGGGGCCGAGGTGGGGCCATAGCCACCATGAAAAACAGACCTGAAGGATATATTTATTTTGAGGCTCTTAAAGGTGGGCATGTACAGATATGGAAAAGCTCCCAACCGAGTTCCGTGTTTCTTGTATAGCCCTGACATGGAATTCGGTACACATTAGAAGTTATGTGCGGTTAAGGCATCGAATACGATTGACGATAAATACGTTGAAAAGTATAGATACATGCATGTGTTCTCTGGGTGGTGTATCGTAGACTTGAGGGCATTACTCTGTGATAGAATCTGATCCGATCGAAGGTGGCAGTCTGTATGCTTCGTAGCATAGTAGTGACAGATATCTGCGGAACGTAACATTGTTATATAGTGATCCGTATGTCACTCCTGCGTAGGATGAGGGACTACATACATTTTTGAAGCATTACGGTGGAGACCGTGTGAATGGGGTACCGTGGGGTGTACCTCAATATTGGGGGATAGCTACATATATAATGTATTAGGTTAATCCACTAGGAAGTAGATGGGTATGACGTGTGTGTAAGCCTTAAGTGCTGATAACCCAAGTAACCTAATAAAAAAGAAAATGTAACTGAATGGTATATGTAGGATTATCCAAAGTGTATATTTTAAATCTAGTCATCAGAACTTGTGTTCTGACCCTCTCCACATTACATACTCGCAGGTAAGATTTGTGGCAGAGATATGATAGTTTTGGATACTGGTTAGGCAGTATTATTACTACAGTAAGACTATATTTTGATTACATTATATTTTATCCATTCCGCTATGAGATGTTTTTCTAAGATCTGATATATTTTATATCTCTGTCTTTTCTGCAGGATACCAGAGCAAACCAACACGAGTTTCGATAGATTAGAATTTTGAAAAAAAAATTGGTCTGTCGGAATTCGGGCTATTACAGGTACTACATATATGACATCACGTAGACGTGCATCTTCACATTCTGGGTCTCCTTCTACTTCTCATGCTCCAGTAGGAGGTGGTGGTGGTGGTCCATCACAGAAGCTAGTGCGTCCTGTGGTGTGGCTTTAGCGTAAAGAAAATAGAGGGTAAGTTTTATGTTTCAAAATTAAATTTCATTTATGTATAATATATTATAAATATACAGTAGGCATGAAATATTAAATGTTTTTTCTGTTTGGCACAGTGGATTTGAGTTAGAGTCCTCATCCATAGTCATCACTATAACACCCCGTAATTTTACAACACATTAAAATGATAAACTTAGGAATACTTAATTAAATATTTGGAATTAAGTAAAATGGACAGCGCCATTTCGTTTGTCTCGGAATTCTGGTCAGGTTAAACAACAAGTTTACGTAAAACGGACACCGTATGAGGAAGTTATTAAGCCTAAAAGTTTGTATACGCACAAGAGAATTATATCTATATATATACAAAACCAACCAAACATTCAAATTAATTCAAAATCAGAGATGCGGGGTAGGGCGGGAGTTCGACCCATTAGGGGTCGACCCCTGACCTGTGGGTCGACCCCTGACCTGTGGGTCGACCCCATAAAAGGGGTGTCGACCACTGTGTCGACACATTAAAGGGGGTCGACCCCCATACGGATCTGAGCAGAATTTCAGTTTCTGAACGTGGACTGATTCTTGTGCAAAATTCGTTGACCTTAGGCTATAAATAGGACCCTAATCCCATTGTTTTCACTACGCCATAGATGACCTATCGCAACGAAAACCCATGGTGTTGCTAGCTACAATGTTGCCATTGCTATGATGTTTTTTGTCTATTGCAACGCACGTTTCAATGTGTTACCATAGATATCAACATGTGTTGCAGTAGCCACGTGAATAAAATTAGTAATCCGCGTCAACAATATCCAACGGTCCAGATTAGTGATCCACATCAATCTAATTTCCTTCACCACAGCAGCGATCTTTTACCCAAATTTTCATTTTCCCGCTGTAAAATAATTCGCGTTGTCTTCACTTGAGAAAATTGATCGAACTATCTTTCCCTAAATTTTCATTTTACCGCTAAAAAATAATAAAATAATTATCGTTGTTTTCACTTTTCCACTTTCAACGCTAAATCGTTCGAACCCTAAACTAAAATCCCAATTCATATCGCAGGGAATCCCAATTCTTGTTGCCCTTCTTCTTCCCTAAATTCGCCTTCCTCTCAAAAAAAACCTCTTCTTCCTTCTCCTATCATTTTAGTTATCACTGCAGCAAAATTCGACGAGGCAACCACTAATTACGTTGTTCGCTACCAAATAAAGATCCGATTTTGCATGAAATTGCTTCGCTGTTGATCTACTTTCATTACCCTAAGGTACTATAAACGAATTTTTTGATCTTAACTTACCTTTTTTCGATGATCCATAGTGTTGTACTTCGTCAGTCTGTACATTCATTTTTTAGGCTAATCTGTTTTAGGCTTAACATGAAGGGATTCCCTAGCCATTTAAGTCTTTTTTTCCTCAAACCTACATCGTTAAATATGTTGTTTCACAAAAGTACTTCTTTGGGTTGTGCCTATCATTCCACCTTGTGAGCACAAGTAGAAATCGTAATTCTTTGGGTGTTAGATTTTTTTGTCCACCATACTGCCTAGTGGAACATTGTCCGGGGAATGGAGGTAGAATGTGACAATGCTTTTGAGCACAAAAGTTCGCCGGATAATGTTCCACTGGGCACTATGGGACAATGCCAAATTCAGAGAGGCACTTTCGCTCCCAAGGCCCTTAATCGTAAGTGTTTGTTTATTTAGCCTTGTTAGATGTCATATAGTACACAGTGCATTTATCATATCCACATTTATGCAATCTTTGTTGGTACTTATAAGAGTACACGTCAGTCACAAATTTGTTTTATGTTGATGTTTCAGGAATGTAATTGATGTTTCAGGACTGCGGATATCACTGAATATTGCATGATGCGGACATCAATTTCAACTTCAAATTCGTCAACAGCGGCTGCGAGAAAGAACTGCCACCACAATATCCCTGCAAAGTTGAGGACTGTAAAGGTGGGGTCGAATGCGGGGAAGAAGTTTTTTGGTTGCTCCATGTGGCCGGTAAGTATAAATTAGGTTTTTTTTTTGGTTGCGGATTTTACTCGAGAATTTAATGTATGTGCAGATTGGCGATTGCGGATATTTTATGTGGCATGACGAAGTGTACGAAATCAACAACAATTCTGAATTGGATGATACAAGTGTTAAATTGATGGAAAAAGAAAAGACTATATTGCAATTGCTCATGGAAAAGAAGACAATTGAAGAAAAGCTGCAGAAGCAAAAGCAAAAGAGGGTAAAAGCCGATGAATTGGTGGCAGATTTGAAGGAAGAGTTGGCCCTAATGCGCATTGACTGTGGAAAACACGAGACAGGAGAAAAATTCTTTGCAAAAGCTTTAGCTATATCTTGGATCATGTTTGGAGTTCTTTTATGTGTTGTTATGGCAATGTAGAGCAGTGAAGTAACATGAAATAGCATGCATAGGCAGTTTTCAGGTATAATTTTAAGTTTTGCCACATTGTAGATTAGTGATAATTTTTGCCACATTGCAGATTAGTATGCACTTGTATACACATTGTTTAGATCAGTATACACTTGTATACACATTGATCAGTTATGTCACTCAGTTATGTTTTAGATCAGTACACTTGTATCCACATTGTTTAGATCAGTTATGTAACTCACACATTGTTTAGATCAGTACACTTTTATACACATTGTTTAGATCAGTATACTATGTTATACTGATGCAAATGGAATTCAGTTATGAAACTCAGTTTGTGCTGAAAGGAAACTCAGTTATACTATGACCATACTTTGTGCTGAAATGCAATTCAGGCATGCATACCTCTTATTTTGTGCTGAAATGCAACTTATGTATGCAGGTGAAGGAGGCAGTGATGAGGATTTTCAAGAACTTTTGTTAATGAAGGCACTAGAGGTACGATGCAGTAGAGGCATTGAACGCATTGAAGGCTTGTGCTATATTTTGAAACTGTTTTAGTTTTATGTAAACATGAATTTAGGACTTGCTGTGTGTTTGTTTTTGAAATGTTTGTAAAATTGAACTTAGTGGCTACGTTTTGTTATTTTGTAGTTGACTACGTACTAGTGTTCCCTGGTTAATTTGAAATAAAAAGTTCATTGTAAATTTCAGTTTGATGTTATGTTGCCATATATATGATATAATGTTGCAGTATGTGATGTTAAATGTTGCCATAGCTATGATATAGTGTTGCCATTGGGTGGCAAAATTGTTGCTATAAATTTATGCATGTGGGCCCCACAACTGGATTCCGTGGACCCGGGCTATAGATTTTCGTGGCGATTCCGTAAACACGGGTCACAGATTATAGTGGGTCCCACATTTTTGTAAATTTAGTACATGCGGCAACAACTGTGCTGATGTTGCCTTAGGATCGAAAATGTGTTGCCTTTGACTCTAAGGCAACGCGGCAAAAGGCAACCCCAAAAAAGTGTTGCCACAGATCATTTTTTGCCTGCAGCAACACTATTTGGCACCTACTGCGTCATTTCTCTGGGGTTGGCGTAGGCCATCTATGGCGTAGTGTTTATTCATCTAAATCAAGGGCGACAATGAAGTGCTGCTCCAAATAAGTTTGATCTAGCCTATTCTTCTTCAACCAACAAGTTATACGTATTCAGAGATCTGTGCTACATCATCTACGATCAATTCTCTATTCTTTAGATCCAATCATAGTGATTCTATGTTATTTTTAGATATAAACACCTAAAATTTAATATTGAAATGTTTATAAGTTTGGATCTAAGCCTATGCTTGTTAGTAATTTGAATCACAACAGATCTGTCATTATTTGTATATCTAATTTACTATTTAGATCTCATATTTCTGTTCATAATATCCCTATCCTATTAGTTTGACTAATCATGTCACCATATGATGTTATGTTAGTTCGCCTAATCATGTCACTGTACGCCTATTTTGTTAGTCTGACCAGTTATATCAACATATGCCAGTTTAATTCATTATGCCTATTCTTGTTCTCTTCTCTCGCTCCTTCCCTTTTTATTTTTATAGCCAGGCTACCTTCGAGCCTAACCTATCACCAAAATACGCGAACACACGAAATTTGGAACGATTGGGAATGATTAATTTGTGGCATAATTCACACTGTAAAACATGATTGGGAATTTAGGGCATAATTTGTACCTTGAACCAAAACTTGGGATTTAGGGGCATAATCTATATCTTGATCTAAAACCTTAATCTGGGGCATAACTTGTATCGTAGATCATATGGGGATTTAGGGAATAATGAACATGATAATTGGTTAGTAATGAAAATGCCTAGATTAACAGTAATTAGAAATTGTAACCGCGCTTAGACAAGAGGTTAGATTGCACTTGTGTTAGAGGCCTGCCCGGAATCACCTGGCATATCCAGCGTCCACAGGTAGTAAATCTAATGTGAGGGGTCTTAGTACATAAACAAATAATGTGCTAATAAACGAGGTTAAGTCTGACTTGTGGAAAAAATCTACCAGGACCCATATAAGAACCCGTAACTTCCCCGTGAAGGAAAGAGCGGATACTTTGAGGGCAAGACAAATCTGAACGCAAACAGAAGAACATTTCATTGCTTATTACAACAATTCCATCAGAATACAAGAATATACAGAGTGTGAATAAATATTACACAACATAAATTATCAGAGATTTAAATTACATATAAATACGTCACTGCAGCGGAAAAATAATACAATACACAACTGAAGGAGCTATACGGATACAGAGCTTTCCGGATATCGTTCCAGCTGTAAATTAGGACTCTGTGAATAAAAATATGCAAAACCAAAACTACTAGTTGCCCGTGTCAAAATAAGGGCACCCAGAGTTTAGGTTAAAACAATAAACTCCAGGTCGGTCATGTGACTGGTGTGAGAACTAAAACAGTTATTAATCTTTATTTTAAAATTAGGTAAATCAAGGGCCCACGCTGTATAACACAGAACGGGTTTCCTCCCAAGAATACCAGTGCATAAAACAACAGCGCAATGCTAAATAAAGAACAATGAAGCTATTATAAGACCCAGGTCCCATCACACAATGCAACACAAGCCGGAGGATAGGATTTTACCTTATAATAGCCAAAGCATGCTTGATACGCTAAATTTCATGTTTTATTATTACTATAAGTGCATAGTGTCAAAACAATTTCAATCATAAGTATCAATCATAGACGGCATAAGTGCCCCATACCACTATGTCGCCATATATAGGTATACAATCAAAACCGCAAAGTCACGTATTGGAAATTGGATTTCCATCTGTGAACCGAGGCAAAAGATAGTCCTCACCGATTCGAGAGCCTCTAGCCTGCCCCTCAGGACCCAGACACAGGTGAGCCCATGGATCGTCAGGGCCGGTCCACCGATGTGGATTAAAATTCCTGAACACTGCGTTTCCCCACCCTTTGGGGCGTAAATGAGCCAAATGACTCCATCAGCTCCACGCTGTCACTGATATATCTGAGGTGCCTTGCAACAGCAACAACCATATAGGTCAAAATAATATAAATGTCAGGGCTGGTAGGTCACTGACACCACCCTAGCTAGAAGGAAACACATGCCCTCCCTGATGTCTTCTCCCGTTTCTGGCTCACAACCGGGGTCTGAGGCTCGCGAATCAACGTTACACAAAGTTATGCCATACATGTGGTGCTTTGATCATCAACCACAAGACTTTTCTTTTCAATAGAAGCCTTGATCAATTACCACTTAGGCATGCCACACAGACAATTCACTCCATGCGATTGATATCCATCAATATATAACCCCTGAGCTCGCACGTCTCAGAGAAGGGCGTTAAGCAAGAGAATAAATTCTCCGCTGCCAAACAGATATATATTTAATAGAAATCAATTACACAGAATAAAATCCAATGTCAGACACACAGTCCATTTACAAGTTCGTTCAGGGTCTGAACGAAACCGGAGGCACCTTGTACCTCGCATATCCATCGATCTCCAAGTACGTCTGGACGATCACCAACTGATTCCCTCCTCTTGGGTGTACATCCCAATCAAGATCATCAGTAATCACCCAAACGATGTGAAGACCTCTGGTCTTCAACCACCGTCTTCATCCTCGACACCATGTCGAATCAGTTATTCAGAATGGGATAAACCCGGTCTTTCTGAATAACTCGCGTATATAATAAACAAGTGTTACACAAACACAACATACGCCTCATTCCAATTAAGAATATTCCTTTATTCAAATATTCTCATACTTTGGGAAAGGTTCCCATTAATTTTATCAAAGATAAATTCTTTAAATTTATTCTTTAATCTTCTTTTGAATATCAATTCAAATTAGTCGGGATTAGCGAACCACACCGAAGTAATCATTTATTTTATTTCCTAATCCCAACCTATTCAACCGATGAAGTGAAACTGGTCATACTTTATATCTAACACCACGGTGTTATCGGTAAATTTAATTACTGTTTCACGTTCAAATCTAATTAAAGATTTAACTATCGCCTGGAGCAAAACTGGTAATACCCCATTCTCGATCACTTCAATCTAATTAAAGATTCATTAAAACTCCACTTAGTTTTAATCTTCCCAAAAATCAATATCCTGTCTTTAACTGGGTTAAAGAATGTAACGACCCGACTTTTCGAACCTCGAAAGTCGACACTAAATACATCCACGGTATTCGTGTGCCAAACATCCAAGTGCCGGAAAGTCGAATTGTTGGGTAAAATAAAAAAAAAGTAGAACAAGGAAGAAAGAATAGAACATCAGAATCTCACATCGGAACGGAAATATATAATATCAACATAGTACAAAGGGTTGCTCTAAATAAAGGAATTTCAGAGTTACAATAACCTAAGTACCCTAATCATCCTGGACAGTTATAACTGCCTGTCCTCACAATGCTGATATGTACATAACTAATATAGTACAACTGAAATAGAAATAAGTAGATAGATAATGGAAGCCTCCAGCTCGTCTTCCAAACTTTAAAGCATCCAAAGTAAAACCTGCCATACTCAGCCTACTCGAAGGAGTACGTGAGGATTTTAGGGAAAACAAAAACCAAGCGTCAGACATGAGTCTGGTATGAGAAAACTCAAGATTCCATGTAACAATATTAAGGTGACTGTGCAGATAACTGCTCCGGTTTTCCCCTCAAAAGAAACCAACCATTTATTAAGTTTACTATAGTTGTATTATAGATAATGTCTAGGGTGTAGAATATAAATAAATCACATAGATGGAATGGTTACATTTGTAACACCCCATGTCCATTAATGTCACTTACAAAAGGGAATGCATTAACTTCTATGGAGCGTTTTAAGTGAATATAGAACAGAAAATCACAACAAGACAGATATGAAATAGTACTTGAAAATTTAAAACTTTATTTATTGCAACGGAAGGTAAATATGTTTGGTTACATCACCAAAACCCAAAGACTAAAGTCAAGTACATAATATCCATCTTGACAAAATCAGAGTACATAATATAAAAAGCATAATCCCATAAATAGCCATAAAAGAGATAGGTTGAGCTTTACTTCAGCAATCCAAATCCAAGTGCTCCCAAAGAGATCCAAATCAAGCTTCCCACCCTAAGAACCTGGGGGGGAAAAAGAAGAAAAGAGGTGGAAACAAAGGGGGTCAGACATAAAGTCTGGCAAGTCCGATAACTCCAACAATATAATTATCAAAGTAACTAGGATAAGACATAAGCTTGGTAAATAAGGAAATGACTGTGAATTAATGGCAAGACCAAGCAACCAAAAATAGTAGGATGAGCAAAGATAATGTTAAAGGCGCTTCCTAATCAATATAGGGTAATTACTATACTCTACCGTACTGTACCGTACTGTACTGTACTAACACAAACTGCACCCATACTAGTCACTCTAGAAACTTGATCCCTCTTGACTAAATAGAATGATGATAGCTTCGTGTACTACTAGATGTACCCACTATCCTCACTAGATGTACCCCTTCAATGGTAATTCCATGTACTCCTAGCTGACGTCATAGGTGCCGCCTGCTCCTATCTCCACTAGGTGTACCCCTTTAATGATTAATTAATAATGGTAGCTTCGTGTACCCCTAGCTGACTACATAAGTGCCGTCTGCTCCTATCTCCACTAGATGTACCCACTACTGTAACACCCCACCTCCGTTAAGGTCACTCACAAAGGGAATGCCTTAACTTTGGTGGAGCATTTTTAGTAAACAGAACAGAAAGTACAAGACAGATAAAACAGTACTTGAAAAATTTTAACTTTATTACAGCGGAAACAGAAATTAATATGGTTACATCCTTTCAATTTCAGAATTCAAGTACAAAATATCAGTCTTGTACAAAAGCCTTCAAAATGCATGGTTTAAAATCATAATCCCCATGGAACGGAAGCTATACAGAGCCAAGCCATACTTTAAGAACTTCAAGCAAAGAGAAATCCGGATCAAGCTAAAGTATTTCCCTCCTTGGATAACCTGGGGGGGAAACGGAAGAAAGGAGGCGAAAAAACAAGGGTCAGACAAAAAGTCTGGCAAGTCCAGTGACTTTCAGCATATGAACAGATAATAATAATATGATATGAACATAAAACTGGATGTGAGATAACTGTAACAGGTGTAGCAGATATAACAGAAAAACAGAATGATAAACTATTGTTTTACACTTCTCTGCACTAATACTAGTATAGCAGAATTAGGTGTCACCCTAATATCTAAATTGAAGCAGGAACGGGTACAGAATACTTTAACAGAAACAGAATGCTAATAATGGGCCTTTACTGCCCGATCAGAAACAGACAGAAGCAGAAACAGATTTATCCCTACGGAAACAGAATGTAGAATTAGGTGTACACTAGTAATGGGCCTTTACCACCCGAACAGACGGTACCACGCAGAAACAGACAGGTGTTACCACCCAACAGAAACAGACGGTACCAACAGAAACAGACAGAACTAAGTGTACCCTAAAACCCTACCCCAAGCGATCGGCTCCCTAATACATAAATATCCTGTGTCGGCCCCACAATAGGGTGTATCACTCCCTAAAGTGACAACCAATTGGCACAGACCTATTTACAGATGTCACAGCGTCTTACATCCTCAGAGGCAGACCGGGATCCATGCACGCACATGACCCGGTTGGAACGCACCATCAACACCCCTCGCCATTATCAGAATGAACCACTTATAATTAGTTCAGTAAGCATGCCTGGACCCTACCTACTGTTGGGTCAAAGTTTTGATACCAGAAAGGGTTACTGACTAATATGGGTCCCAAACAACAGATGACACAAGTAATTCCCCTCCTAACCTTGTGTCCCCAGACTAACAGATCTCAGATTAACTTGTTTACAAGTTCAGACATACAGAATTCAGATTTACTAGTTCACAGATCAAGTTAACAAGTTTTCAGACTAACAGATCAGATGTACAGATTTTTCAGATTTATCTAACTTTGTATTGGGCCTACAGATTCATGGACGGGTTTACTACACCTATTAATCCAGTTGTTTTAACCCTATTTTCCCCCAATACGTTTTAGACGTCATTCTTATCTTAGATTTGCATTAATTAATTATTAATGCCCAGACCTCTCACATTAGGTCGCTAGCTTGTGGCCGTTGGATGGGCCGGGCGGTTCCGGGCAGACTTCTGCCACAAGCCAGACCTAACCTCGTGTCTTAAGCAGGTTATGACTAACTTCTCACATTAGAACCTATTGTTTGCGGCCACTGGATGTGCCGGGCGGTTCCGGGCAGAATTACGCCGCAAACTCATTCTAACCTCGAGTTAGCCATGTTTATCTTTGCGGCCAATTAATTAATAATTTACCGTTTATGCGCACGCCCAATATATATATATGCCAATTCAGATTATATCAATAACAGGATGATTATATCAACACAGCAGATAACAGATTTTAGCAGATAGCAGATTTTCCAGATTATATGACTTAACGGATTTAATAGATTTAGCAACTTAGCAGATTTTGGCATATAACAGGTTAGGCATCTCAACAGACAATTTTAACAGATTTGGCATTTCAATCTAATTAGCAGTCTAGGCAATATAACAGAACTAGCAGTTTTAGGCAACTTAGCAAATTAGCAAAATAGGCATTTTCAACGGATTCAGTAAATGACAGATTTAGCAGGTTTAATATTTCTAAAGGTTCTATTTACATGCCTTGCCTAAACATAAATTAGGCCTAAATTCATATGCCTAAATAATTGTCGTGATTCACAATATGATCATATACTTCCATGTTTGCATACATTTACATAGCGCAGAATATGGACATAATTTACCCTATAACATATGTTCCAATTTTTGTTAAACTAACCTTATACAGCAGATTCACATATAAATTATACCAAATATGATCATTAATTTCAATGCATGCCATATATGCAAAATTCCCTATTTAGGTGTAATCACAATAGTAGAGATCCTAATTAATGTAAATCTTTTACACCTACGTTTCCATATCCTTCTTCTTATTAAGTCATGAATCATTATGCAAAATATACCCAACAATCTAAATCTTTAAATCATATCTTCTAAAAATCAGATCTTGACTTTTATATGCATTTTGTCCAAAGTCTCAAATCATATGTAATCATACAATGGTTCCTCTTTTCTTCTATCACAGAATATGCATAGATCCAAATCTAGTTTACAACATATGCTCATCTTTTTCTAATTAATTACAGATCTAAATTACAACATACACTATGCATACAACATATATAAATTATATGTTCATAGTCAAATTTATGCATCCAATCCCAAGTCACATGTCCAATATATTTTATGCCTCAGACCTAAAGTCATACATTCAATTCAGTCTTGTCAAATTTCGCATCATTCATTTTTTTTATCCCAAAATTTGCGTTCATACGTTCATCTCTTATGAGATTAGGCACAGGCTCGTGGTAGCCTGGCTATAGAAACAGAAAAGAAGAAAAGGGGTACAGAAAAACAGATCTGACAGAAGAGAATATATATACAATCTCAGATTCAGGATTAAAACATATCAAAATTATAATTAACGTTTATAGCGGAAAATAACTGTACTTGCCTTGGTTGGATTAAAGAAAGAACTTTAGTTATTGCAGAATTGTTGCAGAAGCTTTAATCTCTAATTTGAATTTAGGATGATGTTGATTGACTTCTAGCTTTGATTCTAGCAGAGTAGCGACGCCATTTTTATTTTTAATTAGAAGAAGAGAGCAATGGAGGCTAGAGAATTGTGTTAGAGACTTAGGTTAGGTAGAGTCTAGGGTCATTTTTATAGAGTTTATGAACTGATTAGGACCATCGATGTTGCTTGGATTGATCGTAGCCATTCATTCGAAAGAGAGACCAATTAGAGCCTGCCACCTAGCCCTAATGACTAAGCAAGCTTCTGAAAATCGACCAAAGCCAGACCTGGCCAGCCAGGGCTAGACCAGACCTGGCCAGCAGGTCATTTTTGACCTGGGCGCACTTGGCAGGTGCGCCAGGTCAAAAATGTACTGGCGCACTTCCCAAGTGCGCCAGTGCATTTTTGTTCTGGCGCACTTCCCAAGTGCGCCAGTGCATTCTGACCCGTTTTCCGGTTTTTCGCCCAACTTCGTTCGTCCATAACTTCTTCATACGATATCCGTTTTACGCAAACTCAGACTCTATCTCAAGCAGAATTCCGAGACGAACGCAATGGCGTATCCCGTTTCCCTTAATTCTTTGATTTGAAATTAATTATACTTTAATTTATGACTTTCACGGTTATAGAATACACGGGGTGTTACATTCTCCCCCACTTAAAAGGATTTCGTCCCCGAAATCTTCAAGTTAAGAAGAATGTGTCCTACTATCCAATCACCCATCTACTCAACCATCATCCACAAGCATCCATTGTCCTTAGAAAACTTCTAATGTTGTATGAACATATGCAAAAGTGTGTGTATATGTTCCTTATCTAATGCAAAGATCAGGCGGTCTACTGATTCAGTTGACCTCCTTAATGCGAATTATGTCAGTGCCATGAGTCCAACATGTATGCAATAGAATTCTGATGATATATATTATTTCTATATGAGTGCACAATCATTCACTCAAATGCAACATCCATGTGCTGAATCAACCATTTTGCATCCACAAGAATTGAAAAATGCTCACCCATCCATATGCAATATGAGAGTGTTTTCGAGCCGATCTAGTGCCTAGTGTGTGTATATGCATCCACGGGCAACCACTAGCAACCACTTGCATCCACTTGCAACCATCAAACATAACATGTCTCAAACACATGTTTACACCCATTAGCTTCTACCTAAAGTTCGAAGATTCGATCGATAGGATACAGTCAAATGATGGAAGCGAGTACAGATAGAACGAAAATTTGGTTCCCATTAGACATGGGTCCTAAGTATCGGCCCCAAAGACCGAAACCAACATCAAATTGACACCCAGAGGATTACCTTCTTTAGACAATGTCAAAACTGGAAATCCTATCAAAAGTATTTAGATATTTACAGACTACTGGTACAGATCAGGTTCCCTAATGATTCTTAGGAAGTTAAGCATGATAAAATCATACCCCACGAAAACTCAGAATGTTTGCGTCATACTTGACGCCTAACACAGATATCCCTCAAACCCCAATCCCAAACAGATGATCCATAACCCTTATGGGTCTGAGTCTACAGCGGAATTCAGTAATAATACTAGTATTAAAGTGCAGAGTATCGATTACAAAATCAAAATACCAGAATCAGAAAAAGTCTTAACTCCATAATCAGATAAAGAAATTAAACCTACTATAGAAATTTATCCTAATCCTATCCTATCCGCTAGCCTCGAAAGTGTTCGCCTTCCCTCCAGCAGTTGGTCCTGCCCACTTCCCTTGTCCTCGTTTCTTCGGGCAGTCCCTAGTGAAGTGTCCTATCTCACCACAGTTGAAGCAAGTGCCCTTCTTTGGATCCACTTTCTTATCATGTGTCCTATCCATGTCTTCCATGTACGTTCTCCATTCCTGACCTTCCACCAAAATGAAGCTTCATCCTTCATTAACCAAGAAGCTGGTTGAACCTTCCTCCCTTCATCTATCTCAAAGGTACCAACAAGTCCTCCACTTCGTTCAGCCAACTTCTAGCCTCGACAACGTCTCAGTCCCATAAAGCGGTTTTCCTCCCATCGCACGGAAGTCCTTACATATCTTAGAAAAAGCATCTATACGCGGAGGAAGAGATTCAAAAAGGGAAAGAGGAAGGAACTCGAAACAAAGAATCGAAAGAAAGATATATGGCTTTTAGGGATTATTTATTTTATTTTTCAAAAATAAGCTTTACCTTTGAAAATACTTCCTTTTTAAATCCTTTTTGAAAATAGTTTTCAAAACTTTTTATCAAATCTGGTAACCTTCAGCTCTGATACCAAGTGTAACACCCCACCTCCGTTAAGGTCACTCACAAAGGGAATGCCTTAACTTTGGTGGAGCATTTTTAGTAAACAGAACAGAAACTACAAGACAGATAAAACAGTACTTGAAAAATTTTAACTTTATTACAGCGGAAACAGAAATTAATATGGTTGCATCCTTTCAATTTCAGAATTCAAGTACAAAATATCAGTCTTGTACAAAAGCCTTCAAAATGCATGGTTTAAAATCATAATCCCCATGGAACGGAAGCTATACAGAGCCAAGCCATACTTTAAGCACTTCAAGAAAAGAGAAATCCGGATCAAGCTAAAGTATTTCCCTCCTTGGATAACCTGGGGGGAAACGGAAGAAAGGAGGCGAAACAACAAGGGTCAGACAAAAAGTCTGGCAAGTCCAGTGACTTTCAGCATATGAACAGATAATAATAATATGATATGAACATAAAACTGGATGTGAGATAACTGTAACAGGTGTAGCAGATATAATAGAAAAACAGAATGATAAACTATTGTTTTACACTTCTCTGCACTAATACTAGTATAGCAGAATTAGGTGTCACCCTAATGTCTAAATTGAAGCAGGAACGGGTACAGAATACTTTAACAGAAACAGAATGCTAATAATGGGCCTTTACTGCCCGATCAGAAACAGACAGAAGCAGAAACAGATTTATCCCTACGGAAACAGAATGTAGAATTAGGTGTACACTAGTAATGGGCCTTTACCACCTGAACAGACGGTACCACGCAGAAACTGACAGGTGTTACCACCCAACAGAAACAGACGGTACCAACAGAAACAGACAGAACTAAGTGTACCCTAAAACCCTACCCTAAGCGATCGGCTCCCTAATACATAAATATCCTGTGTCGGCCCCACAATAGGGTGTATCACTCCCTAAAGTGACAACCAATTGGCACAGACCTATTTACAGATGTCACGGCGTCTTACATCCTCAGAGGCAGACCGGGATCCATGCACGCACATGACCCGGTTGGAACGCACCATCAACACCCCTCGCCATTATCAGAATGAACCACTTATAATTAGTTCAGTAAGCGTGCCCGGACCCTACCTACTGTTGGGTCAAAGTTTTGATACCAGAAAGGGTTACTGACTAATATGGGTCCCAAACAACAGATGACACAAGTAATTCCCCTCCTGACCTTGTGTCCCCAGACTAACAGATCTCAGATTAACTTGTTTACATGTTCAGACATACAGAATTCAGATTTACTAGTTCACAGATCAAGTTAACAAGTTTTCAGACTAACAGATCAGATGTACAGATTTTTCAAATTTGTCTAACTTTGTATTGGGCCTACAGATTCATGGACGGGTTTACTACACCTATTAATCCAGTTGTTTTAACCCTATTTTCCCCCAATACGTTTTAGACGTCATTCTTATCTTAGATTTGCATTAATTAATTATTAATGCCCAGACCTCTCACATTAGGTCGCTAGCTTGTGGCCGCTGGATGGGCCGGGCGGTTCCGGGCAGACTTCTGCCACAAGCCAGACCTAACCTCGTGTCTTAAGCAGGTTATGACTAACTTCTCACATTAGAACCTATTGTTTGCGGCCACTGGATGTGCCGGGCGGTTCCGGGCAGAATTACGCCGCAAACTCATTCTAACCTCGAGTTAGCCATGTTTATCTTTGCGGCCAATTAATTAATAATTTACCGTTTATGCGCACGCCCAATATATATATATGCCAATTCAGATTATATCAATAACAGGATGATTATATCAACACAGCAGATAACAGCAGATAGCAGATTTTCCAGATTATATGACTTAACGGATTTAATAGATTTAGCAACTTAGCAGATTTTGGCATATAACAGGTTAGGCATCTCAACAGACAATTTTAACAGATTTGGCATTTCAATCTAATTAGCAGTCTAGGCAATATAACAGAACTAGCAGTTTTAGGCAACTTAGCAAATTAGCAAAATAGGCATTTTCAACGGATTCAGTAAATGACAGATTTAGCAGGTTTAATATTTCTAAAGGTTCTATTTACATGCCTTGCCTAAACATAAATTAGGCCTAAATTCATATGCCTAAATAATTGTCGTGATTCACAATATGATCATATACTTCCATGTTTGCATACATTTACATAGCGCAGAATATGGACATAATTTACCCTATAACATATGTTCCAATTTTTGTTAAACTAACCTTATACAGCAGATTCACATATAAATTATACCAAATATGATCATTAATTTCAATGCATGCCATATATGCAAAATTCCCTATTTAGGTGTAATCACAATAGTAGAGATCCTAATTAATGTAAATCTTTTACACCTACGTTTCCATATCCTTCTTCTTATTAAGTCATGAATCATTATGCAAAATATACCCAACAATCTAAATCTTTAAATCATATCTTCTAAAAATCAGATCTTGACTTTTATATGCATTTTGTCCAAAGTCTCAAATCATATGTAATCATACAATGGTTCCTCTTTTCTTCTATCACAGAATATGCATAGATCCAAATCTAGTTTACAACATATGCTCATCTTTTTCTAATTAATTACAGATCTAAATTACAACATACACTATGCATACAACATATATAAATTATATGCTCATAGTCAAATTTATGCATCCAATCCCAAGTCACATGTCCAATATATTTTATGCCTCAGACCTAAAGTCATACATTCAATTCAGTCTTGTCAAATTTCGCATCATTCATTTTTTTTTATCCCAAAATTTGCGTTCATACGTTCATCTCTTATGAGATTAGGCACAGGCTCGTGGTAGCCTGGCTATAGAAACAGAAAAGAAGAAAAGGGGTACAGAAAAACAGATCTGACAGAAGAGAATATATATACAATCTCAGATTCAGGATTAAAACACATCAAAATTATAATTAACGTTTATAGCGGAAAATAACTGTACTTGCCTTGGTTGGATTAAAGAAAGAACTTTAGTTATTGCAGAATTGTTGCAGAAGCTTTAATCTCTAATTTGAATTTAGGATGATGTTGATTGACTTCTAGCTTTGATTCTAGCAGAGTAGCGACGCCATTTTTATTTTTAATTAGAAGAAGAGAGCAATGGAGGCTAGAGAATTGTGTTAGAGACTTAGGTTAGGTAGAGTCTAGGGTCATTTTTATAGAGTTTATGAACTGATTAGGACCATCGATGTTGCTTGGATTGATCGTAGCCATTCATTCGAAAGAGAGACCAATTAGAGCCTGCCACCTAGCCCTAATGACTAAGCAAGCTTCTGAAAATCGACCAAACCCAGACCTGGCCAGCCAGGGCTAGACCAGACCTGGCCAGCAGGTCATTTTTGACCTGGGCGCACTTGGCAGGTGCGCCAGGTCAAAAATGTACTGGCGCACTTCCCAAGTGCGCCAGTGCATTTTTGTTCTGGCGCACTTCCCAAGTGCGCCAGTGCATTCTGACCCGTTTTCCGGTTTTTCGCCCAACTTCGTTCGTCCATAACTTCTTCATACGATATCCGTTTTACGCAAACTCAGACTCTATCTCAAGCAGAATTCCGAGACGAACGCAATGGCGTATCCCGTTTCCCTTAATTCTTTGATTTGAAATTAATTATACTTTAATTTATGACTTTCACGGTTATAGAATACACGGGGTGTTACAACTACCCTGCCCCATTCGATCGGCTCCCTAACTCGTAGATACCCGTGTTGGTCCCACAGTGGGGTGTATCACTCCCCTAAAGTGGCAACCCGATACAACTTGAGAATGCATGGCTTATACCTACACGATGCAACAACGTCTTACCTACCAGCCCGGGTCCACACACGCATACGAAACCCATTGAACTTGCGTTGCCACCGCTCCCCGTTCTGGCCTCTTACAGTCGAACCCAGCATGCGTGTCCCGTCCTCGACTTGGGTCGAGCCCACAAAGATACGTTTGGGATACTGGTCGAAATGGGCCCCCACAAGCTACCCACCTAAGCTTATCACTAGTATATCCCACTTAACCCTCTTAGTCATGTTCATTTACATGTGTGTTTGGTTAAGTCTTACTAATCGTATTTCACATGCCACTAAGGGCACCCCCTAGATTCCTCATGCCACCCAAGGCACCTACTTAACCCTCATGTCCCACCTTACATGTTTATCTGGTTAAGTATTTCTTAATTCATTCAGGCCATAACCTCATAAAGACCTCTCACATTAGACTGGAATTTATGGCAGCTGGATTTGCCGGGCGGGTCCGGGCAGTCTTACACCATAAAAGAGTCTAACCTCGTGTCTTTACGACCGTTATGCTTTAGTTTAGGCCTAGGACCTCTCACATTGGGCTGACATTTGTGACCACTGGATTTGTCGGGCGGGTCTGGGCAGGTTTACGTCACAAACGAGTCCAACCTCGTGTCCTAAGCATTGATTAACACTTAAAATCTTTTACCCTAGTTTTAATAATTCCCTTTTCAAATTATTAATTAAGTCAACTTTTAATGAAGTCCATAATTGACTCAATTATGGCCATCCACTTATGGCATGCAAAATCATATCAATTGCACCCCAACTTTTTAATATTAAATCCTTAATATTTCCCCTACGCCACGTTTATACGTTCGCTTATTCAACGCATAATATAGGCTAGACTTGTATAGTCTAACACCTAGCACAAAGATAAATTATCACAACATATAGACAATTAAAATAAATCTAATCATGATAGGGGTGAAACTTGCATAAACTACACATGTTAAGGATCAAAAGGTGTCAACTTGTTAAATGTCTCAATTTACATGATACGATCATAGCCCAAATCTATACATAAACTTGCATATGGGGTTTTTAGGCAACATAATGATGGTGTGAACTAGCATAGGATATCACATATGTCATAGCATAATTCTAGATGTCATAATAGATGTCCTGGCATATGTTCATAACTTTTCTAATCAATCTAACTTGCATATGTGACTTGTCATATAGATCAACATAACCCAAACATGATGATTTAATTAATATGAACTAACTAGCATAGATGGTAACATCATGGCCTTTTTAACATGTATGATTCATCACAACTTAGCATAGAAACTTTCAACATACATAACATCATCATAGCATGATTTACAACATATAAGATATCATCATCACATAACATTGGATTTACAATATACATGATAGCAAAAAGGGTTTACAACAACATATATGATAATTCACATCATCTACTCATAATCCATTCATAACTCAACCTAATTAAAATGATAATAATCTTGTTAAGATCATCATACTCACAATTTAGAGAAGAAAAGAGAGAGTTTTGCTTTGTTTAGGGTTGAGAGAATTAGAGTTGAATTTGCTTTTCTTCTTTCTTAGTTGGCGGCGGCTCCATTGATTTCCATGGCGATTGTATGACGCTAACTATTCTATTTTAATTAGGTTTAGGGTTAGCATTAGGATGTATTTATAGGTGTAGGAAGTTATTTAGGACCATTAGATTAACCCTGAACCATGAGAACCAATCAAATGCAAAATCTGCATTTGAGCGAATCGGCCCACGTTAACCCCTAGTCGACCCAGCAGGGCTTGGGTCGACCTCAAAAATGGGCCGGTTCGGTTATTTCCCCTCCCAATTCGCTGTTTTGAACTTTTTCGCATATTTATTTAATTTATATATATATCAATATATATATATTTCTCTGCGCAACCCATTTCACTTAATTCTTTTCTAAAAATTAAGTATACTTTAATTTGTGAATTTTTAATGTTATAAAATTACGGGGTGTTACAACATTGGTTACATTCGACAACTATTAAGTGTACAAACAAAACCGCTAAGGTACGTTCGTATATTAGATTTTCCATTGGAGATCTCTCAATACAGATCCAAACTCCATGCACAAGGGTCAGAAAGTACCTCCGAGCATTGCATATCTCTAGATAAAATATACAATAAGGTAAACACAACTGGCCCACGCACAAAACACCGAAGTGCACCACGTGGAACTAAATATATCCAACTCTCGCGTGCAACTTCGAGGAGCTCCCGCACGATTTGATATAAGCATACACTAGATATGGAGTCAATATATCCTGCCATAGGTTAGCAAAACCTCAGATTGTGCTCCTACTCTGTTTTTAGCCGTATCTGATGTCGTGGTTTCGTTCGGTATCTTTCAAACGAGTCTTCATCACTCGAACATAACACGGATCCCAAATTGGATTCCTACTTCTCGAACAGATCACGAATCACTACTTTGATCTGAGCATCACGAGAAGTTTCCCAACCTTCATATAGATTCACTTTTCTTCTTCAACCGCATCCAAAACGTAGAACTTGTACTCTAGTTTTGAAGTGGTATTCGATGAGTAAAACACTTATCGATCCCGGACTCTTCAAAACTAATCGATGAATTTCCGGTTAACTCAATTCTGGTTCTTTCAAAAGTAAGTGAATGCTAGAGACGTTTCATACCAACACTCCTCCCCGGGGGTTCTCATTGGTATGGAATCGTGAAGCTTTCCCGATACTTCTTAAGTTATAATGGTATAGTTCAATAGTAGACTAATTGACTATCTAGTCAAAACAATAGCTTATAAAAACCATGGTTCGTACACTTAACTCGTTTCCGACATTATCAACTTAACTATCCCTCGGTCAAGAGTGAGGCCAGGTAAGTTAGAGCACTGGTTGCATATCACCCCTTGCCTAGACACCCCATTCTTGACACTCACAGATAGATAAGTCTACTTGTCAGCTTATTAGAATTAAGCATAATATACATGATATTCAATAAACAGGTAAGTAATCAATATGATTAACACGTTTCCAGCATTCCCAACCTATCTATTCCTCGGCCAAGAGGGAAGCCGGTAGGTTAGAGATCTATTGCTCCGTCCCTACTCGACATCAATCTTAACTCTCACAATTAGATAAGCCTACTTCGTTGGCTTATTAGTGTTAAGCATTATCAATTACCATTTAATCTAGTGACTTAATCATGACAAGGTTTAGCAATTGATAACCCTTTCTAACCTTTGTTTTATTTGAAAAGATATTTTAGAAAGAAGATATTTTAGAAAGAAGATATTTTGAAAAGAAGATATTTTAGAAAGAATATATTTTAGAAAGAAGATATTTTAAAAAGAAGATATTTTAAAAAGAAGATATTTTGAAAAGAAGATATTTTAGAAAGAAGATATTTTGAAAAGAAGATATTTTATACTTTAAAATACTCTTGTAAGAATTAAGAAATAATATTAAAAAGAAAAGACAATTTACATAAGCTTAAAGTGCCTTTACAAAACTTTAAAATCTAAAAACAAGGTTAAACGGGTACTTTTGCGCTAGTGAAGTTTTGTTCATTTTTGATGGGTTACTTAGCATTTTACTATTCAATCACTTCAAGGTAGTAAACATACAAGTAAAACAAGATCTAATATGATAAGAAATCATTAAAGATGTCATTACAAAGTTCCATACAAAGTGCTGAAAACACAACAATTCAAACTGCATCTATAGCGACTATCGCTATAAGTGCACTTTCAAGTTCAAGTCCACAATATGTCAGTTCCCTACGAATCCTTATGTGCTTTGTTTCAAGTCCATTCCACTTGTTATACAAGTCAATTCAAGTCCAAATCCAAGTTCATTCAAGTCCATTCCAATCCATTAACATGGATCACATATGTCGCTTACTTTTAAAGTAAGAATCAAGTTAACATTTTTAACATAAGTTCTAACATTCAAGCAAGTTTAAGCATAGTAAAGGACATGCAAATGGTTTTTATTTGCCTTCCTAAATAGTGAGTAAACTCACATTAGTCCTTAGCAAATCCAAGCTCCAATAATAAGAATAAATATCCAAGCTAGCAAGCTCATTCCTTTCCTTGCTTTTCCTTACTTCTTCCTTGTATACAACGCACGACCTCAAATAGAAAATAGAGAGGTTCTTCGATTTTTCAACTTCTAAATAGCTAGAAGGTCTTGGAATGATATAAGAAGGCTACACTCAAAGTTTGAGTTGATTTGGAGTTGGTTTGAGTATAGTTTGAGAAAGTTAGTATGGAAGAGAAAGAAGATGAAGATAAGCCATTAAAGCTTCAATTTTTGCTTAGGAATTTTGTAAATGAAAAGATAAGGTATTTCCCTTCTTTTATTGTAACAACCCGAAAATCTGGGCCAGTTTAAAATTTTTATTTTGGCAATTTTAGCGAATTTTGATTATTTAAAATGAATTATTTTAAATAAAAACGATGAGAGATTTATTTTGAATATAATTCGAACGTATATATTATATACGCCGTCGTTAGAATATAAATATTTATATATAATTATAAATAGAATTGAAAATGGCGCGGTAGTTCGATAATTCGATTTCAAACTTCATTTGAATGTACCGGGTGCAAAACAATCCGGATTTAGTGAAACCAAAAAAAATTAGGATCTAATTGATGATATCTTTCTATCGAATTCGAAAAATCAAGATTTCATAGTGGGAATCAAAAGATATGTCCAGTTGAAAATTCTGAATAGTCGCTATGGAATTCAGGCCCTTAAAAATGGAAATTTTGCAAGCTACCTCGGATTTCGACGAAACCAGTTTTGTTGGATCCGTGATGTAAAGTTATTGCTAGGTTTCAAATTTCATAATTTTTCGAATCAATATGTGAGCGTGGCAAAGGAAAACGCGTTTGACCAGTTTCAGTTGTTTTTAATCGACTGGAAAATGGCCATTTTTCCAACGATCTCAGAATTTGACGAAATTAGTTTTGTTAGGACCGTATCGTCCATACGAAGCTAAAAATAATTTTTGTAGAATTTTTAGAGTCCGTATGTGGCCCCGGTAAATTGAAATGTACGTTTAAAATTGAATATATAGATTTAAATGTAAATTTAATGAAAACTGATCGAAACGGTCGAACTGGCTAACGTATCATATCCCATTGTGTTCGGAATGGGGGTATTTAGCTAGGGGCGACATTCGTTGGGTTTGATTTGGAGTTCGTATCAATATACAAGTAATAATGGAATAAAATATTATTAAATAATTATTATAAATACCCTAGATTTTCTGAACCCTAGTCAACCTGGTCAAACTCCATATCGCGCCTCCAGTTTTAGACGACGGAAATGCTCAGATTTTTGAGCTTCGATTTCGTGCGATCTACTTGATTAATTCAAGTAATTTCAAAACAAAATTCAAGAGTAAATCGTGGGCTTCAAGATCATACGGTCAAGACCGTCGTTTGTTCAATGTACGGGGGGATTTGGGGCCTCAAAGTTCACCGCTTCGTAGCAGTTTTTAGAGGGGTGGGGACCAACGAGTTGGCCAAGGCGGGGTGTCGCGGGGGCGTCGCAAGGAGGCGCCGCTCATGGTGGCAGCCGATCAACCGGAAAGCGGCTGAGGGAGGAGCAAAGTTGAGCCCTAGAAATCGACCTCAATTTCCAACAGTTCGGCCTTGAACGAAGGAGATAATAACCAGAGAAGGTAACGGTTTCTTTTAAATTATTATTATTATTATTATTATTTTTGTAAATTTAGTTAATTAAAATATAATCGTGAATTTTAAAAATAAATATACAGGGTTTTTAAATAAAAGAAAATTAACATTGTTTTTAAATGTGTTTTTGAAAATAAAATAAAATTAGAAGTGTGTTAAATTAAATTTGAAAAGGCGAAGTCTATGTTTTTATAAAGGCGAAATCTTTATTCTAGAAAAGGCGAAATCTTTAGATGGAAAATAGCGTGATAAAAATATAATTTTTATCTATATAACATAGTAGTAAAAAAAATTCGATTTTTATATATTGAATAGCGAAGTGAAAATTCGTTTTTTAAATGTATGAAGCGATTATAAAAATATGGTTTTTGAATTGAAAGTGAACAAATAAAAATGTGATTCTTATTTTAAAAAAAAAACATCAAAATATAAAAATGAGTGATTTTTATATATGTAGTGGCTACGAGCAAACGAAGATGCAAAGATGCGATAGCGATGAAGATTTCTATCAAAGAAGAGTCAAGATATTGGATAGCTATTGGTGAGAATTTCTCACCTTTCAATTTCTTTTTCTAGTTATATATATATACTAGGATGCAGACGGTGCTTAGTAGCACCCGACACAATCGTCCACAGACCATGGACTTGTTTGTTTGGTTGCATAAATTAGTTAGATGCTTTGGTTTTAATTGAATTGTTTGGTGAAATGAAATTGATTTGATTGATGTGTGAATGGCGTAGGCCTTCACTAGACCGGGGATAAGGCTAGGCCTCGTCCCGTTTCTAGTATCGTGCCGTTATGCCGCCAAAATTTTCTAAAATATGTTAGAAAAATAAAAATATCATTTTATTTAAAGAAGGAACTGAATAGAAATTCATATGTCAAAATAAAATGTTTTATCGTTAGAAATATAGTTTTTAACGTGAAGTGAATAAAATATTCATTTACAAACCGGACGGTTTGTTTATGTACACTGATTTGACTGACATGGATTGGGATGATAAATTTTACACATCGCCCAACTGCACAAATAAAATATGTGTTTGATTGTTTGAAACCCCATACGGGTGTTGGGATGAAATTGGAAGTTCACTCATCCTGATTGATTAAATATGTCGATCGATTGATTGACAGGCTGTTACAAGCGTTAGATAACTATATTTGATGCTTATACAGTGTAGTGCACTTTGGTTGATGGTTGATTATTTTTCAATGCTATTATATACATGTGTTGTATGAAAATCCATATAATTAATGTTATATGGTGATTGATTGGGCCTCATTCCAATTTAGAAAATAAAGAATAATATAAAATAAAGGTTCATGTGTTGACAGTACTCATCCATTGAGACTGGTCATGTGTTGAACGAAACATTTTAGTAATAAAATTTACATCTTTATCAATATAAAATAAATGTTCATGTGTTGACAGTACTCATCCATTGAGATTGGTCATGTGTTGAACGAAACATTTTAGTAATAAAATTTACATCTTTATCAATATAAAATAAATGTTCATGTGTTGACAGTACTCATCCATTGAGACTGGTGATGTGTTGAACGAAATATTTTAGTAATAAAATTTACATCTTTATCAATATAAAATAAATGTTCATGTGTTGACAGTACTCATCCATTGAGACTGGTCATGTGTTGAACGAAACATTTTAGTAATAAAATTTACATCTTTATCAATATAAAATAAAGGTTCATGTGTTGACAGTACTCATCCATTGAGATTGGTCATGTGTTGAACGAAATATTTTGATAATAACAACTATTTTGAAAAAGAAATATTTGAAATAGAATATTTGAAAATAGAAATTTATGAAGCCGTGTTGATTAGATTGACGCCATTTTGACGTGAACGATATTTATATCGATTTTATTCATTTTGAAATGAATTGAATTGAAAACGATTTCGAAATGAATTGAATTGAAAACGATTTCGAAATGAATTGAATTGAAAACGAATTCAAATTGAATTGAAAACGAATTCAAATTGAATTGAAAGCGAATTGAAATGAATTCAAATTGAATTGAAATTTGAATTGAATAGAAATGAATTTTAAAACGAATTTATAAAGAAGAATTCAATTTTGATTTGAATTGAAATGGAAGTTGAAATTGCTTTTGAAACGAATTTAAAACTATTTATATAATTCGTTTTAAATAGGAATCGACGAAATATATATTATATATATTATATAATGGCCTGAATAGAACGCGTCGCGCCGCGGTAGTTCGCGAATTTCGACCATTTATTTCAAACGGACATTACGGGAGATCCGACCGTCGGATCCTCCTAAAACCGGAACCGTTGGGTTCGTATCGAAAAGAGCTTTCTAACGAATATTAGAAATTTGAAATCTAACGGTTGGATTTGGAGTTACGTCCAAATCAAATTTGAAAAAGGTCGTTGTAAGTGCAGTTCGATGGCCGTTGATGGAAATCGACTGTACGAGCCTTGATAAAATTATTAAAAATAGTAATAATTTGTGTAAAATCATAAGAAATGATTTAGAGAGAATTGGGATGAAAAACTCCCTATTTGAAAAGATAAAAATAGATTTTTATCGAAATGAACTAGTTTTGAACTAGAATTATAATTCTATTTATTTTTAAATAAATAAATTGAATTTGAAATGGTTTTGAAAATAATCAAAATTTCCAATGATTGCATTGGAATGGATTTGAATCGAAATTGTCTTTGGAATATTTCGATGTTGGATTTCGTGATTATACAAATGTTGTTATGGAAATTTGAAAGATATATATATATATATATATATATCGTTATTTCCAATGCGATATTTGTTAGTCGTAGAATTTGATATTGAATATAAGCCGGTATATTTTCTATTCAGAGCCTTGTATTGAATATCAAATGTGATTTGGGTTTGTCGTGAATGGTGTCTTCACTAACACTGTTCTTGAACCCAGTTGAGAAAAGATTAAATCTTTTTGTTTAGATTTAACGAAGTGTACCAATTAAATAATATTTAATTGGAATTGAATCGATATTGATTTTTGGGTTTATCATGAACAGTGTTTTGAATAACACTCGTTCTTTAATCCGATAATTAATGAATGTGATTTTGGGTTTATCGTGAACCGTGTTTTAAATGACACTGATTCTTTAACCCAGTCGAAGATTAAAACTAAGTGGAGTTTTAATGAATCTTTAATTAGATTGAAATGATCGAAAATGGAGTATCACCAGTTTTGCTCCAGGCGATAGTTAAATCTTTAATTAGATTTGAACGTGAAATGGTAATTGAATTTACCGGTAACACTGTGGTGTTAGATATGAAGTATTACCAGTTTTACTTCATGGGATGAATAGGTTGGGATGGGGAAATTAAAATAAATAATTACTTCGGTAAGGTTCGCTAATCCCGACTAGTTTGAATTGAGATTCAAAAATAGAATAAAGAATAAATTCAAGGAATTTATCTTGGATAAAATTAATGGGAACCTTTCCCTATGAATGTGAAATTTGGAAACTAACTGTCGGTTAGCCAAGCAGAATGGTTTTCTGGATATTGATCTGATGTTGGTTTCGGCCTTCGGGGTTAATATTTGGGGAATTATTCTCTTGATTAATTTACGGTTAGTGACTGATGAATTGGAATGAGGCGTATGTTGTGTTTGTGTAACACTTATTTAAAATATACGCGAGTTATTCGGAAAGACCGGGTTTATCCCATTCTGAATAACTGATACGGCGATAAGTCGAAGATGAAGACGATGGTCGAAGACCGGAAGTCTTCACGTCGTTTGGGCGATTACTGATGATCTTGATTGGGCTGTACACCCAAGAAGATGGAAACAGTTAGTGATCGGCCAGACGTACTTGGAGATCGATGGATATGCGGGGTACTAGGTGCCTCCGGTTTCGTTCAGCCCCAGAACGGACTTGTAAATGGACTGTGTGTCTGACATTGGATTTTAGTCCGTGTGATTGATCTCTATTAAATATATATCTGTTTGGCGGCGGAGAATTTATTCTCTTGCTTAACGCCATTCTCTGAGACGTACGAGCTCAGGGGTTATATATTGATGGATATCAAACGCATGGAATGAATTGCCTGTGTCGCATGCCTAAGTGGCAATTGATCGAGGCTTCTGTTGAAAAGCAGAGTCTTGTGGTTGATGATCGAAGCACGGCCTTTGTGGCGTAGCTTTGTGTAACGTTTACTTCGCGAGTTTCACACCCGGTATGAACCAAAAACGGGAGAGGACGTCAGGGAGGGCATGCGTTTCTTTCTAGCTAGAAGTGGCGTCAGTGGTTTTACACGCCCTGACGAGTTTGACTTATGTGGTTGTTGCTGTTGCGAGGCTCCTCGGATTGATCGGTCGTTCTCGAACCGATGGAGTCATTTAGTTGGCTCATTTACGCCCCATAGGGCGGGGAAACGCATGTTCAGGGTTTAAGTTTAATCCACATCGGTGGACTGGCCCTGAGGATCCAAGGGTCGATGCGCTCTGACCCTGAGACATGGGCTAGATTGTCTCGAATCGGTTGAGGACTATCTTTTGCCTCGGTTCATAGATGGAAACCCAATTTCCAAATACGTGACTTTGCGATTTTGATTGTATAACCTATATATGGCGACATAGTGGTATGGGGCATTCATGCCGCCTATGATTGATACTTATGATTTGAAGTTGTTTTATACACTATGCACTTATAATAGTATCAAATGATTTGTTTTAAACGTATCAAGCATTCTTTGGCTGTTATAAGGGAAAACCCTATCCCCCGGCTTGCGTTGCATTGTGTGATAGGACCTGGGTCTTATAACAGCTTCATTTTTCTTTATTTAGCATTGCGCTGTTGTTTTATGCACTGGTATTCTTGGGAGGAAACCCGTTCCGTGTTATACGGCGTGGTCCCTTGATTTACCGAACTTTAAAGATAAAGATTAATAACTGTTTTAGTTCTCACACCAGTCACATGACTGACCTGGAGTTTATTGTTTTTAACCTAAACTCTGGGTGCCCTTATTTTCGACATGGGCAGCTAGTAGTTTTGGTTTTGCAGATTTATATTCGCAGGATCCTAGTTTACAGCTGGAACGATATCCGGAAAGCTTTGTATCCGTATATCTCTTCTAGTTGTGCATTGTATTATTTTCCGCTGCGATGTATTTAAATGTAATTTAAATCTCTGATATTTCTGTGTAATATTCATTTATACTCTGTACATTCTTGTAATCTGGTGCATTGTTGTAATAACAATGAAATGTTCTTCTGTTTGTGTTCTGTTGTGGCTTGTTCTCGAACTATCCGACGCTTTCCTTTACGGGGAAGTTACGGGTTTTCACAGTTGGTATCAGAGCTTTGGTTTACAGTGCTCGAGAACAAGGCACATTAGAACCATACGAAAGAATTCATCAGAAATTGCATTAGTAATATCCAACGAGAATGACTCGTTAGAGATGGGATCAGTAGTATCCTAGAACGAGTGTGAAGAGTATATTTTTAAAATGAAAACGATTTTTGTTTTGAAAATCTAAATCAACTATTCGTATTTGATTATTTATTTATATTGATTTGGACAGTCCAGTATATAAAGATTTTGCATATACGCCTTGCAAACGTGTATTTGAAGTTTTAATATACTGGATAGATATAGAATTACACTCGAATCGCCCGGAGATGATTTTGATGATGGAGCTCCATCATTAGAATTCATGTTCGAGTGACGAAAGTGGACTTTCTATATATTTCCTATTGACTGGTGTGAGAACCAAAAATTAGATAGGGCCTATTGTTGTGATTTAGCATCAAAAACATGATTTTTGTATATATCTATCAAATTATGAATTTGAAACTCTAATTCACTAATTGATTGATGTTTGTGTCGTTTGTTTATTTGTTTGATAATTTTGAACCATTTAGCCTAATTGAAACAAATATTAAATTGTATTGAAAATTGGTCGCATTTGCTTGCATATACATATACTTATATTGAACAGGTCATAGCAAGGAGGCTAGAGCCGAAGAATAAAATTTGTTAGCCCGACAAATAGGTACATGTTTACTACATAATTTACTGTTTTGTTTGGGTGATGATGATTTTATGAGCCTATTGGCTACCCGCTTGGCTTTTTCTTTTTCTTTTTGAGATCTGAAGGACCGGGGAAGCTATTTGAGATTTCCCGATGCTCCCGGGGCAGGGGAGGTTATGGCGAAATTTTTCGAAAATTTAGGGTGTTAGCCAAATTTTTGAAAATTTGAAAATTCTCAGAAACTGAAAAGTTGGAGAATGGAAGCCAGATCGAATGTAGAGCTTATTAATCAAACCACTTTCAACTTTGTTCCTTTTCGGGGACGAAAAGTTTTAAGTGGGGGAGATTGTAACAATCCGAAAATCTGGGCTAGTTTAAAATTTTTATTTTGGCAATTTTAGCGAATTTTGATTATTTAAAATGAATTATTTTAAATAAAAACGACGAGAGATTTATTTTGAATATAATTCGAACGTATATATTATATACGCCGTCGTTAGAATATAAATATTTATATATAATTATAAATAGAATTGAAAATGGCGCGGTACTTCGATAATTCGATTTCAAACTTCATTTGAATGTACCGGGTGCAAAACAATCCGGATTTTAGTGAAACCAAAAACATTAGGATCTAATAGATGATATCTTTCTATCGAATCCGAAAAATCAAGATTTCATAGCGGGAATCAAAAGATATGTCCAGTTGAAAATTCTGAATAGTCGCTACGGAATTCAGGCCCTTAAAAATGGAAATTTTGCAAGCGACCTAGGATTTCGACGAAACCAGTTTTGTTGGGTCCGTGATGTAAAGTTATTGCTAGGTTTCAAATTTCATAATTTTTCGAATCAATATGTGAGCGTGGCAAAGGAAAACGCGTTTGACCAGTTTCGGTTGTTTTTAATCGACTAGAAAATGGCCATTTTTCCAACGATCTCAGAATTTGACGAAATTAGTTTTGTTAGGACCGTATCGTCCATACGAAGCTAAAAATAATTTTTGTAGAATTTTTAGAGTCCGTATGTCGCCCCGGTAAATTGAAATGTACGTTTAAAATTGAATATATAGATTTAAATGTAAATTTAATGAAAACTGATCGAAATGGTCGAACTGGCAAACGTATCATATCCCATTGTGTTCGGAATGGGGGTATTTAGCTAGGGGCGACATTCGTTGGGTTTGATTTGGAGTTCGTATCAATATACAAGTAATAATGGAATAAAATATTATTAAATAATTATTATAAATACCCTAGATTTTCTAAACCCTAGTCAACCTGGTCAAACTCCATATCACGCCTCCAGTTTTAGACAACGGAAATGCTCAGATTTTTGAGCTTCGATTTCGTGCGATCTACTTGATTAATTCAAGTAATTTCAAAACAAAATTCAAGAGTAAATCGTGGGCTTCAAGATCATACGGTCAAGACCGTCGTTCATTCAATGTACGGGGGGATTTGGGGCCTCAAAGTTCACCGCTTCGTAGCAGTTTTTAGAGGGGTGGGGACCATCGAGTTGGCCAAGGCGGGGTGTCGCAGGGGCGTCGCAAGGAGGCGCCGCTCATGGTGGCAGCCGATCAACCGGAAAGCGGCTGAGGGAGGAGCAAAGTTGAGCCCTAGAAATCGACCTCAATTTCCAACAGTTCGGCCTTGAACGAAGGAGATAATAACCAGAGAAGGTAACGGTTTCTTTTAAATTATTATTATTATTATTATTATTATTTTTGTAAATTTAGTTAATTAAATATAAACGTGAATTTTAAAAATAAATATATAGGGTTTTTAAATAAAAGAAAATTAACATTGTTTTTAAATGTGTTTTTGAAAATAAAATAAAATTAGAAGTGTGTTAAATTAAATTTGAAAACGCGAAGTCTATGTTTTTATAAAGGCGAAATCTTTATTCTAGAAAAGGCGAAATCTTTATATGGAAAATAGCGTGATAAAAATATAATTTTTATCTATATAACATAGTAGTAAAAAAAATTCGATTTTTATATATTGAATAGCGAAGTGAAAATTCGTTTTTTAAATGTATGAAGCGATTATAAAAATATGGTTTTTGAATTGAAAGTGGACAAATAAAAATGTGATTCTTATTTTTAAAAAAAAACATCAAAATATAAAAATGAGTGATTTTTATATATGTAGTGGCTACGAGCAAACGAAGATGCAAAGATGCGATAGCGATGAAGATTTCTATCAAAGAAGGGTCAAGATATTGGATAGCTATTGGTGAGAATTTCTCACCTTTCAATTTCTTTTTCTAGTTATATATATATACTAGGATGCAGACGGTGCTTAGTAGCACCCGACACAATCGTCCACAGACCATGGACTTGTTTGTTTGGTTGCATAAATTAGTTAGATGCTTTGGTTTGAATTGAATTGTTTGGTGAAATGAAATTGATTTGATTGATGTGTGAATGGCGTGGGCCTTCACTAGACCGGGGATAAGGCTAGGCCTCGTCCCGTTTCTAGTATCGTGCCGTTATGCCGCCGAAATTTTCTAAAATATGTTAGAAAAATAAAAATATCATTTTATTTAAAGAAGGAACTGAATAGAAATTCATATGTCAAAATAAAATGTTTTATCGTTAGAAATATAGTTTTTAACGTGAAGTGAATAAAATATTCATTTACAAACCGGACGGTTTGTTTATGTACACTGATCTGACTGACATGGATTGGGATGATAAATTTTACACATCGCCCAACTGCACAAATAAAATATGTGTTTGATTGTTTGAAACCCCACATGGGTGTTGGGATGAAATTGGAAGTTCACTCATCCTGATTGATTAAATATGTCGATCGATTGATTGACAGGTTGTTATAAGCGTTAGATATCTATATTTGATGCTTATACAGTGTAGTGCACTTTGGTTGATGGTTGATTATTTTTCAATGCTATTATATACATGTGTTGTATGAAAATCCATATAATTAATGTTATATGGTGATTGATTGGGCCTCATTCCAATTTAGAAAATAAAGAATAGTATAAAATAAAGGTTCATGTGTTGACAGTACTCATCCATTGAGACTGGTCATGTGTTGAACGAAACATTTTAGTAATAAAATTTACATCTTTATCAATATAAAATAAATGTTCTTGTGTTGACAGTACTCATCCATTGAGATTGGTCATGTGTTGAACGAAACATTTTAGTAATAAAATTTACATCTTTATCAATATAAAATAAATGTTCATGTGTTGACAGTACTCATCCATTGAGACTGGTCATGTGTTGAACGAAATATTTTAGTAATAAAATTTACATCTTTATCAATATAAAATAAATGTTCATGTGTTGACAGTACTCATCCATTGATACTGGTCATGTGTTGAACGAAACATTTTAGTTATAAAATTTACATCTTTATCAATATAAAATAAAGGTTCATGTGTTGACAGTACTCATCCATTGAGATTGGTCATGTGTTGAACGAAATATTTTGATAATAACAACTATTTTGAAAAAGAAATATTTGAAATAGAATATTTGAAAATAGAAATTTATGAAGCCGTGTTGATTAGATTGACGCCATTTTGACGTGAACGATATTTATATCGATTTTATTCATTTTGAAATGAATTGAATTGAAAACGATTTCGAAATGAATTGAATTGAAAACGATTTCGAAATGAATTGAATTGAAAACGAATTCAAATTGAATTGAAAGCGAATTGAAATGAATTCAAATTGAATTGAAATTTGAATTGAATAGAAATGAATTTTAAAACGAATTTATAAAGAAGAATTCAATTTTGATTTGAATTGAAATGGAAGTTGAAATTGCTTTTGAAACGAATTTAAAACTATTTATATAATTCGTTTTAAATAGGAATCGACGAAATATATATTATATATATTATATATATAATATAATGGCCTGAATAGAACGCGCCGCGCCGCGGCAGTTCGCGAATTTCGACCATTTATTTCAAATGGACATTACGGGAGATCCGACCGTCGGATCCTCCTAAAACCGGAACCGTTGGGTTCGTATCGAAAAGAGCTTTCTAACGAATATTAGAAATTTGAAATCTAACGGTTGGATTTGGAGTTACGTCCAAATCAAATTTGAAAAAGGTCGCTGTAAGTGCAGTTCGATGGCCGTTGATGGAAATCGACTGTACGGGCCTTGATAAAATTATTAAAAATAGTAATAATTTGTGTAAAATCATAAGAAATGATTTAGAGAGAATTGGGATGAAAAACTCCCTATTTGAAAAGATAAAAATAGATTTTTATCGAAATGAACTAGTTTTGAACTAGAATTATAATTCTATTTATTTTTAAATAAATAAATTGAATTTGAAATGGTTTTGAAAATAACCAAAATTTCCAATGATTGCATTGGAATGGATTTGAATCGAAATTGTCTTCGGAATATTTCGATGTTGGATTTCGTGATTATACAAATGTTGTTATGGAAATTTGAAAGATATATATATATATATATCGTTATTTCCAATGCGATATTTGTTAGTCGTAGAATTTGATATTGAATATAAGCCGGTATATTTTCTATTCAGAGCCTTGTATTGAATATCAAATGTGATTTGGGTTTGTCGTGAATGGTGTCTTCACTAACACTGTTCTTGAACCCAGTTGAGAAAAGATTAAATCTTTTTGTTTAGATTTAACGAAGTGTACCAATTAAATAATATTTAATTGGAATTGAATCGATATTGATTTTTGGGTTTATCGTGAACAGTGTTTTGAATAACACTCGTTCTTTAATCCGATAATTAATGAATGTGATTTTGGGTTTATCGTGAACCGTGTTTTAAATGACACTGATTCTTTAACCCAGTCGAAGATTAAAACTAAGTGGAGTTTTAATGAATCTTTAATTAGATTGAAATGATCGAAAATGGAGTATCACCAGTTTTGCTCCAGGCGATAGTTAAATCTTTAATTAGATTTGAACGTGAAATGGTAATTGAATTTACCGGTAACACTGTGGTGTTAGATATGAAGTATTACCAGTTTTACTTCATGGGATGAATAGGTTGGGATGGGGAAATTAAAATAAATAATTACTTCGGTAAGGTTCGCTAATCCCGACTAGTTTGAATTGAGATTCAAAAATAGAATAAAGAATAAATTCAAGGAATTTATCTTGGATAAAATTAATGGGAACCTTTCCCTATGAATGTGAAATTTGGAAACTAACTGTCGGTTAGCCAAGCAGAATGGTTTTCTGGATATTGATCTGATGTTGGTTTCGGCCTTCGGGGTTAATATTTGGGGAATTATTTTCTTGATTAATTTACGGTTAGTGACTGATGAATTGGAATGAGGCGTATGTTGTGTTTGTGTAACACTTATTTAAAATATACGCGAGTTATTCGGAAAGACCGGGTTTATCCCATTCTGAATAACTGATACGGCGATAAGTCGAAGATGAAGACGATGGTCGAAGACCGGAAGTCTTCACGTCGTTTGGGCGATTACTGATGATCTTGATTGGGCTGTACACCCAAGAAGATGGAAACAGTTAGTGATCGGCCAGACGTACTTGGAGATCGATGGATATGCGGGGTACTAGGTGCCTCCGGTTTCGTTCAGCCCCAGAACGGACTTGTAAATGGACTGTGTGTCTGACATTGGATTTTAGTCCGTGTGATTGATCTCTATTAAATATATATCTGTTTGGCGGCGGAGAATTTATTCTCTTGCTTAACGCCATTCTCTGAGACGTACGAGCTCAGGGGTTATATATTGATGGATATCAAACGCATGGAGTGAATTGCCTGTGTGGCATGCCTAAGTGGTAATTGATCGAGGCTTCTGTTGAAAAGCAGAGTCTTGTGGTTGATGATCGAAGCACGGCCTTTGTGGCGTAGCTTTGTGTAACGTTTACTTCGCGAGTTTCACACCCGGTATGAACCAAAAACGGGAGAGGACGTTAGGGAGGGCATGCGTTTCTTTCTAGCTAGAAGTGGCGTCAGTGGTTTTACATGCCCTGACGAGTTTGACTTATGTGGTTGTTGCTATTGTGAGGCGCCTCGGATTGATCGGTCGTTCTCGAACCGATGGAGTCATTTAGTTGGCTCATTTACGCCCCATAGGGCGGGTAAACGCATGTTCAGGGTTTAAGTTTAATCCACATCGGTGGACTGGCCCTGAGGATCCAAGGGTCGATGCGCTCTGACCCTGAGACATGGGCTAGATTGTCTCGAATCGGTTGAGGACTATCTTTTGCCTCGGTTCATAGATGGAAACCCAATTTCCAAATACGTGACTTTGCGATTTTGATTGTATAACCTATATATGGTGACATAGTGGTATGGGGCATTCATGCCGCCTATGATTGATACTTATGATTTGAAGTTGTTTTATACACTATGCACTTATAATAGTATCAAATGATTTGTTTTAAACGTATCAAGCATTCTTTGGCTGTTATAAGGGAAAACCCTATCCCCCGGCTTGCGTTGCATTGTGTGATAGGACCTAGGTCTTATAACAGCTTCATTTTTCTTTATTTAGCATTGCGCTGTTGTTTTATGCACTGGTATTCTTGGGAGGAAACCCGTTCCGTGTTATACGGCGTGGTCCCTTGATTTACCGAACTTTAAAGATAAAGATTAATAACTGTTTTAGTTCTCACACCAGTCACATGACTGACCTAGAGTTTATTGTTTTTAACCTAAACTCTGGGTGCCCTTATTTTCGACATGGGCAGCTAGTAGTTTTGGTTTTGCAGATTTATATTCATAGGATCCTGGTTTACAGCTGGAACGATATCCGGAAAGCTTTGTATCCGTATATCTCTTCTAGTTGTGCATTGTATTATTTTCCGCTGCGATGTATTTAAATGTAATTTAAATCTCTGATATTTCTGTGTAATATTCATTTATACTCTGTACATTCTTGTAATCTGGTGCATTGTTGTAATAACAATGAAATGTTCTTCTGTTTGTGTTCTGTTGTGGCTTGTTCTCGAACTATCCGACGCTTTCCTTTACGGGGAAGTTACGGGTTTTCACATTTATAGGAAAAGCAAGGTAAATGGGAAAAGACCTAAAAGCCCCTAAAACCCTAATCTTATGTCATCTTGCTTATGTCATCTCTCTTATGTCATCTTGCTTATGTCGTCTTTCTTATTTCCTAAATATCTTGCTTATGTCATCTTGCTTATGTCATCATAAATATTTAGTTAACCCTAAATATGAAAAATATTTTTATTTGCTAATTACTTTCCTAATGATTAATTAGAAGCTCATTCAAATTTTCAACAACTTTTATTGAGAAAATAGCTATATATCGATAAAACAGTTTTCAGTCACATTTTCGACATTTTTCCAAAAAATATATTTTTGAAAAAAGTTTTCCGAAATGAGTTTAGGATCATTGAATATTAATTAAAATATGTTTAACAAGGTTATAAAATCACATTTACATTATTTAACAATAATATTACAATATTTGAAGATTAAGTGTTCAAATTTCCGGGTCTTTACATTCTCCCCCACTTAAAACATTTCGTCCCCGAAATTCAAACAAGAATGAAAAATCAAAGAAGAAGAAGAATTAGAAGAAGAAGAAAAGATGCATATATAGATTACTTCCAAAAACTATATACAAACTAAACAACAAAAGACATACAATACTAAGATAGGAAATCCCTAGTCTAAGATCAAGTCTGGATAAGACTTCCTCAGATTATCCTCCGTTTCTCATGTACAATCAAGAGCATCCTCACTACATTGTACCTTGACTAACTTCACAACCTTAGTCCTAAGCTGCTTTATATCTCTATCCACAACTCGAACCGGCTGTCTCAATATAGTCAAATTCGGCTCTACCTCCAAGTCTTCCTGTTGCGACGCTTCTACTATCATCGAGGGATCATGCACATATTTACGCAAATGTGATACATGAAATACATTATGCACTCTGGATAACCTAATTGGTAACTTGATTCTATATGCGAGTGTACCAATCCTCTCCAGAATTGGGAACGGTCCAATATAACTTGAACTTCTCACCTAACAAATGATGCCTCCACATTTTTAATGCAAACAGAACTGCTAATAACTCCAAGTCATGAGTCACATACCTCGTTTCACGTGGTTTGAGCTGACGGCTCGCATAAGCAATTACTCTCCCATGTTGCATCAACGCAGCACCTAACCCAGTTCCATACACATCGGTGTAAACAGTCAAACCTTCACCTCCATCTGGCACAGTAAGCACAGGAGCACTAGTTAACTTTTCCTTAAGCTTTATGAAGGCTTGCTCGCACTTCTCTGTCCATACAAATTTGATATCTTTCTTCGTCATCTTTGTTAAACAAGAAGCGATCTTTGCGAAATCCTGGATAAACCTTCTATAATAGCCAGCTAGACCCAAAAAGCTTCTAATATCTGTAGCGCTTTCTGGCCTTCTCCAGTCTTGAACAGACACAACCTTCGCAGGATCAACAGAAATGCCTTCAGTAGAAACAACGTGGCCCAAAAATCTAACTTCCGAACGCCAAAAATGACACTTCGAGAATTTTGCCTTCAAAACATTGTCCCTCAATGTTTCTAGTACTATCCTCAAATGGCGTTTATGTTCTTCCTCGGTCTTAGAGTAGACCGGAATATCATCAATGAATACAAGAACAAACTTATTCAACACATCTCGAAAAACCCGATTCATTAGGTTTACGAAATATGCTAGAGCATTAGTTAGACCGAACGACATAACTAACCACTCATAAAATTTATCGGACCTAAAAGCGGTTAAGGGTACACTCTCCTCTACTACCCTTAATTGATGGAATCCTGTAGCAAGATCTAGTTGAGAAAACACTTGAGCTCCATGAAGCTGGTCGAACAAGTCATCTATCCTAGGCAAAGGATACTTGTTCCTAATAGTTTGTTTGTTGAGCTCGCGATAATCGACACATAATCTTAATGAACCATCTGCCTTTGTAGCAAAGACAACAGGCGCTCCCCAACTCAAACGACTTGGTCGGATCAAGCCCTTCTGTAATAGATCATCCACCTGAATAGATAGCTCCAACTTCTCCTTCGGTGCTAACCTTCGAACAGGCAACACGATAGGCTTTGCATCTTTAACCAAATCAATGCGAAACTCAATCTCTCGATGAGGTGGTAAACCTGACACCTCCTCGAAGACATCTGCAAATTCTCGAACAATGGGAATAGAACTCAATTCTTCCTCCGCCACATCCAAGGAATAAAGAAAACTAGTCATAAGTGAGCTAGGCCCTCCACAAAATACTATGAAATATTTCCCTTCATCTGTCTTAAATGAGACAGTTCCCTTCTTACAATCTAGAACCCCAGAATATCGAGACAGCCAATCCATCCCGAGTAGGACATCAAAACCCATAAAACCCAAAACATATAAATCACAAGGGAAGAGTTCGTCATAATAAGAAATCGGAACTCCTAAGCTTTCCATACAAAGATTTACTAAGCCTCCAATAGGGTCCAACACACAAATAGATTCTAAAGCCATTACTGGCTCAAGTTTCAGTTTATCAACAAGAGTACGAGAAATGAAATTGAGGCAAGCACCGATATCAAATAAGACACGAATAGGAATGCCAAAAATAGATAGAATACCTTCCATAACTTGCTTCCCCTTTGTTGTTGCAGAAGTGGAAGGTGCTGAAGCTAAAGCAAAAGCTCGAGGTTGTTCCCCCTTCTGAAGAAGTGGACACTCCCTAGCAAAATGACCCGGCTTATGACAGTTGTAGCAGCCATCCCTTGGAGCAAACTGAGTCTTGATTGTATGTGATTCAACCTTCAGATACTTAGCCATTGGTGCCTTAAGCACAGGTGCCCTTTCCACCTGTTTCTTCTTAGCCTCCGTACAGTTCTTAGCAAAATGGCCCTTCTTCCCGCAGTTATGACAAGTAAACCTAGATATATCTTTATTTGGTTGAAACTTCCTCTTATTCTCGCATGTCGGTGCCGAATTAGCTGATTTTGAAACCAAACCTTCAAACCTCAATCCCATGTTTACCAAATCCAAATAGGGTGCCAAGATGTGGTTTGTCATATCTCGATGAAACTCAGGACGTAATCCTGTAATGAACTTATCATTCTTCTTCAGTGGCATATCAATTAGACCTGGTCCGAATAAAGACAATGTAGTGAATCACTTCTCATACTCTGCTACCGTCATAGTCCCCTGCTTCAAGTCCATGAAACTCTTGTATAATAAGAACTTCCCAGCTTCCGGAACATATTTCTTTTCAAATTCCTCCTTGAATTGGGCCCAAGAAAAGTCATCCTCTTGGACACCAAAAGTAATCAGATTCCACCAATCCATAGCTGTATCAGTTAAATGTCGTGATGCCAATCGATGCTTCATTGCATCATCTAGCTCCATATCCCCAAATATACGGTCGCATAGCTTGAGCCAAGTCTGAACTTCTACAATCGACTCCGAGCCACTAAACCTCCTTCCCCCAAGCCTCCCATTGTCACGAAAAAGTGAAGCAAATCCCTTCTGAGGAATGACTTGCACGACCTCCTCTACAACACCTACTATTGGTTCCTCCACAGAAGCTGCATTCCTTGGTGCACGATTCTCACCATTAGTGACAGTACTAGCTCGGCGACCTCTACCTCTGCCTCCTCTAGTATTTGCAGTACGAGTACTCATAGTTTACTACCTGAATTATAGCAAACATCTTTAGAATACTTGAAGATAGAATTATTTCAAGGAAACGATACAAAGAAGGGTTCACCACTAAGAAGGACCTTATTCAAGAAAGGGTTGCGAGAAATAGACATTCCTAAGGAATATTTTCAAAGTCTAGTTTTCAAAATACAAATACGCTCTCATATGTATAATACACTCGACTCATTCTAGGGTGTTGCTTACCCCATCTCTAATGAGCCATACCCAACCAAAGCCAAGGTGTTCGCTCAACCTTGTGCTCTGATACCAAATGTAACGACCCGAATTTTCGAACCTCGAAAGTCGACACTAAATACATCCACGGTATTCGTGTGCCAAACATCAAAGTGCCGGAAAGTTGAATTGTTGAGTAAAATAAATAAAAAAGTAGAACAAGGAAGAAAGAATATAACATCAGAATCTCACAGCGGAACGGAAATATATAATATCAACATAGTACAAAGGGTTACTCTAAATAAAGGAATTTCAGAGTTACAATAACCTAAGTACCATAATCATCCTAGACAGTTATAACTGCCTGTCCTCACAATGCTGATATGTACATAACTAATATAGTACAACTGAAAAAGAAATAAGTAGATAGATAATGGAAGCCTCCAGCTCGTCTTCCAAACTTTAAAGCATCCAAAGTAAAACCTACCATACTCAGCCTACTCGAAGGAGTACGTGAGGATTTTAGGGAAAACAAAAACCAAGCGTCAGACATCAGTCTGGTATGAGAAAACTCAAGATTCCATGTAACAATATTAAGGGGACCGTGCAGATAACCGCTCCGGTTTTCCCCTCAAAAGAAACCAACCATTTATTAAGTTTACTATAGTTGTATTATAGATAATGTCTAGGGTGTAGAATATAAATAAATCACATAGATGGAATGGTTACATTGGTTACATTCGACAACTATTAAGTGTACGAACAAAACCGCTAAGGTACGTTCGTATATTGGATTTTCCGTTGGAGATCTCTCAATACAGATCCAAACTCCATGCACAAGGGTCAGAAAGTACCTCCGAGCGTCGCAAATCTCTAGATAAAATATACCATAAGGTAAACACAACTGGCCCACGCACAAAACACCGAAGTGCACCACGTGGAACTAAATATATCCAACTCCCGCGCGCAACTTCGAGGAGCTCCCGCATGATTCGATATAAGCATACACTAGATATGGAGTCAATATATCCTGCCATAGGTTAGCAAAACCTCAGATTGTGCCCCTACTCTGTTTTTAGCCGTATTCGATGTCGAGGTTTCGTTCGGCATCTTTCAAACGAGTCTTCATCACTCGAACATAACACGGATCCCAAATTGGATTCCTACTTCTCGAACAGATCACGAATCACTACTTTGATCCGAGCATCACGAGAAGTTTCCCAACCTTCATATAGATTCACTTTTCTTCTTCAATCGCTTCCAAAACGTAGAACTCGTACTCTAGTTTTGAAGTGGTATTCGATGAGTAAAACACTTATCGATCCCGGACTCTTCAAAACTAATCGATGAATTTCTGATTAACTCAATTCCGGTTCTTTCAAAAGTAAGTGAATGCTAGAAACGTTTCATACCAACACTCCTCCCCGGGGGTTCTCATTGGTATGGAATTGTGAAGCTTTCCCGATGCTTCTTAAGTTATAATGGTATAGTTTGATAGTAGACTAATTGACTATCTAGTCAAAACAATAGCTTATAGAAACCATGGTTCGTACACTTAACTCGTTTCCGACATTATCAACTTAACTATCCCTCGGTCAAGAGTGAGGCCAGGTAAGTTAGAGCACTGGTTGCATATCACCCCTTGCCTAGACACCCCATTCTTGACACTCACAGATAGATAAGCCTACTCGTCGGCTTATTAGAATTAAGCACAATATCCATGATATTCAATAAACAGGTAAGTAATCAATATAATTAACACTTTTCCAGCATTCCCAACCTATCTATTCCTCGGCCAAGAGGGAAGCCGGTAGGTTAGAGCTCTATTGCTCCGTCCCTACTACATCAGTCTTAACTCTCACAATTAGATAAGCCTACTTCGTTGGCTTATTAGTGTTAAGCATTATCAATTACCATTTAATCTAGTGACTTAATCATGACAAGGTTTAGCAATTCATAACCCTTTCTAACCTTTGTTTTATTTGAAAAGATATTTTAGAAAGAAGATATTTTAGAAAGAAGATATTTTGAAAAGAAGATATTTTAGAAAGAAGATATTTTAGAAAGAAGATATTTTAAAAAGAAGATATTTTAAAAAGAAGATATTTTGAAAAGAAGATATTTTGAAAAGAAGATATTTTAGAAAGAAGATATTTTAGAAAGAAGATATTTTGAAAAGAAGATATTTTAGAAAGAAGATATTTTGAAAAGAAGATATTTTATACTTTAAAATACTCTTGTAAGAATTAAGAAATAATATTAAAAAGATAAGACAATTTACATAAGCTTAAAGTGCCTTTACAAAACTTTAAAATCTAAAAACAAGGTTAAACGGGTACTTTTGCACTAGTGAAGTTTTGGTCATTTTTGATGGGTTACTTAGCATTTTACTATTCAATCACTTCAAGGTAGTAAACATACAAGTAAAACAAGATCTAATATGATAAGAAATCACTAAAGATGTCATTACAAAGTTCCATACAAAGTGTTGAAAACACAATAACTCAAACTGCATCTATAGCGACTATCGCTATAAGTGCACTTTCAAGTTCAAGTCCACAATATGTCAGTTCCCTACGAATCCTTATGTGCTTTGTTTCAAGTCCATTCCACTTGTTATACAAGTCAATTCAAGTCCAAATCCAAGTTCATTCAAGTCCATTCCAATCCATTAACATGGATCACATATGTCGCTTACTTTTAAAGTAAGAATCAAGTTAACATTTTTAACATAAGTTCTAACATTCAAGCAAGTTTAAGCATAGTAAAGGACATGCAAATGGTTTTTATTTGCTGTACTAAATAGTGAGTAAACTCACATTAGTCCTTAGCAAATCCAAGCTCCAATAATAAGAATAAATATCCAAGCTAGCAAGCTCCTTCCTTTCCTTGCTTTTCCTTACTTCTTCCTTGTATACAGCGCACGGCCTCAAATAGAAAATAGAGAGGTTCTTCGATTTTTCAACTTCTAACTAGCTAGAAGGTCTTGAAATGGTATAAGAAGGCTACACTCAAAGTTTGAGTTGATTTGGAGTTGGTTTGAGTATAGTTTGAGAAAGTTAGTAAGGAAGAGAAAGAAGATGAAGATAAGCCATTAAAGCTTCAATTTTTGCTTAGGAATTTTGTAAATGAAAAGAGAAGGTATGCCTCTTCTTTTATAGGAAAAGCAAGGTAAATGGGAAAAGACCTAAAAGCCCCTAAAACCCTAATCTTATGTCATCTTGCTTATGTCATCTCGCTTATGTCATCTTGCTTATGTCATCTTCCTTATTTTCTAAATATCTTGCGTATGTCATCTCGCTTATGTCCTCTTGCTTATGTCATCATAAATATTTAGTTAACCCTAAATATGAAAAATACTTTTATTTGCTAATTACTTAATGATTAATTAGAAACTCATTAAAATTTTCAACAACTTTTATTGAGAAAATAGCTATATATCGATAAAACAGTTTTCGGTCACATTTTCGACATTTTTCCAAAAAATATATTTTTGAAAAAAGTTTTCCGAAATGAGTTTAGGATCATTAAATATTAATTAAAATATGTTTAACAAGGTTATAAAATCACATTTACAATATTTAACAATATTCCAAACTGTTACAATATTCGAAGATTAAGTGTTCAAATTTCCGGGTCTTTACAAAGAACCAATGTCATCTAAAACATGGTTCACGATAAACCCAAAATCACATTCCATTAATTATTGGGCTAAAGAACAAGTGTTATTTGAAACACCATTCACAATAAACCCAAAAATCAATTCCAATTCAATTCCAATTAAATACCATTTAGTTGGTACACTTCATTAAATCTAAATAAAAAGATTTGATTTTTTTCTCAACTGGGTTTAAGAACAGTGTTAATGAAGACACCATTCACGACAAACCAAAATCACATTTGATATTAAATACAAGGCTCTAAATAGAAAATATATCGGCTTATATTCAATATCAAATTCTACGACCAACAAATATCGTATTACAAATAACGATATAAATATATCTTTCAAATTCCCATAAAAATATCTGTATCATCACGAAATCCAACATCGAAATATTCTAAAGACAATTTCGATTCAAATCCATTCCAATCCAATTATTGGAAATTCTAGTTACTTTTAAAACCATTTTAAATCCAATTTATTTATTTTAAAAGTAAATGGATTTTAATTCTAGTTCAAAACCAGCTCATTTCGATAAAAATCTATTTTTATCTTTTCAAATTTGGAGTTTTTCATCCCAATTCTTGACAAATCATTTCTTATGATTTTACACAAATTATTGATATTTTTAATAATTTTATCAAGGCCCGTACAGTCGATTTCCATCAACGGCCATCGAACTGCACTTATAGCGACCTTTTCCAAATTTGATTTGGACATAATTCCAAATCCAACAGTTAGATTTCACATCACTAACGTTCATTAGAAAGCTCTTTTCGATATGAACCCAACGGTTCCAGTTTTAGGAGAACCCGACGGTCGGATCTCCTGCAATATCCATTCGAAGTCAATGGTCGAAATTCGCAAACTACCGCGGCGCGGCGCATTCTATTCAGGCCATTTAATATATATAATATATATATTATATATATTTCGTTGATTTCCTTTTAAAACGTATTTTATAAATCGTTTTAAATTCGTTTTCGAAACGATTTCAACTTCATATTCAATTTCGAATCAAAATTGAATATTCCACATCATCGATATACAAATGATAATATTTTCAAAATATTATATTTTGAAATCACTTCTTTTTCTATAATCATTATAAAAATGAATAAAATCGATATAAATATCGTTCACGTCAAAATGACGTATATCTAATCAACACGGCTTTATATATTTCAATAACTTCGTTATTCTATTCAACACATGAATATTCTTCAACACATGAATATATATTTTATTCAACACATGAATATTCTTTCTATTCAACACATGAATATTTATTCTATTCAACACATGAATTTTCTATTCTATTCAACACATGAATTTTTATTCTATTCAACACACGAATATTTTGATTCTATTCAACACATGAATTTTCTTTCTATTCAACACATGAATTTTCTATTCTATTCAACACATGAATTTTTATTCTATTCAACACATGAATATTTTTATTCTATTCAACACATGAATTTTCTTTCTATAATATTCTTTATTTTCCAAATTAGAATGAGGCCCAATCAATTACCATATAATCTTAATTATATGGTTCCATACAACACATGTATATAATAGCAACGATAAATAATCAACCATCATCTAGAGTGCACCACACAACTGCATAAGCATTAAATATAAATAATTAACGCTTATACAGTCTGTCAATCAAACGATCGACATATCACTAAACAATTGGGATTGGTGTACGTCAAATATCATCCCAACACCCATGTGGGGTTTCAAATCAACAAACACAGATTTTTTTATTTGTGCAGTTGGGCGATGTGTAAATTTATCATCCCAATCAATATCAGTCAAATGAGTGTATATAAACAAATCTTTCGATTTGTACATGAATATTTATTTTATTTCAACACATGAATATATATTTTATTTCAACACATGAATATATATTTTATTTCAACACATGAATATATATTTTTCACTTCACAATCAATAGTCAAATTTCACAACACAAACAATCACACAAGTCGTCCATGGTCTGTGGACAACGGGTGTCGGGTGCTGCTAAGCACCGTCTGCATCCTAGTATATATTTCAACTAGAAAATAAATAAAAGTGAGGAGTTCTCATATTCGGGTTCCACTCCGCCAGTTTTTATCTGAATTTCTAAACAGTTTGATTTCGAATTTGCTTGAAATTCCAACATGCTCTGTTTTGGACGCGGTCAGTTTTGTTGTGAAGCTCTCGGCTCCACGATCGCAACGGACCCAAGTTTGCATTTTTCCGACCTCGTATAATAGATTTATAGCGTGTTATACATTGAATAATTAACGATATAATTAATTAAATAATTAATTAGCTGAATACCTTCTTCCACCATCTAAACCCTCTGCCAACGTTCAAACCCATTGCTCCAAACTGTTGACCACGATTTTCATGCACCTCCGACCACCTGGAGCTGATCGCCGACCGTCACCAGCTCCGCCTTGGCGTTGCGCGCCTCTGGCCAGAGCGCTCCATGCTCGGAGGTCCCCTCCTCCCTGAAAACCCCAACAAGCGGAGCCACTTTGAACCCACGATTTGAGCTAACCACGAGACAATAGCTCACCATACTGGTATCATTTGAAAGAGCTAAGAACGATCCTTGATTTTAGCTTTGGGGGCAAGATCAATTCGAAGCGGTTTGAAGGAATTTTGAGGATCAAAATCGCACAGTTCTGGCCAATGAATCGGTCTGGCGGCGGAAGAAAAACGAGGGCTAGGGTTTTCTTTTTCGTGAATTCTGATTGGTCGGGGTTTTATAGTAAATTTATTTTTATTTAATTTAATTGTTTCATTGCTCGTTTAACTCCCGAACCCCAAATCGAACCCAATGACTGTCGCTCCTAGCTAATTACCCCTATTCCGAACACAATGGGATATGTTTCGTAACCCAATTCACCTATTACGATTAGTTTTCAAAAAAATTAAATCATAAATCAGTATATATTCAATTTAAACACACATTTTAAATTACCGGGACCACATACTAACTCTAAAAATTCCAGAAAAATTATTTCTAGCTTCGTATTGACGATATGGTCCTAACAAAACTAATTTCATCGAATTCTGAGACCGTTTGAAAAATGGCCATTTTCCGGTCGATCGAAATTGACTGAAACAGTCAAAACATGTTTAACTTCGCCATGCTCACATATTGATTCGGAAAATTATGAATTTTGGAATCTAGCAATAATTTGACATACTGGATCCAACAAAAGTGGTTTCGTCGAAAACGAAGGTCGTTTGCAAAATTTCCATTATTAAGGGCCTTTATATATATTAAAATATATATAAATTCCACAAATGAATGAATGGTGATGAACTTGTAATGCCTAACCTGTTTGAATCCATAAGGATTACATGAACCTATTAACTTGAGTAGGGATTAAGTAAACTTGCTTGAATCAATGGGAGGGTTAAGTTAATCTTGTTAAATATGTGGGGATGGGTTATACATATAAACCCGACAAACTTAACATGTTGGTGTTATGCAATCTTGTTAAACTAGCAAGCATAATCTGTTGAAATCCTAGTAGTGGGGATGTAAGCCTAGGCGGAAGCTTGTATCATCTGTCATGTGGAACCCGTTTCAGTCTGTAACCCATCTTGGTATCAAACGGGGAACCCCGAAGGCACGTTTACCGAGCTGATTATAAGAGGTCATTTGAGTGAGGGTGTTGACGGCGTGTTCCAACAGAGTCATGTTGTGCATGGGTCCGCTTGCTAGGGAAGATAAGACGCTATGACATCAATAGATATGGTTGTGCATCTTGAAAATAACAGGGTTGCCACTTTAGGAAGTGATACATCCTACTGTAGGGCCAACACGGGGTATCTACGAGTTAGGGAGCCGATAGATTGGGGGTAGTAATTAGGGTACATCTAATCTTACTTGTTTAGGAGCCCGTTATTATCGTTGGGGTAACACCTAAGAGTTCTGTTGGGCTACTTGTTATTGTATAAGGTAAAACCTCTCACTAGATGTACACCTAAGTCTACCATCTTGTGCCTGTTGGGATCATCTTGTTCTTGTTATACTAGTGTTGGTGCAGAGAAAAGAATTAGAAAAGCACGATGCATGTTCTGTCCCATTTATCCTGTTAACCTAGTTATACCTGCCTTATGACATTGTTATCTCTCTCCAGCTTATATGCTTGCCATGATGCTTTTACTTATTTATATGCTAAAAGTAACTGGAATCGCCAGACCTTATGTCTGACCCATTTTGTTTCCTCTTCTTTCTCTTTTGTTTCCCCCTCTCCCCTCTAGGTTCTCAGGGTGGAAATACTCAAGCTTGATCAGGATTATTCTTTTCTACTTGGAGCTGCTTAGATGTACTGTTTGATTTCGTATCTTCCCTTCTTTGGCTATAATTTGGGGATTATGCTCTTTTTATATCATTGTACTCTGATGATAATTTTTGTACAAGGCAGAAGTTTTATGTTTTCAATATTCCAAACTTATTATGTAATTGGGTTTGAACGACGAAGCTTTTCTATTTAATAAAGTTTTAATTCCGCTATTATTTTATATATGTCTTGTAATGTTTCTGTTTCTGTTTCTGTTTACCTATAACGCTTCGCGAAACTTAATGCATTTTGATAAAGAGTAACATTAACGGACGTGGGGTGTCACACTTGGGATTCGCGACAGGCTTACATGAGTCACATGACGTCATGTTGACCTAAATGGACGTTGGTACTTGATAATGTTAAGAAGAAAATTTGGCAAGATTTTTTGGTGTATGTGATATATCAATTATTACATTCACTACACCATAATGGCCATTTGGTGACTCTTTTTTTCCAATTGCCAACACTTATTTGTGTTGCAGTGTAGTCATTATAAAAAATTCTATGTTAAAAAGTGTTAACAAAAATACATAACTGTAATTTTTTATTCCGAACACTTATTTGTGTTGGTAAGGCTGGTTTCTGAGGGTAAATGGTAAACTAACGTGCGTAACCCTATTTCCCATCACACATTTCTTTGGCCAATGCTTTTACACAAATCGACTGCCTAAATCAATAATCCAAATTCCACGATTTTAGAAGAAAATTTGTTTTACGCAGCATGGCGATGATTGAAACTTCAAATACATTCCTCTCTAATTGGATTTTAGGAATCTTTGTTCGATTTATGCTCACGTTCAACTCACACCGCTTTAAGTATAAATTTTGTACAATTTTTTCTTTGTTGATTTCAGGTATTTATCTGGTCTGATTACCTAGTTTTTAACTCGCATTTAACTCCAATCTGGTTTTTAAATTTTTTTCGATTGTTGCTTTGTGGTTTGATTAAGTGTAAGCACAAGAAACAGTTGATTATCTGAAGATAATGCTTTATTTAGTTTGATTGCTACTGTATTTTAAAACCTACTCATTTGAGATTGAATCCTAAAGTTACTGATAGTATAGTTTAGTCTGTCCCAAGTTTGAACAATCTCTACCAAAAAAATTCAATATATAGTAAATTTGTTTTGCAAATTAACTATCTCAATGCACAAAAAAGGCTGATTTAATTTTATAAACATTGTTTAACAAGGCTGCCGTAGAAAATTTGAAACGTTAGGATATCATTGGTTAAATAATAGCTTACCTGCACAATAACAGAAAATGCTCCATATTTGGTCTGAAAAATAATTTCCTCGCCTCTTTCATGTTTACTTTCAGTAATGAAAAAGAACTGAGAGCGTACAAAAAGATATTATTTGGACTGGGAAACATAATTTAATTCTTTAATTTTTGGGCCAACTCAATAGAGTTTCTAAAGCATTACTTGCTTTGGATTATAAAATAGGCATGTCTTTGAACTGTACATACTTTTATCCTTTAGAAAGTGATTTTAAAAATTATTTTTTTTAGATAAATGAAATCATTAACTTTTTTCCTCTATTTATCATTTTAATGGGAAGTCTAAATGAAATTTCTCCTTTTCTCTAAAAATAAACATAAAATTCCGCCGAACTTCCAAAATAGAATACTACAGTAGTAGGGCTGTCAATTTCCTACACGACCCGTAACCCGATCCGAAACCCGCACGGAAATCAGCAGGTTAACCCGACCCGTTTAGTTAGCAGATCATTTTCGGGTCAACCTGAATTTGACCCATTTATAAACGGGTGGTTTTAGGGTTGACCCGTTAACCCGATTTTGACCCACCAAACCCAATTATATGTTGTATCTCTTCCATACTATTAGTATTTTACTTATAACAACTGTATCTCTTCCATACTGTTAGTTTTAATTTATGCATTATGGTAATATATACTTATGCATAGGAAATGATTTTTGGATATGGTGATTTCATGCTTTATATATGTGTTGTTTGTTGGTGACTTTGCAACTTGTTGCATGTTGGTGATTATATAATAGTGTGAATGTTGGTGATTATATAACAGTGTGAATGTTGGTGATTTAGCTCTTTTGTTGCTTATATTAGTAGGCAATATCTATCAATGGGTCAAACGGGTAATCCTGACCCAGCACGACCCGACACGACCCATTTAGTTAAACGGGTTACGCGAGTCGGGTTGGGTCAACCCGTTTATAAACGGGTCGGGTTAGGGTTGGGAAAATATGACCCGTTTAATAAACGGGTTGACCCAACCCGTTTATAAATCAAACCGAACCCGACTTGACCCGACCCGACACGACCCATTGACAGTCCTATACAGTAGTATATAACAACATGATCAAATGTGAAATAGTGTACAAAATCTTATAACTGCAATCTTTATTTTACTTTTAAATGGACATTTTTAAGTCGGTTAATGTAGAGAATATATTTTTCAAGTTTATGATTTTGATGTTGGTGTTTACTGAATGATCGATGCTTCCTTCAAAACCAAACCATGAATAATTAATAACCACAATTTGTGCTATTGCTAAAATATCCTTAATTCGATAATTTAAAAATAAATATTCACACAATGTAATCATAATGAAAGCAATCAACCAAACATAAGTATCATTGATTACAAAGTTAATGAAGAACAAGGCTTGTAAGCAGGTTGGTTTTGTATGTGTTTGTTGGCTTTTCGTATTTTTCATGCAAGGTTGGGTCTGCATTTATTTATTCAATTCAAACTACGAAATTCGTCAAGTAACCCCTTTTAGTTATCAGATCAATGCTATGTACAATCACATGTTTAGCTACTGAAATTTAGTTGTAGTACTTTTGTTACATTACATGTACTTATACCACTCTAATTAGCTCGTACTGTTCCATTATTCTGAAATTTATGTTGTGGAATCCTTGCCCGTTATGCAATTTTATGAAGGCTTTAATGTTGGATTATTTACTAATCAATATATACACTTTTGGTTTGTATCTTTTTTGGTTGTCACTTTTGTCAGTTCAATTACATACATGACTATATAGTGCTTTAATGCCGTCATTTGTAATGCTTTTAATGTTGTCATTTTATGAATGCATGATATGTCATTCGCATTCAGTTCAATTTTTGGTTTGGCTATATTTTTTGGTTGTTATTTGTAGTGCTTTAATGCTGTCATTTTATGAATGCATGGTATGCCCTAAATAAGGTCATTTTGTGAACTGTTTGTTCATCATTTGTAGTGCTTTAATGCTGTCATTTTATGAATGCATGGTATGCCATTTTATGAATGAATGCATGACAGTCATTTTATAAACTCAGTTTGCGGAACTGAGTTTGCAACTCAGTTTGTGCAAAACTGAGTTGCAAACTCAGGCCATTGGTAACACCTAAAAGTGTTGACACCTCTTTAATAGCTCTAAGGGCTGATAGAACTTGAAATCCTATATTTAACATGTATATTAGTTTAATTAATATAACTCTGAAATGATTCATTCATTGCATGCCTTATAGTTTGTGAATGAGATTCATTTATGTAGTAACAAGTTGAAACTTGGTAACATTTGCTGCAAAGATATAAGCATGTAACCTTATAAAAATGTACAATTTAATGTGCACAACATTGCCTTGCATTGAAGAAAGAATTTGAAATGTATTAAGAATTTTCTTAACCTTTATATAGTTAATGAGACAGTGTTTATGTAACTAATATCAAACTTATTTTAGCTAGAGGCATCTGAGAAGCAATAACCCATAATCTGTATTGTTTCTAGAATCATATTCGAAACTATGTGAGACCAAATAGAAATGGAATCTCTGCAATTAATAGAATAATAGTGCCTGATATTTAGACTCTTTAGATGTAATGTCCCTTATTTTTAATGGCTAGATATTTAATATACTTTATTATATTAAATGTTGAATTAGAATTTCAAATGGATTTATAATATGTATTTCATTTATTAAAACGATGTTGAACGTGTAGTTTATATTTAAGTTATAAACAAGCTCGTAACGTCGCGGTAGTTCATAATATTGAGTTTTGAACTTCAATTGAGTATACAGAATCCATTTTAAGTCGGAATTCTTTGAAACAAGAGCCGTCCGAATCTATTTGATTATTATTTTCTAATGAAAGTGAAAAATCGAAATTTCGTCTTACAGATTGTAAGTTATGTCCAAATCAAATTTTAAAATTATTGCTGCGGATTCGTTTGTAAACGATAATGTTTATTTAATAAACAAATAAGGATTTCAATAAGATTTGGATATTGTTTAACTCGAAAATATTAACTATGAGTTATAATTTCATATTGCTTTAATTTAAAGTGATATATATTTCCATTTGGATATATATATTTATATACGATAATAATAATTTATTTATTATTAAATTGTTTTTTTTTGGAATTGAATAATATTTTATCGATATTATATAAGCGTTATTAATAGCTGTTTTTCAAACAATCTCCGTTATCGACGAAACGAATTTTAATGGATTACATATAGCTAGTTGTTGCTAGATTTCCAGTTTGGAACTAATTGGAGTCGTTTTGTCGATACGTTCAATTTAAAGGTGAACTGATAAATAATTTGAAATAAAATAAAGTAGTTTTTGCAAATGGAGACGGGATGAAATTAATTCCATTGGGTTCAGAACGTTGAGACGTAGCGGTATGTCTATTTTCTTTGAATTTGGAGTCGGTACGTGACAGTGCGTATTTTTAACTATAGTGTAAATAGCGGCTGAACTTATTAACTGTTTGAGTCGATCACAATTACAGTTTGATGACATATGTTTCACTTTAATTTTCTGCCTATCAAATGTGAATTCATGCATGTGGATGATGAATGTAATTTGAGGTACAAGTTTTGTGTGAGCTAATCAATGTATTTCGTGTACATTTTATTGCCTTCGTTCTTTGGCTAGAGGCTTTCCAAGCAATAAATAAAAGACACAATGTGTTTTCATTACTATGTTTAGCACTATATACTATCTATTTTATCTCACTGCACAATTATTATAATAACTTAAGCTATGACTTTGTATTTTATAACCAAACAAAAGTAGTATGAAAGTTTTTGGTTTATACTCATGAATATATGAGCAGTAACTAAAGGTGGCACATAATCATACAGTTACGTTGCTTAGCAGGTTTACTTGGAATAAAAACACAACATTAACATAGTTGCATCACAAAATCATTCAAGCTGACCGGTAGTAAGTTGTTGTTTTTTACAGATTCATTGAATCAATTAATGCGAAGTCATTATAACAATAAAAATATATGTATGACACAGATTCACCCCACCTGAAACAAACATATACATACATACATTATATATATATATATATATATATATATATATATATATATATATATATATATATATATATATATATAACTTGGTTGCCAAGTCTCGTACTCCTTCCTTTCGAAGCAGTGGCGGAGCCACATTATGACTAGTGGGGGCAGCTGCCCCCACTGAGATTTTTTCTGCATCAAAAACATAGTTTTTTGCCCAACTTTAATGATTATAATTTTAAAATACATCAGTCTATAAAATAAATTTATGCAGCATGGCATTATTTCACGCGTTACTCCTCGTTATATAGCTAAATCCATTACTCTTTGTATGACAGAAAGCCAAAACAACAAGCCCACTGATTTTTTTTTGCCCCCACTGAGATTTTTGCCCCAGTGAATATTTTTCCTGGGTCCGCCACTGTTTCGAAGCACAGTAACAAAGCCAGAAAAATTAAAAGAAAGCTCACTGAAATCCTTTAGCTCCTACACCCTGTAAAGTTGTAAGACTGTAAACCTATTTCATCTATATACACAGGGATAACCAATATAGGATTTAACGTGAGGCTTATCTCCTCATTGCACGTATATATATATGGGTCTTCTTCCCATTTCTTTGTTCCAAGAAACCCACCATTCGATACCGCCATTAAATGTTTTGTAAGCTTTAAAAAGATAAAACAAATTGATCATATGAAAGTTATAAATTAAAATATGTGTATGTTGAAGATCGTATGAAGGCACTTTTAACCTCGTACCGGTTTGGAGAGGATCGGCCATGTTTTGGCTGCCTGTTTTTCATTTACAGCGAACTCGCAGTTTGGTAAAGACAGGAGATGGCGTTTGTTTATGGAATGAGCTTTTGTTTCGAGTTTATGGGTAGAAGAGGAGTTCGTGTGCAAGTTTTCGTAAAGAATAGTGAGTTTTGTGGTCGCAACATTTCCGTAAAAGGAGGGGATCAGCACCTGCGTGATGCGGTTTACAGGGAGTGGGAGCATGGAGTTCAGGCCAGGTGGAGGGGTGCGCGGGGAATAGCGTACTTGCGGTTTCAAAAAAAAAAAAAAAGAATTGAAAGGAAGAACATACGCGGGATAAAGATCCATACTAGTCACGAAATGGAAGAGAGATTGTAGTGAGCCAATGTGATTTTGTTGACATCTTTTTTTTAAGATGTCAACAAAACACTCCATCCTGATTGGTGGAAATCAGAGGGATCCATATGGGCCTCCCTGATTTTCACCAACCAGGACCGAGTATTTTGTTGACATCCCTTAAAAGATATCAACAAAATCGCACTCGTAGTGAGGAAAGAGGTTTTAAAATGAGGAGCTGACGTGATGTTTCCTACGTGGGAATATAACATGACTTAAAGGATAGATAGGACACGTAAAAGCCATATTAAATATAAAAAAATGGGAAGAAACGACGAGCAGAGTATAAGAGCATCTCCAACAAATCGGGTGTAGAAATCCAAATTTCTACACCCGGAAAAATCTAAACAACAAAATATCCCAACAATTTTAGATTCAGGCGGTTGTTCAACAACCGCCTGAAGAGAATTGTGGGGTATGTGGGACCATCCAGAATAAAAGGCGGACATTCAAGTATTGGCGGCATTGAAAAATCTGTCTGTAGTGTATTATTTGCCACATGAACACAAATTCTTGGATACTAAAAGTGAAGATCCGCATATGGTGGACCTATTTTGCAGCAACGTTGAGAATATCAAGGTACAGGGACCAATTAAAATTCAACATGAAACAAAAATTAAAGTTGCGGCATGAATTAAAAGTGGGGTCTTGATTTTTTTGGTCCTACCTGAAAACCAGGCGGTTGTTGAACAAGCGCGTGTATTCTAGCGGTTGTTCAACAACCGCGTGGGCAGTTTGCACATTCCGGAACTATTCTCCCTGAAATCCGAACTGAAGGAAGAATCTACACCTTGTTGGACTCGATTTTGGGTGTACATCTCACATTTTCTGAAATCCAAGCACTTGTTGGAGATGCTCTAAAGGGGAAAGGAAGAACAGTAGTCGCATGAAATAGAGAATAATATGGGTCAGTCAAAATTTGTGAACAGGGGAAGGAAAAAGACATGCAGGGAAAACAAAGAAAGTCAGCATAAAACGTGGGCTTAATACTTTTTTACCAGTAATTAGTAATTATATTTAATAATTATTTTATTTAGTTTATAATTTATATAGTAATATTATAAAATGCATAACGTTCTCCTACGAACACAGAATTGGACAAAACTTGAAACGTTGGAACTGTATCGAGGAGCACAACATGATGAAACTAGTTTGGTCAGAGTCGGTAACCGCTGGAACTTTTAATCAAATTAAACATCTGTTTAATTTGATTAAAACGAATCATTTTAACGAAGATTGAAGATCAAGACGAGTTTAACTCATTTGGTCGTTCCACTTATATTTTTATATAAATTGGGTTTATTGTTTGTGTTCTATGATTGCTAGTTCTTGATGATTGGATGATTGTTTGAATATATGCTGAATATTTTTATATAACTGATTTCAAATAAATGCTCGTTTAATTTAATCAAAACCAATCGTTGTTTTTAACGATTATTTCCAAACGAGGTAACTTACCTTGTTGGTTACGTTTATAATAATATTAACGTATTAGATTAGATTAGATGCTTGAATTATTATCGTTAGTTGACTGTTATCAGTTGAATTGATTACTTATGTTGTTACATCAGATAATATATTTGATTGGAATGTTTTAAAGTAGTTGGATGCAAGGAAAAACAGGTTGGAGGGATCCAACTAGATTCCTCAAATTTATTGTTTATTTTTATATTACAATTATATGAACTATTTAACCAGTCTGATTGGATGAATTGATTTAATCATTGATTGTTGAATTTAAATTCAACATTTGTTTGTTATTAACCAATGGGAAAAATTAGTTGAGAAATTGACAGCAGATGGCTTAAAAATAAATCGGTTTATGAAATGTTGATTACCGTCAAATGAATCAACAGAAGTGAAGTTATAAACATTATTTTATAACTGAAGATAGTTTTGAAATCTATTATTTTGAATTAAAGTTTACAAAAAGGGGATTAATATTTAATATTTATTATTTAAGTTTATGAGAAATTATTAAATGGTTTTATGAAATAAATTCTTATGTTAATAAGATTTAAAAGCAAGCGACAAGAAATTTACCTAACGACCTATAATTGGAATAAATTGTTTTGAGAAACAATTAGATTGGGATTATATGGAAATCGATTATTATTTATTTAATAATAATCAAAGTAAGTTAGATTAATTAAATTAAGTATATTACTAATTAATTTAAATGGGAAGACAAATTGGAATGGATAAACAAGTTAGTGGTGTTAAGTTGAATAGGTCAACGGCTTAAATGGTAATTGGTTACTAAATTTGTGATAAATTAATTTAATTGAAGTTTATAAAGCCTTAAAACCATATTAGTCAAATGAGTTTAAAAAAAAATATTAACAATGATATGTATGTTGTTTATGTTGAATTCTCCTTAGAATTCTATTTCATAAAGTCTAATATTGGGCGAAGATATTTCAAACCAAGTTTATTTGAAAGTATCGTTAATAATTGCAGTTATGGAAACGAGTTAATAAAGTTATAAACTTTGAAATGATGTATAAAATAAATGAAAGGTTATAAGTATGAGATATGAAATGGAAATCGAACAGAGGCCAAATCGAATCGAAGTTGGTTGGTCGAATTAAAATAAGGAGTCAATCTAAAACCGTGTATTCTAAACAAGAGACGGAGTTTTATTTAGATATAACCGAAAATGGGTTTGAAGTGAGTTTAATATAGTTTTTATATAATATTTGATTTATATTTGAATCAAGGCTTATTTAAATGTTTTAAAAAGATATATTAAGTATGATAAGGAAAGTGATGTAGTTTTTAAAGAAAATAGATCCTGTTGTACGTTAGTTGAGTTGGGTAACTTTCAAGCTGTCAATCTGATGTTGGTTTCGGCCTTCGAGGTTGGTATTTAGAGAATTATTCACGTAATAATTTACAATGAGGAGCTAATGGAGTAGAAGTGTCATGATAGTTGAATAATCTAATATTAAATAAGAAGGGGAATGTTTTCCTAGTATTAAAGATACTGAAGTTTTAAATTAACCATTCGTTAATTAATAAAAAAGCCAAGTGATGCTGACACTGAACCGGTAAATTTATTTTATTTTGATGGATGAATGTTTTTTATTTGATAGTTAAATAACCGACTATCAATCCTGGCCAATTATCGATTGTTGGTTCGGAAAGACCAGGATCGAATTTATATTCGAAAAGCATTCTGATCAGCACATACGTAAACGTGGAAGATATCATATGATGATCGAGATGGAGCATTTGAAGACCGCAGATCTTTATAAAATGGAATGACTACTTAAAATCTCATGTAGGCCCCTTGAGATATACATTGTTCTATCGTGGTTGGAATCTACGAATTGTAAGGATTACTCACTATAGATCTATAGGGTGATTCCTAGGATGTGGCAGAAGGGTGCCTTCGGTTCATCTTGTTCCTGGATGACTTGTATGGATGATGTGGGATTCAAAATTGAATGGTGGCCACATGTTCTAAAAAGTAGATTCAAACCTCAAGCCTCATCAACCTGGAAATGGTATAAAATTGGGTAGGACGCATGGCTATGTGGGTCTCTCCCATTAGGGTGTATTGTCACCATCTAGAGAATATTCGTATTTGCTCTTCTTTTCACTTCTGTGTCCCCTAGGAATGGTTATGTTGGATCCAACCGTAAGGTGACAATATATTCAGAACATTCAAGCGAATTGAATGGTCGATCATGTTTAGCCAGGGCTGTAAGATGTTCTTGTTGAACCCTAGTGAATTTTCTCTAGAGGTGCACAGTCGGAAGGTGGTCCCATACCTTGCTATAGTTGGAAATCCATTCTCCAATAAGATCCCGTGGTTTTGATTGTATACTATGTATGTAGATCGTGAGATGCAAGCATTCTGCTAGATTGCTGTTTATTTGATTTAGACATTATTATAATATCAGAATAGATATGATTTAAAAGTATTTTGGGTTATCGTAAGGTCAAAAACCATTTGTGTTTATGTATGGACTGGTCTGACGATTATCCTTTTGTTTAAAAGGATTTTTCAAAAACTAAAATCAATTTGGATGTTATTTATAAGCTTAGTGGCTTTTCTCACTTTAGTTCACCTGATGTTTGCAATGCTCGGGTCAGATCGAGTTTTACAGGTCCAGGTTATCGGATGTTGTTAAGTCCGGAGATGAGTTAGAGAAGTCCAGGTATATGATTTATATCTTATATTCCGCTGTGTGTTGTATATGAGGACAGGTTGCTATAACTGTCCGGATGCGTTGATGTATTATAATGATTCTAAGTATTATTTCAAGTTTTCAACAAAGATTTATTTCTATATTATATTTATTCCAGTGCGATGTGAGACTCTGTGTTGTGTTGGTACTTCTGCTTTTTCTTCTATTCTAATATTTCTTTCTTATCTTTTCTCATCCTCTAATTTCTTATTATTAACTATTCGGTGTTTTCGATACTTGGTGTTGGCAAGTATTACGCATTTTGTGCATTAATGTCAAAATTCAAGCGTTGAATTCTCCGAGTCATTACATTAGAGTTTTTTTTTGTTTTAAAAACCTATAGCCTAACTTGAAGACAGAGAATGATGGAAAACTGTATATACTAGAATTTGAAATACATCTAATGCTAAATCCATTATGCAAACTCAGTTAGCTTAAAATAGAGTTGCAAACTAAAGCATGTCAAGTTTTCTATGTGCAAGACATTCAAAATCTTGATTGGTTCATCGTTCGACATTCTCCAAAGCGCATGACAGACAACGTAGATGACTACACCATACCAACCAAGTTTCAGTCTGTTTTGAGAGAACAACAGAACTTAGTACCATTATTGTAATATATTTAAATGAAAGAGATGTTATTTTGAAATGAATATTTGTACTGTTTTGCTTATTTAGGTGAAATGCATTAAATGATTTTTGTTTATACTCAATATCCGTAGAATCGAACCAAGCTTGATATAGTTTCAATATGCATATTAATTATTTTTAATGCAGAATGTCGAACAATTGCATTGCTAGTGCAATTGAAGGTACAAATGTGGAGCTTAAAGCAAATAACTATTCTCCACCAAGTGATAAAAAATTCTCGATAATATTTTACTTCGATGGTGTTAAAGGTAATAATGAAGCTAAAAGGAGCTCCAGATGCAGAGCGCTAATTCCTTGTCATATACTAATTGGCTATGATGAGTGGAAAAATGTTGATGATTAATATAAAGATATTCTATGGCAAGAAGTATTGGTATGTAAAAAATTCACCTTAGTTAATTATTTATTTTTTGCACAAGATTTATTCTTTATATTGAAATTTCTTTGTTAAAACAGAATGAATTTGATATGGGCATCGATCCTGATCTAGCTCAGCCAATTTTAGAAAAAACGTTTCCACGATATTTTCGTACGCCTACTTTGCAGAACATATTGCTTAGAGCCAGAGGAACCATCATACCCAAGAATATCACTATCACTAAATGTCCTGTGGACATTGACAAAGTATGGTGGGGGAAGTTTGTAGACAACGAATAGACTGATAAGAAAAAAGAGCAATGTAGGAGAAATGCACAAGCCAAAGCTAAAAATACTATCACTTACACACAAGGAAGAAAATCATACCGTAAAGTTTATGACGAAATGGTAAGCAATTATAGTAAAACTATTTCTTATAAATATTATTAATAATTAATTAATTAATTAGTTTAATAATATTTTCTATTGCAGGTTAAGAAAAATTCGGAGGTGAAAGTTGCAAGAACAATGGTTTGAAAGGCGGGACGAAAAAATAAGAAAACTGGACAAGTTATTCCATCCGTAGCAAAAACCTATGTAAGTTTTTTTAGGTAGGTGTTTGAAGTTGTTTATTTGCTTTCTATATTTTTATTTCTATTTATCAAGTATTATGAAGTTTTCTAATGGGTATATATGGTGGCATTAGAGAGTGTTGGAGAATTATCCAACGACAAGTTTAAAACGGGTTCATGAGTTTAAAATGGTTCACGAGTCGCAGCTAGTTTTTGCAAACTGAACCTCGGCACAGTTTTCGCGCGAAAACTGAGCTAAGGCTCGGTTCGCGTAAACTGGGCCGCTAAAACTGAGCCGAGGCTCAAATCTTATATTGAATTTATCGGTTTTGCAATTACACTTAAATTGTCAGTTTTGTAATTACACTTTTATTTATCAGTTTGGCAAATACACTTGTTATTTATAAGTTTTGCAATTTGTTATTTGTATAAAAACGAGTGCATTTATACTTTATAAGCACTTATGAAGGAGGAGGAAAAAAACAGAATTTGGAATGTAATGGAAACGAGAAAGCAAATATGTGTGATCTTGACAATGATCCTATGTCCAAAGTTTTTGGTTCTGATAAAAAAAAAACTATTGTCGTGCAATTAGCTCCACTTCTTTCGTAAAGCGAGTAAAGATGATATAAGCTTCAAAAGCAATTGCCAACAAGAATAAAAAGGACAATTATCGTCAATGGTCTATGGAATTACAAAATCAAGTTGCAAGTCAAGTGGCGAATCAAATGTCAATCCAAATCAACGATGCTTTTAAATCGTTTGCTTCATCCTTTCTTATTATGGTACCGTGGCGGTGTTGTGACACCTATGACAGAAACCGCCTCTAATTTGGATAAATCTACACCGAATGTTGGAATTGCTAATCCGCTTATTCCGTCAAATGATGTTGGATCATTAACAAGAGAAAAATAACTTGCAATACTATTATCACAAGATATGAAGAAGAATGTAGCAAAAGTTTATATTGGAACATAAACCATGTGTCTTCTTAGAGAGATAGTGCAAGGTGTTGAGAAAGTTGTTTGGATAACAGAAGTTTTAGATTCCGAATTACTGATTTACGATAGTCCTCAAAACGGAAATTACAAGCTTTGTGAATTTTCAGATGGAGGCTTTGCGATATGGTCCACATTTCGCCTTCGTAGTATCTAAAATTCTATGTATCTTCAGTAAAACTTTGTATTGCTTTTTATAATTTGAACTTGATTTTGAAATTGGAAGCATGCAACAAATATATGAGCATTATGCAAATGTGACAGTTTTGAATTAGAAATATGGAAGTGCACCAAATCTTATATTGAATTGATATGTTAAATTATATATGTGATTGGGAATCATAAAAACATGTTTTACTCATTTATAAGTGTTAGCAATTTATGTATGCAACATTTATAAGTGTCAGTAGGATCATGATACTGACATTTATAAGTGTTATTATATCTTATGGTTCCAACATTTATAAGTGTTAGCAAAAAATATGTTTGTAACACTTATAACAGTTACCATACATTATGGTTTCAACATTTATTAGTGTTAGCAATGAATATGTTTGTAACACTTATAGGCGTTACCATATCTTATGGTTCCAACATTTATAAGTGTTAGCAATGAATATGTTTGTAACACTTATAAGTGTTACAATATCTTATGGTTATAACATTTATAAGTGTTAGCAATTATTCCGTTTGTAACACATATAAGTGTTACGAATATGGCTGGTTAATTCCCCATAGCCATTGGTAACACTTATAAGTGTTACAGAAATTATTTGTAACACTTATACTCGTTGGGAATCCACCGTTTTGGTGTATTGATTATGTAATCATGCTCCTATTTGATCAATTCATGTTTATGCTATTTTTTCAAATGTGCAGGGTTCAGTAGACCTCCAGGAATCTGATATTCCCCTCGTTCGAATTCAGTGGAATAGTGAAGTTGTAAAAAATTGCATAGAAAGGTTAAATAGCATAAAATCAGCTGGAAAAAGCCTACTTGGATGAGCGCTAATGTGTGGGATGATCTTCTCACTTGGTGGAGTAACGAGCAGTTTCAGGTAAATTTACTACATATTTAATTTAAATTGTGCTACTCAATTAATATATAATTTAGAATAGAACATGTTTTTTTCAACTTAAATTTATAGGCTGAGTGTAATAACCTGGAAATCCGAGCCAATTTAAATTTTTTATTTTGGCAATTTTAGTAAATTTTGAATATATAAAATGATTTATTTTAAATAATAACGACGAGAAATTTATTTTGAATAGAATTAGAAGGTATATATTTATATAGATCTTTGTTAGAATATAAATATTTTATTTTAATTATAAAAGGAATTGAAAATGGCGCGGTAGTTTGAAAATTCGATTTCAAATTTCAAATGAACGTACAGGATTAAAAAAAAACCGGATTTTGGTGAAACCAAAAATATTACAATCTATTTGAGAATATCTTTCCAACGAATCTGAAAAATCAAAGTTTCTTAGCATGAATAAAAAGATATGCCTAGTTGAAAATTCAAAATAGTCGTTATGGAAAATATAGTCCTTAAAAATGGAAATTTTGCAAACGATCTTGGTCTTCGACGAAAACACTTTTGTTGGATCCGGGATGGCTAGTTATTGCTAAGTTTCAAAGTTCATAATTTTTGAAAGCAATATGTAAGCGTGGCAAAAGAAAACGTGTTTTAACAGTTTCAGTCAATTTCGATCGACCAGAAAATGGCCATTTTTCAAACGATCTCAGAATTTGATGAAATTAGTTTTCTTAGGACTGTGTCGTCAATACGAAGCTAGAAATAATTTTTTTGGAATTTTTAAGTTAGTATGTGGCCCCGGTAAATTAAAATGTACGTTCAAATTGAATATATATAGATTTATTTTTTAATTTTGATGAAAACCTATCGTAACAGCCGAATTGGGTTACGAAACATATCCCACTGTGTTCGGAATGGGGGTAATATGCTAGAGGCGACTGTCGTTGGGTCTCGTTTGGAGTTCGAATTAAAAGTCAACTTTATAGGAGAATAAAATAAAATATATATTATATAATACTCTATCTCTCCCACTTTTCCCTCTTCTCTTGCTCTCCGTTTAGAAATTGAAATAAGGAAAAAAAACGATGAACAATGGGGGGCAAGAACCGCCATCGCCGCTGCCACCTGGGACGTCGCGCCTCAGGCGCCGCACCCCCTCCTCTTCTCGCCCTCCTCTCTTCCCTCTTCCCCCCATCTCAGCCGCGAAACCCTAGGCCACCCACAGCCCAACCTCTGATCGCCGCACCCCTACCACCACCTCCCCGACCCTACGCCACCACCCACAGCCCTGTGCCACCCCCCAGCACCCCCATCTCCGACCCCGGGTTCTCCACCAATTAAAAATCCGATTTTTAATATTTCTTGTTAGCAAGTAACACCTCACCTCCATCTCCGAACCCCTAGCCTCGCCTGCGCCACTACCAGAAGTCCCTCCGACCACCAACAGCGATGAGGAACCCTCTTCCCCCCTTCAAATAGCGAATGTAAGTTTTTAAATTAATTTATTTAGATAATTAAGTTATTTATTTAGATTAATTTAGTTTAAACAAGGATAAAAATTAGATTTTTATATATGTATGATAATAAAAATTAGATTTTTATATATGTATGATAACAAAAATTAGATTTTTATATATGTGGATTAGAAATAAAAAATTAATCTTTATAATATATGTTGAAATAAAAATGTGATTTTTATTGGGTTGAGATAAAAATGTGATTTTTAACATAATACCGCGTGAAACAGATCACATTGGAAACACGACGAAGATTTCCTACATATGAAGAGTTGTGACGTTTGGTTTAGCTTCTTGGTGAGAACTTCTCGCTTTTATTTATTTTTCTAGTCGAAATATATACTAGGATGCAGACGGTGCGTAGCAGCACCTGACACCCGTCATCCACAGACCATGGATGACTTGTTTGTTTGACTGATATGTTGTGAAATTTTATTGTGTGATGTGGAATGGAATAAATTATTTTATGGTTAAAAATATAATTTTTAACGTGTATATAAAATAAATATTTATAAACAAATTGGACGATTTGTTTATGTACACACATTTGACTAATATGAATTGGGACAATAAATTTTACACATCGCCCAACTGCACAAATAAAACCTATGTTTGATTGTTTGAAAACCCCACACGGGTGTTGGGATGAAATTGGACATACATTAGTCCCAATAATTAGCTGTACGTCGATCGATCGATTGACAGGCTGTTATAAGCGTTAAATATTTATATTTGATGCTTAGGCAGTGTAGAATGCACTTTGGGTGATGGTTGACTGTGTTTGATAGTTTTTATGTGCATGTGTGTATGAAATCCATATAAATCACATTATATGGTAATTGACGGTGTCTGATTCCAGTTCAGAAAGAATGAATATTTTGAAATAACGATTATTTTAAAATGACGAATATTTTAAATAATATTCAGAAGGGAATCAAAATATGATTTTGATGTCCGATTTGGGATGGACATGAATATATTTAAATATAAAGCGTGTTGATTAGTGATTAACATAGAAATGTGTTACTTTTATGCTGTTATATCTTTTTTTTGTATATAAATAAATATTACTTGGGTATTATTTTGTTACTTTTACAGATATGCCAACTAAGCCACATGCAGTCAGAAAAAATAGAAAATAAAGGTCAAAATGCTGTGTATATACATATGAAGATCTGCAGACGAAGACTTTGCATTGTGTTTCTTTTGGGAGTTAAGATATGTCCATCTTTGATAAAAGAAATCTCTTGAAATCTTATCTTCCTTCAATTAGTCACATGTTAACCAAGGAAGATACTGGATGAATAATGGCTAATTAAGAGGGGAGGAATAATGGCAAATTAAGAGGGGAGGAATAATTTTTATGGGAGGAATAATTGCTAATTAATAGGCCTATACATGCATATATTGGATTGGGGTTTTAGGTTGGCTATCTATCCCCTATAAATACCCTTCTATTCTCATTGTAAACATCATACTGGAATCAATAAAGTTTCTTCTTCTTCTCTTTTCTTTTAATTCTGTAATTTTTATTTTCATGGCAATGTATGTTGTCTAGTCAATTAGATTTGCTAGAACACAATTGTTATTGCAATTTTATTTTCCTGTTAATTTGTTTCTATTTTGCAAGTCTATTTCCAGCAATTTGTTTATTTCCTAATCATTGAATTGATTATAGATTCGATTAGAACCGAATCTGTTGTGAATTCAATCGCAGTTTTAATTTGTTTTATTGATAATTGTAATTTGGTCATTCATTCAATTAGTTTTGTTTTGAACCAAGTTGCAATTTCAATTTTAATCACCCTCCAATTTTGTCTAACTCGCCCAAGGAATATATAAATAACAAATTTTAATTTATCCTCCCTGTGTTCGACCTACATACTACACACCTGTACGATTGCAGAATTTAATTTAAAATTCGCACTTTTCTAATTCATAGGAAAGCGACGAACAAGTTTTTGGCTAAAGGAAACAATTTTGAGCTTAAACATTCTTTTATTCAAGGGGTACCAAAGTTTACTGGGTCTGAAAATGCTTATGAATTTCTAAGTGAATTTGAATTGTATGCGTCTACAACAAAAATGCAACAATTGTCTAACGAATCAATCAAGCTGAGGCTAATTCCGTTTGCACTACTTGAAAGCGCTAAAAGATGGCTAAATTCTCTTCCAAAACATTCCATAAGAAGTTGGGATGAATTTGTCACTGCATTCTTGAAAAAGTTTTTCCCTTTCCATAAAACTCTCAAAATTCGAACCGAGATAAATCAATTTTGTCAAAATGAGGGGGAAACTTTTTCAAAATACTTTGAAAGATTCAACCAACTATTATATAGTTGTCCTCACCATGGTTTTCTAAAAGACCATTTATGTCAAATTGCATATGAAGGGCTAAACTATCAGACTAGAACTCAATTAGAATCAATGTGTGGAGGAGACTTTATGTCTAAGACGGCTGATGAAGCTTGGCAATTCTTAGAAGATTATTCAGAAAAGGACATGCAATGTGAATCAATTCGTGTTCCCATTCGTACTTCTACTAGAGGAGTGCATGTCGTGGACCCAAGTCAAATTCCCTTAGAAAATCAAACTCCTCAAGCCCGAGAAGGGCTACCCCACTATTACTCTCAGGACCAAGCTAATGCTATAGCTCAAAATAATCCTTACTCATCCACATACAATCCTGGTTGGAGGAACCACCCAAATTTCTCTTGGTCAAACCCCAATAATTCGGCTAACCCATCTCACGTGCAACCCTTTATTCCAAATCCGAATTTTCAAGCTCCACCTTCCAATTCTCTAACCTCTCAAACTGCATCTCAATCCAAACAACCTTATAGGCATCCCAATTTTCGATCATCGAACCAATCCTCTCAATCTGGTCAATCTTCACAAGATATTGTTCGATTAGAGAAACAAATAAATAATCAAGATGTTAAACTCGAACAAATGATGAATATGATGAAAGAACTAATGAAAAATAATGAGAAAGGAAAGTTTCCTAGTCAACCTGAGGTGAATCCAAAATATAACCCTCGTGCTGTAAATTCTTGTAAGGACGAAAACAATAATCCGGTCAATGCTATTACAACCCTTCGATCTGGAAAGAGGATTGATAATAATATGGGCAACCCTGGTGAACCGTCACTCGACCCCAATGCCAAATCTTGATGATCATCCATTGGCTTTGAATGCCAATTCTCCTAAACCTCCATTTTTCTCAAATGTTGGCAATCCCAACAGTTCCTCTCCTAGTGTCGGCAAACCCGACCCACCTTTGAAAATCAATGTTGGTAATACCAACATTACATCTTCTACAACCTTACCACCTCCTTCTTCCTTGGATAAACCTTCTTCTTCAAATGATGAAACTGATCACAGAGTTGAAAAACTAGTAGCTCCATTTCCCCATAGACTCAATAATAAGAAGAAAGCGAAAAATTTCGATAAAATTTTGGAAATTTTCAAACAAGTTCGTGTGAACATTCCTCTTTTAGACACCATTGAACAAATTCCTCAATATGCTAAATATCTTAAGGAATTGTGCACACAAAAACGTGCGACTAATGTCCCAAAAACCGCCTTTCTAACTGTGAATACAAGCTTTGTTCTTTCGAATCTTGCCCCAGTCAAGTACAAAGACCCTGGCTGCCCTACGATTGATTGCAAAATAGGAAGCACTCACATCTCTCATGCCCTACTCGATCTTGGTGCCAGTGTCAATCTTCTTCCTTATATTGTTTATCGTCAACTTGGATTAGGGGAGATTAAACCAACAAACATCACTCTTCAGCTAGCTGATCGATCTGTCAAAAAGCCATTGGGAATAATCGAAGACATCTTGATACAGATTGAACAGTTTTACTTCCCTGTCGATTTCATAGTTTTAGAAACAGAGCCTGTCTCAAATCCCAAAGTTCAAATACCATTGATTTTAGGATGGCCCTTCTTAGCAACCTCAAATGCTGTCATTAATTGTAGGAACGGTCCACTTCGACTTTCCTTCGGGCACCTAACCATTGAGCTAAACATCTTTAATCTCAACAAACAACCTATGGATTTTGAGACCAATGAAATCGACATGATTCAAACCATAGTTGACGAAACCTCTAATGACACTTCTGAAGCCTTGAAAATGTGTCTTGACCATTTCAAATCCAATTTCGATGAGCTTGAATACATTTCTGAATTAAATGAACTACTTGACTCAAAATTCTTGTTGTTTGAATCTAACCATGGAACATTGACAAATATTAGCATACAAGAACTTCCTAAGTTAGATCTCAAATCCCTACCACTAGACCTTGAGTATGTTTACTTGGACTCTACAGAAAATTTTCCCGTAATCGTGGCCTCTGATCTTACCGAGGACCAAGAAGAAAAACCAATGAAAATTTTATGGGATAATCTGCATCTAAATTATATAAATCATTGGCACAACAACATTTTCATAGGAAAGATTTTGATTTCAGAATTTATTGACATGCCTCTTGTACCTCAAAAATCAGATAGGAAATCATTATACATCATTTTCAATAGAGGCAAATGTGGGGGAAAAAGAAAATCTCATTTTTCACATAACACTCATCATCGTTATAGGTTTCATTTTGTATATAATTGGCATTCGTATATAGTGGATAAACTTCATTTCATTTTACAAATAATTTCATTTCATTTCATTTCATTTTTTTTTCACTTTCATGCATGTATATAAGATCATCATGCATTAAGTCATAGTAATATGCCTTTTTTTTTGGAAAATACGACTCATTTCAGATTGATACAACAAAATAAGTTAACGATTGTTAATCAGTTGATAGTATTTTTTTCTCTCAACTAAGATCAAATTAGAAATATGATGAAAAGTTTAATTTTGAAGGATAATAGTGTAACCGGTACATAGGGAGATTCTTAGGTGATGGCCATGAAATCTATTCTATATTGTAGTCTTTGTTTAAATAAGTGGAGGACTTAAAATACTTATATTGGCTTTTCAAATCTTTAAAACTAAGTCATGTTAAGTTGAATTCGCGAAACTCTCTTTTGTGCTTATATTTTCAATAATAATAATAGCAATCCAAGGGTATCCAACATTGCTTGTATATCTAGCATTGGTGTGCAAACCCGCCAAGCTCTATCCGACATGTTGTTGACAAAGTCAGCGTTGGAATATCTTGGTCTCATTTTATGAGATTGGACACCTAAGGATTACCGACACGTTGTTGAAAAAGTCAAAGTCGGCCTGCACAATCCACCAAGCTCTTTACCCACTCTCCATTAGTCCACGAGGCAGTGCATGGGTGGTAAACCTTGGTCTTCTAAGCTAGGTGTATGTACTTAATCATAAATTTTAAAATTTTATAGAATAAAGAATAAGCGATGATGCCCAAACACTTCTTGACCTTATTGATTTCACTAGCCATACATGAGAAAATAATAATACCACTTTGCAAACTGTGCCAAGTAAACTAAGAATCTATTTCATGGCTGCACTATGTTATCGACCGAACTAACTGGCCAAACTGGAATTTAACATTTGAAAACTTGATTTATATTGAAAATTTGTGATAAGTTGAGGTATCTAAAATAAAATCAACTGACTAGAAATTGTTAACTTAATTTGTTGTACCACTTCCCTAAAAACAAGTCGTAATTTCATTTTTGTTTTTATTTTGCATATGTTCATTGCATTTATGTAGTTTCATTAGAATCATAGCATATTGCATTTGGATTTTGTGGGTAGTATCCGCTGAAAACCCTCACGAGACACCACTCGTCCTACTATGGACACCTAGAGGTTTAACGGCTTGTTGCATACGCTCAATGCAATCGTGTTTCCTATGAAAGTGTGACCTATCTAGTTAGTTTTTAATTTTTGTTTTACACGAGGACGAGTAAAAGATAAGTGTGGGGGTATTTGATTAACATAGAAATGTGTTTCTTTTATGTTGTTATATCTTAATTTTTGTATATAAATAAATATTACTTGGGTATTATTTTGTTACTTTTACAGATATGCCAACTAAGCCACATGCAGTCAGAAAAAATAGAAAATAAAGGTCAAAATGTTGTGTATATACATATGAAGATCAGCAGATGAAGACTTTGCATTGTGTTTCTTTTGGGAGTTAAGATATGTCCATCTTTGATAGAAGAAATCTCTTGAAATCTTATCTTCCTTCAATTAGTCACATGTCAACCAAGGAAGATACTGGATGAATAATGGCTAATTAAGAGGGGAGGAATAATGGCAAATTAAGAGGGGAGGAATAATTTTTATGGGAGGAATAATTGCTAATTAATAGGCCCATATATGCATATATTGGATTGGGATTTTAGGTTGGCTATCTATCCCCTATAAACACCCTTCTATTCTCATTGTAAACATCATACTGGAATCAATAAAGTTTCTTCTTCTCTTTTCTTTTAATTCTGTAATTTTTATTTTCATGGCAATTTGTGTTGTCTAGTCAATTAGATTTGCTAGAACACAATTGTTATTGCAATTTTATTTTCCTGTTAATTTATTTCTATTTTGCAAGTCTATTTCCAGCAATCTGTTTATTTCCTAATCATTGAATTGATTATAGATTCGATTAGATTCGAATCTGTTGTGAATTCAATCGCAGTTTTAATTTGTTTTATTGATAATTGTAATTTGGTCGTTGATTCAATTAGTTTTGTTTTGAACCAAGTTGCAATTTCAATTTTAATCACCCTCCAATTTTGTCTAACTCGCCCAAGGAATATATAAATAACAAAATTTAATTTATCCTCTCTGTGTTCGACCTGCATACTACACACCTGTACGCTTGCAGAATTTAATTTAAAATTCGCGCTTTTCTAATTCATAGGAAAACGACGAACAATTAGATTGATGCCATTTTGACATGAACGATATTTATATCAATTTTATTCATTTTTATAATGAATAATGAAAAGGAATAGATTTCGAAATCTATTGTTTTGAAAATATTATCATTTATATATCGATGATATGGAATATTCAATTTTGATTAGAAATTGAATACGAAGTTGAAATCGTTTTCAAAACGAATTTAAAATGATTTATAAAATACGTTTTAAAAGGAAATCGACGAGATATATAATATATATTATATATATAATGGCCGGAATAGAACGAGCCGTGCTACGGCAGTTTGCGAATTTCGACCATTGACTTCGAATGGATATTACGGGAGATCCGACTGTTGGATTCTCCTAAACCCAGAACGTTGGGTTCGTATCGAAAAGAGCTTTCTAACGAATATTAGAGATTTGAAATCTAACGGTTGGATTTGGAATTATGTCCAAATCAAATTTGGAAAAGGTCGTTGTAAGTGCAGTTCGATGGCCGTTTATGGAAATCGAGTGTACGGGCCTTGATAAAATTATTAATAACAGTAATAATTTGTGTAAAAACATAAGAAATGATTTGGAAAGAATTGGGATGACAAATTCCATAGTTGAAAAGATAAAAATAGATTTTTATCGAAATGAACTAGTTTTGAACTAGAATTACAATCCATTTATTTTTGAAATAAATAAATTGGATTTGAAAGGGTTTTAAAAGTAACCAATATTTCCAATAACTGAATTGGAATGGATTTGAATCAAAATTGTCTTTGGAATATTTTGATGTTGGATTTTGTGATTATATAGATATTGTTATGGAAATTTGAAAGATATATTTATATCGTTATTTCCAATACGATATTTGTTGGTCGTAGAATTTGATATTGAATATAAGTCGATATATTGTCTATTCAGAGCCTTGTATTTAATATCAAATGGGATTTGGGTTTGTCGTGAATGGGGTCTTCATTAACACTGTTCTTAAACCCAGTTGAGAAAAAGATTAAATCTTTTTATTTAGATTTAATGAAGTATACCAATTAAATGTTTTTAATTGGAATTGAATTTGAATTGATTTTTGGGTTTATCGTGAACGGTATTTTAAATAACACTTGTTCTTCAACCCGATAATTAATGGAATGTGAATTGGGTTTATCGTGAACAGTGTTTTAACGACATTCGTTCTTTAACCCGATTTACAGTGAAATGGGGTTTGGAATTTATAAATCTTCTTGATAAGATTTAAAGGAGATTTTCCAAAGTAAAGTTTTCCAATTTAATAAAATAAATTGGAATGGAATGGAATTCGATTTGGTAATAATCGAAGTGAATTTCTATGGAGGAAGACTGTTAATATACTGGAATTTAAAAGGTGTTGTCGTTATTCCATTTATATTATTAGTTGGATATGAAAGTTTATATCGATTTGTTTTCCATGAAGATTCCATCGTTAATGGAATGTGATTTTGGGTTGTTGTGAATGGTATCTTTAATAATACTATTCTTAGACCCAACGGAGTTAAGAAAATCAAAAACTAACCGGATATTAGTTAAGTTGAATGGTTTCTTGGGTATTGATCTGATGTTGGTTTCGGCCTGCGGGGTTAATACTTAGGGAATTGTTCACTTGCTAATTTACGGTTAAAGACTGATGGAATGGAATGTGATTTCGGGTTTACCGTGAACCGTATTTTAAATGACATTGGTTCTTTAACCCAGTTAAAGACAGGATATGGTTTCCCAAGTTAAACAATCATTAATATTGATTTTTGGGAAGATTAAAACCAAGTGGAGTTTTAATGAATCTTTAATTAGATTGAAATGATCGAGAATGGAGTATCACCAGTTTTGCTCCAGGCAATAGTTAAAGCTTTAATTAGATTTGAACGTGAAATGGTAATTGAATTTACCGATAACACCATGGTGTTAGATATAAAGTATTACCAGTTTTACTTCATGGGATGAATAGGTTGGGATTGGGAAATCAAAACAAATGATTACTTCGGTAAGGTTCGTTAATCCCGACTAGTTTGGATATACCATAATTTGGTTTGAACTGATATTCAAAGGAAGATTAAAGAATAAATTTAAGGAATTTATCTTTGATAAAATTAATGGGAACCTTTCCCAAAGTATTAGAATATTTGAATGAAATAATATTCTGAATTGGAATGAGGCGTATGTTGTGTTTGTGTAACACTTGTTTATTATATACACGAGTTATTCAGAAAGACAGGCTTTAGCCCATTCTGAATAACTGATTCGACGATGTGTCAAGGATGAAGACGGTGGTCGAAGACCGGAGGTCTTCACATCATTTGGATAATTACTGTTGATCTTGATTGTGCTGTACACCCAAGAGGAGGGAGTCAGTTGGTGATCATCCAGACGTACTTGGAGATCGATGGATATGCGAGGTACAAGGGGCCTCCGATTTCGTTCAGACCCCGAACGGACTTGTAAATGGACTATGTGTCTGACATTGGATATCATTCTGTGTGATTGATGGATATCGGTTGCATGGAGTGGTTTGCCTGTGTGGCATGCTAAGATGCAAATGATCAAGGCTTCTGTTGAAAAGCAGAGTCTTATGGTTGATGATCAAAGAACCGCCTGTGTGGCACAGCTTTGTGTAGCGTTACTTCGCGAGCCTCACACCCCGGTGTGAACCAGAAACGGGAGAAGGACCTCAGGGAGGACACGCGTTTCCTTCTAGCTAGGGTGGTGTCAGTGACCTATCAGCCCTGACATTTATATTATTTTCACCTGTGTGGTTGTTGGATTGTGAGGCACCTCGGATATATCGGTGACTATGTGGAGCCGATGGAGTCATTTGGCTCATTGACGCCCCAAAGGGCAGGGAAATGCAGTGTTCAGGCATTTTAATCCACATCGGTGGACCGGCCCCGACGATCCGAGGGACGATGCGTTCTGTTCCTGAGGGGCGGGCTAGAGCGTCTCGAATTCGGTAAGGACTATCTTTTTCCTTGGTTCATGATGGAAATCCAACTTCCAAATACGTGACTTTACGGTTTTGATTGTAGAACCTAGTATTGGCGACATGATATATGGTACCCATGCCGTCTAGGATTGATACATTTATATTTGAAGTTGTTTTATACACTATGCACTTATAATAGTATCAAATGATTTGTCTTAACGTACCAAGCATGTTTGGCTATTATAAGGTAAAACCCTATCCTCCGGCTTGTGTTGCATTGTGTGATGGGACCTGGGCCTAATAATAGCTTCATTGTTCTTTATTTAGCATTGCGCTGTTGTTTTATGCACTGGTATTCTTGGGAGGAAACCCGTTCCGTGTTATACAGCGTGGTCCCTTGATTTACCTAACTTTAAAATGAAGATTAATAACTGTTTTAGTTCTCGCACGAGTCACATGACTGGCCTGGAGTTTATTGTTTTAACCTAAACTCTGGGTGCACCTATTTTCCGCACGGGCAGCTAGTAGTTTTGGTTTTGCAGATTTATATTCACAGGATCCTAATTAGCAGTTGGAACGATATCCAGAAAGCTTTGTATCCGTATATCTCTTTCAGTTGTGTATTGTATTATTTTTTCGCGGCAATAATGTAATTTAAATCTCAGATATTTATCGAATGTGTAATATTTATTCGTACTCTGTATATTCTTGTATTCTAATGGAATTGTTGTAATAAGCAATGAAATTTTCTTCTGTTTGTGTTTCGATGTGTGTTGTTCTCAAAGCAATACGGGCTTTCCTTCACGGGGAAGTTCGGGTCTTAACAGCTTGGTATCAGAGCTTTGGTTTACAAAGCTCGGAGAACAAGACACATTAGAACCATACGAAAGAATTCATCAGAGATTGGATTAGTAATATCCAATGAGAATGGCTCGTTAGAGATGGGATCAGCAGTATCCTAGAATGAGTCGGAAGAGTATATTTTTAAATTGGAAACAAACTTTGTTTTGAAAAATTAAATTAAATTATTCGTATTTGAATATTTATTTGTATTGATTTGGATAATCAAGTATATAGAGATTTTATTATACGTCTGATCCACGTGTATTGAAGCCTCAAATATACTGGATAGATATAGAATCACACTGTAGTTGCCCGGAGACGATCCTGATGATTACTTTAGTATCATCAGTATTTGTGTTCGAGTTTCGAAAGTGGGATGTTTATATATTTCCGTAGACTGGTGTGAGAACCAAAACTATATAGGGCTATTGTTGTGATTTGGCATCAAAAACATGATTTTCTATATATGTATCAAAATTATGTGTTTGAAAAGATAATCAACTAATTGATTGATGGTTGTGTTGTATGATTATTCATTTAAACCAACATGTGAATGAAAGGTGAATTAGGCCAAATTGAATCAAATGTTGAATTGAATTGAAAATTGTCTGAAATTGCATGCATATACATGTGTATCCATTGAACAGGTCATAGCAGGGAAGCAAAGCAGAGGAATAAAATTGTTTGCCCGACAAATAGGTACATGTTTATTGTATTTCTTGGGGTTTTTGATGATTTTATGAGCCGCTTGGCTGTTTCGTTTTCTTTTTGGATTGGAAAGGCCTGTATGGCAATTTTGGGATTTTCCCGGTGCTCCCGTGCAGGGGAGGTTATGGCAAAAAATTTCGAAAATTTAGGGTGTTAGCCAAATTTTTGAAAAATTTGAAAAGTTCTAAGAAAATGAAAAGTTGAAGAACTTAGGCTAATGAAAATAATGAAAGTTGAGTTGATATGTAAAACAACTTTCAGCTTCGTTCCTTTTCGGGGACGAATAGTTTTATGTGGGGGAGATTGTAATAACCCGGAAACACGAACCAATTTAAAATTTTTATTTTGGCAATTTTAGTGAATTTTGAATATTTAAAATAATTTATTTTAAATAATAACAACGAGAAATTTATTTTGAATAGAATTAGAATGTATATATTTATATAGATCGACGTTAGAATATAAATATTTTATTTTAATTATAAAAGGAAATGAAAATGGCGCGGTAGTTTGAAAATTCAATTTCAAATGAACGTACAGGATTCAAAATAAACCAGATTTTGGCGAAACCAAAAATATTAGAATCTATTTGAGAATATCTTTCCAAGAATCTGAAAAATCAAAAGTTCGTAGCTGGAATAAAAAATATGCCCAGTTGAAAATTCAGAATAGTCACTATGGAAAATATAGTCCTTAAAAATGGAAATTTTGCAAACGGTCTCGGTCTTCGACGAAACCACTTTTGTTGGATCCGAGATGGCTAGTTATTGCTAAGTTTCAAAGTTCATAATTTTTGAAAGCAATATGTGAGCGTGGCTAAAGAAAACGTATTTTAACAGTTTCAGCCAATTTCGATCAACCAGAAAATGGCCATTTTTCAAACGATCTCAGAATTTGATGAAATTAGTTTTATTAGGACCGTATCGTCAATACGAAGCTAGAAATAATTTTCTTGGAAAATTTAAATTTAGTATGTGGCCCCGGTAAATTAAAATGTACGTTCAAATTGAATATATATATTTATATTTTAATTTTGATGAAAACTATCGTAACAGCCGAATTGGGTTACGAAACATATCCCATTATGTTCGGAATTGGGGTAATACGCTAGGGGCGACAGTCGTTGGGTCTCGTTTGGAGTCCGAATTAAAAGTCAACTTTATAGGAGAATAAAATAAAATATATATTATATAATACTCTCTCTCCCCCTTTTCGCTCTTCTCTTTCTCTCTGTTCAGAAATTGAAATAAGGAAGAAAAAAAACGATGAACGATGGGGGGGCAGGAACTGCCGCCGCCGCTGCCACCTGGGCCGTCGCGCCTCAGACGCCGCACCCCCTCCTCTTCTCGCCCACCTCTTTTCCCCACATCTTAGCGCGAAGCCCTAGGCCACCCACAGCCCTACCTCCGATCGCCGCACCCCTACCACCGCCTCTCCGACCCTGCGCCACCCCCCAGCACCCCCATCTCCGACCCCGGGTTCTCCACCAATTAATCCGATTTTTAATATTTCTTGTTAGCAAGTAACACCTCACCTCCATCTCCGAACCCCTAGGCTCGCCTGCGCCGCTACCGGAAGTCCCTCCGACCACCAACAGCGATGAGGAACCCTATTTCCCCCTTCGAACAGCGAATGTAAGTTTTTAAATTTATTTATTTAGAGAATTAAGTTATTTATTTAGATTAGTTTAGTTTAAACAAGGACAAAAATTAGATTTTTATATATGTAAGATAATAAAAATTATATTTTTATATATGTATGATAATAAAAATTAGATTTTTATATACGTATGATAATAAAAATTATATTTTTATATATGTATGATAATAAAAATTAGATTTTTATATATGTATGATAATAAAATTAGATTTTTATATTGTGTGATAATAAAAATATAGCTTTTATATATGTGGATTAGAAATAAAAAATTAATCTTTATAATATATGTTGAAATAAAAATGTGATTTTTATTGGGTTGAGATAAAAATGTGATTTTTAACATAATACCGCATGAAACAGATCACGTTGGAAACACGGCGAAGATTTCCTACATATGAAGAGTCGCGACATTTGGTTTAGCTTCTTGGTGAGAACTTCTCACTTTTATATATTTTTCTAGTTGAAATATATACTAGGATGCAGACGGTGCTTATCAGCACCCGACACCCGTCGTCCACAGACCATAGATAACTTGTTTGTTTGATTGATGTGTTGTGAAATTTTATTGTGTGATGTGGAATGAAATAAATTATTTTATGGTTAAAAATATAATTTTTAACGTGTATATAAAATAAATATTTATAAACAAATCGAATGATTTGTTTATGTACACACATTTGACTGATATGGATTGGGACGATAAGTTTTACACATCGCACAACTGCACAAATAAATCCTGTGTTTGATTGTTTGAAAACCCCACATGGGTGTTGGGATGAAATTAGACATACACTAGTCCCAATAATTAGCTTATGTCGATCAATCGATTGACAGGCTGTTATAAGTGTCAAGTATTTATATTTGATGCTTAGGCAGTGTAGAATGCACTTTGGGGGATGGTTGACTGTGTTTGATGGTTGCTATGTGCATGTGTGTATGAAATCCATATAAATCACATTATATGGTGATTAACGGCGTCTGATTCCAGTTCAGAAAGAATGAACATTTTGAAATTATTTTAAAATAACGAATATTTTATATAATATTCAGAAGAGAATCAAAATATGATTTTGGTGTCCGATTTGGGATAGACACGAGTATGTTTAAATATATAAAGCGTGTTGATTAGATTAACGCCATTTTGACGTGAACGATATTTATATCGATTTTATTCATTTTTATAATGAATAATGAAAAGGAATAGATTTCAAAATCTAATGTTTTGAAAATATTATCATTTATATATCGATGATATGGAATATTCAGTTTTGATTAGAAATTGAATACGAAGTTGAAATCGTTTTCAAAACAAATTCAAAACAATTTATAAAATACGTTTTAAAAGGAAATTGACGAAATATATAATTTATATATTATATATATAATGGCCTGAATAGAATGCACCGCGCTGCGGTAGTTCACGAATTTCGACTATTGACTTCGAATGGATATTACGGGAGATCCGACTGTCGGATTCTCCTAAACCTGGAACCACTGGGTTCGTATCGAAAAGAGCTTTCTAACAAATATTAGAGATTTGAAATCTAACAGTTGGATTTGGAATTATGTCCAAATCAAATTTGGAAAAGGTCGCTGTAAGTGCAGTTCGATGGTCGTTTATGGAAATCGACTGTACGGGCCTTAATAAAATTATTAAAAATAGTAATAATTTGTGTAAAATCATAAGAAATGATTTGGAAAGAATTGGGATGAAAAATTCCATAGTTGAAAAGATAAACATAGAATTTTATCGGAATGAACTAGTTTTGAACTAGAATTATAATCCATTTATTTTTGAAATAAATAAATTGGATTTGAAAGGGTTTTAAAAGTAACCAGAATTTCCAATAATTGAGTTGGAATGGATTTGAATCGAAATTGTCTTTGGAATATTTCGATGTCGAATTTCGTGATTATGCAGATATTGTTATGGAAATTTGAAAGATATATTTATATCGTTATTTCCAATATGATATTTGTTGGTCGTAGAATTTGATATTGAATATAAGCCGATATATTGTCTATTCAGAGCCTTGTATTTAATATCAAATGGGATTTGGGTTTGTCGTGAATGGTGTCTTAATTAACACTGTTCTTAAACCCAGTTGAGAAAAAGATTGAATCTTTTTATTTAGATTTAATGAAGTATACCAATTAAATGGTATTTAATTGGAATTGAATTTGAATTGATTTTTGGGTTTATCGTGAACGGTGTTTTAAATAACACTTGTTCTTCAACCCGATAATTAATGGAATGTGAATTGGGTTTATCTTGAACTATGTTTTAACGACATTCGTTCTTTAACCCGATTTACAAGTAAATGGGGCTTGGAATTTATAAACCTTCTTGATAAGATTTAAAGGAGATTTTCCAAAGTAAAGTTTTCCAATTTAATAAAATAAATTGGAATGGAGTGGAATTCGATTTGGTAATAATCGAAGTGGATTTCTGTAGAGGAAGACTGCAAATATATCTAGAATTTAAAAGGCGTTTCCGTTATTCCATTTATATTATTAGTCGGATATGGAAATTTATATCGATTATATATATCGATTTGTTTTCCATGAAGATTCCATCGTTAATGGAATGTGATTTTGGGTTGCCGTGAATGGTATCTTTAATAATACTGTTCTTAGACCCAACGGAGTTAAGAAAATCAGAAACTAACTGGAGATTAGTTAAGTAGAATGGTTTCTTGGGTATTGATCTGACGTTGGTTTCGGCCTTCCGGGTTAATACTTAGGGAACTGTTCACTTGCTAATTTACGGTTAAACGCTGATGGAATGGAATGTGATTTCGGGTTTATCGTGAACAGTGTTTTAAATGACATTGGTTCTTTAACCCAGTTAAAGACAGGATATGGTTTCCCAAGTTAAACAATCATTAATATTGATTTTTGGGAAGATTAAAACCAAGTGGAGTTTTAATGAATCTTTAATTAGATTGAAATGATTGAGAATGGAGTATCAACAGTTTTGCTCTAGGCAATAGTTAAATCTTTAATTAGATTTGAACGTGAAATGGTAATTGAATTTATCGATAACACCATGGTGTTAGATATGAAGTATTACCAGTTTTACTTCATGGGATGAATAGGTTGGGATTGGGAAATTAAAACAAATGATTACTTCGGTAAGGTTCGTTAATCCCAACTAGTTTGGATAAACCATAATTTGATTTGAACTGATATTCAAAGGAAGATTAAAGAATAAATTTAAGGACTTTATCTTTGATAAAGTTAATGGGAACCTTTCCCAAAGTATAAGAATATTTGAATAAAAGAATAGTCTGAATTGGAATAAGGCATATGTTGTGTTTGTGTAACACTTGTTTATTATATACGCGAGTTATTCAGAAAGACCTGGTTTATCCCATTCTGAATAACTGATTTGACGATGTGTCGAGAATAAAGACGGTGGTCGAAGACCAGAGGTCTTCACATCGTTTGGATAATTACTGATGATCCTGATTGGGCTGTACACCCAAGAGGAAGGAATCAGTTGGTGATCGTCCATACGTACTTGGAGATTGATGGATATGCGAGGTACAAGGTGCCTCCGGTTTCGTTCAGACCCAAAACGGACTTGTTAATGGACTGTGTGTCTGACATTGGATATCATTCTGTGTGATTGATGGATATCGGTTGCATGGAGTGGTTTGCCTGTGTGGCATGCTAAGATGCAAATGATCAAGGCTTCTGTTGAAAAGCAGAGTCTTATGGTTGATGATCAAAGCACCGCCTGTGTGGCACAGCTTTGTGTAGCGTTAATTCGCGAGCCTCACACCCCGGTGTGAACCAGAAACGGGAGAAGGACCTCAGGGAGGACACGCGTTTCCTTCTAGCTAGGGTGGTGTCAGTGACCTATCAGCCCTGACATTTATATTATTTTCACCTGTGTGGTTGTTGGATTGCGAGGCACCTCGGATATATCGGTGACTATGTGGAGCCGATGGAGTCATTTGGCTCATTGACGCCCCAAAGGGCAGGGAAATGCAGTGTTCAGGCATTTTAATCCACATCGGTGGACCGGCCCTGACGATCCGAGGGACGATGCGTTCTGTTCCTGAGGGCGGGCTAGAGCGTCTCGAATTCGGTAAGGACTATCTTTTTCCTTGGTTCATGATGGAAATCCAACTTCCAAATACATGACTTTACGGTTTTGATTGTAGAACCTAGTATTGGCGACATGATATATGGTACCCATGCCGTCTAGGATTGATACATTTATATTTGAAGTTGTTTTATACATTATGCACTTATAATAGTATCAATTGATTTGTTTTAACGTACCAAGCATGTTTGGCTATTATAAGGTAAAACCCTATCCTCCGGCTTGTGTTGCATTGTGTGATGGGACCTGGGCCTTATAATAGCTTCATTGTTCTTTATTTAGCATTGCGCTGTTGTTTTATGCACTGATATTCTTGGGAGGAAACCCGTTCCGTGTTATACGGCGTGGTCCCTTGATTTACCTAACTTTAAAATGAAGATTAATAACTATTTTAGTTCTCACACGAGTCACATAACTGATCTGGAGTTTATTGTTTTAACCTAAACTCTGGGTGCCCCTATTTTCTGCACGGGCAGCTAGTAGTTTTAGTTTTGTAGATTTATATTCACAGGATCCTGATTTGCAGCTGGAATGATATCCGGAAAGTTCTGTATTCGTATATCTCTTTCAGTTGTGTATTGTATTATTTTTCCTCTGTAGTAATTTAATTTAAAGCTCTAATATTTATCGAATGTGTAATATTTATTCGTACTCTGTGTATTCTTGTATTCTGATGGAATTGTTGTAATAAGCAATGAAATGTTCTTCTGTTTGTGTTTCAATGTGTGTTATTCTCAAAGCAATCTAGGCTTTCCTTCACGGAGAACTTCGGGTCGTAACACTAAGTCTCAGAGAAATTCAGCAAATAGGAGGACGAACCCCGATACAGATCGCGGTGGTTCCAGGTCATTTTAGCATCATCGCGGGGACTTGGTAAATTTATTAATTACACAGTTGAAGATTTTAAGTTTTAAGTTGTTAAAAGATAGACAATATGACAATATATAATATATATTTATATATGCATAGTTCAAGAGAGACATCGCAGTGGTTCTGTGTCGTATTAGGATGTTTTCGCGCATACACATGAGGTGAGTCAAACCGACGATTTAGGCTCAGTTTCCCACTCCTAAGACCATGATGACAAAGCATGTACTGCATATTTAAGTATAACATAGTCAACTTAAGACTATAATTTTATTAAATGGTGTTATCTGAATTCAATTGTTTTTTGCATAATAGGAACGGTTCCAATAACAACGGGCACAGATGCTTGAGCAAACTGGACAGGTCGATTTAATTGTTGATGAGTAGGATACGATTTTTGCGCCTGCCGAACCACTAACCTGCAATAGGCATTATGGATTTGGGAACCAAACAGTAATTTTAAATTAAATTTTACAATAATTATTCTGCTGCATGTTAAAAAATGTTGCATATTATAATGGATTATTGTGCGCATATATTACATTTCTACTGATAATTTAATAGACACTGAAATTTACATGAACTGCAATTATAAAATATCGAAAATCTAAAATTGTTTACAAGATAAGACATCTCAAAAGTCGTACCAGAGAGCTCAAGGCAAGGAGGAGATTGCACGGCTAGGAGCCTAGATCACTGAGCTTACTAAGTGTGATCGCCACCATGAAGAACATGTGGAGTAGCTTAACCAGCGTTTAGCAGAGCTCACTGCCCAGTACGGTACGTTTCCTTCATCATCTGATGGTTACGGAGGAGAGTGACTTGAAGTATGGTTTGTTTCACATATACAGTTTAAGTGGGTGAGAATTTGATTGATACATTATGATGGTTTATATATATTTTTATTGTGGTGGTGATGATGGTTTAGACGTGTTGTTGGAAGATGGTTTATTTGATTTGATGACGTTGGTTTGTTGGATTTTTGTAAATATTGGTTTATGTTGTGTGTATTGGACTTTGTGTATATGATTTGGGTTTAGTATTATGTTTATGTATATATGTGAGTGTGATTGTTATGTAAATGCTTGCAATGGAGCTGTTGTGATATATATGAGATTGTGTGGTGGTTGAAAGTAAACAATTTTAAATCTAGAAAATAAAATACCTAATTTTCTAAAGGCGTCCAATGACTTATAGATCCTCATATTTCATCGGCTATCAACGGCTACCAACTGATTATTCCAACGCCTTCTAACGATTTCCAACAACTATCTAGTCAACAATTACTTCCACGTGTCCGTTGGAAACCACTGGAAATTAATCATTAATGGCGATGGAGAAGCCATTGGGAGCCATTGAAGCATATATCAACAGCTTTCCAATGGCCTCCATTGGCTTACCCTAACCGTTGCAAACTACAGTTGTTCTTGTAGTAATAACTATCAATCCAAAATGTGATTTTGATGAAGCTAGATGTTCAAAACGTTCCAAATTTTTATGTGGATAATCTTGTTCTGACTCATTTGCAATTGCATTTCAATATGGGTCATCACATATATGTGTATATGTGTGTGCATGCCTAAATATAGTAGTGACAATTGATAAAGCTAGATGTTTCAAAATAAGACAATTTTGTGTAGGTTATCTTGATATCCTCTATATTATATTGATGAAGTTTATTTTGTTTCATTTTAATTTTTACCCAAAAAAAGAAAAAGAAAAACATGGAGATGCTACGTAAGAATTTGGTTAAAGTTCTGCCTCTATATTATATACGATCCTACCCCTAAATTATATGCGTCTACTTTATATTTAATTTGGAACGAAAAGGTTGATTAAAACCACAAAAAAAGAAAATTGAAAGACATCCACTGTTTTCTAAATTTATCCATCTCAGAATTTTAGCAACGATGAGCTAATAAATTCAGGGAATAGAAATAGAATTCCCTTGTCAATAATATAACAGTCTGATTATTAGTGCACATTGATTTTTCCCTCTTTTCCCATTAATTAACAATAAAAAGATTATTGATAGACTAATCCTGCTTAATTCAGACCTGGTATAATTAACTAAGACAAAAAAAACTGATGGTGCCACGGAGTTAACATCATTGGCATTTATTTTGATCACGACATTAGTTTCCATTGTTTGGCATGTGGTATTGAAGAATGACATGTATTCTGGCACAACAAGATATCAAAAAGCAAGAAATGAAACTTTGAAAGAGAACATACCAAATGAGCAAGTGTACGTGAGAAGACTTACACTACAAGAGGCAGCTTAAATTGCGACGAGCAGGGGAAACGGCTTGCGACGGCTAAATAAAAGTGATAAATTGAGTGGGATGAAAAGCCATGGTTGCCATATCATGATGGAATACTTTCTACCTATGATTTTCAAAGACTGTTTCCTACAAAAAAGTATGGAGTGTTATAACAGAATTAAGTATGTTTTACAAACAACTTTTTTCAACGACGTTAAAGGTAGATCATCTACGTAAGCTTTAAGTAGAAATCCAAGTACTGCTCTGCAAACTTGAGAAAATATTTCCACCAGGATTTTTTAATGTAATGGAGCACTTACCTATTCATCTTTCGTCCGAAGCACTTCTTTGAGGTCCTATGCAATATAGATGGATGTATCCATTTGAGAGGTAATTTTGTATATACTCAATAATCTTGATAGATTACAACTTAGAATCTTGTAGCAGCATATAAATTTAATTAATCTTGTTATAGGAACTTGAATCATTTGAAGAAAAAAATTAGGCAAAAAGCTCGAGTAGAAGGTTCGATTTGCAAATCGTACCTTGAAGAAGAAGCTTTATTTTTTCTCTCTCATTACTTAGTGAAGAGGTGAACTTGTCTTTTGTAACTGTTCCCCGTAATGAAGAAGCCATTGAACATGAGTCTTCTCAAACAATGTCATCTATTTTTTGACAACAGGAAGTTCTGCTGGAAAATGTATGGAAATATGGTTAAGCGATAAAGACTACAAGGTGGCACATACATATGTTCTGTTAAATTGTGTGGAAGTTGCACCATTTGTCAGGTAATACCAAATTCATGTACAATTCAATTATATATACATATACATACATACATACATACATATATATATATATATATATATATATATATATATAAAGGAGCATAACACATATTTGCAGTATATACGAATCACAACATCCATCTGGTGATCTCAGCAAGGAATTTGCTGGATGGTTTTCAGATTATGTTCATGATCCAAAAACTGTGTTGTTAACAAAGGATTACGACATCTTGCTATAGGACCAAAAAGAAATGTCAAAACTTATCCAATATACTTTGTCAATGGATTTAAATTCAACATCAATGATTACGGAGCTGAAAAATTAACATATAACAGTGGTGTATTTATCAAAGGTAGTGATGATCCAGAGGAGCATATAAAATATTTTTACGGTGTCTTAACGCAAATTGTAGAGTTGACATATTATGTTCAGCCTGTAAAGAAAATTTATCTTTTCAAATGCAATTGGTTTAGCAATGTTCCTGGTTCTGAAATTAACGTGCACAAATATTATAAGCTAACTGAAATAAGATATTTGTCGCATTACTATAAGTTTGATCCTTTCATGTTAGCTAAGCAAGCATTACAAGTCTATTTTGCCCCGTATCCGTCCTTAAAAAAAGATAAAGCAGATTGTTGGGCTGTTTTTAAAACAAAGGCAAGATTTACATTTGATGGAAATAATATTCCAGACGAAGCAGCGTATCAAGGGATCTTAAGCCAAATACTGAAATAATAATAGCTGATGACATTGATGTAGTGTCATTGAATGATGAAGCGAATGTATTAGTAGATGCATTTGTAAGTACCGAAGAAAACTATATAGAGTATGGGACTGAGTCTGGATCAGAAGATGATGAAGACTGATGTTATGTACTTATGTTATATACTATTATGAGTTATGTACTATCTTATGTACTATTCTGAGCTGCAATAATAATGATGATGGTTGTTCTTAGCTATTAATTTACTTCCGTTCTTTAATATTCTGATTTATGTAATGATAATGTTAACTATGTATTGTTGTTCTTCTCATGTACGATTTATGTACTGATAATGATGACTGATGTTAATAATTCAAGTTATTTTGTATACATTATATGATTGTAACAGATATGTCTGATAAAAACGGTCGAGGAATTCGTCTCAGCCGACTCCTTCACCATCTCCTGCACCAGGAGCAGGTCCTAGCAGCTCGGAGCCAGATTTTGCGGCAAGCTGTAGAGATTGTTCCAAAGAGTGTCGGGTAAGTATCAAATTTATTTCGGTTTAGATTATTTAAAATATATGAAATATCTAAGTAAACATGTACATAGGGGATTCAAAATTGAGCCAGCAGATTTCATTTTAGAGGTGTCGAGGCAATCTTACACCAGCAGAAGTCTGGGGCTTGGCCGCATTGGGATAGTATCCCACCCCACATAAAGAACGCCATTCTAGCCGATTTACTAGCAAGTATTTTTATATATTATTATTGAAAATTAATATACTGTATATAATTCAAAATAAATTTAATATGCAGGTGGTTGTACGTGTGGAGCAGCAGGACATGCAACTTTTTTTGACACACTGGAATATGAAAATGTGAAAGAATTATCGAGAAGCAATTTCAAGAGCAGAGATTAATGCAAAACAACCTAAATGGATGAGTGACGATGTATGGGCTGCATTTCTAGCATACCAGGATACAGAAGCAGCTAAAGTAAGATATAATGAAAATAATCATATTTATATTGATTGCATTCTTTTAATTAATCATGTATCAAATACAATAGGAAGTAGCAAAAAAGAATAAAGCAAATAGATCTAAGAATCCAGCGTTACACGACGGTGGCTCAAAATCATTCCAACAACATAGAAGACAACTGGCATAAAATTTCAATACTTTTAGCATATATTTAAGCAAAAATTTAGTGCGTATCATTCAATCTTATTTTCAATAATTTCATTGTTGTATATATATACCCAGTTGACAAAGTTTCAAAGGGAGTCTACGATGACAGAGGTTTTCAGGCATACACATGCAGTGGAGCATACGGATGATGAAGGGAACGTGGCATATGATTGGGAGGATGATAAAGCTGCGAGTGTAATGGTAAATATGCTTATTCATAATTAAAATGTTGCATACAATATATAAGTAAATTATATGGCATTTGTATTTAAATTATATTGGTTTTGTATAAGAGATATGATGCAGAGTCGGCAAGAGTGACTCAGGCCAGTGGACGAGAGGAGCTTACGGTTGCATAGTGCGATCGCATATCGGAAGAAGCCAACTTACGCCACATCATCTCTTACTACGTATTCAATTAGTTATGATTTCCATTTAATTTGATTAATAATAAATTATTCAATTTATCGTTAGGTAGAAAAATAATTTTTTTATGGTATTACAATTATCTTATAATATAACATTAAATATAGCATGTATTTGATTCTTTAAGTTTAACATGTTAAACTTACGCCACATCATCTTTTACTTCAATTTCCTCTCATTTTTCAAAGTCCATGTATATACTACAAGTCCATGTTGTCTTTAGAATTTTTTTACATGCTAAGGCGATGTACATGTAGACTTATATGATAACATCATGAATATAATTTAAGTTATTAACTTAAATGTGAACTTGAATTATTTGCAGGTATTAATTTTCAGCGAAGATACAGGAGGTCCATGGAGTAGGAGGCTATGGCTTGGATGCAGCAGCGGTTGGAAGAGATGAATGATTAGAGAAGAAGCCAACTGGCTCAGTAGATAGACGAGCGCATTGTAGCTTACTATCAAGAGCATGGATCGATGTCTAGGGAGGAAGATGCCGATGCTGAAGGCAGATAAAGACGATGACGACGAGGAGGACATTTAGTTTGGTTGTTCTTATGCTTGGGAATATACATATACTTGGTTTTTTATATGTTTGATGCACGTACAATGATATCTGATGATGGTATGATGTGGTTGGATATATTTTGATGATATGTGATGATGGTATGGTGATATGTGGTGATGGAGTTATTTTTTGGATATATGACGATGGTATGTTATGATATTGTGATGAATTTAGTAATGTTTTGAATATATTGTGTTGTGAAAGCATTATGATAGTGAGTATTGATATTATTGGACTGATATTGGCAGATTGGTGAGTTGATATGGGAATGGTATTGGTGTTGTGAATTGAGGGGAAGGAATAGTTGTGTAGCACAGAAAATATGCTCCAGATTTGCGATGGCTAGCAACCGCTTATAGGTCCATATATTGCAACGGCTTACGACGACGTGTGATGACTTATAACGGTTAATTGCAACAACTGGCGACAGCTTTCTGGTTACAATAATCAACAGCTTGGGACGGCTAACAAAGCAACGACTTGCAACAGTTTGCAACGCCTTCCCGGTAAAAAAACTACTTGCCATGTATGATGCCACGTGGACAAGTTGTTATTGCAAGCCGTTGCTAAATGAGCGACGGAGCCGTCACTTTTCCTGTGCGCGATGACATAAATAGCGATGGCTCTTTACAACGGCTAGCGACGGCCGCCAATGACTTTTTGCCGTCGCTATTCAGTGTGCGTCTTGTTGTGTTAAGAACTTAACAAGTGAGAATAGACACCAAGAGATAATTGGTCTGTATATATCTACATTTTGAAAATAGAACGACTAAAGGAAAAAAACATAATCGTTGAAACCGATGAACTTGACCATAACAAATGCTTCTAAAGAATCGGATTTGAACAGTTAATTAAAATAAAAAAAATAATTACCCACATAACTAGTGATTTAACAATTATAGGTGTCATAGGTAGAGAAATTGAATTAGAGGTTAGATGTTGCAGCTTTCATGGACAAAAAGTTGTTTAGTGATTGGAAAGAGAATATTTTGTAATGTACAGTGTTTATTTTTTTTTATTAATTATTAACCATTAAATATATACACTCGATAAATATTTAATGAGCAATAATAAGACTTCAAATTTGAAATTTAAGAACAAATTAAAACACCTACAAATATGAATACAAGTTTAGTTAATGATTAAGAACATACAAAAAATTAATATATCAACGTCATCCTGCAACAACCAAAGCGTCATTGATTTGATGGTGATTGACAGTATTTTGTGATGTATTTGATGAACTTGCACCATCTGGTTATGTTGATGATGTTCGTGCCAATTTCCATCGTAATTCAATGGAACTTCTGCATTAATAATTTTTTCAGTCGCGATTTGTTCCGTTGCACTGTCTTGTAGAATTATGGATGGTAAAAATACAATGATAAACTGTTTTAGTTTGATAAAACTATCTGTTGCCATGTCTTAAAAATGTTGATTTTTTTCCAAGTAAATTATAACTATATGTTTTAGTAATTATAGGTGTCATTCGCATAGCCGTGTCAGTGACGGCCCTGTGCAAGGCGGGGCCCTAGGCCAAAAAAAATTTCTAGGCCCTAAGTTTCATAAAGAGGCACAAAGCAAATGCAAAACTGGTAGGAAGAATGGAAACAAAATTGCACTATGAACACACCAGGGGATCGAAGCCAGGGAATTAGCCATCTTACCATTAAACCACATCAATTTCTCATTTGAAAGGGCAAACAAGTCGTACCAGTATTCACTTTAACCGAAACTTTGAGGCCCTCCTCCTTCCTCCTCCTCCCCCGGGTTCGAGGTCCTAGGCGACCGCCTAGGTCACCTATGTCCAGGGCCGGGTCCGAGCCGTGTGCAACTACAATGATAGAAGTTGAAGATTTTGTTGATATTTGGAACTTTGAAGGGTGACATCGTTGTTTACGCCAAATTATTAGATATCCATTTTCAAGCTTGTACCCTGGATTTACCAAGCTAAAACTTACAAAGTGGAAGGTGTATGAAGTATGAAGGCTTCAGCTTCTTAAATATCATTATTCAACATCGGCAAAGCCTCCCCAACTAGACATATTATAAAACAAATGTTAAATCAAAATTAGTAGGAATACATGTTTCGTCTACAACTCTAATTGTGTTTGGGAAAAATGAATAATAACACGAGTTATACCTAATTTTGCAAGGAACTATGTTAAAACCTTTCCGTTTAATGGTATTTTTGCACATAAGCAAGTTGTATTATATAGAAATTGGGTATGGAAATTTCTATTTGGACCCAAGAATTTGCTGAGTAAACCCAGCAAAACTGAAACAAGGTGAACTCAGCGTTTTGTAGAGTTCATCCATGTATTGTTTAAAAAAAGTCATCTTTATCCTTCCTCATAGGGGCTTTACGAGATTCTTTAGTCTAACTTGTAGATCCCCTACGAGATTCTTTAATTTATCTCGTATAGTCCGTATGAGGTAAAATAAAGAATCTCATAGAGGCTCTACGAGGTAGACTAAAGAATCTGAGGTCAAACAAAATCACCTATACCCAAAATTTTATGTCCCTCTATACCCAACCAATCAGCATCCCCTAAATTTCAACTTTTTGCAATTAAACCCTCTTTTTTTCTTTGACTTAATTGAAAAAAGATGAAAATTAGGGATCCTGATTGGTTATGTATAAGGGGGACAGAGAATTTTGGGTATAGAGAATCAGCTCTCCTACGAGGTATGCTGAAAATTGAAAAAAAAATGCAAAACATAAGCAGTTTTGTCATCGTTTTTTTGGGTATACTCAGCAAATTCCTGGATTCAAATAAATTTTACATTGGGTATTTATATATACAAGTTTGGTAGTATATACCACACTACCATGGCAAGAAGGTTTGATCGAACCGAACCCATGACCTCTTCCATCATGCGCTAACACATTAAGCATATGAGACAAGGATACTTGTCAAGTTGTAAGATCTTAGAAACTCAAATGCTTATGTTGTCTGTAAGTCGATTAAAATTTTCACTCACCCATTTGTGTCATGTTTCATGGCTTATCATGTAGCAGACATACATATCATTTTCGGAATATTTGTTTGTTTACTGAAAATTAAGCCATAGTAGATATGACAACTGCATAGACATCAGGAAGTAGCATGTTCATTCCGAAAAGATCTTGATTTTTGGTCCCAAGTACGTCAAGAACATCTGTTATCCATGTTCGATCTGTGTATTACGAGGTGAAATAAGAATTAACTGAAATAGTACGTACCGTCAATATGGCAATAATTTGGAGATTGTTGGTCTTAAGTGGTCCATTTTAAATTGCTATTCAAATGGTCCGTTTTCTAATACCAAACTCTTTCAACGTAAATGGTAATGTAATTGTAGCCCAAGACGTACCATATTAGTATTTTTGGCTTATCGCATTTTCATGAGCCTTTTCTATATCCATGAACATGGCTTATATCAAACCTCTAACCTCTAATGGTTCCATGTCACATCAAAATAGTCCAAACTTGTGACCAAACCACACCTGTAAGATCATCATAATTATATTTAAAAGCGACATATTTACCTGTTTTTTCCTATCCCAAAATACTTTGTATCACAATTCACATCAATAGCAGTAAGATAATACATGTTTCTAGTTCTATCCAATGGATTTTAACTACTCATCCTTATTACCTATTACAATACGAAATACGGTCATAAATTTGGAACACTAGTTTGTTCACCTTACCATAAGCATACGGCAGGAACTGAACCATTGATTTCAGGAGGTCCATGTGAACTCCACTGAAATCAAAGGTTCACACATTACCGTATACTTACGGCAGTGTGAACAAACTTCTCTTTATAAATTTTACTTCTAAACACACAATCAAAAATAAGAATTTGAGGTTACATGACTGATTGTTATCCGGTTGGACTGGAGTGGTAACCAAATCTCTGAAAAATTAGCTTCTGCTACCATTTACATTAGGTAAATTCTTGGCAAGAAACCAATTCAAATGGCTTAATAGTTTATAACTTTTAGATTTCAGTAGGTGCAGATTGGGTGATTAAATATCTAAATGACTGTGTTACTTGAACTAAATTTAAAGCGCATTTAAGTAATGACTATAAATCCTGGTTACAATACAACACATTACAGTTTTAGAATACACCTAAAAAATATGTATTCGGTATATATGCGGTTATTAAAAGCTACAAACTGATGATATTTTGTTTATTTTCGGTGCAGCATGTTAAATTGTTAAATGAAGATCGCATTTCACGTGATGGCTAAGATCATGGAGATGTCAAATGAAGCCTCTGATATGAAAACTGCGCCATTGTGGAAGCAACCAGGATCTTCTTCACTTAATTACTTAAAAATGATTTTTATAGAAACAAACATAGATATGAAATCACACACACAAACACAAGATATTCCACCCAGCCACCATCTTTATTGATTCACAAAAAACAAATTTTGTTTACACTCAATGGATCAGAACCAACAATAAACAAAATTACAAGAATCAATAACCTTATTGAGATAGGAAAACAATATCTAAATGACTACAACTTTTGTTGGAGAAGAAGAGCAATGAAGAATGACGGCTAACCCTTGGACAATATGGAGGCACCAATAGGAATAGCTTTTCTCAACCCTCAATTCCTAATCTTCATCTTTAGGGCACAAGCCTTAGAGGCACACAGCCTCCACTATATTCGGTCATATCCTAATTCAATCCTGAAAGCTCTTTATATAGGAAAATAGAAGACCTAGGAAAATACCCAATTTGCCCCCTCAAAAATCTCCAAAAGATATGTTGTAGAAAACCAGGTCAAAACAGGTCACGTCGGCTCAGACTCTGACCAAACCCTCAGAAACCAATTCTCTGACAACTCAAACGTCTGGTCTGATGCCTTCATACGTCCGAATACCTGTTATGCCCACTTCTGCCTGTTTCAGCTGCATCTGCAGTTACCAATCTTCAAATCTCATGGCTTCTTCAACAACCATGTGATTACATGTAACAAATCACAGCACTCCACCTTGATATGAAATCACATCAACAAGTTAACCGACTACCATAGACATGCGATCTCACATATCACAACGCTCGACCTTAATCTGAAATTATATCAACACTCCAACAATCACCAAACTCATCTAGCTCTTTCTTCGACTCCTAGTCTCAATTAAAACCAACCTTGATTTCCTGGCAACGAGATACACTCAGTCGATTTGAAAGGACTACGACCACACCTCAATAACGTACAAACACAACCCACCGCCTGCAAAAGATGCATCTACCACCTGAGTCGCACTGTGCATCAACCAGCGGTCTAAAAGTGCTTGCAATTCCACAACGACACCTGTCTACCACTTGATCTGAGCTCCTTCCTCGATCACTCTGAATCCCTCGAGCATCATCGACGTGAAGACTCTTGACGAAAACATGAACCGAATCACCAAGGTACAGGCAAATCAAACCAATTGCCAATTTCTTCGTCTTCTTCCATCTTCCCTCATTCACATCTGAGGGCATCTCTTCATCTTCTTCAAGAAAACCATTGAGGCCTTCAAAATCCCCAATCAAAAATAGCCATCACCAAAAACGTCATCATATCCAACAAAAAATCAATTTTTCCAAACAAGAATCAATTTTTCTTTCCAATCCAAAATCACTTTAAGTTTTGCGATGATCTAGTTCCGATATCAACTGTTATGAAAACCGCGCCTTTGCGGAAGCGACCAAGATCTTCTTCACCCAATTACTTAAAGATGATTTCTATGGAAACAAATACAGATATGAAATCACATGCGCAAACACAAGATATTCCACCCAACCACCGTCTTTATTGATTCACAAAAAACAAATTTTGTTTACACTCAATGGATCAGAACAAACAATAAACAAAATTACAAGAATGAATAACCTTATTGAGATAGGGAAAGAATATCTAGATAACTACAATTTTTGTTGGAGATGGAGAACAATGAAGAACGACGGCTAACCCTTGAACAATCTGTAGGCACCAATAGGAATAGCTTCTCTCAACCCTTAATTTCTAATCTTCATCTCTAGGGCATATGCCCTAGAGGCACACAGCCTCCACTCTATTCGATCACACCTCAATTCAATCCTGAAAGCTCTTTATATAGGAGAATAGAAGATCTAGATAAATACCCAGTCTGCCCCCTCAAAAATCTCCAAAAGATATGTTGCAGAAAACTAGGTCAAAACAGGCCACGTCGGCTCAGACGTCTGACCCGAATAATCAGACGTCTGACTAAACCCTAAGCAACCAATTCTCTAACAACTCAGACGTCTGGTCTGATGCCTTCAGACGTCTGAATACCTGTTGTGTCCACTTCTGCCCCTTTCAGCTGCATCTCCAGTTACCCATCTTCAAATTTCATGTCGTCTTCAACATCCACGTGATTACATATCACAAATCACAACAGCCTCGTCTGCCTCTTTATATCATTATTTTAGTAGCAATCGTGTTTAGTGGTTTCCTTTGACATTATCCTTGTGGACTGCTTAAACAATGCAAATAATTGACAAATATGTCCATACTTGTTGTTTTATTTTATTTTTACGGTGGGCTACCAGTTTACTGTTATGGTTGAAAAATACTGAAAATAAACAATGCCAATTGTTGTTTCCCTGCACATGTGCAATAGAGTTTTTATTTGAAAAGAATTTAACTTGTGTATGGTCTTCTTTCAGTGTATTATATTCAGGTAACTGGGTTTTAATCGTGCTTAACCAATAGAGTTCGTATTCTCAGGTTTCTCTATTTTGAATTCTATTTCAGGTGACTGGGTTTTATTCCCATTGCTGAATTTTCTTCATGCTAAGTTGTATGTTGCCAATCATGTTCAGCCTTATATTTTCATGCTGTGAAAATTGTTTTGTTATATATGTATTGTTGTTATGTTTGTTTCCCTGAAATTGTTGTTTTCATTCATATATCATTTTTCATGTCAACTCTGTGCCATATTAAAGCCCAAAGACTTTTTAATACCAAGATTTCAACATAGTTCAATTGTGTATTCTTTGAAATTAGATCAAACATTAAATTTAATCTTGCTCACGTTTCCTGAATTGGATCCTCACTGAATATCACTGATTGCTATTAGGAAGTTTGCTGAGAACAGAATGTTCAGGTTTGTGATCACATTCGAAATCAAGATGAACAAAAGCTCTTTCCACTTCAGGTAATTCCTCTATCTTTATCTGTAGAGATTCGCCTATAGCATGCGCTTCCTTCAACGGTAGATCTTCCGGCAGCTCTATATCGACCTATTACCAAAATCTCAGAAAATCTCAAATCAATATTACATTAAAGAAGTCTGAATAAAAATAAATATACGAATATAACAAATAATCAAAACAAGGTAATAGCTTTACCTCAACGAAATAGAGAACTCCAAAAGTATAAGCCCGAACAGTATCGACACGTTTAATTTGAGGATCGTGTCGGATAACAAGGTATGTCAGTTTCTGAAGCATTTCAGGTGGAGCTGATTGTCCTACTAGTGAAACTAGAGGAGGAGGCATGGCTATTAAAATGATATCATTTTTTCAAAAGTAAAAACTACTTTATTTTCCTTCCAAAATTACCTGCATTTTCCCAAACTGTACCAGACCAATTCGTAATTGTATAAATTGCTAGAACAATTGCACCAGCAGGATCTATCCACCAGTAGTATTTGTTTGCAAGAACTGCAGCGGCTAAACCCACCACATTTGTGACAACATCAAAATAATGGTCCTGCGATGCAAACGAGAACATTCAATATTTCAACTTGTTAAATATATAAAATGAGTGTAAAATTTTAGGTAAACCTTAGCGTATGCCCGAACGATAGTATTTCCTGATGTTTTACAGTAAAGCCAAAGAGAGAGCTTTACCGCTGTGGCGGATAGCATTATTGCATACAACCATATCAGCTTGGTTGTCGAAAGTTTTTCAGTTGGAGAATTTTCTATTAGTTGTTCAACAGCTTGCACTAGTACTTGAAAGCCTAGTAGACATACGTAAGGGTTCTTTTATTAAATAAAACATACAATAAAAACTAAAGCAAGTTCAACTGACTAAACTGAAGCATTGAGATGGTATCAGTAAATAGTATATATTTCTTATAAGTAGTCGTCATTGATCTTATGGTCGAAAGGGGAGATACCTAGAGTAGCCATGACAGCAGCAAAAACAATGATACCCACGGGTTGTACACGTAATTTTCCAATAGGATATTTGTAAATATTTATGTTTTTCATTGACACATGTGTGAACCAAAGAATTCCTCCGGCCATAAGATCCAGTAACGAATCCAGCGTTGAAGCAGCAATAGCTATCGACCCACTTTTCACAGTAGCAAAAACCTATTACAAAATACATTCTGATATGATGTATACGTAAAAAAAATTCAGGAATTTGTTCCTATCTTCTTTGAACAACAAGATACAGAAAACTCTTATTGTATTTTGTTCATACCTTCAAAGCCAACAGTACAATGTTTGCGTAATTTGAAATCTTCATGGCGAACTCACTCTTTTCTTGTTCAAGTCGATCCTGACTTTCATTTATCTCAGGTTTGTCCAAACAGTCTACTTCATCAAACGATTCCAGTGTTGCAAACTGCTTTTCATAGTAATCTTTCTCTCCTAAAAGAGAAATTACGAAGCATGTAATCTATATGAAACAGTAACCTATGACTAATTAAAACAGAATAAGAGAAAACTTGAAATGAATTATACCTTGGATCAAACCGCCTGCATGAGAAAGATCAACGTAATAAGGCTGTTCAGGGTCGACGCCACTGCGAATTTTAGCGGGAAGCTTCGACATAAATTCTCTTCTAAGCGAACCAGCTGAGTTCCATTGCAGCTGCTGCCTCATCAATAGAGGTGAGGTAGGACTTTCTTCGTCTTCCATCGTTTATTTCTTTTTCAAAACGATATTCTAGTATGATGATACGAAGAATAAATGAAAATTAGAATCTGTCTTAGATTGATATAAAGCTTTTTTTCCCCTTGTTTTTAAATTCCAGTGTCACTATTCATGTCTCTTTCCATATTTTAATCGAATTCTATGGGCTTGGTAGGTATAGGGGATTGACTTTGCGTTTTGGCTTTATCTGCGCAGGTATGCGTTCCCTTCCGTTTTTGTTTATTACTGTTTAATGCAGTTTGAATATTTGATTAGTACGTAACGTTTGGAGTAATGATATTTGACTTTTCCTTAATTGAGTTTCTGTTTTTAGTTGTTGCATGTCATTTAATTTGTTTGTTTCTAGATGGTTCTTTACCGGGTGGGCATCCTCTGGACGGGGGTCCCTTGTTCTCCTGGTCCAGACCAATTGAATCACTCTATTTGAAGTGATTTACGTTTTTTCTTCTGAAATTCGAGCGTAATTCAGAAGGGTAAAGTGTAAATCACTCCAAAATGGGATGATTTGATTGATTGAAAGCACGAGGTTAGGATAATTGAACCCACCCTTTCTTTACCGGGTTGAATCATTCATGAATCCAGAATTCATACTGTTCGTTTTTGTATGCTGTTATGATTGCGTTTAAAATCTATGAGCAATTAGTGATCTACTAACAGTATTGCTTTGAATATTTCGTTGGCATAAATATCTCTTTGTTATTAATGCCCAGAAAGCTTGTTGGTGAATACATTTTTGTACATTTTTGCGGTTTACTCGAATAGCAATTCATATGAGACGGTTAACAACTTTCTAGTGATTTGAAATCAAAACGTGATTGTATGATTTGTATCGTAAAAAGACAGTTTAACACTTATGCTTTCAAAACAACTGTTAATAAGGATATCTTTTAACGAAAAGAAAAAGAAACATGCAAATAAACATGAGATTTGTGTATACATAAAGCATCAACCTTTTGTTAGGCTATGCCAAGAAGTTTGCACACAGCATATGTGTAATGTGTTGGAAATGTTTTATTACCATTAGTGAATTATTAAAAATAATGGAATAAATGTATGAATGGCTCATATAGGTGAATAGTCTCATATCATGAGATTATATAGAAGAGGCAAGCATTTATACTTATTTCTAAGAAATCATGTTGGGGTCTTGGGCTCCCAATACATGCTTTGTTATGAGGAGGGAAACCATGCATTATGACCACCACACGCGCGCGACCGACCGACTCGGTTCAGTTCGGGCTTGGCCTTTGTGGTGTAGACACTTATATTTTTTGGACCATAAAACTTAGCCTTTTTCGAACCTTTTTTTTATGGAAAAGATTTCTGTAACGGTAAAAACTCTTATCCCTCAATTTTAGCGGCCCACTAATCAGCAACCCTAATCATAATTCTCGTCCTATATATTGTCATTGGCTTCAGACGAGAATACCACCCGAATCACAATTCTCTTTTTTCTCTCAGCCGCCATTAAAAATTTTCTCTCAGTAATTCTCGAGCAGTATTTTAATTCAGAAAGTGCAAATCTGCACTGATTTGTTGTGCAAGCAAATCAGTTATTGTTTTAGAGGCTGTTTTATCCTAGAGACGGCGGCGAAGAAACGAACTGGTTTGCACTTCGACCAGATCGCCGAATCGTCTTCAAGAAAGCGACCTAGTCCGCGACTCAGCCATTGTTTCCCAACAATTTGAAGACGATCTGAAACAATGGCTTATAACTCAACCCTAGACGATTCTGCTCCACCCTCTGCTTTCCAGAACCCTCTCGTGACTGCTGCTCCATTCAGATTGGAAGCTTGCATTTCAGACGATGGCATTAGAAGATGGAGTTCTTCCTCACCATTAGAAAGGTTGTGGCTGCGCTGACTATTGACAAACCGCAGCTTCCAGATAAACCTGACGAGGCTGATGCAGCGAAAATGGCATCATGGACTGAACAGTCAAAGCAACTGCAGACCTGGACTGAACAGGATTACCTATGCAAGAACTTTATTCTGAACGGACTGAGCGATGATCTCTATGATTACTATAACTCAGATGAAAAGACAGTAAAGGAGATCTGGGAAGCACTGAAGAAGAAGTATGATACAGAGGAGGCAGGGGCAAAGAAATATGCTGTGAGCCGTTACCTAAAGTACCAGATGACTGATGATAGATCTGTAGAGATGCAGTCTCATGAGCTGCAGAAAATAGCTCATGAGATCATCTCCGAAGGTATGGTCTTGGACGAACAATTTCAAATTGCTGTTATCATTGACAAACTACCCCCAAGCTGGAAAGATTTTAAGAATGTCTTGCGACATAAGACTAAGGAATTTTCCTTAGAGAGCTTGATTACACGCCTTCGTATTGAGGAGGAGGCACGCAGGCAGGACCAGAAAGAAGAGGTGCTGATTGTGAATAACAACAGTACTAAGAAGACCACTCCCGCTGTTCTGAAACCAAATCAGAAATCTTTTAAGAATCGGAACAGACGCAACAAACAGAATGGGAATCCACTAGGAAACCCTAAAGGACAGCAGAAACCAGCCCAAAAGAATGACTCTGGACAGTTGTTTCTATGTTACAACTGTGGAAAACCAGGTCATATGGCACGTAAGTGTCGGAACAGGCCAAGCTCTGCACCGCAGGCTAACCCGACTGAGGAGCCTCTTACGGCTATGATTACTGAGATTCACCTTGTTGGTGGATCTGAGGGTTGGTGGGTAGACACTGGTGCTTCTCGCCATGTCTGCTATGATCGTGGCATGTTCTCGACATACACGGCTGCTGAAAATCAGAAAGTGCTGTTGGGAAATTCTCACACCACTAGAGTTGCGGGGATTGGCAATGTGGAACTCAAGTTCACCTCTGGAAAAACTGTAATTCTGAAAGATGTTATGCACACTCCAGAAATAAGGAAGAATCTGGTCTCTGGCTTCCTCCTTAATAAGGCTGGTTTCACTCAAGTAATTGGGGCTGATTTGTACACCCTAACTTATAAGGGAACTTTTGTGGGAAAGGGTTATGCTTGTGAGGGTATGTTTAAACTGAATGTTGAATCTAATAAAATGACTACTTCTGCTTACATGTTGTGTGATTTTAATATCTGGCATTCTAGATTATGTCATGTTAATAATCGAATAATCTGTAACATGAGCACCCTAGATATGATACCTAAAATGACAGAATCTGAACTTGATAAATGTGAATTCTGTACACAAGCTAAAATCACAAAGAAACCTCACAAATCTGTTGATAGAGTTTCTGAACCCTTAGACTTGATTCATTCTGACATATGTGAACTAGATGGCACTTTGACTAGGCATGGACATCGTTATTTTATTACTTTTATTGATGACTGCTCTGATTTCACATATGTATACCTTATGAAAAATAAAAGTGATGCTTTTGATATGTTTAAAACATTCAAAACTGAGATTGAGAATCAAGAAAATAAAAAAATTAAGAGACTTCGTAGTGATAGAGGAACAAAATACAAATCTAATTCAATTCTGGATTTCTATAAACAACATGGTATAGTACATGAGAGAACTGCACCCTATTCTCCTGAAATGAACGGTAAAGCAGAAAGGAAAAATAGGACCTTTACCGAACCAGTAGTTGCCATATTATTAAATTCTGGTGCAGTAAAACATTAGTGGGGGGATATTTTATTGACTGTATGCTATGTTCTGAATAGAATCCCCAAAACTAAGAATAAAATTTCTCCTTATGAAATTTTAAAGAATCATAAACCCAATGTCTCATACTTTAGAACTTGGGGTTGTTTAGCTTATGTTCGCATTCCAGACCCTAAGGGAATAAAATTGGCAAGTAGAGCATATGAATGTGCATTTATAGACTATGCTATTAATAGCAAAGCATATAGATTTTATGACCTTAATGCACATAATATAATTGAATCAAATGATGCCGATTTTTATGAAACTAAATTTCCTTTTAAATTAAGGAATAGTGGGGGCACTTCAAATATGCCAATTAGAACAGAACTTAATGGAAATTCTGAAGCTGAACCTAGAAGAAGTAAAAGAGCAAGAATCATAAAAGACTTCGGTTCAGATTTTTGTGCTTTTACTATTGAGGATGATCCCATAAACCTCCAAGAGGCCTTATCTTCTTTAGATGCCGATTTTTGGAAAGAGGCTATAAATGATGAGATGGATTCTTTAGAATCCAACAAGACTTGGCACTTGGTAGATTTACCCCCTGGTTGTAAATCTATAGGCTGTAAATGGGTACTTAAAAAGAAATTAAAACCTGATGGCACTATAGATAAATATAAAGCACGACTTGTAGCTAAAGGTTTTAAACAAAAAGAAAATATAGATTTCGTTGACACTTTTTCACCTGTAACTAGAATAACATCCATTCGGGTTTTAATCTCACTTGCTTCCATTCATAATTTACTTATACACCAAATGAATGTTAAAACTGCTTTTTTGAACGGTGAATTAGACGAAGAAATTTATATGGAGCAGCCTGAAGGATTTGTAGTACATGGTCAAGAACATAAAGTATGTAAATTAGATAAATCATTATATAGTTTAAAACAAGCACCTAAACAATGGCATGAAAAATTTGATAACTTAATCATTTCAAATGGTTTTAAAGTTAGTGAAAGTGACAAATGCATTTATTACAAATCTGAGAATGATATTTGCACTATTATATGCCTTTATGTAGATGACCTACTCATTTTTGGGTCAAATATTCATGCCATAAGCTCAGTCAAATCCTTATTAAGTGTCAATTTTGATATGAAAGATCTAGGTGAGGCGAGTGTAATACTTGGTATTAAGATTACTAGGTCAGAAAAGGGAATTTCTTTGGATCAATCTCATTACATTGAGAAGATACTAAAGAAATATAATTACTTTGACTGTAAACCTGCAAGTACACCATATGATTACCGTGTAAAGTTATTTAAGAACACTGATGAAGGTGTAAGACAGTCTGATTATGAGAGCATCATTGGCAGCCTTCGGTATGCCACTGATTGTACTAGACCCAACATTGCCTATGTCATGGGATTATTGTGCAGGTTTACTAGTAGACCTAGTATAGAGCACTGGTAAGCTATTGAAAGGGTAATAAGATACCTTAAACGAACCATGAACCTTGGATTACATTATGAAAGGTTTCCAGCTGTACTTGAAGGATATTCCGATGCAGATTGGAATACCTTATCTGATGATTCTAAAGCGACCAGTGGCTATATATTTAGCATTGCGGGAGGAGCTGTTTCTTGGAAATCCAAGAAACAGACTATTTTGGATCAGTCTACTATGGAGTCTGAGATGATAGCACTAGCTACAGCTAGTGAAGAGGCAGAGTATTTGAGAAATCTGCTAGCTGAGATTCTCTTATGGGAAAAACCGATACCAGCTGTGTTGATACATTGTGATAGTACCGCGGCTATTGCAAAAGTTCAAAACCGTTATTATAACGGTAAGAGACGACAAATAAGTCGTAAGCACAGTACGGTTAGAGAACTACTTTCCACAGGTACCGTTAGAGTGGATTACGTACGTAGTGAGGAAAATTTGGCAGATTCTTTGACGAAAGGACAGTCCAGAGAGAAAGTCCATAACTCTTCTAAAAGAATGGGACTATTGCCCTTAGATTGTTGAGTCATGCACAATGGTAACCCGACCTAAATGACTGGAGATCCCAAGAACTAGGTTCAATGGGTAATAACAAGTTGTGTAGTGATATGAGTTGAACATGCTATTTAATAAACCAAGAAGCATGTATTCCTGAAGTGATTAGAGGATGAGTTAATAGAAACTCTTAATGAGATCTATACTCTATGTGGAGTGGAGTACCTACCTTTAGGAGTGCTCTTGATAGACTCACCTTTGTGAATGTGGAAATGTGGTCGTTTCCTATGGAGTTTCGGGCAAAACTTCTAGAGCATTCACTAAACTAGGATAGACGTGCATGACCATAAATGCACGGGCTTATTTGATTGCACTATAGAAAAGGTTGTGTGTGGTTTGATGTCATGAATAGAGTTCAAGACTACGTGTCACTCTAGTAAAAACTGAATCTTATTCACTATGCAAAGGTTCAAGTCGAAAGACACCTTTGTTTATGCACAATCTTATGCTTTTTAAGAAACTGCTCGAAAATATTTTTAAAAATTCAAGTGGGGGATTGTTGGAAATGTTTTATTAACATTAGTGAATTATTAAAAATAATGGAATAAGTGTATGAATGGCTCCTATGGGTGAATAGTCCCACATCATGGGATTATATAGAAGAGGCAAGCATTTATACTTGTTTCTAGGAAATCATGTTTAGGGCCTTGGGCTCCCAATACATGCTTTGTTGTGAGGAGGGGGACCATGCATCATGACCACCACACGCGTGCGCGACCGGCCGACTCGACTCGACCCGGCCCGGTCCGCTTCGGGCTCGGGCTTTGTGGTGTAGACACTTATATTTTTTGGACCATAAAACTTAGCCTTTTTCGAACCTTTTTTTTATGGAAAAGATTTCTGCAATGGTAAAAACTCTTATCCCTCAATTTTAGCGGCCCACTAATCAGCAACACTAACCCTAATTCTCGTCCTATATATTGTCATTAGCTTTAGACGAGAATACCACCCGAATCACAATTCTCTTTTTTCTCTCAGCCACCATTAAAAAATTTCTCTCAGAAATTCTCGAGCAGTATTTTAATTCAGAAAGTGCAAATCTACACTGATTTGTTGTGCAAGCAAATCAATTATTGTTTTAGAGGCTGTTTTATCCTAGAGACGGCGGCGAAGGAATGAACTGGTTTGCACCTCCGACCAGATCGCCGAATCGTCTTCAAGAAAGCGACCTAGTCCGCGACTCAGCCATTGTTTCCCAGCAATATGTCTATCAACAGAACACTACGAACAACCTAACAACGATCAAATTAAATTAAGTAAAAATTGATAAAAAAATTATCTGCTCGCGTAGTCAGAGCAAATTAAACTATTAGGTAGCCTTTGTTTTCGTGAATGGACATCAACGTTGGCGTAGGCACGCGTCCAAAGTAAACTCCACACATTACCCATTCCAGACGAATAGCTCAAAAAGTGACGTTCGCATCAGAGGCATCTGACGCAAAAGAAAATTTTGGATCTGTTGGTCCTCTCTTCCTCCCCTATATAATCACCCCCAATTCCAATCCATTTCCTCACCATAATCCAAAAATTCAAGTTTAGATTTGCGTTCAACCGTCGATTTTTTCAGATTTTTGATATTATATTTGCATTTTTTAGCTTCGTTAAACGTTTTTTTCGTAATTTTTTGATTCTTTTTTTTTTCAAAATGGCTGCAAGTCAATCTTCCTTTATACGTTCCATTGGCCAATGGAATAACAACACCACAAATGCTTTCATCGATGAATGCATGGAAAATCTGGACTTCCGTGCGCATAACGTGGGAAATTAGTACCAACCTATCGCGACGGTGTTCAACCAACGCATCTGCTTGGACTATATTGCAAATAAAATGAAGAACAAGTTTGACAATATGAAGAATGACTGAAATCCGTGAAACAAGCTGCTTCAGATTCATGGCAGGCAATGGGATGAGCAGATAGATACCGTCGCTGAGATGGATGATTGGTGGACGACGGTGCTTGTAACAACCCGAGTTTTAGTGGTTACCTACAATTAATTAATTGTGTTAACATTAAAAGTTTGGTTTTGTGGTTTGATTAGAAAAAGGTGGATTTAATCATTAAAGTGATTAAATTGAGGCTTGTTGTAATAAATTGATAGAAAAGTTAATTTTGGTGAAATAAACATTTTGGCAATACATGATTATTAAGTGGTGTTACAAATGATTTTTGTAACATAGAAAAAGGATTTGAATATAATTAGGAGAACTATTAGGGTTAAGCTCATATAAAAACAAATTTGGTGGAAATAAATGTAATTATTGATTGAAATATATGATTGTTGGATTCTAGGTTGAAAATGGAATTTTGATAGAATGTGTAATATAAAATATACACATATATGCAAGATTTGTCATGAATAATAGTAAACAAGAAAATATGTATTTTTCTAAGCTTTGATAATTTATTGTTCTAAAATCTATACATTTAAAAATTATTTAATTTAATGTATTCCAAAAGTTGTGCAAATTAAGTAAAAGTGTCTATATTTTGTACAACTTGATGTAAATTGGAAATATTGATGTTATAAGCTTTTGAATTATTTTATAGATAGTGTTATAATTTTTACTTATATCATTTGATGTTTATATTTGTGAATTAGGAGAACATTAAGTGTAAACATGGTTCAACAAGGTTAACATAGGCTAACTATAAGTAAAATTAGCCTAAACACTTAACAATTAATTATTAGAGAATTTTTGGGCTTAACGGCTTATTTGGGCCCTAACAAAGTATTAAGGAGGAAGCCTCTAGAGAAAGAAAGAGAGGGTACGTACTCTTTCTCTAGCTATCATCTTCTTCCTGAGAGAAATAAAGAAACCTAAGAAGAAAATTTTACAATCATCTAAATCCAAGTCCCTTCTCTACTTAATTTGTTGAAATTGGAAGCTAATTGGGATCTACAGTAGGTAATATATTCCAAAGCCTAATTTATTTTGATTTTATTCTATGATTTGTAGAAATATTTTTATAAGTTGAATCATTCCATCTACATGTTGCTCTAACTTCAATTTCAGATGAAAGTAGGTCTTTTTCATGCTCTAGAGCCCCAATTGCCTCCAAAGGCATCGTTTTGCTTGCCAAAACTTCGAAGTTTGCTGCCATAAATTGTTTTATCGCTATTAGGAACGATATGTAAGCAAAAACGCTTACAATAAGCTCGGTTTTGTCAATTTTAATTTCATTTGATGAAATCCCGTAGTTGTTTATGTTTGATTTCTTTGAATCTCGTTTTTCTGAAAATGAGCTATAGTAAAATTAACATAACTTCTTCATTTATTATCCGATTTGGATCAAAAAAAATTTGTTGGAAAGCTGATTCAAGAAGGAACGATTTCTCTTCAGATTATATTTTGATTTTTTTTGCCGTTTGAAGGACCTGAAACATGTTTGAATACGAAAGTACAATTCTGTCGTTGATAGAAATTTTCGTTTTTCTGAAAATGAGTTGTAGTAAAATTGGCATAACTTCTTCGTTTGCTATCCGATTTGGGTCAATTTTTTTTTTTGGAAATCTGATTCAATAAGAAACGATTTATCTTCAGATTATATTTTGATATTCTGCCGTTTGAAGGACTTGAAACAGGTTTGAATACGGATGTACAATTCTGTTTTTGACAGTAATTTTTTGAGTTTTAATCTGAAATTGTTTTTGCTATATCTTTCTCGTTTTTGATCGTAATTTGACGATCTTGGTCAATTTGGAAAGCTTAAAGCCTAAGCTACAATTTCCTTTTATTCATTTTACCAGATCTTGAAGTTAAGTTAGTTAAAATCTTACTTCTTCGCCGTTGTCCTGAGAATAAACGACAGCTACATTGAATTTTAAAATCTGGGAATTGTAGTCATTGTAACTCCTTCACACTAAGTCCGATTTTAATGATCTTCATATCATTGGAAAGCTTAAACTTAGTAGAACATCTTTCATTTGATAAGTGTTTTTAGATTTTAATGTTTGTTATGTTAAAATCTGAATTCTTTACAACAGGGCTGATATTAGTATTGTGTTTAATTTTCGGATTTTGATGATATTTTGCCATTTCCACAATTCCGGTAGCATTCTTTTGATGAAACTTGATGTTATTAGATTTCAATGATGTCCATCAATGGACTAATTCAAATTTGAAGAAATATGTGATTTAAATTTGATTTAAATCTCATTTGAATTTAAATATTGGTTAATATCGACACTGAGTAATCTTAATGATTTTGAATGATTTTCATTCTAGCTAAATTTTAGCGAATTCTTAAAAACAATGGTATGGAATATAAATGTTTTTAAGTTATTTTAAAAGATTTTTAATCAAATTATTTAGTATTCTAAAGTATTATATAAATAGATAATCTGTTGAAATAAGGGTTCTTCTTTATAAAGCTTATATATATGTTTCTTAACATCGTTTAAATGTCCTAATTTCTATATAAAATATATTATAGTCTATTCTTCTGAATTTCGATGTATGAGAATGAGAATTAAACGATTTAGTAAAAAGAAACATAGGATGAGACATGTGTTTTTACTTTATCGCTTAATATCGGACTTGTACGATTGAAACCGTTTTGATGCGATGTTTTGAGATGTTGCCAAATTTTGGCGAAGGCCATTGGTTCTAGAACTACTCAAGTGAAGTATGCTCGATGATGAACCAACCACGATGCTATGTAAACTTGCCGATGATACGAAGCAAGTTATTCTATGATGAATTCATGATGTTTTGATGTTTATAAATTCATGATATTTTGATGTTTATGATGGATTTTTACTTGTCGATAAGATGAGACAAGTTAGATTGCCACTTAGTACTCGTCCGAAAGAGAGAAAGATGAGACGAGTTTGGTATCTTTACACCCGCCGATGAGATGAGGCGGTGTATATTTGATGATGCTTTATGATGTTTTCTAGTGTGGTATCGACTGAAGGTTGGTAAACCATTAGGTGCAAACGTATGGTATGGGACATACGTTGACGCCTTATGGGTTCTTAACCGAGAGGTTGAGACACATTCAAGATGTTACTAGTACTATTACCGAGTACACGATTGGAGTCATTAGGATGATTCTCACTATTGCTATCATGATGATTACGATGTTTGTGACTCCAATCACCACGATGTTATTACTCGGATTTTGTGACTAAGGGCATTACGATGTTTCGGCTATAGTCTTTAAGATGTTTAAGACGTTTAAGATGTTTATGGTCCTGGTCATCACGATGGATGGTACCAAAACGTAGTACTAGTCAAGAAGTTAAGAACGTGCAGTTTTCTACGATGTTTTGATTTTTTGAATTCACCTTTTTGGATAATGATGTTCGAATAAGGCCTTGAGTATAAAACGGGCCAAGATATATTATTTTTATGATGATTTCGAATATGATGTTTTGAACCCTTTTTGGGTGCTGTCAAGTTAGATTTGTGATATTTTTTTACTATACCGGTGAAATGAGGTATATATTATGGTGATTATTTTATGATGAGTCCGAGTAATGGATTTGAGATGTATTTATATTTATACTAATGAGATGAGATATAATAATTAAGAAGTTTTTATAAGATGAGTTTTATGGTATATTGAATTGTGTTAATATTTAGTATGTGCCGATGAGACGAGGCATATTTGTATATGTTTATCCTTAGTTTAAAGATTATGGTGCATGGTTATGTTGTATCCTTCTTTATAGAGACAAGTGATTCTTTAGAAGTTTTTAATCGATGTTTAATTGGCATTGTCGATGATATGAGGCAAAGGCAATGATTAATTGAGTTTTACCTTCATGACCTAGTTTGTAGATATTCCATGCTTAAGCATTGTTTTTATCACTTGAGCGTAGTCATAACTTAGCCATCTTGTAACAACCCGGAAAATCTGAGCCAGTTTAAAAAATTTAAATTGGCTATTTTAGTGGATTTTAAATATTTAAAATAATAAAAACGAAAAGTAGTTTGAATCAATGTTTGAAAATAAATATAATTATTTTAAATTATGAACAAGGTCTGAAATGGCGCGACAGTTTCAAAATTTCAATTCAAACTTTGACTGACTGTACCGGGTGCAAAATAAAACGGATTTTGGTGAAACCAAAAATATTTAAATCTGTTTATGAATATCTTTCTAACAAATCTGAAAAATCGAAGTTTCAGAGCGGGAATCAAAAGTTATGGCCAAATGAATTTTCAGAAAGGTCGTTATAGAGAATATATAGCCCTTGAAAATAGACATTTTGCAAACGACCTCGGAATTCGACGAAACCACTTTTTTTGGATCCGGGATGTTAAATTATTGCTAGGTTTCAAATTTCATAATTTTTGAAGCTAGTATGTGTGTGTGGAAAAAGAAAACGTATTTGGTTGATTTTTGTTAAATTGGATCGACCAGAAATGACCATTTTTCAAACAGTCTCAGAATTCGACGAAACTAGTTTTGTTGGGACCGTAGCGTCAATACATAGCTAGATTTATTTTTATGGAATTTTTCGAATTAGTTTGTAGCCCTGGCAAATTAAAATGTACGTTCAAATCGAATATTGAATGTTTTACATTTTGATTTGAAGAATAACTGACTGAAACAGTCGAATGGGCCTATGAAACATATCCCATTGTGTTCGGAATGGAGGTATTTAGCTAGGGACGACAGTCGTTGGGTTTGGATTGGAGTTCGTATAACATAAGGGGTATTTTTGAAAATTTAAAAATATATAAATATAAAAAAAATCCCGACCAATCAGATTCTTTCTTCTCCCCAGGTCAAACTCGATCCTCGCTCTCAATAAACGGCGGAAAAAGCTCCAGTGGAGTTTTTTTGTAGTTCTTCCAATTCTCTTCAAATCCATATAAGATTTGAAATTTATCGTTGCTTCGTTATGGAGTTTCGGGTCTCGAAAGTCGAGCCCTTTCCAGCGCCGCCGCGCCACCTATAGGCCACCGAAGTGGGCCCCGCTTCAGGCACTAGCACGACTCTCCCCCCTCTTCGTCGCTGCGAAGGCCGATCGTCGATCCGCTTCACCTTTTGCACGAAAAATCCAAACCTAGTTTGGAACCCAGTGCTGAAAGGTACGGCTTTGATTATTTTGAATTGATTTTCACATTTAAAAGCGTAGCAAACTTATAAAAATCATATCTTTTTGCTATTTGGTCGAAATCCAGTGAAACAAGAGACGCCGAGACCGTGAGGATGTCTTCTACATTCTAGAAGAGACCGCATATTTTTCTGAGCCTTCTACAATTTTTGGTAGAGTGGAACCCAATGTGAGATTTCTAATTTATAAACGATATGGAAAACAATGATGTATAAATTATATAGTCGATGTATGAGTTATATAAGCGTTGTACACCTCATGTATAAGGCGTTGTATAAGTTGTACGTTCAATGTATAAGTTACATATGCATTGTAAAAATTATATATGCGTTGAAATGATTGAAATGAAGTGAAATGAAATTGAAATATATTTATATACGAATATATATATATATACACACTCCCCTCGTCCACAGACCATGGACGATATTTATTGGTTGTGATATTGTTTGGATTATTGGTTGATGTGAATTTGGTGAAAATCATGAATGATTGATTGTGGTTGAAAAATACCTGTTTGTGGTTGAGAATTATTTTGGATGAAACCACATAGGATTAGTTTGTGGAAAAGAAAAATAAACATGCTTGTCTGCGTATAGATGCATGAATTCCCCATTGTCAAAAACCATGAGGTTTTAAGGTAGAGTGAGGAGCCGTACTAGGGACGGTCCCGGTTTTAACTACCCTGCCGTTATGCTGCCGAAATTTTCAATAATATTCATGTGTTAGAATGATTTTCATGTGTTGAATAGAAATTCATGTGTTGAGTAGAAATTCATGTGTTGAATGAAGTTCATGTGTTGAATAAATTCTTTGAAAGATAAAAATAACATTTTTATTATATATATAGACTATATAAAATATTAGTATTTTAAATAAATTGTTTTAACACCAAAAATAACATTTTTACCTTATGTATGAACTATATAAAACAATCGTGTTTTGAAATAAATTGTTTTACAATAAAAATCACATTTTTATTATATATATAAACTATAGAAAATATTCATGTGTTGAATAGAAATTCATGTGTTGAATGAAGCTCATGTGTTGAATATATAGATTAAACAATAAAATCTACATTTTTATTGTGAATATGAAGTGCTGAAAATATTCATGTGTTGAATAAATATTTTTGATGATAAAAATATCATTTTTATCAAATATATGAAGTGAATATGGTTTTGAAATCGAAGAATCGATTATATTTATATATATATATATAATTAAAATAAATCAAATAACGAAACTGTAGTTCATATTTTGAAACCGTGATTTCAAACGATTAGTGCTGGAGATCCGACCATCGGATTTTCCCGAAACCGAAACCGTTGGGTTCGCCTTGGAAATATCTTTCCAACGACACCCACTTTGTGAAGATCCAACGGTTGGATTGTCTGGAGTGTTTAATTCAAATCTGATGAAAAATAGCGTCGGAATCGATTATATTTTTATATATATATATATAATTAAATTAAATTGAATAACGACGCTGCAGTTCGTATTTTGAAATCGTAACTTCAAACGATTAGTGCGGTAGATCCGACCGTCGGATTTTCCCAAAACTGAAACCATCGGATTCGTTTTGAAAAGATCTTTGTAATGATATAAAATTTGTGAAGATCCAACGGTTAGATTTTCAGATACGTGTAAATCAAATCTGAAGAAAAATAGCGCCACGGCCGCGTTATGGCCTGAAGCGTCGTTTGAGTGAAATGGCTAATTTTTAATAAATAAAAATAGCGATAAATCATGATAAAATATTATAAACGATATGGAATGGAAATAAACTGAATTTTCTTGGTTTATGTGATATTTGATGGTTGAATGTGTTTTGCGTGAAAATTTCATTAAAGAACAATATTATTGATGTCGAAAAATTTAACCATTGAAGTGAATTGATTTGAAATTCTAAATATACGTGAATTATTTGAAAAGGCCTAGTTGATTCTCATTTCAAATAATTGATCGACGATTGAAAGTCGAATATATGAAGACGGTGCAAGACCGATGATCTTCACATCGAATGGAAGGGTGCTACTGATGCTCATGATAGGAGTAGCTACCTTGAAGGGGCTGAAGTAGTAGCTGTCCGGACGTACTTGTTGATTGTACGGATATGCGAGGTATTGAGTGCCTCCGGTTTCGTTCAGACCCAGAACGAACTTGTAAATGGACTGTGTGTCTCACATTGGATTTTGTTCTGTGCTGATTGATATCTATTAAATATATATCTTTTTGGCGGCGGAGAATTTATTCTCTTGCTTAACGCCCTTCTTTGAGACGTATGAGCTCAGAGGTTATATATCAATAGAAATCAATCGCATGGAGTGAATTTCCTGTGTGGCATGCCTAAGTGGCAGATGATCAAGGCTTCTGTTGAAAAGCAAAGTCTTGTGGGTGATGATCAAAGCGCAACCTGTGTGGCATAGCTTTGTGTATAACGTTGATTCGTGAGCCTCACACCCCGGTATGAACCAGAAACGGGAGAGGATCCAGGGAGAACATGCGTCTCTTTCTAGCTAGGGTGGTATCAGTAACCTACCAGCTCTGACATTTACCCGTGTGGTTGTTGGATTGCGAGGCGCCTCGGATATGGAGTCATTTGGCTCATTTACGCCCCATAGGGCGGGGAGACGTATTGTTCAGGGTTTTATTTTAATCCGCTGTGTGTGGACCGACCCTGTGGCTCCTAGGTGCAGTTGCGGCTGTAGCCTGAGACATGGGCTAGATTGTCTCGAATTCGGTAAGGACTATCTTTTGCCTTGGTTCATGACGGAAATCCAATTTCCAAATACGATACCGTGCGGTTTTGATTGTATACCTATATATGGCGACATAGTGGTATGGGGCATTAATGCCGTCTATGATTGATACTTATGATTTGAAATTGTTTTTGAAACATTTAAACACTAGTAATAATATCAAATGCTTTTGTTTTATTCGTATTAAGCATATTTTGGCCATTATAAGGTAAAACTCTATCCTCCGGTTTGTGTTGCATTGTGATATAGGAACCGAGTCTTATAATGGCTTCATTTTTATAAAAAGCATTACGATGTTTAAAAGATTTACTTGTTTAAAGCACTGGCAATCCAATGGAGTAAACCTGTTCCGCGAAAGTGGCGTGGTCCTGTGATTGGCCATATTATAAAATGTGTTAAGTAGATTTCTCATACCAGTCCCATGACTGACTCGTAGTTTGTTTCACTTGCAAACTCAGGTGCCCCTTTTTCTACACGGGCAGCCTTATATTCAGGTTTTAGCAGGCTCCTTCTGTATGGCTGGAGCTGAAGATGGATTCTATCATTTATCTCTTTCTATGTTGTTTAGCTCCTATTGTACATATTATGTTCTGTTTTCCGCTGTAGACATTTATGTATAGCTGAACTGTATTTGTACTAAGTATGATCCTGTATACTGTGTAACTCTGATGATTATGTTTATCCAGTGTATTCTATTGTACATTATCTGGTGTATTTAATTATTTATGTTCTGCTGTTATCTGTTTATGTGTTATATTCCAAAGATTACCCTTGCCACCGTCGTATGGGGAATGGGGTTGTCACATATCTCTTATTGTTATCATGAAGAGATATCATTTCTTTTCATAAGGAATTGTTAGTGTATGACATGGTATTTTATATAGGAGGATATCACATTTTTCATTCGCTCAACCTTATCTATTGATTTGTTTTGTTATAAATGTAACTAGCCTAATTCGAGTATTATTATGATCATGAAGTTTAGATTGTCTTATGAAAACTCCCTTTGTGGTTCACACCTTTACTCATTCCATTTAGTTATATTATAATTAGATGAACCATATCTAAATAAGATACATTGCATTCTTTTATGCAATCATGATGGATCATTGATATACTACACTAGAGATACTTGATGACTTATATCATCCCATTAGTAATCATGGAACGGTCTTTCCCGTACCTTGTATTATCAGTACCTTTACTAATGATAAGTTCTAGCCTACCTGGCCCGTGTGTTTTCACTCGGGTCAGACCGAGTTTGTTTCATGTTTAGCTCTTCTCTTGGTCTTAGCTGGTTCTTAGTGCTATCATTTAAGATTGAGTCGTTTCTTTGGGATTGTTCACATACTCATGGCATATTATCGAGATTTGAGTCTTTACCTTTCGTATATTGAGTAGTCGTCATACCACTTTAATATATTATTTGTATTGTACTTGGATGTATCATTGTATATGTATGCATGTATATATATATATGCGTGTGTGTGTATATATATGTATCTGTACTGTTCTGTGATGTCGTTATAACGTATTGTTCTGATAGATCCATATTCATCTATGGCTTAGTCTCAAGTATTTATTGAATGCGTCGATCCTCTTGAAAAAAATTTATAACATTTGCCGTCTTGTTCAGTAGAAAGTTGAGACAAGGTTATAGTTGGTCGCACCTAACCAGCCCTATTCTCCGCATTGGCAGACAGAATTACTATGTAATCCTCTTTGTTAATGTGGGTCTCGGGGTGGGGCGTTACAGTTCCAGTAGCGTATCACAAATTAAAGAATGGAACCCCCGCGCAATTCAGAGAGCTGGACTCACTTTTTGGAGGATGCATTGGAACTAACAAATGTCAGTACATAGTTCCGGCCTCTCCACCCTCATCTACACGAGGCCCAGATGTACAACGATTTTTTAGGGGCGGCACTACTGAGATCTCAAGTCGTACGACTCGTAGGCATGTCAGATCCAGTGTTATTCCTTCTCGTTTTGCTCCTACTTCCATGGTCCGAGATGAGTTTATTGATCTGTGCATGTCAGTACGCCATGAGGATGATGATTACCTCGAGTGGGAGTTGGCGGTTGTTTTGTCAGAGAATGACAGAAGGGTCCACAGCGTTTTTTATTCTCTAATTGACAAACCTGCACATCTTAGGGGTTGTATTCTTCATTATGTTCATAAGCTAAGGACTAGACATCTATAGTTATCATTTGTATTTGTTGTTGCTTTTTACCTTGGTGTTGTGTTTGCATGTTTGAATTGTTTTATTTTTATGAAATGGTATTCTGCGTTGTAATGGTGTTTGAATTATGAAATTTAAATTCCACAATTTGTATTTTGCAATTTGTATTATGCATTTAATAAACATTATAATAAACACAAATACAAAAACAATAAAATAATAACTCTACCGCTTTCAGTTTCCCCCTTTCCTAAAAAAAACACATTTGCCATTTGCAATAATTCCCATTTCAATACCCCTTCAAAATACCTCTTCCTGTTAACAAATACACCCTTAAAGTGGTTCTCACATCAGCATTTGGAATTATCCATGAACTGATTCTATTCATACATCCATAATTTCTTAATAAACATCGTGAAATGAAATGATATAGTATACACCAAAAATTTCTTTTCGTACACCATGTCATTCACAAAATTACCCTTTTATATTTTAATCATCTTCAACTTTTTGGCCTTAAAACTAAATTACATAAACCTGAGAATTCATTACAATAAATTTACCTAAAAGTAAAAAAACTTTAATTTTTAACACTAGTATTGTAAACAATTTGATTGTTTTTATTTTAAAAATCAGCCCTGCTTTTAGATGATTGAACACAGTGAATTAGAGTGTTTAGTTGTAAGAACATCTCCAATAGAATTATGGGTCATAATATTACGACTCGTAATATTACGCGTAATATTGGATGGAGGAGCCAACAACAAAGCGATGATTTTATCAGCGTTGATGTTTAATTTGATGATTTATGGTTGGGCACTGATAAAATCAGCGCCCTATATAAATTTCAGTAAATACTTTCAGTCCCCAAGAATTAAAAACATGCTGCCATAATATTTTGGTCCCCAGAACATGACATGCGGCTATAATATGGTCTCTGAAGCATTCTTTTCAGCCAGTGTTTGGCCTTTTCCATTTTCGGGGCGCTGATTTTATAGGAGCACTCCGATTTAATCAGCGCACGCTGATAAAATCGAAGCCCGGGGCCAATTCAGATTTCAGGATTGGTCCCGTAATATTTGGTTGAATATTACTATTCATAACATCTGTTGGGTGCGTTTGTTCCCCAAATTCAGAATTCAGGGGCTGAATTGGGAAACCGTTGGACATGCTCTAACTAAATTGGTATTTTTGGTTTTATTAACTTCATAAAATTCTACAGATTTAGTCGTATATTATTGATTTTAAAGTTTTAATTAGATGCATTATCAGGAAGGATTGAAAATGCAATTAAGTATAAGGGTAACATTGTCATGGTTGTTCTTATTAAAAGATTGGTGTATGTTAAGAAATTATTGGTGTATAAATAGAATTTTCCTTGTTCGAGAGAGTTCAAATCTGTTCGGCAACGAGAACGTTTTAGGCTTCCTCTTCAATTTTTTTGGCCAAAATAAGGTCTTACTAATGATTACTGTTTACCCGAACTCCTCCTTATTTCGGCATGAAATATTCTAATTTAGTTGTACGCACATGTTCTAACCTTTTAATTTTACATGACTTTACATTTTCTAATTCGGATGGACCTAGTCTGACCGTACTTTCGACTATAGTTCATCTTTCATCGATTAAATTATGGATAGTACTGTAAAATTAAAAATATGGCGCCAGCGGAACTCAAACTTGCATCACTCACTTGGGAGAGGCGTGCTTCTACCTAGCGGACTACATAATCTTTTCTTCACAAGACTAAAAATAATGGTGGTCATTATTCTTTTCAGTGTTCTTCTTATATCCTCTTTTTCACGTTTGTTCTAATACTTAAGTTAAAGACACTACAACAAATTTACCATATTACAATGGTGAAAAACAGTTGTAAAATACTTTTTACAACGGTAGTGCTACCATCGTCTATTAAGAAGTTGTAATAGACTAAAATCTTTTATAACTTTTTTGCACCGTTGCGACACCATTGTGAAATGTGTATTTTACAACTGTTTTTCACCGTTGTAATGAACTTTGTTACAACTATCCATAACTGTTGTAATATATTTTATTAAAAGTATTATTTAAAAATGTAATATATGAACAAATTATGTACATATTATTAATAAAAGAATTCATTTCAGAACATTTTATCGACAAAACTAAAGATATCTAACGAACTTAGAACATGAACCAAAACAATATATTAGAATTTTCAAACTCTCATCATTTTTTATAAATCATACAAGTATCTCAAGTACATAAAGTAACTACAAAGCCCATTATCTAAGAAACTGAAATCCAAATGACTTGAAGTCATCTTTCATAAATATACATCATTAGAAGTAATACAAACACAATGAAATTGTGATTTGTTCGCAATGTTGTAGGTCTTTTGTTGATTTCCATTTTTTTCAGCAATCAATGAATTAGTTTTTGTTGAAAGTATGCGTTCGTACAATGTATGTACTCAAACAGTAAAAAAATGCAGTAACAGACTAGAGGGATTGAAATATTTCAGAAACAACAAATAAGTATAGCGACTAGTAGAAATGTGTAGAAGTATTGCTAACCTGATGAAGCCTAAAAAGCACATAAAATGAATCATTTCCATAAAAAATGTGTGACCCGTTTTCTTCCCCAACATCCAATGTGGAAGGCACAAACTTTGCAAACGGCTTCATCGTGTGCAACCTGCAATCTGAAAATGACGAAGATGCATTTTTCACATCGATATTTATGAGCTTTATTGCTTTCAATGGCAGGATCGTCATTTGCAGGGGTAATTGGAGCCACATGGTCCCCTCTCTATGTCAAGAAGAGGGGTAGCAAAGACATCAGGAATTAAGTTATACTGGCAGCAAATGCATTTATTTCATTATATTTTTCTCCAAAACAGACACTCGGATATTTCTTAGGCATCCATGACCATGAATAATGGTCGCAAATTCAAATTGTAAGAAAAAAGTAACCACAAAGAAATAATTATGTCAAGTAAATAATAAACATGACCAACTAACCACTGTTGTAATGAGCTAACTTCTTCTCATATATATAATACGACAATTAAGTCAAATACAGTTTATAAGTGTATGTTTCCATTGCCCTCTTGTTTTATATAACTATTGTTGTAGGAATGTATTTGGCATGACTTAAATAAATGCATAAATAAGAACAAACTTGTTCCACTGTTGTTCGAGGATTTCTCTTGGGCTCAATGAGTTTTCCAACTAGTAAGTTAACTGTAATAACCTGGAAATCTGAGCCAATTTAAAATTTTTATTTTGGCAATTTCGATGAATTTTGAATATTTAAAATAAATTATTTTAAATAATAACGACGAGAAATTTATTTTGAATAGAATTAGAACGTATATATTTATATAGATCGTCGTTAGAATATAAATATTTATTTCTATTTATAAAAGGAATTGAAAATGGCGCGGTAGTTCGAAATTTTAATTTCGAATTTCAAATGAATATACAGGATTCAAAATAAACCGGATTTTAGTGAAACCAAAAATATTAGAATCTATTTGAGAATATCTTTCCAACGAATCCGAAAACTCAAAATTTCATAGCGGGGATCAAAAGTTATGACCAGTTGAAAATTCAGAATAGTCGCTATGGAATTTTGGCCCTTAAAAATGGAAGTTTTGCAAACGACCTCGGCTTTCGATGGAACCACTTTTGTTGGATCTGGGATGCCAAGTTATTTCTAGGTTTCAAAATTCGTAATTTTTCGAATCAATATGTGAGCGTGGCGAAGTAAAACGTGTTTTGGCAGTTTCAGTTGATTTTAATCGACTGTAAAATGACATTTTTTTCAAACGGTCTCAGAATTCGACGAAATTAGTTTTGTTAGGACCGTATCATCAATATGAAGCTAGAAATAGTTTTTCGGGAATTTTTAGAGTCCGTATGTGGCCCCTGTAAATTGAAATGTGCGTTCAAATTCAATATATAGATTTATATTTTGATTTTGACGAAAACTAATCGAAACGATCGAATCAGCTTACGATACATATCCCATTGTGTTCTGAATGGGGTAATTAGCTATGGACGACAGTCGGTGGGTTTGATTTCGAGCTCGAAATAAAAAGTTGCTTTTTGAAATTAATTAAATAAAATAATATATATTATTATATACTCCCTTTACTCTCCTCTTCCCCCTTTTATTATCTCAGAAATCAAAAGAAAAAAAACGAAGGAGCACGACGCCGCACCGCACCCTCCAGTCCCCCCCACCCCCATCGCACCTCGTCGAAGCGCCTCCAACACCGCGCCCTCTCTCCTTCGTCGCCTCCTTCCTCTCTCGCTTTCCCGTCTCTCTCCTCGTCCATTCGCGAATCCTACGAGACACCTCATTTAAATCCTAGCCGCCCTCAAAGTCACCCCCCCTCCCCCCGGCCACCACGCTGGGCGCAAACCCACTCTCCCTTGGCTTGCAAACTCCGGCGCTCCCTCCTTTGCCACGTCAGCGCAATGAGGGCCCTCCTCCTTTGAAGATCCGGTTTAATACACAAAAAGGTGAGTTTTGTTTATTTTTATGTAATATAATTAGAGGAAATAAAAATCAGTTTTATTTCTATGTATTACCGAAGAAAAATATGATTTTTATATAATGTAGAAATAAAAATATGATTTTTATATAATGTAGATAATAAAAATATGATTTTTATATAATGTAGATAATAAAAATATGATTTTTATTAATATAGTGAGATAAAAATAGAATTTTTATCTGTATAGTAGCGGTATAAAAATAGAATTTGTATCTATATAGTAGCAGTATAAAAATGTGATTTTTATCCATATAGCGTAGTTATAAAAATGTGATTTTTATATACATAGCAATAATGTAAAGATGCGATTTTTATATATGTAGTGGATACGGACAATGAAAGTGACCAAAGGCGAGTACAGCGAGATTTCCTACATATGAAGAGTCGCGGCGTTTGGTTTAGCTTGGGTGAGAACTCCTCACTTTTATTTTGATTTCTAGTTGAAATATATACTAAGATGCAGACGGTGCTTAGTAGCACCCGACACCCGTCGTCCACAGACCATGGACGACTTGTATGCTTGTGTGATTGTTTGTGTTGTGAAATAAAATATATATTCATGTGTTGAAATAAAATATATATTCATGTGTTGAAGTAAAATATATATTCATGTGTTGAACTAAAATATATATTCATGTGTTGAAGTAAAATATATATTCATGTGCTGAAGTAAAATAAATATTCATTTACAAATCGAACGATTTGTTTATGTACACCGATTTGACTGATATTGATTAGGACGATAAATTTTACACATCGCCCAACTGCACAAATAAAAATTTGTGTTTGTTGATGTGAAACCCCACACGGGTATTGGGATGATATTTGACGTACACTAATCCCGATTGTTTAGTTGTATGTCAATCGATGAGTTGACAGACTATGTAAGCGTTAATTATTTATATTTAATGCTTACGCAGTTGTGTGGTGCACTCTGGATGATGGTTGATGTTTTATCGTTGCTATTATATACATGTGTCGTAGAAAATCCATATAATTAACCTTATATGGTAATTGATTGGGCCTCATTCCGATTTGGAAAATAAGGAATATTATAAAAATAAATTCATGTGTTGAATAGAAAATAAATTCATGTGTTGAATAAAAAATAAAAATTCATGTGTGGAATAGAAAATAAATTAATGTGTTGAATAGAAAATAAAAATTCATGTGTTGAATAAAAAATAAATTCATGTGTTGAATAGAATAAACATTCATGTGTTGAATAAAAGTCGTGTTGATTAGATTGACGCCATTTTGACGTGAACGATATTTATATCGATTTTATTCATCTTTATAATGAATATAGAAAAGAAAGTGATTTCAAAATTTAACGTTTTGAAATATTATCATTTGTATGTCGATGATGTGGAATATTCAATTTTGATTCGAAATTGAATATGAAGTTGAAATCGTTTCGAAAACGAATTTAAAACGATTTATAAAATATGTTTTAAAAGGAAATCGATGAAATATATATAATATTATATATATATATATATATATATATATAATGGCCTGAATAGAACGCGCCGCGCCGCGCCGCGGTAGTTCGCGAAATTCGACCATTGACTTCGAATAGATATTACGGGAGATCCGACCATCGGGTTCTCCTAAAACCGGAACCGTCGGGTTCGTATCGAAAAGAGCTTTCTAACGAATATTAGAGATTTGAAATCTAACGGTTGGATTTGGAATTATGTCCAAATGAAATTTGGAAAAGGTCGCTGTAAGTGCAGTTCGATGGCCGTTGATAGAAATCGACTATACGGGCCTTGATAAAATTAATAATAATAATAATAATTTGTGTAAAATCATAAGAAATGATTTGTAAAGAAGTGGGATGAAAATTTCCATATTTGAAAAGATAAAAACAGATTTTTATCAAATTGAACCGGTTTTAAACTAGAATTAAAATCAATTTATTTTTGAAATAAATGAATTGAATTTGAAAGGGGTTTTAAAAGTAACCAGAATTTCCAATAATTGAATTGGAATGGATTTGAATCGAAATTGTCTTTGGAATATTTCGATGTTGGATTTCGTGATTATACAAATATTGTTATGGAAATTTGAAAGATATATTTATATCGTTATTTCCAATACGATATTTGTTGGTCGTAGAATTTGATATTGAATATAAGCCGATATATTTTCTATTCAGAGCCTTGTATTTAATATCAAATGGGATTTGGGTTTATCATGAAGCGTGTTTTATATGATATTGGTTCTTTAACCCAGTTAGAGGCAGGATATTGATTATTGGGAAGATTAAAACCAAGTGGTGTTTTAATGAATCTTTAATTAGATTGAAATGATCGAGAATGGAGTATCACCAGTTTTGCTTCAGGCGATAGTTAAATCTTTAATTATATTTGAACGTGAAATCGTAATTGAATTTACTGATAAGACCGTGGTGTTAGATATGAAGTATTTCCAGTTTTACTTCATGGGATGAATAGGTTAGGATTGGGAAATAAAATAAATGATTACTTCGGTGTGGTTCGCTAATCCCGACAAGTTTGAACTGATATTCAAAGGAAGATTAAAGAATAAATTTAAGGAATTTATCTTTGATAAAATAAATGGGAACCTTTCCCAAAGTATGAGAATTTTTGAATAAAGGAATATTCTGAATTGGAATGAGGCGTATGTTGTGTTTGTGTAACACTTATTTATTATATACGCAGGTTATTCAGAAAGACCGGGTTTATCCCATTCTGAATAACTGATTCGACGTGATGTCGAGGATGAAGACAGTGGTCGAAGACCGAAGGTCTTCACATCGTTTGGATGATTACTGATGATCTTGATTGGGTTGTACACCCAAGAGGAGGGAATCCGTTGGTGATCGTCCATACGTACTTGGAGATCGATGGATATGCGAGGTACAAGGTGCCTCCGGTTTCGTTCAGACCCAGAACGAACTTGTAAATGGACTGTGTGTCTGACATTGGATTTTATTCTGTGTGATTGATTTCTATTAAATATATATCTGTTTGGCGGCGGAGAATTTATTCTCTTGCATAACGCCCTTCTCTAAGACGTACGAGCTCAGGGGTTATATATTGATGGATATCAATCGCATGGAGTGAATTGCCTGTGTGGCATGCCTAAGTGGCAAATGATCAAGGCTTTTGTTGAAAAGCAAAGTCTTGTGGTTGATGATCAAAGCACGGTCTGTGTGGCATTGCTTTGTGTAGCGTTGATTCGCGAGCCTCACACCCCGGTTGTGAACCAGAAACGGGAGAGGACATCAGGGAGGGCATGCGTTTCCTTCTAGCTAGGGTGGTGTCAGTGACCTACCAGCCCTGACAATTATATTATTTTCACCTGTGTGGTTGTTGCTGTTGTGAGGCGCCTCGGATATATCAGTGACTGTGTAGAGCCGATGGAGTCATTTGGCTCATTTACGCCCCAAAGGGTGGGGAAACGCAGTGTTCAATCATTTTAATCCACATCGGTGGACCGGCCCTGACGATCCAAGGGTCACTCGAGCTCTAATCCTGAGGCTCGGGCTAGAGAGTCTCGAATCGGTGAGGACTATCTTTTGCCTCGGTTCACATATGGAAATCCAACTTCCAATACGTGACTTTGCGGTTTTATTTGTAGAGCCTAGTATGGCGACATAGTGGTATGGGGCACTTATGCCGTCTATGATTGATACTTATGATTGAAATTGTTTTATACACTATGCACTTATTATAGTATCAAATGAATTGTTTATAGCGTATCAAGCATTCTTTGGCTATTATAAGGTAAAAACCCTATCCTTCGGCTTGCGTTGCATTGTGTGATGGGACCTGGTCTTATAATAGCTTCATTTTGGTTTATTTCGCATTGCGCTGTTGTTTTATACACTGGTATTCTTGGGAGGAAACCCGTTCCGTGTTATACGGCATGGTACCTTGATTTAACTAACTTTAAAATAAAGATTAATAACTGTTTTAGTTATCACACCAGTCACATGACTGACCTTGAGTTTATTGTTTTAACCTAAACTCTGGGTGCCCTTATTTTGACATGGGCAGCTAGTAGTTTTGGTTTTGCAGATTTATATTAACATGATCCTGATTTACAGCTGGAACGATACCTGGAAAGCTCTGTATCCATGTATTACTTCTAGTTGTGTATTGTATTATTTTCCGCTGCTATGTAATGTATTGTAATCTTTGATATTTTCTGTGTAATATTTATTCATACTCTGTATATTCTTGTATTCTGATGGAATTGTTGTAATAAGCAATGGAAAGTTCTTCTGTTTGCGTTCCAATCTGTCTTGTCCTCAAAGTATCCGCTCTTTCCTTACCGGGGAAGTACCGGGTTTTTACAGTTGCTATCAGAGCTTTGGTTTACAAAGCTCAGAGAACAAGACACATTAGAACCATACGAAAGAATTCATCAGAGATTGGATTAGTAATATCCAATGGGAATGACTCGTTAGAGATAGGATCAGTAGTATCCTAGGACGAGTGTAAAGAGTGTTGTTTTGAAAAATAAAAATTGAAAACAAGTTTTGTTTAAAAAATTTAATTCAATTATTCATATTTGAATATTTATTTATATTGATTTGGACTATCTGATATATATAGATTTTAATATACGTCTGATCCACGTGTATTGGAAGCCTCCAATATACTGGATAGATATAGAATCACATTCTAGACACCCGGGGATGATTCTGATGATGTTTGCCGCATCATCAGTATTTATGTTCGAGTTTCGAAAGTGTGATATCTATATATTTCCATTAGACTGGTGTGAGAACCAAAACTAGATTGGGCTTATTGTTGTGATTTTGCTTCAAAAATCTGATTTTTTGACTATGTATCCAAGTTATGAATTTGAAAAGATAATCAACTAATTAATTGCTGATTGTGTTGTTTGATTATTTGTTGATTAATTAAAATTTGAACCATTTAGCCAAATTGAACCAAAAAGTGAATTATATTGAAAATTAGTCGCATTTGCATGCATATACATGTACTTACATTGAACAGGTCATAGAAAGAAGGCTAGAGCAGAAGAATAAAATTGTTTGCCCGACAAATAGGTACATGTTTAATAATTTCTTGGGTTTGGATGATTTTATGAGCTGATTGGCTAGCTACTTGGCTATTTCTTTTTCTTTTTGGATTAATGAGGGCCATGGGAGGCTATTTGAAATATCCTGAAGTCCTCGGTGCAGGGGAGGTTATGGCGAAATTTTTCGAAAATTTAGGGTGTTAGCCAAATTTTTGAAAAATTTGAAAAGTTCTTAGAAACTGAAAAGTTGAAGAACTCAAGCCATAATGAAAATACTGAAAGTTGAGCTGATTTGTAAAACAACTTTCGGTTTCGTTCCTTCTCGGGGACGAAAAGTTTTAAGTGGGGGGGATTGTAATAACCCGGAAATCTGAGCCAATTTTAAATTTTTATTTTGGCAATTTCGATGAATTTTGAATATATAAAATGAATTATTTTAAATAATAATGAAGAGAAATTTATTTTGAATAGAATTAGAATGTATATATTTATATAGATCGTCGTTAGAATATAAATATTTATTTCTATTTATAAAAGGAATTGAAAATGGCACGGTAGTTCGAAATTTCGATTTCGAAATTCAAATGAATATACAAGATTCAAAATAAACCAGATTTTAGTGAAACCAAAAATATTAGAATCTATTTGAGAATATCTTTGCAACGAATCTGAAAAATCAAAATTTCATAGCGGGGATCAAAAGTTATGACCAGTTGAAAATTCAGAATAGTCGCTATGGAATTTTGGCCCTTAAAAATGGAAGTTTTGCAAACGACCCCGGTTTTCGACGAAACCACTTTTGTTGGATCCAGGATGTCAAGTTATTGCTAAGTTTCAAAATTCGTTATTTTTCGAATCAGTATGTGAGCGTGGCGAAGTAAAACGTGTTTTTGGCAGTTTCAGTTGATGTTAATCACCTGGAAAATGACCATTTTTCAAACGGTCTCAAAATTCGACGAAATTAGTTTTATTAGGACCGTATCGTCAATATGAAGCTAGAAATAATTTTTCGAGAATTTTTAGAGTCCGTATGTGGCCCCGGTAAATTGAAATGTGCGTTCAAATTCAATATATAGATTTATATTTTGATTTTGAAGAAAACTGATCGAATCAGCTTACGATACATATCTCATTGTGTTCGGAATGAGGGTAATTAGCTATGGACGACAGTCGGTGGGTTTGATTTCGAGCTCGAAATAAAAAGTTGCTTTTTGAAATTAATTAAATAAAATAAAATAATATATATTATTATATACTTCCTTTACTCTCCTCCTCCCCCTTTTATTCTCTCAGAAATAAAAAAACGAAGCAGCACGACGCCACACCGCACCCTCCAGTCCCCCCACCACCATCGCACCTCGTCGAAGCGCCTCCACCACCGCGCCCTCTCTCCTTCGTCGCCTCCCTCCTCTCTTGCTTTCCCCTCTCTCTCCTCGTCCATTCACGAATCCCACGAGACCCCCCCTGTTTAAACCCTAACCGCCCATGAAGTCACCCCCCCCCCCCGGCCGCCGCGCTGGGCGCAAACCCCCTCTCCCTTGGCCTGCGAACTCCGGCGGTCCCTCCTCTGCCACGTCAGCGCAATGAGGGCCCTCCTCCTTTGAAGATCCGGTTTAATACACAAAAAAAGGTGAGTTTATTTTTATTTTTATTTTTATGTAAGATAATTAGAGTAAATAAAAATCAGTTTTATTTATATGTATTAGCAAAGAAAAATATGATTTTTATATAATGTAGAAATAAAAATATGATTTTTATATAATGTAGATAATAAAAATATGATTTTTATATAATGTAGATAATAAAAATATGATTTTCATTAATATAGTGAGACAAAAATAGAATTTTTATCTATATAGTAGCGGTATAAAAATAGAATTTTTATCTATATAGTAGCGATATGAAAATAGAATTTTATCTATATAATAGCAGTATAAAAATGTGATTTTTATCCATATAGCGTAGTTATAAAAATGTGATTTTTATATACATAGCAACAATGTAAAGATGCGATTTTTATATATGTAGTGGATACGGACAATGAAAGTGACCAAAGGCGAGTACAGCGAGATTTCCTACATATGAAGAGTCGGGGCGTTAGGTTTAGCTTGGGTGAGAACTCCTCACTTTTATTTTGATTTCTAGTTGAAATATATACTAAGATGCAGACGGTGCTTAGTAGCACCCGACACCTGTCGTCCACAGACCATGGACGACTTGTATGCTTGTGTGATTGTTTGTGTTGTGAAATAAAATATATGTTCATGTGTTGAAATAAAATATATGTTCATGTGTTGAAGTAAAATATATATATTCATGTGTTGAACTAAAATATATATTCATGTGTTGAAGTAAAATATATATTCACGTGCTGAAGTAAAATAAATATTCATTTACAAATCGAACGATTTGTTTATGTACACCGATTTGACTGATATTGATTGGGACGATAAATTTTACACATCGCCCAACTGCATGAATAAAAATCTGTGTTTGTTGATGTGAAACCCCACACGGGTATTGGGATGATATTCTACGTACACTAATCCCGATTGTTTAGTTGTATGTCAATCGATGGGTTGACAGACTATGTAAGCGTTAATTATTTATATTTAATGCTTACGCAGTTGTGTGGTGCACTCTGGAAGATGGTTGATGATTTATCGTTGCTATTATATACATGTGTTATAGAAAATCCATATAATTAACCTTATATGGTAATTGATTGGGCCTCATTCCGATTTGGAAAATAAGGAATATTATAAAAATAAATTAATGTGTTGAACAGAAAATAAATTCATGTGTTGAATAGAAAATAAAAATTTATGTGTTGAATAGAAAATAAATTCATGTGTTGAATAGAATAAAAATTCATGTATTGAATAAAAGCCATGTTGATTAGATTGACGCCATTTTGACATGAACGATATTTATATCGATTTTATTCATTTTTATAATGAAAATAGAAAAGAAAGTGATTTCAAAATATAACGTTTTGAAATATTATCGTTTGTATATCGATGATGTGGAATATTCAATTTTGATTCAAAATTGAATATGAAGTTGAAATTGTTTCAAAAACGAATTTAAAACGATTTATAAAATACGTTTTAAAAGGAAATTGACGAAATATATATTATATATTTATATTATATATATAGAATGGCCTGAATAGAATGCCCCGCGCCGCGGCAGTTTGCGAATTTCGACCATTGACTACGAATGGATATTACGGGAGATCCGACCGTCGGATTATCCTAAAACTGGAACCGTTGGGATCGTATCGAAAAGAGCTTTCTAACGAATATTAGAGATTTGAAATCTAACGGTTCGATTTGGAATTACGCCCAAATCAAATTTGGAAAAGGTCGATGTAAGTGCAGTTCGATGGCCGTTGATGGAAATCCACTATACGGGCCTTGATAAAATTATTAAAAATAATAATAATTTATGTAAAATCATAAGAAATGATTTGTAAAGAATTGGGATGAAAATTTCCATATTTGAAAAGATAAAAATAGATTTTTATCGAAATGAACTAGGTTTGAACTAGAATTAAAATCAATTTATTTTTGAAATAAATTGAATTTGTAAGGGGTTTTAAAAGTAACCAGAATTTCCAATAATTGAATTGGAATGGATTTGAATCGAAATTGTCTTTGGAATATTTCGATGTTGGATTTCGTGATTATACAGATATTGTTATGGAAATTTGAAAAATATATTTATAACGTTATTTCAAATACGATATTTGTTGGTCGTAGAATTTGATATTGAATATAAGCCGATATATTTTGTATTCAGAGCCTTGTATTTAATATCAAATGAGATTTGGGTTTATCGTGAACTGTATTTTATATGATATTGGTTCTTTAACCCAGTTAAAGGCAGGATATTGATTATTGGGAAGATTAAAACCAAGTGGAGTTTTAATGAATCTTTAATTAGATTGAAACAATCGAGAATGGAGTATCACCAGTTTTGCTTAAGGCGATAGTTAAATCTTTAATTAGATTTGAACGTGAAATGGTAATTGAATTTACCGATAACCCCGTGGTATTAGATATGAAGTATTACCGGTTTTACTTCATGGGATGAATAGTTTGGGATTGGGAAATAAAATAAATGATTACTTCGGTGTGGTTCGCTAATCCCGGCTAGTTTGAATTGATATTCAAAGGAAGATTAAAGAATAAATTTAAAGAATTTATCTTTGATAAAATTAATGGGAACCTTTCCCAAAGTATGAGAATATTTGAATAAAGGAATACTCTGAATTGGAATGAGGCGTATGTTGTGTTTTTGTAACACTTGTTTATTATATATGCGGGTTATTCAGAAAGACCGGGTTTATCTCATTCTGAATAACTGATTCGACATGATGTCGAGGATGAAGACGGTGGTCGAAGACCGGAGGTCTTCACATCATTTGGGAGATTACTGATGATCTTGATTGGGTTGTTCACCCAAGAGGAGGGAATCCGTTGGTGATCGTCCAGACGTACTTGGAGATCGATGGATATGCGAGGTACAAGGTGCCTCCGATTTTGTTCAGACCCAGAACGAACTTGTAAATGGACTGTGTGTTTGACATTGGATTTTATTATGTGTGATTGAAATCTATTAAATATATATCTATTTGGCAGAGGAGAATTTATTCTCTTGCTTAACGCCCTTCTCTGAGACGTACGAGCTCAGGGGTTATATATTGATGGATATCAATCGCATGGAGTGAATTGCCTATGTGGCATGCCTAAGTGGCAAATGATCAAAGATTTTGTTGAAAAGCAAAGTCTTGTGGTTGATGATCAAACCAAGGCCTGTGTGGCATCGCTTTGTGTAGCGTTGATTCGTGAGCCTCACACCCCAGTTGTGAACCAGAAATAGGAGAGGATATCAGGGAGGGCATGCGTTTACTTCCAGCTAGGGTGGTGTCAGTGACCTACCAGCCCTGACATTTATATTATTTTCACCTGTTTGGTTGTTGCTGTTGTGAGGCGCCTCGGATAATCGGTGACTGTGTGGAGCCGATGGAGTCATTTGGCTCATTTACGCCCCAAAGGGTGGGGAAACGCAGTGTTCAGGCATTTTAATCCACATTGGTGGACCGGCCCTGATGATCCAAGGGTCACTCGAGCTCTGATCCTGAGGCTCGGGCTAGAGAGTCTTGAATCGGTGAGGACTATCTTTTGCCTCGGTTCACAGATGGAAATCCAACTTCCAATACGTGACTTTACGGTTTTATTTGTAGAGCCTAGTATGGCGACATAGTGGTATGGGGCACTTATGCCGTCTATGATTGATACTTATGATTGAAATTGTTTTGTACACTATGCACTTATTATAGTATCAAATGAATTGTTTTTAGCGTATCAAGCATTCTTTGGCTATTATAAGGTAAAAACCCTATCCTCCGGCTTGCGTTGCATTGTGTGACGGGACCTAGGTTTTATAATAGCTTCATTTTTCTTTATTTAGCATTGCGCTGTTGTTTTATGCACTGGTATTCTTGGGAGGAAACCCGTTCCGTGTTATACGGCGTGGTCCCTTGATTTACCTAACTTTAAAATAAAGATTAATAACTGTTTTAGTTCTCACACCAGTCACATGACTGACATGGAGTTTATTGTTTTAACCTAAACTCTGGGTGACCTTATTTTGACACGGGCAGCTAGTAGTTTTGGTTTTGCAGATTTATATTCACAGTATCCCGATTTACAACTGGAACGATACCCGGAAAGCTATGTATCCATGTATTACTTCTAGTTGTGTATTGTATTATTTTCCGCTGCTATGTAATGTATTGTAATCTCTGATATTTTTTATGTAATATTTATTCATACTCGGTATATTCTTGTATTCTGATGGAATTGTTGTAATAAGCAATGAAAAGTTCTTCTGTTTGCGTTCCAATCTATCTTGTCCTCAAAGTATCCGCTCTTTCCTTACCGGGGAAGTACCGGGTTTTTACATTAATAGTACTTAAAAATTTCAACTTGAGAAAGCATTGAAAGCAAATACAAAATCACAACAGTTGCAAAGCTCACAAATGTGACAAATCCTAATGTTTTGACATTTAAACTTAACGATTCCATCATTGAAACGAAAAAAGAAGAGAAAGTTATGAAACCTCAGTAAATCGAGGGGATATTAAAATTGAAAAATCATGCGCCTATTTGCCAATCAAGGGGATAAACTTTTATTGGTTTATTCCTACAACTTGTGTCCTATGTGCACATTCATGATCCAAGCGTTAGTTTTAAGCTTATGTCACCGTTCAGTACTATATTTACATTTGGATGATCCCCCCTGACCTCTTTCTTTTCTAATAGAAGCAGATCCCAATATCTACTACTTTTTATTCGGTGTACTTTCAATGCATACTTCATATCACTCATTTAAAAATGTACCATGACTTAAATTGGATTTGCGGTTTCCCTATTTGATCCCGCCGAAAATGCTTCATTGGATTGCTGCACAACTCAACACTTATAATTCCATAAGTTTTTTTAGATTGTTTTCCAAACGTTTTTTAAAATTGTAACCAAAACACTTAGCTACAAGAGCTTGTCCAACATCTGAACCCCAAGAGAATGCTCAACATGCTACAAGAACTAGGAGCAGCTACAAAGCAAGAACTAAGGAAGTACCTTTCAAATTCTCAGCAACTGCCACTCCAACTATTTCGGCATCAACAAGCTAGGAGTGGCTACAAAGATGATGAATTCAAAGTGCTTATTGATCAAATCATTTAGGAGTTGCTGCTACAAATATACCCCTGTGCACACACAAATAAGCAACGGACGCATTGCAAAATTGTGCAGAAACATGAGAATTCTATTGTTTTCCTATATGAACAATTTGATTTTATTCTGCTTGTCTCTTTGCCAATAGAAGTTGACTAACACTATCACCCGCAATATTTTGGCAAAATCACAAAATAAAGGTTGTGTATAGGTAGATGCTTATGATTTATCTATGAGCAAGAAAGGATTTATGTTCCATGTACTTGAGTTATTCAAACTATCATCAATGCCATTCAGATTTAAATAGTCAGATACATGTCTCACTTTCTTTGATGTCGGTTGAGTTTGATCAGAAAAGAATGGAAATGCAGTTATCATATATGTACTAAGATGCACTATGGCCTTTCAGGTTCCATTGAAACTGTTCTATTTGGAGGTAGAAAATTTGTAGTACAAGTATATTTGGATAAAATTTTTTACTCATAAAATTCAAAGCAGACCAAAAAATCCACGCTTATATTATTCACGGCACTGCAAATTTCAACTTCAGAATAATGAATATATAAAGGAGAAATTAATAACATACCATTCAATCAGATCTCGATTCCTGAGCAAATAAGGATTCAACGTGAATGAATTTGCATTCCAGGTCAAAAGGTTGCTACCCTATAACCCAATGACAACGGATACCATTAAAAGTAAAATAAAAGTGCAGATCTATAAGAGTAATTAAAGTAAAGATTTATCTTCTGGATTTGATGGATAGGAGAATATTCTGCCAAAATCCGATCATAGGGAAGATGCGTGCTTCAGATCTGAAGCCATCTTTCGTTTTAGCGCTCAGAAGGGATGGTCTGTAATTTCTTTTCTAAGCTTGGTGCGAAGTTAAGGTTGGTTTTGGTGTAAAACTATTTGGAGATGAGGCGGGATTGGAGGGGAGAGTGGTGATTTTACGCGAATAAGAAGATCTAGAGCCAAAATTTTGGTTTTGGAGCCAACGAAATTTAGTTTGGAGCCATGTGAAACGTTGTAAAGGGATTACAGCTGGCAAAATTAAGAAATAAAAATTAGCATCTGCTGCAATCGACAAACATAAAAGGTTATAAAAGAACTTCTATTATAACTTTTATTTTGGGATAGTTGTAAACATGCAGTTATAATATAGTCATTTTGTTGTAGTGAGATAACTATTTCATTTCCTTTTTAGAAAACTATCGGTCTAAATTAATCAGAAAATTGCCGCGGACGCAATGTCGCTAATTTAGTGACCAAATTCTGAAAACTTCTCAAATTTTTATTTTATTATTTAATTAAAATGTGAGGTGTTGCATAAGGTAAAAACCATCCGTGTTTATGTGTGGATCGGTCTTATGATTATTCTTTTTTTTCAAAGAATTTTTAAAAGTTAAACCGAATGTTTTACTCACACCAGTCCAATGACTGACCCAGAGTTTATTTTATTTTATTGTTTTACCCTAAGCTCTTGGATGCCCAAATTTGTACGGATAGTCAAGTAGTCAGGATTTTCTAGATATGCTTGGAGGAGCAAGGATTAGGAGGCATCACCGTTAGTTATTAGAGTTTATTTCCGCTGTGTTTGTTTATGTGATGTACTCTGATGATGCATGTAAGTGCAGATACAGTTTTTTATTCCAAAGGTTATTAGATATATATATTATATTTTATTCTATTGCGATGTGATAATCTGTTTTGTTATCTTTGTTCTTCTTCTATCTTTTCATTCTTTACCGATAATGATTCGTATTTCGGTGCAATTTGAGTTGGACGTGTGGTGTATTTAGTCAACTCAAAGGGTATAGAAATTTGGGCTATTACAACAAAAATTCTGAAATGAAATCTACCAATGCAATAGTGGAAAAGGCAAATGTGGTTGAAGCTGTGAGGAACAACAAGCGTACATGGGTATACAACCCAATTGCACAGAACTAAAGAAATTCGAAGGGTCCTGTTAATATTGTGGAAAGAAAGGGTATGTAACAACCCGGAAAATCAGAACCAAATTAAAATTTTTATTTTGACTATTTTGTTGAATTTTGAATAGTTGGAATAATTTATTTTAAATAATAACGATTAAAAATTTGTTTAAATCGTAGTTTGAAAGAATATATTTATTTTAATTCTAAAAGGAGTTAGAAATAACGCGGTAGTTTGAAAATTTGAATGACCGTACAGGATGCAAAATAGATCGGATTTTAGTGAAACCAAAATAATTTAAATCTATTTAAGAATATCTTTCCAATGAATCTGAACAATTGGAATTTCATAGCGGGGATCAAAAGTTATGGTCAGTTGAATTTTTAGAATAGTCGTTATGGAATTTAATATAATATATGTCCCGTATAAATAGCCGTTTTTCAAACGACCTCCGTTTTCAACGAAACCACTTTTGTTGGAACTGGAATGTCAAATTATTACAGGATTCCAATTTTCATAATTTTTGGGATCAATATGTGAGCGTGGAAAAAGAAAATGTGTTTTGACAATTTCAGTCAATTTCGATCGACTTGGAAAAGGCCATTTTTTCAACAGTCTCCAAATTCGACGAAATTAGTTTTGTTGGGACCGTATCGTCAAAACATAGCCAGATTTATTTTTCGGGGATTTTTAGAGTCAGTCTATGGCCCCAGTAAATTAAAATGTACGATCAAATTAAATAATTAAATGTTTTATTATTTAATTTGAAGAAAAACATATCGTAACAGCCGAAATGGGTTGCAAAATATATCCCTTTGTGTTCGGAATGATGGTATATAGCTAGGGGTGTCACTCGTTGGGTTTGATTTGGAGTTAAGAGCGATGTAGTAATTAAAATTGAATTTAAATGAAATTAAATAAAATAAAATACGGTGGTATACCGTATAAATACACGTATATATGGTGAAAACCCTAGCTACATTATACAGCCGCCGTTCAAAACGAAACAATGGCCACAGTACTAAGAAATTAATTCAACAATCTCTCTTAATCCGCCACAAATTGGACATCAATTCTTCAGCCATCATCGTAGTACTCTTCTTGCTCTTCGATTTGGTACGGTCTGATCGTCCCCTAGTGCCGTATACCTCGAGAACCGGAGCCCTGGAACGTTCATCATTCATTAGCCAACCGCCAGCGCAGGGGCCCACCGAGTTCGTCGGTTTTCTGGCCGGTGGCGCGCCGTACGAAGCCCGTCGGCGTGGTCTGGTTCGATCGCCTTCAAGTGCCTCGACCCGCGTGAAAACCTGAGACCTAGTTTGGAACCATACGAAAAGTAACGTCGGCCTTCATCTGAATAGAGAGGAAGAAGTATATTTTAATTAATTAAATAATTTATTTTATTTAAAATTGTTTATGACCTTTGTAAAATCATAACTCGTTCGTTTCTTATCAGAATTCGACGAAACTGAATCCGTTGGAATCGCAACGACGAGATTTACATTTCAGGACTAACCACAGAATTTTTAGAGCCTGTTACAATTTTTGGCATCATCAAATCAAGGTGAGATATCTGAATTCAGAAATAAAATGGATAAAAATATATTAGGTTGCGGACGGAGTTTAGAAACTTCCAACACCCGTCGTCCAAAAACCATGGACGACTTGACTGTAGAAAAGATTACATTTTTATTTGCGTATTTAGATGTAAACACCGTAGGAAGAAGCGGCATTTGTTTTGTTTGCAAATGTAGTTACATACAAAACATTTATAAAGATCGCATTTTTGTTTGCAGTTCTGATGCAAATAAAAACATTATAATAAAAGTTACATTTTGTTCACAATTTAGATGTAAATAAGGACAGGAATTAAAATGATACATTTTATCCGCAATTTTAATATAGATGAAAACATAGAATAAACAGTCATATTTTTATTTACATTTTAAATGAAAAAATTAAAAAGAATAGATTTCAAAGGTCACATTTTTATCGAGTAAAAGAATTGATTTAAATGTCAAAATGTTTATTGTTACTTTAGATACAATAAAAATAGTAGGAATCGCCAAACGATTTATATTTATATATAAATAAAGATTAAAATTTAAACAAATCACGCGCGGTAGTCCGCGTATCGGTAATCGTAACTTCAAACGATTATACTGTAAGATCCAACCGTCGGATTTTCTCAAAACTGGAACCGTTGGGTTCGTTTTGGAAAGATCTTTCCAGCGATATAAAATTTGTTAAGATCCAACGGTTAGATTTGGAGAAATGTGTAAATTAAATTTTGATGAAAATAGCGCCAGAGCCATGTAATGACCCGAAGCGTCGTTTGACTAAAAATGGCTATTTTTAAATAAAAATATCGATAAATCGTTATAAGATATTATAGACGATATGGAATGGAAAGATTGATTTAAATTATACATATATGCGAGAATTATTTGAAAGGTCTGAGTTGAATCTCATTTCAAATAATTATACGACGATTGGAAGTCGAAGATTTGAAGACTGTGATTGAAGACCGGCGATCTTCACATCAAATGGATGACTACTGATGCCCTGGATCGATTAGCTCCTAGGAGGGGTTACAGTGGTAGTTGTCCGGACGTATTTGTTGATTGTCCGGATAGACTCGATGCCTCCAGTTTCGTTCAGACTCGGAACGGACTTGTAAATGGATGTATGTCTAACATTGGATTTTATTCTGTGCTGATTGATCTCTATTGATTTTTATCCGTGGTAGCGGAGAATTTATTCTCTTGCTTAACACCGTTTGAGGTTATTTATTAATAGACATCAGTCGCATGGCGTGAATTGTCAATGTGGCATGCCAAGATGCATATGATCAAGGCTTATTGTTGAAAAGCAGAGCCTTGTGGTTGATGATCAAAGCACAGCTTGAAATAGCATAGCTTTGTGTGTAGCGTTACTTCACGAGCCTCACACCCCGGTATGAACCAGAAATGGGAGTAAGGACTACAGGGAGGACATACGTTTCTTTCTAGCTAGAAGTGGTGTCATGGCTTTTACAAGGCCTGACATTTTTACATATGTGGATGATGGAATGAGGCGCCTCGGTTATTTGAGTCCCTAGTGGCTCTATTTACGCCCCATAGGGCAGGAAAACGTATTGTTCAGGCATTACCAATCCACTAGCATATTTGTGGACCGACCCTGAAGATCCAAGGGACGATGCGTTCTGTTCCTGAGGCACGGGCAAGAGTGTCTCGAATTCGGTAAGAACTATCTTTTGCCTTGGTTCATGATGGAAATCCAACTCCCAATACGACCCATGCGGTTTTGTTTGTATTACTAGTACGACGACATAGTATATGGTAGCTATGCCGTCTATGATTGATATATTATGATTGAAATGTTTTAAATCGTATATACACCAGTAATAATATTAAATTCGTTTTATCATATCAAGCATTTTTTACCATTATAAGGTAAAAATCTATCCTTCGGTTTGCGTTGCATTGTGTGATGGGATGTGACGACCGCCCATAACCCCCGCACTAAACAAGTGGAATAATGCGCCGAAAGGTGTGCCAGGCTGCTATGGACGATCATCAGAGTAGGTAAACACATCGAAACCTGTCGTAGAACTCACAACACAAGGATGAAATATAATAGAACATATACAACAGGTAATAGTAATGAGGTATCATATAGCAAACTTTTGAAACTTTCTCAACATCCAGAAAGGTTATCCAACTGATATCAAAGTTTGTACATAAGGCCTCACTATAACTCTCGAGCAACTCAAACAGCGGAAACAGAAATACTAGATAGTAATAAAACTGGTACGCCAGCCTCCTGCTCGTCTTCGCTCAGCTTCCCCGTCTCACTAAGCTCCATTACCTATAACCTGCTACTTAGTCTGCCCATCCACAACCGGATGAACAGCCCAAGGTAATAAGAGGGGACATAAAACCTTGAGTCAGACAATAGTCTTAGTGAGCGATAAAACAGCTAACAAACTTCAACAAGAAAGTATATGAGAATGGGTAAATGAACAACTTATCAACCCACAACACCAGAGAAGAACTCAACCTTATCTTCCCCACATCAGACAGTGATAGCCTTTACACCAAGCATTTCAACCATTAATCCATAGAAACCAGAACAACCATTTGTTCATGGAAAACAGAAACAACCAACAATAGCAATCATGGCATCGAGATTATATATATATCTCACGCAAATCATCCTAGTCGAATTCAACATCCCTCGAATACAAGCCCCAGAGGCCGAAACCAATATCAGACAAGCACTCAAGGAACATCTACTTCGATGTTGGATAACCCACGTGAGATGGCACAAACAAAACATCCAGCATACATGACAGACTCTGGCTATCACCGCCAATCCTGCTTCGAAACCATCATTATCACATGACGGCCAACCTTGCCATATGTCAAGGGCTAATGGTAACCCCAGTTCTAGCATGAACTCCATATGTCCAACCTTGACAATGTCCAACCTTGACACTAGGCCTTTCCCCAAGACCCAGGGTACTCGACCAGCAACCTTCTGATCTTTTGGGTGCCCCCATCGTACCCCTGCTTTGAGCCTGCTAGAACTTACGACAACGATGACCTCTCGGCCTTCGCATCTCTAGTCGTCCAACCTTGACGATATTCCATAGCTCAAGCAACCTTCTCGAGCCACCATTATCCATCAACTCACGACCTTTGAGTTGTCACCTCATTCGTTGTTCCACCTTGATCAACGAACACATTCAACACTTCGAACCTTACCACTTAAACTACTTCGAAGTTATAACATCACTTGAAGTGTCCGATCAGAAATTTCCACTAGAAATGCCGACCAGACCCATTCTGGACCGACCAGACCCCTTCTGGTCCTTCTGGACCGATCAGACCCCTCCTGAACCGACCCGACCTCCCTCAGCTCCTTCTGGACCGACCAGAATCCTTCTGAACCGACCAGACTCCCTTCTCAACCTTCTGGACCGATCAGACCGACCAGCTCCAAGACCGACCAGCCTTTATCACCTGAGACCGACCGACCGCCTGCTCGACCAACCACCCTAGAGCGACCCAACCTGATCACCCCCTTCTTGGAACATGACCGACCCGCCTGCTCCAAATCAAAACTTCAGATTTGCTCGACCTAACCAGTATAGACCGACCGACCACTTCTTTGCGACCGATCCGACTAGCCTGCTCAACCACCCTAGAGCGACCCAACCTGATCACCCCCTTCCTGGAACATGACCGACCCGCCTGCTCCAAATCAAAACTCCAGATTTGCTCGACCTGACCAGTATAGAACGACCGACCACTTCTTTGCGACCGATCCGACTAGCCTGCTCCCTCTTAGCCGACCCAATCCCTGTCTTGCTTCCCAAGCCACGATTTGACCGACCAGTCTAGGACCGACTCCTCTAGACGGACCCGATTCCTACACATCTCCATTTCGACTTCGATTTCGACCAAAACTTCGCCAAACGACGAATCCGACGAAACCGGCTTATCCGGTTCATCCAAACGCAACCACAAACATGTTATGCAACCAACAATATCATCAATCTAACAATTTCCATCAAAACACATAAATTTCCCAAAACACGATAAGTGAACATATGAACATAAAAACAGATCTAATTTGCATAAACTTGAGAGAAATCATGAAATTAACCATTTAAAATTATCTAGATCAGATCCTAAGGTGATTTATATGTAAAATGGACTTAGCATGGTGTAGATCTAAAGAAAATAACATGGAAATGATGAAATTAACATCCTATAACTCACATACTTTCATGAATCCGAATGAGAGATGTAAATCACTCACCGATTATCCAAAACAAAGCAAAAGCGATGAAAAAGCAATTCGGACAACGAACACTTCGAATCAAACCCTTCAATCCGATGAATTCACCCTTGAAACGATGTTGATCTAGCCTTGAATGGTATAAATCTTTGATTTCCCTCCTTGGATTTGGAATTTTAATGGTGGAAAGGTGTTAGAGGAAGAAGGAGATCAAAGCCTCCCCATAATAGAATGGAAAATTCCAACCTTTCTCCATATCCCTTACCCCCTATTTATAGCCTCCACGAACCCCTTAATGGGCCTTCTCCAAATCAGCCCATTAGCCTTCCAAAACCTGAACAGCCAACTGAAAAACCTTAAAACAGCTATTTCTCCCAAACTGTTGAACCAAATCTTTCATGTAACCACTCTACGGAAAGAGAATCATCAATTCCTTTCCAATGGCACAGGTCTCACCCTCTGATTCGACATGAGTCAAAAGTTATGCCCTGTACAAGACTGACAAGGGTAAAATGGTCACAAACAAAATCGGTAAAATTTATGGATATGTCTCACATCCCCATAAGCAACATACCAAAAGATGAGAATGATCCAACCCTCAGGGAATAAAATAAAAATATTTTACGATCTTCCGATACGTAAAATGCGGGCTGTTACATCCCCCCCCCCCCCTTAAGAATTTCGCCCCCGAAATTCCAAGAAACCACAACAATTCCGCATGCCTATCATCCATGAGAAGCCAATCCTATCATCCAAATTAGCAACCATCAAGCCATGCATCCATAGCCTTATCCTAGCACGCGGAATTCTATCAAACAACAACAAGATACAACGATATAACGACGATACAATCAAAGGGTTCTACCGATGAAAAGTTCTGGATGAGTCGCCCTCATGCTCTCTTCCGTCTCCCATGTACAATCGTCGCCATCTTCACTCCATTGTACCTTGACCAGCTTAACCGTCTTCCTCCTAAGCTGTTTCGTGTCATTCCCCACAATACGAAGTGGCCTATGAGGTTTCGCAATTGCGGTCTCGACTTCTAAATCTTCATATTGTTCTGGAGATACCACCACATTCGAGTCGTGCACAAACTTCCGTAGAAACGACACATGGAAAACATTATGCACACTCGACATCTTCTCGGGTAACTCCAACCTATATGCGAGCTTTAATTTCCTATTCGCTCGACTATCGGAAACGGTCCAACAAACCTAGGAGCCAACTTCCCTTTACTTCTGAATCGAACCACATGCTTCAACGGTGAAATCTTCACGAAAACCATATCTCCTACGTCAAATTCCAAATCCTTACGACGCTTATCGGCGTAACTTTTCTGACGATCTTGGGCCGCCTTCATTCGTTGTCGAACAATCTTGATACAATCCGAGGTTTCTCTAATCATTTCAGGCCCAAGTACCAACTTATCTCCAGTTTCTAACCAACAAGCTGGAGAACTGCACGACCTTCAATACAACGCCTCGTATGGTGCCATCCCAATACTCGACTGGTAGCTATTATTATATGTAAACTCAACTAGATGTAGATGGTCTTCCCATGATCCTCCGAAGTCTAACACACAAGCCCTCAGGAGATCTTCTAAAACTCGGTTGACTCTCTCGGTCTGACCATCAGTTTGGGGATGATATGCCGTACTTAAGCACAATTCGGTTCCCAAAGCTTCTTGCAAACTTTTCCAAAATCCACTCGTGAACAATGGATCCCAGTCACTTACTATACTCTTTGGGACACCATGGAATCGAACTATCCATTTCACATAAAGCTCAGCCAATTTTGATGTTGTCCTAGTCGTCTTGATAGGAATGAACCTTGCACTTCTGGTCAAACGATCCACACTGACCCAAATCCCTTCATTCCCTGCCCTGGTTCTAGGTAGTCCATCGATAAAATCCATCGATATTTGCTCCAACTTCCATGTAGGAACTTCTAATGGCTGAAGCAAACCACTCGGCTTTTTCTGTTCAGCTTTCACCAACTGACAGTTCATACACTTGGAAATGAACTTTCCAATATCCCTTTTTTCCCTTCCCAGTAGTAGGCTCGCTTCATGTCCTGATACATTTTATTACCACCAGGATGAATCGTTAGCTTCGAGTGATGACATTCTCTCAGAACCTCATCCCTCAATCCGTCGACATCAGGAACAACTAATCGTCCTTGCTTTCGAAGCCAACCTTCTCGATCGACCTCGAACTCTTTATCCTCTGGTTCTAGTTTCTGAATGAACTCGACAAGCTTCGCATCTTTCTTTTGGCCCTCACCAATCCTTTCGATAAGAGTAGGCCTTATCGACAAGCTTGCCAATATTTCAGGTTCCAACTCACACCTTGGCCTGAAATCGAACCTTGCCAAGTACTCGAGGCCCTTCCATTCCGAAAACATCGCTCCCAAACTTGCGTGTCTTCGACTCAATGCATCTGCAACTGCATTGCCTTTGCCAAGAGTATAGGCTATCCCGAAATCATACGATGCCAGAAACTCTAACCATCGTTGCTGCCGAAGATTCAAATCCTTTTGGGAGAAAAGATACTTCAACGACTTGTGATCCGTAAACAACTAGAATCGTACCCCCAACAGGTAATGTCTCCACATCTTCAGAGCAAACACAATCGCTGCCAACTCCAAATCATGAGTTGGATATTTTCTCTCATGAGGCTTTAGCTGTCGACTTGCGTAAGCCACTACCTTATCCTTCTGCATTAGCACTGCTCCAAGTCCAGTACCACATGCATCAGTATACACCACCATCTCTTCATTCCCACTTGGAATGGTCAACATAGGTGCACTCGTCAATCTCTCCTTCAAGATTTCGAACGCTTGTTCACACTTCGCATCCCATGCGAACACTTGGTTCTTCTTTGTCAATCTTGTTAATGGTGCAGCTATCTTGGAGAAATCCTTGATAAACCTTCGGTAATAACCATCCAACCCAAGGAAACTCCGAACATCCGTCGCATTCTTAGGTCTATCCCAGTCCTGGATTGCTGCAACTTTAGCGGGGTCAACTGCTATACCTTTTCCAGAAACAACATGATCTAAGAACCTCACTTCATCCTTCCAGAAGTGACACTTTGAGAACTTGGCCTTAAGCTGATGCTTTCGCAAGATCTATAACACAACTCTCAAGTGAATATTATGTTCTTCCATATTTCTAGAGTAAACCAGTATATCATCTACGAACACAAGCACGAACTTACTCAACTGATCTCTGAACACTCTATTCATAAGATCCACAAAATACGTTGGCGCGTTAGTCAACCCGAATGGCATCACCAACCACTCGAAAAACCCGGATGGTGTCCTAAAAGCAGTCTTTGGCACACTATCCTTAGCCACTCTCAACTGGTGAAATCCCGTTGCCAAATCCATCCGAGAAAACACTTTGGCTTCGTGAAGCTGATCGAACAAGTCATCAATCCTTAGCAACGGATACTTGTTCTTCTTAGTCACCTTGTTCAGCTCACGATAGTCCACACACAACCTTAACGAGCCATCTGCCTTAGTTGCAAACACGACTGGTGCACCCCACTTGGAAACACTCCTCCGAATGAATCCTTTTCCCAAAAGGTCACGAACTTGCACCTCTAATTCTCGTTGTTCCCTAGGCGCCATCCGCCTAAGGGGCATAACAATTGGTCTAGCACCTTCGACCAAATCGATCCTAAACTCGATCTCATGATGCGGCGGCAACCCTTTGACCTCGTCAAAGACATCTACATACTCATTAGCGATCAACACTGATGATAGGTCTTCCTGTGGAATCCCAAGCGAATATAGATAACTCACGAAGACCCCGTCTTCGCGCTTACATCTAATCAACACCTTTCGCCCTTCCACATCCCCGACCCTCACCTCTAGCTTCTCGCAATTCACCCTTGCCGCATATCTCTTGAGCCAATCCATGCCCAAGATGATCCCATACCCAGCGAAGTTAAGAACAAAGCAATCACACATAAAAGAGCAACCATGACTCGATAACACTAGACCACGACAAATCATGCACAAACTAGACGAACCCCCAACTGGATTAGTCACGATCAATGGTCTATCACAAATCTCGGGTTCCAAACCCAAGCGACACACATGCTCATTGCAGATGAATGAATGTGATGCTCCAGTATCAAACAAAACTCGAACTGAAACACCGTTAACAGAAAAAGTACCTTGCACCACGACACCTTTTCCCTTTTCCTCTACATTAGGATCTCTTGAAGAAGATGGCACGGCTTCTAAAGCACATGCCTTCACAATCTGTTTGCCCTTAGCTGATTCTGGACAATCTTTCTTCTCATGCCCAGGCTTTCCACACTTGAAGCACTTCTTCTCAGCTTTGGGATTCTTGCACTCATTTGAATAATGACCCTTCTGTTGGCAGTTAAAGCAAACCACCTCACTCTTGGGTTTCTTTTGGCCATCCTTTCCTTTTTGTTGTTGTTGCTTCCTCTTTTTATTATTACCACCCTGCTGTGGTTTCTGAGCTTCCTTGGTTGCATCGACAACATTTGCTTCCTTGGGAAACAAGCTCTCATGCCGAATAGCTTTTTCCACAATCTTTTCAAATGAATCATCAAGATGGTCCACAAGCGGTTTTCCAATATGAGCATCCAAACCCAAGACAAACATCTCGTTCTTCTGATAGGGCGTATCAATGTATGAACGAGCATATCTGGACAAAGCCTCAAAATCACAAATGTAGTCAAGAACTGATCTGCCATTCTGCTTCAACTCTACGAACTTCTTGAAGAGAATGGACTTCTGAGCAGTGGAGATAAACTTTGCTTCAAACTTAGCTTGGAATTGCTCCCATGAAATCTCCTCTTCCGGTGTCTCGAGTATAACAGAATTCCACCATTCCATGGCTCTGCTCTGAAGCTGCCTTGATGCAAGCTTTCTCTTCATTGCATCTTCAATACCCAAGTCTCCAAAGATTCGAACACATGAATCCATACACCTCTGAACCTCTTCAGCTGGTTCAGTTCCCTTGAATGGTTTCCCTCCTAGAGATATAAAGTCCTTGCACATCTTTGCAAAATCTACTCTAGGAACTCGCACACCTACATCTACCGTAGCCGCCACTAGAGCGGGTACCCTTCGCATAATTGCTTCTGCCATGGCTTCAAACATGGCCGGGTAATCTGGTTCATCACCATTTCCCTCTCCAGTATTAGCTCTCCTAGCAGCATGTCTTGATGGTCGTCTACTCATTCTAAATCTGCAATCTAGAATAATTAGCCACTTCCAAGAAAACTGCTAAAGAGATACAACTGCTACTACTATATATGTTAATATACATATAGTAAACATCCAACAGAAATCTACAAATACGTCTCTCCTACGTAATTACGTCTTTGAACTTTGGCCAAAATCGTTGACTAGAGCTCTGGTACCAAATGTGACGACCGCCCATAACCCCCGCACTAAACAAGTGGAATAATGCGCCGAAAGGTGTGCCAAGCTGCTATGGACGATCATCAGAGTAGGTAAACACATCGAAACCTGTCGTAGAACTCACATCGCAAGGATGAAATATAATAGAACATATACAACAGGTAATAGTAATGAGGTATCATATAGCAAACTTTTGAAACTTTCTCAACATCCAGAAAGGTTATCCAACTGATATCAAAGTTTGTACATAAGGCCTCACTATAACTCTCGAGCAACTCAAACAGCGGAAACAGAAATACTAGATAGTAATAAAACTAGTACGCCAGCCTCCTGCTCGTCTTCGCTCAGCTTCCCCGTCTCACTAAGCTCCATTACCTGTAACCTGCTACTTAGTCTGCCCATCCACAACCGGATGAACAGCCCAAGGTAATAAGAGGAGACATAAAACCTTGAGTCAGACAATAGTCTTAGTGAGCGATAAAATAGCTAACAAACTTCAACAAGAAAGTATATGAGAATGGGTAAATGAACAACTTATCTACCCACAACACCAGAGAAGAACTCAACCTTATTTTCCCCACATCAGACAGTGATAGCCTTTACACCAAGCATTTCAACCATTAATCCATAGAAACCAGAACAACCATTTGTTCATGGAAAACAGAAACAACCAACAATAGAAATCATGGCATCGAGATTATATATATATCTCACGCAAATCATCCTAGTCGAATTCAACATCCCTCGAATACAAGCCCCAGAGGCCGAAACCAATATCAGACAATCACTCAAGGAACATCTACTTCGATGTTGGATAACCCACGTGAGATGGCACAAGCAAAACATCCAGCATACATGACAGACTCTGGCTATCACCGCCAATCCTGCTTCGAAACCATCATTATCGTATGACGGCCAACCTTGCCATATGTCAAGGGCTAATGGTAACCCCAGTTCTAGCATGAACTCCATATGTCCAACCTTGACAATGTCCAACCTTGACACTAGGCCTTTCCCCAAGACACAGGGTACTCGACCAGCAACCTTCTGATCTTTTGGGTGCCCCCATCGTACCCCTGCTTTGAGCCTGCTAGAACTTACGACAATGATGACCTCTCGGCCTTCGCATCTCTAGTCGTCTAACCTTGACGATATTCCATAGCTCAAGCAACCTTCTCGAGCCACCATTATCCATCAACTCATGACCTTTGAGTTGTCACCTCATTCGTTGTTCCACATTGATCAACGAACACATTCAACACTTCGAACCTTCCCACTTGAACTACTTCGAAGTTATAACATCACTTGAAGTGTCCGATCAGAAATTTCCACTAGAAATGTCGACCAGACCCATTCTGGACCGACCAGACCCCTTCTGGTCCTTCTGGACCGATCAGACCCGTCCTGAACCGACCCGACCTCCCTCAGCTCCTTTTGGACCGACCAGAATCCTTCTGAACCGACCAGACTCCCTTCTCAACCTTCTGGACCGATCAGACCGACCAGCTCCAAGACCGACCAGCCTTTATCACCTGAGACCGACCGACCGCCCGCTCGACCAACCACCCTAGAGCGACCCAACCTGATCACCCCCTTCCTGGAACATGACCGACCCGCCAGCTCCAAATCAGAACTCCAGATTTGCTCGACCTGACCAGTATAGACCGACCGACCACTTCTTTGCGACCGATCCGACTAGCCTGCTCCCTCTTAGCCGACCCAATCCATGTCTTGCTTCCCAAGCCACGATTTGACCGACCAGTCTAGGACCGACCCCTCTAGACCGACCCGATTCTTGCACAGCTCCATTTCGACTTCGATTTCGACCAAAACTTCGCCAAACGACGAATCCGACGAAACCGGCTTATCCGGTTCATCCAAACGCAACCACAAAAATGTTATGCAACCAACAATATCATCAATCTAACAATTTCCATCAAAACACATAAATTTCCCAAAACATGATAAGTGAACATATAAACATAAAAACGGATCTAATTTGCATAAACTTGAGAGAAATCATGAAATTAACCATTTAAAATTATCAAGATCAGATCCTAAGGTGATTCATGTAACGACCCAGATTTTTGAACAGTCATTTTAATGATTTTTAATATTGAATTCATAATATAAATGGTATTTTATTCGATTATCGATTAAATAATCGAAATACGATTTAATTTGATAATTATCGAAATACGAGAACTAAACAATTTAATTCAAAGGTAAAATTGAATCGAAACAGTTTAGATGATCAATGTATATATACGATTTAAATATGAACAATGATAATTGAAATTTATTTTTAAATTTTTTTGTTTTGAATTTAAATTGATTTAATATGGCTATTTTAAATATACGTTCAAAATAAATGGTATAATCTATTTCATTGAATTCAAAATAGCATTATAACCTTATAACGTCGGTCGTTGGGTTGAAAAAGCGGTTCAGAGTTTTGAATTAAGGGACTATAAGATATTTTGGTTATTTAACATAAAGGAGGCCGACCAATACGTGGGAAAAGCAGACATACTTCTACCTTCGTTAAAATTCTCGTACGTTTTGTTCACTGCTTTTACAACCATGGAGAAACATGAAAAAATGGTGCAGACCTATGATGTTATTCGCGCAGACCTAATTATTTCCCGAGCTCAAAATTTTGTCTCCCTCTTTTCATATCTAGGAAACAACTGTTTTAATGGCCTCAGTACTTTGTCCACCGTTCACTCTATAAAATGAGCCCTCCCCTTCGTTTGTTTTCATTATCGAATCCAACATTTCAGCCCCTTTCTTCCATCCTTTTCCAGTAAATCGAAGTCACCGATTTAATAAAAAACGAAAGAAAGGAAGAGGGCAATTGGAAATTGAAACCGCCGAAGCTCGACGATGAGCCAGAGACGCTTGCAAATAAGGGGACTTCGATTCGAAATCCACAGAGTTCTCTAATACAACTGGAGCGCCAGCAGATTAGGACGACGCTAGCATCGGTCTTCGAATGGCGCGATGATAGTTGAGAGGATCGACAGTAAGATATGGGAGGGGTTTGGGAACTGCGACGAACTATTTTTGGGAGTTCAGAAATTGAGGAGTGCAGGTCTTTGACCTGGAAATGGTGCGATGTATTGTTGGAGGGGAGAAGTCGAGTACGATTTGGGAATATGGTAGTTCGAACTGTGTTCTTGGGATATAGAGGCTTCGGTCTTTGATTCTTGGGATGTTGGATGGCCGAGTGAAGGAGAAGTGCTTGGTGAAATACCAAGGAGAAAGAAGTAATTAAGGTAATATAAATTATTTAATTTAATTCTAATCTGCAAGTTAATAACGGTTGTTAAATTTGTTAATAACATTTTTTTTAGTTAATTTATAAAGTGATTAGGATTTTTAAGTTAGTTTATATAAAGAGATTAGTTAGTTAGAAATAAAATCTGTAAAGTAATCAGTTAAGATTTTAGCTGGAATTTAGTTAACCCATAAGTAATTAATTTAAAGTAAGTTAAAAATCAAATTTAGTTTACCTTTAATCCTATTAGTCGATATAATCCGTATATCTGATAAATGCAAAATTTAAATTTATACAAGGTAATTAGATCGAGAAGCCAGTTCCTTAGAATATAGTTGCGGAAAATACTATTGGATGTTGGATTGGAAATTTCTAAAATCAATTGGATCAGAATGGATCGAACAATGGAAATCCTGGTGAGTAAATCTCACTCACCTTTAGAATTATTTTTATTTCATTAAAAATAATTGTTTGTGCTTGTGTGAATGCTTTCTGCTTATTTTATATATATTAGTTATTTAGGCTATTATATATATATATTGGGTTAATTGGTAGGTTGGATTCCCGCAGTCTCATTAGCGGATGCCCGCAGTTTCTTAGCGGATGATTACCCTTTACGCCCCACGCTATGATTAGTGGATGACCTTCTATACCACGATATTCTGCCACGAAGCAAAATGGGTATTATTTATGTGCTAACATCTGTGGATGCAGGAAAACAGGTTGGAGGAATCCAACTAGATTCCTCAAAAATATATTATCTGTTTGTTTATTTGTTTGCATGTATATTGTTATATATGATGTGTTAGAAAAATAAATAATTGGTTGCTTTGTGTGTTTTATCACTGGGCTTAAGTAATGATATTTAAAAATATCGTAAAAAGAATATTGGAGATTTAAAAAGGAAAATTCTATTTTTAAATAGAATTTGAATTTTAAATGGAAATAAAAAACATAAACTTGTTTTTGAAAAATAAAACAAGTAGTTTCTTTATAAGCGAAGTTTATAAATAGTTCTTTTATAACGAAGTTATAAATGAAGTAAAAAAAAGAATTATCATTTGATAATTCAGAAATAGAAATACAAGCATGAAATTGGGATTTGAAATGGAATTTCAAAATAGGATGTGAAATGAAATTTTAAATATATAACTCAAATGAAATTTGAGTATAACATTTGAATTTTAAAAGAAGTTTAAATATTTGAATTTTAAAAAAAGAGATTGAATATTAGAAATTCAAATAGAAGTTCAAATAGAATTTGAATAGACGAAATTAGAATGGAATGAAAAATAGAATTTGAATTCAAGGAATTAAAATAAAATTTGAATCCAAAGGAATTCGAATAAAGAAATTCAAATAGAGATTTGAATGTAGAATTTCAAAATAGAATTTGAAATAAACTTTGAAAATAGGATTTTCAAAGTAGAATTGGAAATAGAATTTCAAAATAGAAAATCCAAAGGGTTTTGAAATGGAATTTGAATTCAAGGGAATTCAAATGGATTTGAGTGAAGAAATTCAAATGGTGTTAAAAATGAATTTGAATATTAGAATTCAAATGGGGCTGGAAATGAATTTGAATATTAGAATTCAATTGGAAATGGAAAATGAAATTTGAATATAAGAGATTCAAATTGAATTCAAATAGGATTTGATCTATGGGATTTGAATATGAAATTCAAATGGGTTTTAAACTATGGAATTTTGAATATAGAATTTAAAAAGGAGTTTGAATATTTGAATTCCAATAGAATTCAAATATAGAAATTGGAATATAGAAGTTCAAATGGAATTTAAATATAGAGTTTGAATAAGAGAATTCAAATGAATTCAAACATAGAATTTGAATATAGGGAATTCAAATAGAAATTCAAGTATTGAATTTGAATATCAAATAGAAAAGGAGTTGGAATTTGAATATAGAATTCAAATAAAAGTGAGATTGGGATTTGAATCAAGGAATTCAAATAGAGTTAAAATGGAGTTGAATTCATTTTAAAGAAGTTTAAAGGTTTATATATATAAATATAATTAAAACGAACTCACCGCAGCGCTGCAGTTCGTAAAATAGTGATTCGAACTTCAATTGAATATACAGAACTCAATTGAAGTCGAATTCTTTTAAAACAAGAAACGTCAGGACCGGTTTGATAATAGTTTTCTAATGAAGGAGACAAATCTGGATTTCGTCGTATATATTTTGAGTTACATCAAAATCAAATTTTCAGAAAAGCAGCGCCAGGATAGTTTTAAAACCATAATGGTTATTTAATGTTATAAAAGGATTTAAGCGGAAAAAAATCCGAATTGTCTATTTAGAAAATTCCAGAGTTAAGTTGTAAAGTATAGGCAAATTCAAAGTTGTGTAAATGAATATGATTTTTGAAACAGAAATCTTATTTTGGATTATTGAATAGAATTAACTAATTTGAATAGAAATTAGTTAATGAAATGTTGAAACGATATTGGACTTCGAATAAGTGAATTCGATTTAAAAATTTATATTCAAAATCAAAGAAAACTAGAATTGAAATTTGAAATTCAATTTGGTTATGAGAAAGTTACATATTTTATTTGAACATGTTATGTTCAAACAAAGAAGTGAAATAGGCGAAAAAGCTAAATAAAAGAATAAATGAGCGAAAACTGAATTCTAACGATTGGTTTGAGATGAACTGAATTGAAAACAGGTGAACATGCGTTAGACAGGTACATGATGAAGTATATGAAGATTTAAATTTATGTGCTCGACAAAAAGGTACATGTTTAATTCATATATGAGATTTTATGCGCCGTATCGGCAAGCCGCTTGGCTTTTTCTTTTTCTTTTTGAAATAAGAAGGACCGGGAAAGCTATTTGAAATTTCCCGATGCTCCCGATACAGGGGAGGTTATGGCGAATTTTTCCGAGAATTTAAGGAGTTAGAATATTTTTAAGAAATTTGACAATTTGAAATTTATACATCGATATATATAGAATTCGATAAGGAAACGAAATCAAAAATAGCGTAAAGGGCCAATATGATTATTGAAAATATTTGGTTAACAAATATTGATAGAGAAAAATGGTGAAGTGATTTAATTAATGAATATTAATTAAAGAGCCCAGTGATTTGTTTGATATGTTGGATGAACACTTGTTTTTATTCGATAGTTAAATCACAGACTATCGAAGTTTTGACCATCGTTGGCAATATGGAGAGACCGGTTGGATTATTATCCGAAGAACCACTCCGTATCGGCATAAGCGTTGCGAACCAAGTATGCTGAATATACTGAAGACGGAGTAAAGTGCAAGGGCTTTTCTATTAAATAGAAATAGTGCCTTCGGTTTCGTTCAGTCCCAGAACGAACGTATATGGACGAATGTCTGACAGAGTATTTCCAATGATCAAATGGGTTGGTCTGTATGAATGTATATGGTTGCAACGGATTTATCCCTTAGCATAATATCCAGAATATTTGTGCAAACTCAACTAGTGATTAACGGATCTGACGATGTGGCATTCAAAGTGATTGTGTTATCAATGAATGGTAAGTATGCGTAGCCTCAGGCCTCAACAACCGGGAAAGGACAAAAATCGGGCAGGCAGCATGGCTATGTGGGTCGCACCCATTAGGTTGTATAATCACCTATCTAGAGGTTCATTTAATTTCTTATTCTATTCGATGCTGTCCCAGTCGGGAGACGGTTGCTGATCCCAACCGTTGGTGATATACATTCGATACACTTAAGCGAAATGAGTGGTCGGTCATGTGTGGGCCGGGTTACAAGATGTTCTTGTTGAACCCAGTGTATTCCTCTCTAGAGATACACTAGCGGAAGGTGGTTCCATACCTTGTCATGTTGGAAATCCAATCTCCAATAAGCGCCATGCGGTTTTTGATTTTATACTATATATGTGGAGCGTGAGATGCAAGCGTTCTGCTATTTGGTTATTTATTTGATGTAGACATTATTATAATATCATTGGATTTGATGTCAAAAATGTTTTGGGTTATAGTAAGGTAAAAACCGTCCGTGTTTATGTGTGGACTGGTCTTACTATTATCTTTGCTTTTGAAAGGATTTTTAAAGTTAAACAAGTGGTTGGAGTTTACTCACACCAGTCCCATGACTGACCCAGAGTTTATTTTGTTTTGTTTTCCCTAAACTCTTGGGTGCCCAAATTTGTACGGGCAGTCAAGTAGTTCAGGTGTTTACAGATACCATTGGAGGAGCTTGGAGCAGGAGGCTTCAGCGTTAGTTACCTAGTGTTATTTTCCGCTGTATTGTAAGTGTTGAACTCTGATTCTGAATGTACATGTATACAAAAATTTTGTGTTACAAAAGTATATGATATATTATATTTTATTCATTCCGCTGTGAGGTTCATGTTTTACCCTGATGTTGTGTATTCTTTTTCTTCTATTCTAATATTTCTTTCTTTCTATTTCTCATCTTCTAACTTCTTTCTATTAATGGTTCGTATTTCTGTGTTATTTGGGTTGGACGTGTGGTGTATTTAGTCAACTCAGATAGCTCGGATTTGCGGGTCGTTTCAGTTGGTATCAGAGCTTAGGTTGAGTGAATACCTAGGCTTTGTGGAGTTGTGCTTATTAGAGATAGGGTCAGTAGTACCCTAGAATGAGTTGAGTGTATATATATACGAGAGAGCGTATTTGTTATTTGATATAAAAATTTATTTTATATTGTGTTGGCTAGTCTGTTGAGTGGTTTATGAATTCTGATCGAATAGTGGGACGCCACAAAGTCGATAGGGATTTCTAAACACTTGAACAGAAAATACGACATGATATTGTTTTTAAGTGGGTACATGAAATAACCTTACCCAAAATTTCTATTTTGATATAGAAAGAATAATTTTCTAGAATTATTATTATATGGATGTGTTGGATGTTGATTTTATAATCAAATGAGATTATAAACTTAGAATGGTTAATTATAACCAAAATAGAATTTGTATAGAAAATGAAATATATAGAAATGAGATGAATTAGAATTAAATTCAAACCAGAATTAAGAATTCAAAATCCTGGGAAGTTTGGAAATATTTTTCAAAGTATATTAAAATAATATAGCTTTGTTTTTAAAGGATTTGAATAAACACCATTTTTGAATGGATTTTAGAAATAATAAAGTAGTGAACTCACTCCAGTGGCTGGAAAATAATTCTGATGATGATTGCAACATCATCAGTGTTCATTTTCGAGTTTCTAAGTGATGAATTGCTACCTTAGAAAAGTACTTGGTCGAAATTGATTTGGAAGAAAACAAGCTGATTTGGAAAATTCAAATGTTTGAATTTGAAATGGAAATAAATAAATATGTATATATTTATGTGACTTCGAAAGGATTTGAAATGAAAATCCTGGGATTTGGATTTTGGAATTGGAATTTAACTTAAGCTGGGTAAATGGATTGAAGTGAATCAATCGACTAGAATAAATTTGAATTAGTTTAATAGAACATAGATGGGATATAAATGGATTGATCATAGATCATTCAAATTAAATGAAAGAAGACCAAAAGTTTTGGTGGAATTAAATTTGTTGAAATATGAGGAGTTGAGTTTCAACATAAGTGGATTGTTGAAAGGTAATGGATTTGTATCATTTTTCCTAACTTAGCAATTTCGAGGACGAAATTATTTTAAGGGGGGAAGAATGTAACGACCCAGATTTTTGAACAGTCATTTTAATGATTTTTAATATTGAATTCATAATATAAATGGTATTTTATTCGATTATCGATTAAATAATCGAAATACGATTTAATTTGATAATTATCGAAATACGAGAACTAAACAATTTAATTCAAAGGTAAAATTGAATCGAAACAGTTTAGATGATCAATGTATATATACGATTTAAATATGAACAATGATAATTGAAATTTATTTTTAAATTTTTTTGTTTTGAATTTAAATTGATTTAATATGGCTATTTTAAATATACGTTCAAAATAAATGGTATAATCTATTTCATTGAATTCAAAATAGCATTATAACCTTATAACGTCGGTCGTTGGGTTGAAAAAGCGGTTCAGAGTTTTGAATTAAGGGATTATAAGATATTTTGGTTATTTAACATAAAGGAGGCCGACCAATACGTGGGAAAAGCAGACATACTTCTACCTTCGTTAAAATTCTCGTACGTTTTGTTCACTGCTTTTACAACCATGGAGAAACATGAAAAAATGGTGCAGACCTATGATGTTATTCGCGCAGACCTAATTATTTCCCGAGCTCAAAATTTTGTCTCCCTCTTTTCATATCTAGGAAACAACTGTTTTAATGGCCTCAGTACTTTGTCCACCGTTCACTCTATAAAATGAGCCCTCCCCTTCGTTTGTTTTCATTATCGAATCCAACATTTCAGCCCCTTTCTTCCATCCTTTTCCAGTAAATCGAAGTCGCCGATTTAATAAAAAACGAAAGAAAGGAAGAGGGCAATTGGAAATTGAAACCGCCGAAGCTCGACGATGAGCCAGAGACGCTTGCAAATAAGGGGACTTCGATTCGAAAGCCACAGAGTTCTCTAATACATCTGGAGCGCCAGCAGATTAGGACGACGCTAGCATCGGTCTTCGAATGGCGCGATGATAGTTGAGAGGATCGACAGTAAGATATGGGAGGGGTTTGGGAACTGCGACGAACTATTTTTGGGAGTTCAGAAATTGAGGAGTGCAGGTCTTTGACCTGGAAATGGTGCGATGTATTGTTGGAGGGGAGAAGTCGAGTACGATTTGGGAATATGGTAGTTCGAACTGTGTTCTTGGGATATAGAGGCTTCGGTCTTTGATTCTTGGGATGTTGGATGGCCGAGTGAAGGAGAAGTGCTTGGTGAAATACCAAGGAGAAAGAAGTAATTAAGGTAATATAAATTATTTAATTTAATTCTGATCTGCAAGTTAATAACGGTTGTTAAATTTGTTAATAACATTTTTTTTTAGTTAATTTATAAAGTGATTAGGATTTTTAAGTTAGTTTATATAAAGAGATTAGTTAGTTAGAAATAAAATCTGTAAAGTAATCAGTTAAGATTTTAGCTGGAATTTAGTTAACCCATAAGTAATTAATTTAAAGTAAGTTAAAAATCAAATTTAGTTTACCTTTAATCCTATTAGTCGATATAATCCGTATATCTGATAAATGCAAAATTTAAATTTATACAAGGTAATTAGATCGAGAAGCCAGTTCGTTAGAATATAGTTGCGGAAAATACTATTGGATGTTGGATTGGAAATTTCTAAAATCAATTGGATCAGAATGGATCGAACAATGGAAATCCTGGTGAGTAAATCTCACTCACCTTTAGAATTATTTTTATTTCATTAAAAATAATTGTTTGTGCTTGTGTGAATGCTTTCTGCTTATTTTATATATATTAGTTATTTAGGCTATTATATATATATTGGGTTAATTGGTAGGTTGGATTCCCGCAGTCTCATTAGCGGATGCCCGCAGTTTCTTAGCGGATGATTACCCTATACGCCCCACGCTATGATTAGTGGATGACCTTCTATACCACGATATTCTGCCACGAAGCAGAATGGGTATTATTTATGTGCTAACATCTGTGGATGCAGGAAAACAGGTTGGAGGAATCCAACTAGATTCCTCAAAAATATATTATCTGTTTGTTTATTTGTTTGCATGTATATTGTTATATATGATGTGTTAGAAAAATAAATAATTGGTTGCTTTGTGTGTTTTATCACTGGGCTTAAGTAATGATATTTAAAAATATCGTAAAAAGAATATTGGAGATTTAAAAAGGAAAATTCTATTTTTAAATAGAATTTGAATTTTAAATGGAAATAAAAAACATAAACTTGTTTTTGAAAAATAAAACAAGTAGTTTCTTTATAAGCGAAGTTTATAAATAGTTCTTTTATAACGAAGTTATAAATGAAGTAAAAAAAAGAATTATCATTTGATAATTCAGAAATAGAAATACAAGCATGAAATTGGGATTTGAAATGGAATTTCAAAATAGGATGTGAAATGAAATTTTAAATATATAACTCAAATGAAATTTGAGTATAACATTTGAATTTTAAAAGAAGTTTAAATATTTGAATTTTAAAAAAAGAGATTGAATATTAGAAATTCAAATAGAAGTTCAAATAGAATTTGAATAGACGAAATTAGAATGGAATGAAAAATAGAATTTGAATTCAAGGAATTAAAATAAAATTTGAATCCAAAGGAATTCGAATAAAGAAATTCAAATAGAGATTTGAATGTAGAATTTCAAAATAGAATTTGAAATAAACTTTGAAAATAGGATTTTCAAAGTAGAATTGGAAATAGAATTTCAAAATAGGATTTCAAAATAGAAAATCCAAAGGGTTTTGAAATGGAATTTGAATTCAAGGGAATTCAAATGGATTTGAGTGAAGAAATTCAAAGGGTGTTAAAAATGAATTTGAATATTAGAATTCAAATGGGGCTGGAAATGAATTTGAATATTAGAATTCAATTGGAAATGGAAAATGAAATTTGAATATAAGAGATTCAAATTGAATTCAAATAGGATTTGATCTATGGGATTTGAATATGAAATTCAAATGGGTTTTAAACTATGGAATTTTGAATATAGAATTTAAAAAGGAGTTTGAATATTTGAATTCCAATAGAATTCAAATATAGAAATTGGAATATAGAAGTTCAAATGGAATTTAAATATAGAGTTTGAATAAGAGAATTCAAATGAATTCAAACATAGAATTTGAATATAGGGAATTCAAATAGAAATTCAAGTATTGAATTTGAATATCAAATAGAAAAGGAGTTGGAATTTGAATATAGAATTCAAATAAAAGTGAGATTGGGATTTGAATCAAGGAATTCAAATAGAGTTAAAATGGAGTTGAATTCATTTTAAAGAAGTTTAAAGGTTTATATATATAAATATAATTAAAACGAACTCGCCGCAGCGCTGCAGTTCGTAAAATAGTGATTCGAACTTCAAGTGAATATACAGAACTCAATTGAAGTCGAATTCTTTTAAAACAAGAAACGTCAGGACCGGTTTGATAATAGTTTTCTAATGAAGGAGACAAATCTGGATTTCGTCGTATATATTTTGAGTTACATCAAAATCAAATTTTCAGAAAAGCAGCGCTAGGATAGTTTTAAAACCATAATGGTTATTTAATGTTATAAAAGGATTTAAGCGGAAAAAAATCCGAATTGTCTATTTAGAAAATTCCAGAGTTAAGTTGTAAAGTATAGGCGAATTCAAAGTTGTGTAAATGAATATGATTTTTGAAACAGAAATCTTATTTTGGATTATTGAATAGAATTAACTAATTTGAATAGAAATTAGTTAATGAAATGTTGAAACGATATTGGACTTCGAATAAGTGAATTCGATTTAAAAATTTATATTCAAAATCAAAGAAAACTAGAATTGAAATTTGAAATTCAATTTGGTTATGAGAAAGTTACATATTTTATTTGAACATGTTATGTTCAAACAAAGAAGTGAAATAGGCGAAAAAGCTAAATAAAAGAATAAATGAGCGAAAACTGAATTCTAACGATTGGTTTGAGATGAACTGAATTGAAAACAGGTGAACATGCGTTAGACAGGTACATGATGAAGTATATGAAGATTTAAATTTATGTGCTCGACAAAAAGGTACATGTTTAATTCATATATGAGATTTTATGCGCCGTATCGGCAAGCCGCTTGGCTTTTTCTTTTTCTTTTTGAAATAAGAAGGACCGGGAAAGCTATTTGAAATTTCCCGATGCTCCCGATACAGGGGAGGTTATGGCGAATTTTTCCGGGAATTTAAGGAGTTAGAATATTTTTAAGAAATTTGACAATTTGAAATCTATATATCGATATATATAGAATTCGATAAGGAAACGAAATCAAAAATAGCGTAAAGGGCCAATATGATTATTGAAAATATTTGGTTAACAAATATTGATAGAGAAAAATGGTGAAGTGATTTAATTAATGAATATTAATTAAAGAGCACAGTGATTTGTTTGATATGTTGGATGAACACTTGTTTTTATTCGATAGTTAAATCACAGACTATCGAAGTTTTGACCATCGTTGGCAATATGGAGAGACCGGTTGGATTATTATCCGAAGAACCACTCCGTATCGGCATAAGCGTTGCGAACCAAGTATGCTGAATATACTGAAGACGGAGTAAAGTGCAAGGGCTTTTCTATTAAATAGAAATAGTGCCTTCGGTTTCGTTCAGTCCCAGAACGAACGTATATGGACGAATGTCTGACAGAGTATTTCCAATGATCAAATGGGTTGGTCTGTATGAATGTATATGGTTGCAACGGATTTATCCCTTAGCATAATATCCAGAATATTTGTGCAAACTCAACTAGTGATTAACGGATCTGACGATGTGGCATTCAAAGTGATTGTGTTATCAATGAATGGTAAGTATGCGTAGCCTCAGGCCTCAACAACCGGGAAAGGACAAAAATCGGGCAGGCAACATGGCTATGTGGGTCGCACCCATTAGGATGTATAATCACCTATCTAGATGTTCATTTAATTTCTTATTCTATTCGATGCTGTCCCAGTCGGGAGACGGTTGCTGATCCCAACCGTTGGTGATATACATTCGATACACTCAAGCGAAATGAGTGGTCGGTCATGTTTGGGCCGGGTTACAAGATGTTCTTGTTGAACCCAGTGTATTCCTCTCTAGAGATACACTAGCGGAAGGTGGTTCCATACCTTGTCATGTTGGAAATCCAATCTCCAATAAGCGCCATGCGGTTTTTGATTTTATACTATATATGTGGAGCGTGAGATGCAAGCGTTCTGCTATTTGGTTATTTATTTGATGTAGACATTATTATAATATCATTGGATTTGATGTCAAAAATGTTTTGGGTTATAGTAAGGTAAAAACCGTCCGTGTTTATGTGTGGACTGGTCTTACTATTATCTTTGCTTTTGAAAGGATTTTTAAAGTTAAACAAGTGGTTGGAGTTTACTCACACCAGTCCCATGACTGACCCAGAGTTTATTTTGTTTTGTTTTCCCTAAACTCTTGGGTGCCCAAATTTGTATGGGCAGTCAAGTAGTTCAGGTGTTTACAGATACCATTGGAGGAGCTTGGAGCAGGAGGCTTCAGCGTTAGTTACCTAGTGTTATTTTCCGCTGTATTGTAAGTGTTGAACTCTGATTCTGAATGTACATGTATACAGAAATTTTGTGTTACAAAAGTATATGATATATTATATTTTATTCATTCCGCTGTGAGGTTCATGTTTTACCCTGATGTTGTGTATTCTTTTTCTTCTATTCTAATATTTCTTTCTTTCTATTTCTCATCTTCTAACTTCTTTCTATTAATGGTTCGTATTTCTGTGTTATTTGGGTTGGACGTGTGGTGTATTTAGTCAACTCAGATAGCTCGGATTTGCGGGTCGTTTCAATTCATATGTAAAATGGACTTAGCATGGTGTAGATCTAAAGAAAATAACATGGAAATGATGAAATTAACATCCTATAACTCACATACTTTCATGAATCCGAATGAGAGATGTAAATCACTCACCGATTATCCAAAACAAAGCAAAAGCGATGAAAAAGCAATCCGGACAGCGAACACTTCGAATCAAACCCTTCAATCCGATGAATTCGCCCTTGAAACGATGTTGATCTAGCCTTGAATGTTATAGATCTTCGATTTCCCTCCTTGGATTTGGAATTTTAATGGTGGAAAGGTGTTAGAGGAAGAAGGAGATCAAAGCCTCCCCATAAGAGAATGGAAAATTCCAACCTTTCTCCATATCCCTTACCCCCTATTTATAGCCTCCACCAACCCCTTAATGGGTCTTCTCCAAATCAGCCCATTAGCCTTCCAAAACCTGAACAGCCAACTGAAAAACCTTAAAACAGCGATTTCTCCCAAACCGCTGAACCAAATCTTTCATGTAACCACTCTACGGAAAGAGAATCATCAATTCCTTTCCAATGGCACAGGTCTCACCCTCTGATTCGACCTGAGTAAAAGTTATGCCCTGTACAAGATTGACAAGGGCAAAATGGTCACAAACAAAATCGGTAAAATTTATAAACATGTCTCACATCCCCATAAGCATCATACCAAAAGATGAGAATGATCCAACCCTCAGGGAATAAAATAAAAATATTTTACGATCTTCCGATACGTAAAATGCGGGCTGTTACATGGGACTTGAGTCTTATAATGGTTTCATTTTTCTAAAAAGCATTGCGTTGTTTAATGATTTACTTTACTTATGCACCGACAATTCAATGGAGTAAACTTGTTCCGCGTTAGCGGCGTGGTCCTGTGAGTAGCCTTATTATCAAATAGGTTAAATAAGATTTCTTACACCAGTCCTTTGTTGCTGGCTATGGAGCTGGTTACGCATGATAGGGGGTTCTCACCATGTTGTTTGGTGGCAAACAGTGGGCTCTTACCCCTATATGTCCCATATTTATTAGGGTTGGTTATTACAGTCGAGAGGCTGGCCGTAAAACAAGGTGTCTGGGGATCATCTGTATGTCACGGTGGAGGGTTAACCCACTGCCTGAAAGCCTTTACATTTGGTATCAGAGCTTTGGTTAAACTTAGCTCGAAATATAACATTTTAACAAACTCATCAGAGATAGAATCAGCAGAATCCCAAAATGAATAACTCATAATAGATAGGACTAGTAATGTCCTAGAATGAGTAAAAATATACACCCCATAGATTCATCTACATTAAAATACATGTCTCTATGCTTTACAATATCCTTTATGTTGGCCTGACTCCTTGTCTGCTATTTGCAGACATAGTAGAAATGAGTGGCAGAAACAGAAGAAGTAAATCTTTGGATCAGAAATCTAATGAGCCAGTTGTGCTCTCACAATCAGAACCAGATCTAGAAGCTCTAGCAAATAGGTATCGAAATCTGGGTGGAGAACCATTCTCGGGCAAGAAGTCCATTATTGAAACACAAGCATGGATGCGTTATGCTGAGAGAATTTTGAAGGCTTAAAGTTGAAAGATGATCAGAAAAGACTAATAGCATCTTGGGTACTCAAAAGCGAAGCTCTATTCTGGTGGGAAACTGTTACTAAAGAGAATCCAGAAGGTAATATTACCTGGGATAATTCAAAGAGATTTTCACCGAAAAAGTTATTCCTCCAGGAGAAGTTGATCAGTTATACGATGAGTTATACAATATGAAACAAGGTGATATGACTGTTTGGGAGTATCAAAAGAAATTTGAGGAACTTTCTCGCTTTGCCCCTGAATAAATTCAAGATCCTTTGAGGAAGAATCGGAGATTTATCAAAGGACTTCAAAGCAAATACCTAAATTTGGTAACTGTACATATTCACCTCCCTTTTTCTGAAATGATAGAAATGGCTTGTCGCTATAAGGATCTTGATAAGCAAGGTGTTTTGGAAGAAGAAGGAGAAGGCAGTTCCAGCAACAAAAGGAAGTTCGAAGCTGATAGCCCTGAGGCAAGTACGCAGCCTGAGGTCAGTAAGAAGCCTAAAGCCAATAAGAAAAGGGCAAGATCTCAGAATGAACCATTAACTACTGCCACGTTCTCTAACTGCAAGAAACAAGAACATTTGGCGACAAATTGCAGATCTTCGAAAAAACAAAGGAATGTTGAATTTGAATCCAATAAAAAGTTTCAAGAGGGTAGAGAGTGCAATAAATGCCATAAGAGGGGTCCTCTTGCCAAAGATTGCCGGTTTTCGAAAGCGACCAAAGTGGCTCAAGTCAATAACACAACTGATGCTGCAATACCCTTAGCTAGTCATCAAAGGCCAGATGTTTTGGACGGCACTCTCAATGTCCACAATATCCCTGTTGCAGTATTGTTTGATACGGGTGCGTCACAAAGCTTTATCTCAAGCAATACGGTTAAGAAGCTGAAATTAAAACCAAGGAATCTTAAAGAATCAGTCAGAGTTCATAATCCGGTAGGGGGTTCTCTCATTCTCAGTTTGTACTGTAGAGTGCCCGTTTCCTATTCTTGTTACCGGTTCCCCTTTGATTTAATTGTTATGGATTTTTCTGAATTTGATCTTGGAATCGATTGGTTGACCAAGTATAAAGCCAAAGTTAAAGTCGCTGAGAGGGTTGTTAAAGTCAAAACGAAGCTTGGAGATATTGTTATACCTTGTGTAGGCTCAGATTCAGATAGAAAAGAATTTTGGGCTGCTCTTGAGGTTACCCCCACCGCTCTTGAAAATATTCCTATCATCAAAAATTATGTGGATGTGTTCGAAGAAGTTGATCGCTTACCTCCACGTAGAGAAATTAACTTTAGAATTGATTTGGTTCCAAACTCAAGGCTAGTTGTACATCCTATTCAGAGAATGTCGCCAAAAGAAAAATAAGAACTGAGCAACCAAACCAAACAGCTTTTGTGGAAAGGTCTGATCAGACCTTGTTTCTCAGAATGGGGTGTAGAAGTGATGTTTGTTCCTAAGTCAGACGGTACTCTCAGACTGTGTGTGGATTACCGAGATTTGAATAAGCAGACACTCAAGAATGAGTATCCCTTGCCCCGTATATATGATTTGTCGGATCATTTAAATGGAGCGAAAGTGTTTTCAAAGACGGACCTAGCTACAGGTTTCGATTAACTGCGTATTGCTAAAGAGTGTGTTCCTTTGACAGCTTTTAGAGGTCCAGACATATTTTATGAATGGTTAATAATGTCGTTCGGCTTATGCAACGCTCCATCCTATTTTGTCGATTTGATGAATCGAGTGTTCCGGGATGTTTTGAACAAATTTGTGCTGGTCTTCATTGATGACATCTTAATCTTTTCTAAGTCAACTGCCGAGCGTGAAAAACATTTAGAACAAGTTTTGGAAAATCTGAGGAAGAATGTATTAAAAGCCAAATTTTCTAAATGTGTATTCTGGCAAGAAGAAGTGAAGTTCCTCGGTCATGTAGTGTCGAAGGAAGGAATTTTAGTGGATCCTAGCAAAATCACAGCCATTCAAAATTGGAAGCAGCCTAGCACTCCTACTGAAGTCGGAAGTTTTCTAGGATTGACTGGCTATTATCGGAAATTCGTTAAAGATTTTTCGAGGATAGCTTGTCCATTGACGAGGCTTACAAAGAAGCATACAAAGTTCATTTGGACACCCGAAAGCGAGGCAGCTTTCCAAGAGCTGAAACAGAAGTTAATCATTTCTCCGGTGTTGACCATCCTTGATGGTAATCAGGATCTGAAAGTTTGGACCGATGCTTCAAGAGAAGGTATTGGTGCAGTGTTAATGCAAAGGGATAAAGTGGTCGCATATGCTAGCCGTCAGTTAAAACTGCATGAGAAGAATTATGCCACTCATGATCTTGAGCTAATGGCCATTGTATTTGCTCTAAAGATAGAGGCACTATCTCTTGGGTGAAAAGTTCAAACTGTATACTGAGCACAAATCTTTAAAGTATCTATTCACACAAAGAGATTTGAATTTGAGGCAGCAACGTTCAGTTGAATTCCTTGCACCCTATGATCTGGACATTTGTATACTCCAGGAAAAGCCAATGTCGTGGCAGATGCACTTAGAAGAAAGAATGCGGGCGTCGCCAATCTTATCCTCGCCAATCTCATTATTACACCCACATTGATCGACAAAATCTATGCTCTTCAGAAGGATGATGAATTTATACAGAGAATTAGTAAAAGAGTTCGGGAAGGCGAACCCTCGAGTTTCCAAATTGATAACAAGGGAGTTCTGAGGTTAAAAGGCCGAATTTGTGTTCCAAATATTCCTGAGCTCCGAAGAGAAATAATGGATGAATGTCATAAATCCAAGCTTTGTATTCATCTAGGGGTGAGCAAGATGTATCATGATCTCAAGCGCACGTTCTGGTGGAAGTCTATGAAAAGAGACATCTCCATTTATGTTAGCAGGTGTTCGACTTTCCAACAAGTCAAAAGTAATCAGCAAAAACCTGTCAGCTTGTTACAGCCACTACCAGTTCCAAGTTGGAAATGGGATTAAATTTCCATGGATTTTATTGATGTCTTGCCCGGAACTAGAAAAAGCAATGACAGTATATGGATGATTGTTGATCGTCTCACAAAAACCGCCCGTTTTATTCCTGTTAAATCGACTAGAACAGCTCAAAGTTTGGTGAAGACTTATTTCAAGGAAGTTGTCCGACTACATGGAGTCCCCAGTAGCATTGTAAGTGATCGTGGCCCTATATTCGCTAGTAAATTCTTGGAAGCCTTCCAAGGAGAGCCAGGGACAACATTAAACCTAAGCACCGCTTATCATCCTCAAACAGATGGCCAGACTGAGAGGGTGAACCGTATATTGGAAGACTTGTTGCGGGCTTGTATTCTTGACTTTGGCGGATCATGGGAAGACCACTTGCATTTGGTCGAGTTTTCTTATAATAACAGTTATCAAGTAAGCTTGGAAATGTCGCCATTCGAAGCATTATATGGAAGGCCATGCAAATCTCCCGCATGTTGGGTGGAACCAGGTAATAGACTGGTATTGGGTCCCGACATGATTAGAGAATCTTCAGACAAAGTTGATTTTTATTAAAAAGCGATTGATAGCTGCTCAGAGCCGACAGAATAGTTATGCAGATGCAAGAAGAAGGGTTAGAATTTTCTGTTAGTGATCATGTGTACTTGAAAGGTTCTCCCTTAAGAGGAGTAGTTTGTTTCGGGAAGATTGGGAAGTTGGCTCCTAGATTCATTGGTCCATTTCCCATTCTAGAAAGAATTGGAACTCTCTCTTACAGGGTCCAGCTGCCTGACTGGCTGTCAGGGGTACATGATGTATTCCACGTGTCTCAACTTCGGAAGCATGTACACGATCCAGACTTGATTGTGGAAGAAGCTGCACAGCAAGATTTGGAGATTACACCGAACTTAGCAGTAAGAAGGGAGCCGGTAAAGATCATTGGCAAAGAAACTCGAGTTCTGAGGAACAAAAGAATTCATCTTGTCAAAGTGCAGTAGAGCGGAGATCCCAGAGACTGTACATGGGAGACAGAAGAAAACATCAAACAGGCTTATCCCCAGTGCAGAGTGGATATCTCTGACTAGCTCTAGTGCAAGGTACCTTTACCATATTTACATTTTCCGTTTTGTTTCCTACTTTACTCTAGTTTCCTTTTCGAGGACGAAAAGTTCTTAAGTGGGGGAGATTGTAACAACCCGGAAAATCAGAACCAATTTAAAAAATTTATTTTGACAATTTTGTTGAATTTTGAATAGTTAAAATAATTTATTTTAATAATAATGATTAAAAATTTGTTTAAATCGTAGTTTGAAAGAATATATTTATTTTTATTCTAAAAGGAGTTAGAAATAGCGCGGCAATTTGAAAATTTGAATTCAAACCTTGACTGACCGTACAGGATACAAAATAGATCGGATTTTAGTGAAACAAAAAATATTTAAATCTGTTTAAGAATATCTTTCCAATGAATCCGAACAATTGGAATTTTATAGCGGGGATCAAAAGTTATGGTCAGTTGAATTTTTAGAATAGTCGCTATGGAATTTAATATAATATATGGCCCGTATAAATTGCCATTTTTCAAACGACCTCCGTTTTCGACGAAACCACTTTTGTTGGAATCGGAATGTCAAATTATTACAGGATTCCAATTTTCATAATTTTTGGGATCAATATGTGAGTGTGGCAAAAGAAAATGTGTTTTGACAATTTCAGTCAATTTCGATCGACTTGAAAATGACCATTTTTTTTAGTAGTCTCCAAATTCTATGAAATTAGTTTTGTTGGGACCGTATCATCAAAACATAGCCAGATTTATTTCTCAGGGAATTTTAGAGTCAGTCTGTGGCCCCAGTAAATTAAAATGTACGATCAAATTAAATAATTAAATGTTTTATTATTTAATTTGAAGTAAAACATATCGTAATAGCTGAAATGGGTTATGAAACATATCCCATTGTGTTCGGAATGGGTTTATTTAGCTAGGGGTGTCACTCGTTGGGTTTGATTTGGAGTTAAGAGCGATGTAGTAATTAAAATTGAATTTAAATGAAATTAAATTAAATTAAATACGGTGGTATACCGTATAAATACACGTATATACGGTAAAACCCTAGCTACATTATACATCCGCTGTTCAAAACGAAACAATGGCTACCGTACTTCGAAATTAATTCAACAATCTCTCTTAATCTGCCAGAAATTGGACATCAGTTCTTCAGCCATCATCGTAGTACTCTTCTTGCTCTTCGATTTGGTACGGTCTGATCGTCCCCTAGTGTCGTACACCTCGAGAACCAAGCCCTAGAACGTTCGTCGTTCATCAGCCAACCGCCAGCGCAGGGGCCCACCGAGTTCGTCGGTTTTCTGGCCGGTGGCGCGCCATACGAAGCCCGTCGGCGTGGTCTGGTTCGATCGCTTTCAACTGCCTCGACCCGCGTGAAAACCTGTGACCTAGTTTGGAACTATACGAAAAGTAACGTCGGCCTTCATCTGAATAGAGAGGAAGAAGTATATTTTAATTAATTAAATAATTTATTTTATTTAAAATTGTTTATGAATCATAACTCGTTCGTTTCTTACCAGAATTCGACGAAACTGAATCATTTGGAATCGCAACGATGATATTTACATTTCAGAACTAGCCGCAGAATTTTTAGAGCATGTTACAATTTTTGGCATCATCAAATCAAGGTGAGATATCTGAATTCAGAAATAAAATGGGTAAAAATATATTAGGTTGCGGACGGAGTTTAGAAACTCCTGACACCCACCGTCCATAGACCATGGACGACTTGATTGATTTGTGATATATGATTGGTTGAATTTTGGTGTTTGTTTATGGTTGGTAAAAAGAGAAATTGAAATTGATCGATATTGTGAAAATTTTGTCTGCGTACGTAATAGATTATTGAAATCCCCCTTGTCAAAACTGCGAGGCTTTAAGGTAGCGCGAGGAGCCGTACATCGGGACGGTGCTGGTTTTAATTACCCTGCCATTATGTTGCCAAAATTTTCTGAAATATTTATGTGTTGTGAAATATCCATATATGAAGTGAAATTTGTTTGAACATCAAAAATTCACAATTTTATGAAAATAGAAATATGGAAAATATTCATTATCTGAAATGAAAATAAGTTAAACAATAAAAATTCACATTTTTATTGTATATGAAAATTGTTCATGTTTTTAAAACAAAATATGATCACATTAAAAATCTCATTTTTAATGTAACGAATGAAAATAGAAAAATGAACATTGTTTGAAAATAAAACAATGTTTACATAAAAAATCTCATTTTTATGTCATGAATGAAATTAGCAAATTGTACGTGTTCAAATATAAAAACATGTTTACATTAAAATTTTCATTTTTTATGTAATGTTAGAGAATTAGAAAAATGATCATAACCTTGAAATTGAAAACTTGATTACATTAAAATTCTCAATTTCAATTTAAAGTAGAAAATTAGGAAAATGATCATAACTTCACAATGAAAAGATGATTACATTGAAGAATCTCATTTTTAATGTAAATACAGGATATGTGAAAGTGTTCGTACATTGAAATAAAAAGTTATTCTTTTTTTTGCATTCTTTGATGCAAATATACATTGAAATAAATATTTATTCTTTTATTTGCATTCTTTGATGCGAATATACATTGAAATAAAAAGTTATTCTTTTATTTGCATTCTTTGATGCAAATATACATTGATATAAATAGTTATATTTTATTTGCATTCTTTGATGCAAATATACATTGAAATAAATAGTTATATTATATTTGCATTCTTTGATGCAAATATACAATTAAACAAAAAGTTATTCTTTTATTTGCATTCTTTGATGCAAATACACGATGAAATAAAAAGTTATTCTTTTATTTTCATTCTTCGATGCAAATATACATTGAAATAAAAAGTTATACTTTTATTTGCATTCTTTAATACAGATAAAATGTTTAAATTAGAAGTTAAATTTTTATTTGCATTTCTTGATGCAAATAAGACATAGTTTTAAAAAGGTTATATTTTTATTTGTAATTTAGATACAAATTAAAAAAAAACATTAAAATTCAGATTATATTGTTATTTGTGTATTTAGATGCAAATAAACATCGTAGTAAAAGATTACATTTTTATTTGCATATTTAGATGCAAACAAACATCGTAGTTAAAAGATTATATTTTTATTTGCATATTTAGAGGCAAATAAACATCGTAGTTAAAGATTATATTTTTATTTGCATATTTAAATGCAAATAAACATCGTAGTTAAAGATTATATTTTTATTCGCATATCCAGATGCAAATAAACATCGTAGTTAAAAGATTATATTTTATTTGCATATTTAGATGCAAATAAACATCGTAGTTAAAAGATTATATTTTTATTTGCATATTCAGATGCAAATAAACATCGTAGAAAAAGATTACATTCTTATTTGCATATTTAGATGCAAATATACACCGTAGGATAAAACGACATTTTTTTGTTTGCAAATGTAGTTACATACAAAACATTTAATAAAGATCGCATTTTTGTTTGCAGTTCTGATGCAAATAAAAACATTATAATAAAAGTTACATTTTGTTCACAATTTAGATGTATATAAGGACAGGAATTTTAAGGATACATTTTATCTGCAATTTTAATATAGATGAAAACATAGAATAAACAGTCATATTTTTATTTACATTTTAAATGAAAAAATAAAAAGAATAGATTTCAAAGGTCACATTTTTATTGACATTTTATATGAAGTAAAAGAATTGATTTAAATGTCAAAATGTTTATTGTTACTTTAGATACAATAAAATAGTAGGAATCGCCAAACGATTTATATTTATATATAAATATAGATTAAATTTTAAACGAACTGCGCGCGGTAGTTCGCGTATCGGCAATCGTAACTTCAAGCGATTGTAACGTAAGATCCAACCATCAGATTTTCTCAAAACTGGAACTGTTGGGTACATTTTGGAAAGATCTTTCCAACGATAAAAAATTTGCTAAGATCCAATGGTTAGATTTGGAGAAATGTGTAAATTAAATTTTGATGAAAATAGCGCCAGGGCCATGTAATGACCCGAACCGTCGTTTAACTAAAAATGGCTATTTTTAAATAAAAATAGCGATAAATCGTTATAATATATTATAAACGATATGGAATGGAAAGATTGTATTAAATTATACATATATGCGAGAATTATTCGAAAGGTCCGAGTTAAATCTCATTTCAAATAATTATACGACGATTGGAAGTCGAAGATTTGAAGACGATGATTGAAGACCGGCGATCTTCACATCGAATGGATGACTACTGATGCCCTGGATAGGTTAACTCCCAGGTGGTAGTTGTCCGGACGTATTTGTTGATTGTCCGGATAGACTTGATGCCTCTAGTTTCGTTCAGACCCAGAACGGACCTGTAAATGGATGTATGTCTGACATTGGATTTTATTCAGTGCTGATTGATCTTTATTAATTTTTATCAGTTGGTGGCGGAGAATTTATTCTCTTTCTTAACACCCTTTGAGGTTATTTATTAATAGACATCAGTCGCATGGCGTGAATTGTCAATGTGGCAGCCAAGATGTAAATGATCAAGGCTTATTATTGAAAAGCCGAGCCTTGTGGTTGATGATCAAAGCACAGCTTGAAATAGCATAACTTTGTGTATAGCGTTACTTCACGAGCCTCACACCCCGGTATGAACCAGAAACGGGAGTATGGAATGCAGGGAGGACATACGTTTCTTTCTAGCTAGAAGTGGTGTCATGGCTTTTACAAGGCCTGACATTTTTACTTATGTGGATGATGGAATGAGGCGCCTTGGTTATTTGAGTCCCTAGTGGCTCTATTTACGCCCCATAGGGCGGGAAAACGTATTGTTCAGGCATTACCAATCCACTATCATATTTGTGGACCGACCCTGAAGATCCAAGGGAAGATGCGTTCTGTTCCTGAGGCACGGGCTAGAGTGTCTCGAATTCGGTAAGGACTATCTTTTGCCTTGGTTCATGATGGAAATCCAACTCCCAATACGACCCATGCAGTTTTGATTGTATTACTAGTACGGCGACATAGTATATGGTAGCTATGCTATCTATGATTGATATATTATGATTGAAATGTTTTAAAACGTATATACACTAATAATAATATCAAATTCGTTTTATCGTATCAAGCATTTTTGACCATTATAAAGTAAAACTCTATCCTCCGGTTTGCATTGCATTGTGTGATGGGACTTGAGTCTTATAATGGTTTCATTTTTCTAAAAAGCATTGCGTTGTTTAACGATTTACTTTACTTATGCACTGGCAATCCAATGGAGTAAACTCGTTCCGCGTTAGCGGCATGGTCCTGTGACTAGCCTTATTATCAAATAGGTTAAATAAGATTTCTCATACCAGTCCCATGACTGACTCGTAGTTTGTTTCACTTTGCAAACTCGGGTGCCCTCCTTTCCACATGGGCAGCCTTGTATACAGGTTTAGATGATTCATTCTGGATAGCTATGGAGTTGAAGATGGACATTATCATTCCTATTTTGCTGTTCAGACTTCACTTAGTATATTATGTTTTTATTCCGTTGCAGACATTTTATATTAAGCTGAAACTGTATTATTGCTAAGTATGATCCAATTATGCTGTGTAACTCTGATGGTGTATTATTTCCAGTGTAATTTGATGAACATTATCTGCTGTAATTTTCTATTTCTGTTCTGTTGTTATTGTAATGTGTTATATTCCGACGATTATCCTTACTTCTGTATACACAGGGTTTGGGGTTATCACATTTTTAATTTACCGGGGTCACAGACTGACTTTAAAAATCCCCGAACATCGTAGTTAAAAGATTATATTTTTATTTGCATATTTAGATGCAAATAAACATCATAGTTAAAGATTATATTTTTATTTGCATATTTAGATGCAAATAATCATCGTAGTTAAAAGATTATATTTTTATTTGCATATTTAGATGCAAATAAACATCGTAGTTAAAGATTATATTTTTATTTGCATATTTAGATGCAAATAAACATCGTAGTTAAAAGAATATATTTTATTTGCATATTTAGATGAAAACAAACATCGTAGTTAAAAGATTATATTTTTGTTTGCATGTTCAGATGCAAATAAACATCGTAGAAAAAGATTATATTCTTATTTGCATATTTAGATGCAAATTAACACCGTAGGAAGAAGCGGCATTTTTTTGTTTGCAAATGTAGTTACATACAAAACATTTAATAAAGATCGCATTATTGTTTGCAGTTCTAATGCAAATAAAAACATTATAATAAAAGTTACATTTTGTTCACAATTTAGATGTAAATAAGGACATGAATTAGAAGGATACATTTTATCTGCAATTTTAATATAGATGAAAACATAGAATAAACAATCATATTTTTATTTACATTTTAAATGAAAAAATAAAAAGAATAGATTTCAAAGGTCACATTTTTATTGACATTTTATATGAAGTAAAAGAATTTATTTAAATGTCAAAATGTTTATTGTTACTTTAGATACAATAAAAATAGTAGGAATCGCCAAACGATTTATATTTATATATAAATATAGATCAAAATTTAAACGAATCGCGCGCGGTAATTCGCGTATCGACAAACGTAACTTCAAATGATTATACTGTAAGATCCAACCGTTGGATTTTCTCAAAACTGGAACCGTTGGGTTCGTTTTGGAAAGATCTTTCCAACGATATAAAATTTGATAAGATCCAACAGTTAGATTTAGAGAAATGTGTAAATCAAATTTTGATGAAAACAGCGCCAGGGCCATGTAATGACCCGAAGCATCGTTTTGGCTATTTTTAAATAATTAAAAATATCGGTAAATCGTTATAAGATATTATAAACGATATGGAATGGAAAGATTGATTTAAATTATACATATATGCGAGAATCATTTGAAAGGTCCAAGTTAAATCTCATTTCAAATAATTATACGACGATTGGAAGTCGAAGATTTGAAGACGGTGATTGAAGACCGGCGATCTTCACATCGAATGGATGACTACTGATGCCCTGGATCGGTTAGCTCCCAGGAGGGGTTACAGTGGTAGTTGTCCGGACGTATTTGTTGATTGTCCGGATAGTCTCGATGCCTCCAGTTTCGTTCAGACCCAGAATGGACTTGTAAATGGATGTATGTCTGACATTGGATTTTCTTCTGTGCAGATTGATCTCTATTAATTTTTATCAGTTGGTGGCGGAGAATTTATTCTCTTGCTTGATACCCTTTGAGGTTATTTATTAATAGACATCAGTCACATGGCATGAATTGTCAATGTGGCATGCCAAGATGCAAATAATCATGGCTTATTGTTGAAAAGCAGAGCCTTGTGGTTGATGATCAAAGCACAGCTTGAAATAGCATAACTTTGTGTATAGCGTTACTTCACGAGCCTCACACCCCGGTATGAACCAGAAACAGGAGTAAGGACTGCAGGAAGGACATATGTTTCTTTTTAGCTAGAAGTGGTGTCATGGCTTTTACAAGGCCTGACATTTTTACTTATGTGGATGATGGAATGAGGCGCGTTGGTTATTTGAGTCCCTAGTGGCTCTATTTACGCCCTATAGGGCGGGGAAACATATTATTCAGGCATTACCAATCCACTAACATATTTGTGGACCGGCCCTGAAGATCCAAGGGACAATGCGTTCTATTCTTGAGGCACGGGCTAGAGTGTCTCGAATTCGGTAAGGACTATCTTTGGCCTTGGTTCATGATGGAAATCCAACTCCCAATACGACCCATGCGGTTTTGATTGTATTACTAGTACGGCGACATAGTATATGGTAGTTATGTCATCTATGATTGATATATTATGATTGAAATGTTTTAAAACGTATATACACTAATAATAATATCAAATTTGTTTTATCGTATCAAGCATTTTTGACCATTATAAGGTAAAACCCTATCCTCCGGTTTGCGTTGCATTGTGTGATGGGACTTGAGTCTTATAATGGTTTAATTTATCTAAAAAGCATTGAATTGTTTAACGATTTACTTTACTTATGCACTGGCAATCCAATGGAGTAAACCCGTTCCGCGTTAGCGGCGTGGTCCTGTGATTAACCTTATTATCAAATAGGTTAAATAAGATTTCTCATACCAGTCCCATGACTGACTCGTAGTTTGTTTCACTTTGCAAACTCGGGTGCCCTCCTTTCCACATGGGCAGCCTTGTATACAGGTTTAGCTGATTCATTCTGGATAGCTATGGAGCTGAAGATGGACATTATCATTCCTATTTTGCTGTTCAGACTTCACTTAGTATATTATGTTTTTATTCCGCTGCAGACATTTTATATTAAGCTGAAACTGTATTATTGCTAAGTATTATCCGATTATGTTGTGTAACTCTGATGGTGTATTATTTCCAGTGTAATTTGATGAACATTATCTGCTGTAATTTTATGTTTTTGTTCTATTGTTATTGTTATGTGTTATATTCTGATGATTATCCTTACTTCCATATACACGGGGTTTGGGGTTATCACATTTGGTATCAGAGCAAAAAGGGCATAAGGCAAGCGAATGTCGAGGTCCTAAGAAGAAGATAGAAAAAGAAAATATCACTAAATCGAGATACTCACTAGTGACATTTCATAATTGAAACTTGTTTGCAGTAATTTCTAAATGCAACTTGATTGGTAATACCAAAGAATGGCTTGAGGACACAGGTGTTTTAATACCCCGTAATTTTAATAACACTAAAGAGGACAAATTAAAGAATAATTAATTTAATATTCATAGTTAAGGGAAACGGACGAGGCCATTGCGTCCATCTTGAAATTCTGGTTGAGATAAACACCAGATTTGCATAAAACGGACACCATTTGAAGTTATGAAGTTTGTATACGCGCAAGAATAATATATATATATATAGGGTCCATAAAATCAAAATCACAGAAATTCGGGTGAGCGGGAAAAATCCCGCCCAGGGATGTCGACCTCCCTAGGGCAGACGTTGCAGATTAGGTTTGGGGCTGGTAGCTATATATATGGCCTCATTTCTCATGTTTTTGCACACCAAAAATAACGGAGGACTAGATGTTGTCGCTGCTCGGATTGAATCAAACCTTTTTCTTCTTCTGCAATCAAGTTTAGAGTCATTCAAGTGTAGATATGTGAATCAACATCTGCTATTCTCCTTCTATTATTCTATATCCAAACACTGTGAGTCCATGTTAATTCTAAATCTAAATAATTTAAAGTAAAACTTGATATGACATTAACTTGGATCTGTGTCTGTAACCTTATGAATCATATCAGATTTGCTATAACCTATGTATCTATAATGTTATGACATATGATTATGACTCAGATCCAAGTCTTCACCTATTTGTCATGTCAAATCTTCCATTGTTTCACTGTTTTACCTATCATGTTTATGGATAAATTTGGATCTGTTATTAGTTGGACTTTTAAAATCATTGTTTAGATGTAATCATGCCTGTTATGACATCCCAACTATGTTAGAATCAGTTCTATAATCATAAGTTCACCGGATTTGTTCCTATATGTCCGTCTTATCATTATGTCACTATATGTTTATGTCAATTTTGTTAGTATAATCATTTCTGTCATATTCCCTTCATCCTTTCTCTTTTATCTTGTATAGCCTGGCTACTTTCAAGCCTAGACATGCTTCTAAAATATGCGAATGCGTTAGATTGGGAACGAGGGGAAAAACGTTAAAACTTGAATAATGTATATGAATATGAATTTGGGGGCATATAATTCATTATGAACATAATTGGGGAAAAAGGGGCATGAAAACCTATTACGACATAGGAATAATTGGTTAACAATTGAAATGGCTAGGATTGCAGTAATTAGAAACTGTAACCACACTTAGACATGAGGTTAAAATGCACTTGCGATAGAAGTCTGCCCAGAACCACCCGGCATATCTAGCGACCGCAAGTGTTGAATCTAATGTTAGGAGTCTAAGTGCATAAACACGAGACGTGCTAAGACACGAGGTTAAGCCCGACTTGTAGATGAAGTCTGCCTAGAACCGACTGGCATGTCCAGCGTCCACAAGTTGTAGGCTTAATATGGGAGGTCTAGTATATTATAACCATAAATGAATATGGCGATGAAGATGAATACTTATCCTAGTTGAATCCATAGGGATTGTATGAACATGTCTATTTGAATAGGGATTAAGTAAACTTGGTTGAAACAGTGGGAGGGTTAAGTATATCTGGGTTGGGTGGGTAATATTTATATATATAGGCCCACAAACTTAACCGGTTGGGGTTTTGTAATTAAACGCACCATTAGGTAAGCATAACCTGTGGAAAACCTAGTAGCGGGGATGCAAGACAAATGGGAGAGCTTGCATCATCTTGTGTGGGACCCATTTCATTCAGCAACCCTTATATCGGTATCAAATGAGCACTCCGAACTAGATTGGAGTCGGGGAAGCTTACTGGGCTGATTATAAAAGATCCAAACGTGAAGGACGGTGTGGGCGGCTCAAAACGACCGGGGTCATGTGCGTGCATGGTCCGGGCAGAGGGGGATAAAACGACCGTGAAACCTGTAGATATGATTGTGCATATCAACGAAGGGTTGCCACTTTAGGAAGTGATACATCCTATTATGGGGCCGTCACAGGGTATTTACGGAGTAGGGAGCCGACCGATTAGGTTAGTAGTTAGGATACATCTAGACTCTGGTAAATTTAGGAGTCCGTTATTAGGCTGCCTGTGGATTGTATGGGGTTAAAACCTCTCACCAGAAGTATGCCTAAGCCTACCATCTTATACATGTTGAGGATCATCTCATTCTAGTTATACTAGTATTAGTGCAGAGTCATCATTAGAGAAACGCATACACTCTACCATTGTAAGCCTACTTTGTGAACTAGGCTGCACAAAGATAAAAGATCAAAGAATAAAGATCACTAACTCAAAGAATCGGGTCGGATCGAAGTCCATTTGGTCAAGACACAAGGCATAAGTGAAGAAGAAGGGGGGACAAGTCGAACCGGATCGGTTCAGTCAAATCCGATCCGCCCTCTAATTGGAGTATTTCCAATTCGATCCCAGGCGCCTGAAATTGCAGAAGCTATGCCCACGTTCCCTTAAGACTTGGAGCGGTTATATCCACATTCTCCCCATCTTCACCACTAACTTGATGCGCTGTCGCTATCATATCCCATCCGAACCCAAAAGTAACGGGATGGGCGCCACGTGGATCCGAACCGAAGCTGTTTCATGAGATTTTTTCACCTATAAATACACCCCAAGGCACATTTCAAAGGATCCTTTAGCATTTTCAGAGTTGAAACCCCTTTGAGAACCGAATTCCATCACCATTTTCATATTGCAATCATTTATAAAGTATATTTCAGAGAGAATTGAGTGAATTTATGTATGATATGAGTGAAAGTGAGTAAGAATCATTATTGTATCTACATTCAACTCATCAATACAAAAAGTAGAAAGTGGACGTAGGCTATTTAACGCGGAACCAGTATAAATTGTGCGTTTTCTTCATTTTTAATTTCATTTCATCAGAAATTATTCTCAGTTTGGGTGTTAGAGCCATTTTTGGATCTAACATTTTAGTGCTTTCACTGAGAATTCTATGAATTCTTCGCTTTTTGGGATTATCGTTCTACTATTTGGACCTATAAGTTCAAAGAAGTTAATCCTCTATTTCCGACACTTTCAAGCATTTGCTGATTAATTATTGAAAGATTGGACATTATGGCTAAAGGGAAAGGAAAAGAAGTGCAAAGCGCTAGGGGGAACGATGCTAGAGAAGATCAATAAGCCATCGTGTTGATGCGGGGGCAAAGCTCTGGACAAACCCAATCCGAACAGGATGTTCCGAACCGAACTGACCAGGAGAACCCGAACCGACCAGGAAGTATTGGAGCTACTCAGACCCCTCTGAACCGAATCGCCTCTGACACCCTACTTCGATCCGAACCGAATGAGGCTGAAGCTGGTACTTCTACTCGAGCACCCACCAATGCTCCAATGTCGGCCACGACAACTGGTGATCAACCTGCTCCATCCGCACCCATCAGGCGCCAAGATTTTTCGCGTTTTCTTGACATGCTGGAGAGTACTAGAAATGCATTGGAAGCCTATAAACGTGACAGTCTTCGCATGCTAGAGAACATGATCGCCATGAGTAGGGAACTCAATGAACTCCGAGGGCAAAAGATAACTTCCCCAACACGCTGCCTTGCTGCAGACTATTCATCTTCTTCAGATGAAGGACGTCCTCGTGAAAGAAGGCCGCTTGAGCGACCTAAAAATCTTGATCAGTTGACCTTTGGATCTTTAGGATCCCGTGAAAATGCGGCTCATGTGTTAGGACCTGATGACCCGAGCCTGCAAGAGCCTATGTTGCTACCCATGCGTGGATCTCACGTTCTACCCAGGGATCCTAATATTACTAATCCTATGCAACAACAACTTCTCCAACCCCTTCCTCCTAAGATCGACAGGGAGCATAGGGAGCAGTGTAGAGCAGCCGCCGCTAGAAATAGGAGGTTATCCCTTAATCAGGTACCCAGGGGTAATCCAAATATCAGACCTAGAGAACCTATGCAAACATTAACAAATGCCGATGTGTGGGCAATAGTGCATTAGATCATGTCTGAAAGTCGACGATATACTAATGAGGACTGGGGCATTGAGTGAAGTCATACCCCCTTCACATATGATATATTGGACTTCCAGTTCCCTCGGCGATTCAACTTGCCATAGATGGATCGATATTCAGGGAGAATGGACCCAGGACAACATTTGATGAGGTATGCATGGTTTATGAATGCCGAAATTGATCCAGACGCCATAAAATGCAAGGCCTTTCCGATTTATCTAGAAGAAGTGGCGTTAATGTGGTTCACCTGACTCCCTCCACGGTCAGTATCAAATTTCACAGAATTAAGTGAGCGCTTTATGAACCAGATTCGACTTCACACCCGAAAATCCAAAAGCGTCATAGAGTTGTCAAGGATTAAACAGGCTCCAGGTGAATCTCTGAAATCATATTTGGACCGCTTCAACCTGGCTGTCACCGAAGTTAGTGCCCCCTCATTAACCCACTATTATGATGGCCTCAATAGAAGGAGTTGACCCAGATACAGAATTCGGGGATTATCTATCCGGGAAACCACCCCCCACTAGGGTATTGTTCTACGAAAAGGCTAATATTCACTTAAGGCGAGAAGAAGCTCATGAAAATAGGAAGAGAAAGTCCGAAGGGGCCTCGAGGGAAGTTTTCCAAAGTAATGTTGCTGTGAAGCACTCCGATGACAGTTCGGGGAAGGTTGAGGTGAACATCGGCAACTAGAACGGAGGTAATAACAATAAGAATGGAAACGACAATAGAAGGAGTAGGAACTGAGGGAACAATTCCAGCAAAAGACCTTGATTCCAAACTTTGGAGAATTATTCGCCATTGAATGATACTTTGGAAATCATTTATTTCGACACATATAACATATTGCAATATAAGAAGCCGCCACCCTGAGACTTCACTGAAAAAGAGATCGCCATGGGAAAGTTTTGCTCCATGGAACCCACAGGCATTCCACCAACGAATGTCGTCATTTGAGAGATGTAGTTGAAAAATTGCTGCGCGAGTGGAAGTTAGACGAGTACAAGGTTGCCCCACGGGACTGGGGCAAGGAGGGAAAGCCCCGAACCAAAACCAGCCTACTTCTAAACCCACAGCCCAGCAGAAAGGTAAGGGGATTGTTATCAATACCATTATAGGCGGACCACATCTAGCTAGCCATAGTTTCAGAGCGATGGATCGGTACGTTAACGCCGCCAAGCACTTTGAGGTAGGAGAATGCAGTAACCTTGAAGACATTACTCTAGTAAAACAACAAAAGACGATGTCAGACGGCGTCATATTCCATAGTAGAGATGATACCGGAATTCAATCACCAACTAAAGACCCACTGGTAATTACCACGGCCATCGGCCCCGCCTTAGTCCATAAGGTGTTGGTGGACAATGGAAGCTCTGTCAATATCCTCTTCAAGAAAGCTTTTGAACAAATGAGACTCGAAGCAAAAGATCTAAAGCCCTGCGAAGGATGGATACGCGGCTTCAATGGGGCATCAACGGCTCCGATGGGCTATGTAGAATTACCAATGACGTTAGGACAAGGAGATCGCCAGAGAGTGAGAATCCTGCCATTTGTAGTTTTGGATGCTGAGTCACCCTACAATGCTTTCCGAGGCCGACCGGCCCTCGCCGAGTTTAGGGCTTGTATCGCACCTTGGTGCTTACTGCTTAAATTCCCGACAGATGCATGAATAGGGGTGATGAGAGGTGATCAAGCTACGAGACGAGCTTGTTACATGATGGAGTTGAATATGCTAATGAAGGGGTTGAATATATAATCTAAGGACGATTCACCCCCTTCGAAGGAAAACTCAGCATAGCAATTAAGGGGTCTAACACCAAAAGAGTCGCCCTTAGATGTGCTCGAGGATATAGATCCCAGAGAGGATAGAGAGCCCGAGGACAGAAAGGCGACTCCCAACGAGACGACAATAGATATATCAATTGATGAGGCAGATTCGACAAAAGTACTAAAGATCGGATCGCAGCTAGATCCAATTCGAGCGAAAGAGTTGGCTAATTTCTTAAGGGAAAATTTAGATGTGTTTGCCTGGACTCATGCTGACATGTGTGGGATTTTGCCTGCCATTATGAGCCACTCTTTAAGCATCAATCCAAAGCACCCGCCGGTCAACCAGAAGAGACAGATGTTAGGCCCAGAGCGGTCAACAGTTTTGAAGGAAGAGGTAGAGAAATTGAAGGATAATAGATTCATTAATGATTCGAAATATCCCGATTGGATATCAAATCCTGTCCTAGTAAAAAAAATCTAACGGGAAGTGGCGTACATGTATTGATTTCTCTGACTTGAACAAGGCTTGTCCGAAGGATAGCTTTCCTCTTCCCAGGATTGATCAACTAGTAGACTCGATGGTCGAACACGAGCTATTATCCTTTATGGATGCCTATTCGGGGTACAATCAAATTCCCATGCACATATCGGATCAAGAGCACACAAGTTTCATCACAGACTTAGGGTTATATTGTTACGTGGTAATGCCATTTGGATTAAAGAATGCAACAGCCACATATCAGCATTTGATCAACTGATTGTTCTATAATCAAATCGGAAAAACCATGGAGGTTTATGTGGACGACATGCTTGTGAAGTCTAGACAATCTTCCGACCATAAAAAGAACTTAGCCGAAATGTTCGACATTATTCGAAGGTATGGGATGAAGTTAAACCCCCTAAAATGCTCATTTGGGGTCGCATCTGGGGAATTCCTTGGGTTTATCGTGAGTTCTCGAGGGATTGAGATAAATTCTAGTCAAATAGCAACAATAAGGAATATTGAAGAACCACGAAAGATTAAGGATGTATAAAGCCTGGCCGAAAAAGTTGCTGCATTGAGCAGGTTTATCCCCAAAGCCACAGATAAGTGCGTACCTTTCTTCGATCTGATAAAGCGAGGGAAACGAAATTTTGAGTGGACTCCTGATTGTGTGGAGGATTTCCAGAATCTATTAGACTTATTAGAGAAGCCTTCAATATTGTCAAAACCCGTGGAAGATGAGGATTTGTTTGTCAACCTAGCAGTATCATCTCATGCCATCAGTACAACGTTGGTATGTGAAGAAGATAAAGTCCAGAGGCCTGTATACTACGTAAGAAAGAAGATAGCCGCTGCCGAAAGTAACTATCCAAAAATAGAAAAACTTGCTTATAGCCTCCTGATTGCTTCCCGCAAACTTCGTCATTACTTTCAGGCTCACCCGATAGTTGTATACACCAATCAACCTTTAAGGCAAGTGTTGCAAAAACCCGAAGCATCGGGGCGGTTACTTAAATGGAACATCGAGTTGAGTCAATTCGATTTGAATTTTCAGCCACGCAGATCAATAAGGGCGCATGCATTAGCCAACTTCATAGCTGAATTCACAATTCCCGAAGAGGAAACGGTGGGTGACAAGATGGTTACATTAGAACAAGAATTAGAGCTTAGTCCGTGGAGGTTATATACGGACAAAGCCAAGAATGATTGAAGGTCCGGCGCCTGAGTTATTTTAATCACTCCTGAAGGACGATCTATTTACTATGCCTTGCGATTAGAATTTGCTGCTACCAATAACGATTCCGAGTATGAAGCCCTGATTATCGGGCTGAAACTCGCCAAAGAACTAGAAGTAAAGACACTGGATATATGCTGTGACTCCAAGATAGTTATATGCCAGGTACGGGAGGAGTTTGTTACTAAAGGACCTCGGCTTGTTACTTATCTCAAAAAAGTAAAGGAGTTGCTGAGTAATTTGGAGCGTTACAGCATAACACACATTCCAAGAATAGAAAATCAAAAGGCAGACCGATTGGCAAAACTAGCAAGTTCTGACAACCATGAAGAAACTGAAATGGTTCCAATAGAGATTTTGGAATCACCAAGTTTTGACCTGATGGAGGTGGAACTAGCCTTAGAAGTTGATCCAGAGAGAGAATCATGGATGACACCAATCAAGAACTTCCTCAAGAGTGGACCCCACCCATTGAAGAAAAGCGAAAGATGAGCTGTAACACGTAAGGCTGTTAGATGACGACATCAAACGTGTACTGCAAGAAGTACACGAAGGTGAGTGTGGAGACCACACCAGGGGGCAAACACTAGCAAAGAAAGTGTTGCGGTATGGATAATTTTGTCCTACCGTGAAAAGAGGCGGCTGATTATTCACGACGCTGCGACAAATGTCAAAGATTCGCCAAATTCCCAGAGCATCTCCGGCTCAGCTTAAGTCAATGGTATGCCCATGGCCTTTTGCCATGTGGGGAATTGATATTATTGGAGTGTTACCTATTGCCAAAGGGGGAGCAAAGTATGCGATCGTCGCTGTGGACTATTTCACGAAATGGGTGGAAGCTAAACCTTAACCACAATCACGACAAGGAAGGTGATTAGTTTTGTGGTCAGAAACATTATTTGTCAATTTGGGATGCTGAAAACTATCATAACTGATAATGGAACCCAACTTGACAGTACTGAATTTAGAAACTTCTGCCAGAAATACAAGATTGATAAACGATACACTGCTGTAGCTCATCCGCAGTCAAATGGCCAGGTTGAAGCAATAAACAAGGTCATTAAAACTATTCTTAAGAAGCGGTTGGAGCGGGCCAAAGCCAAGTGGGTAGATGAGTTGCCACTAGCTTTTTCGGCCTACAGGACAACCTTTAAGACGGCTACTGGCCATACCCCTTTTTCACTCTCCTTCGGGTCAGAAGCAGTGACCCCGATAGAACTAGAAGTCCCTTCTCATCGAGTAGCATACTATGACCCAATGACGAATAGAACACTCCTCCTAGAGTCTCTTGATATGGTTGAAGAAAAAAGAGATGAAGCGACTTGCATGCCTCAAGACATCGACATCAAGTAGCACGTGATTATGACCGGAAAGTTCGCTTCAAAACCTTCGAACCAGGAGACTTAGTATTGAAACAAGTCTTCCTGCCTTCAACCCGATTGGGTCCAAAATGGGAAGGGCCATACACCATCCAACGGAAGCTTGATACAGGAGCATTCAAGCTAACGACCGTGGACGGTGAAGAGATTCCCAGAGCTTGGAATGCTCAGCACTTACGACGATATCTGAGCTAAATATGAAATGTCTTCCTTTTTGTTTTTGTAGACTATGTAAAAAGGCATGGCTTGCCTTAGAAAGTCTGTTTATATGAACAAAGGATTATGAAGTGGATGTAGGCTACGACTTAGCTGAACCACTATAAAAATATCGTGTGTCTTTTATCTTTCCTGCACTGTTCTTATATTTTGTGACTGCTTTATATTGATTATGAAATGCTAAAAATGAAATTAAGTTTAAAAAAATTAAGAACAATTCATATGCAGGAACAAGTGAAATGACCGTTTGCATCATAGGATAGAAGGAATGGGAAGACAACATTCCTAACTCTAATTCTCACGAATTGAGGGAGAGTATAAAGGACGGGAAGACGACGTCCCTTGAGGCATGAAGGTGCACCCCGATAAGAGACTGCCTCTATAAAACTCTAACCTGGCTATGAAACATGAGAGTATAAAGATGCTAGAAGGATAAGCATCAACGACAAAAGAAATTTAGCTCCGCCAGAGAGCCGGGGGCAACTGAATGTTAAGTCTAATAAATCTCGAATAAACCTCAGTTAGTCAGTCTATTCAAAATTGATTGGGGGCATACATATGTACACGTTCCCCTGATAATGACTTTATTGTATAACTGCGATATGACATGTTGTTTATCTGCATTCTTACTTAAATAATAAATTTACATGTATTTGATATTGCGGGAAATAAATTGCTTTATTCACAAATACGTGAGTTTGTACAGGAAAGCAAAGCAAAGAGTGCAAGGGCCGCACTCGCTACTACAATAGCGGACCAATGGAATATCAAAACCAAAAACAAAACGCATTATCACTTGGACTTTGGAGTAGACTTAGGCTTCTTAGCAGCCTTAAGAGCTTTTTAGCTTCTTTTTCAGCATCGGACATGAGACGCTTTTGTTTCTTCTTCTCTGTAGTTGAGGTACCAGAGTCAATAGATTTCTTCCCAGGAGTCGGAGCACTGGAATCAAGAGAATTTTTTTTAGCAAGCTCCTCTGTAATTGACCTAGTTGAAAGCTTAACAACTAACCTCGATCCAGCATCCACCACTGCAAGGGGCTTAAGGATTTCGAGGTCTATCTCTTCGACTTTCAACTGCATGCGCTTGTCTTGTTTGGCCTTCATTTCAGCCAAAGTCACGTCATCAGCATTCTTCGAATTCCCAATTATGCTAACATCGGGATCTTCTTCGTGCCCATCATTGCCACCGTCATCTTTCAAAGCGTCTATCATTTCATCATCATGAGAAGTGCCGACGTTTGGCGGTATGGGAGTCTTATTGATAGCCTCCTCCTTTTTACCTTCAGCACCCCCTTCGGACTCAATGATGGTAGCCTTATCCTGTCCTTCCTGAGTCTCTTCGATGGATTTTTCCCCAATAGTGGTTCCCCACTGCTCGTTAGTCTTCTCGGTTGGTTCAACACCTACAGAATGAGAGGTAACAGTTATCAACTCAAGAGAAAACAAGGAATCTTCGATCGATTGCCCAATGATGTGACGAAAGGTGGAGACTGCCTTGGCAAATTGGGGTGAAAAGATGGAAATATCTTCTGATGATTTCTCAATTGGGGTCACTACCGTCCCTGATGCTGATTTAGATATAGGAGATAAAAGAGGCACTTTAGGAATTCCCGAATTCTGGGGATCATATTCCTCTACTCCAGTAGCTTCGATTTTAACAGAAGAGGAACCAACTTCAAGGATATTCTTTCCTTTGGCATAGCGTTTCTCCTCTTCCATATCAGTAGCAATAAGGTGACGCCCCTTGGCCAGGCGTGCCGGTTCATCATCTTTTAGATACTTATCTATGAGCTTCAGGTATAGGAGATAAAAGTGGCACTTTAGGAATTCCCGGATTCTGGGGATCATATTCCTCTACTCTAGTAGCTTCGATTTTAACATAAGAGGAACCAACTTCAAGGATATTCTTTCCTTTGGCCTGACGTTTCTCCTCTTCCATGTCAGTAGCAATAAAGCGACGCCGCTCGGCCAGGCATGCCGGTTCATCATCTTTTAGATACTTCTCTATGAGCTTGTCTTCATCAACGGAGTCTACTTTAAGTTCGTCCTTTTCCCACTCAATGATTTGATTCCACACATGAACTAGGGTGGTCGGATAGTCCTCGATCCAAGAGATGTTTCGGCGATGGATTATATGAGCAAAGAATTCTATCATTAGTTCGCCAAATCCGTCCAATTCCTTCTTAGCCTCAGACAGCTGTGTGTGGGCCTCCTCGGCGGACTTGATAGCATTATCCGCGTTCCCATCAGCTAAGGAAGCTCTAGTCTCGGCCTCCATTATCTTGGCCTCCAAGTCAACATTTTGTTTCTCCAACTCGGCATTCTTCCTCGCTAACTCGGCCTTTTCTTGCTCTAGAGTACTGTAAGCTAGTTGCACCTTGACACTTTCTGACTTAGCATCTTCAGCTTGTTTCTTCAGATCTAAATGCTCTTGACTGTGAGATTACAGTAGGTCATGATAACGCTTTTGTAATTCTTTAAATTACTTTTTGAAGTTGTTGGCATCTCGTTGAGTAATGGCAAGTTGAGCCTGTGTGTCTTCTAAGTCCTTCTCCAGATTTGTCAAAACCTTCCCATCGGAGTCTGCAACTAACTTTATTGCATTGACGTCTGCAATTAGGGCATGAATGATTCTAGAGAGATTGCGTGAATACTTGTACATCTCCGAGTACTTTTTCTCTGCTGCGTCGATCTTTGCTCTAGCATCATCTGCCCACTTTGAAGAAATAGGCTCAAGTGCGGGCAGTAAAGTTAAATGGTCGAAGTAGTGATCTGGAAATTGCTCCTTCAGATAAGCCAGTTTCGTTTTGGAATCAGAGTCCAGTGGTGGGGATTTGGAATAAGATAGCTCAAAATGTTTCTGCTTGGCGGGGACGATGGCTGCATCACGTTTTCCAGATCGCTTCTCAGAGACTTTGTGCTTGTCTCACGAATCAGTGTGTTTTGGTGGACTTTTTTCTCAGGAATATCTATCTTGGAGAAGAATTCGGTCTTTGGACTGTGATGTGTCTCCCTCACGATGACTTTGGTGGCTCTTATAACTGTCTGAATCCGACCGAACAGGAGAACGAGAGCGTGAAGTGTGAGGTCGATGGGAATCATGATGCCTTATGTCATCTCTACCCCGGTTCTCACAGCGATCATGCTCGGTGTCGGAAGGAGGTCTGGACATGCTACGACGAATTTTCCTGACATCATAGTAAGGGCGTGACATTGTACCTGCACAATAATATAAGTAGAGTTCAGAATCGACATTCACATAAGACATAAGTGCTGTGATAAGCGGTGCTAATGTGTTGTGTGTATCCTAAGTGACGTTCCCCCCAACAAACCCAAGCCTGAAGCCAGACTAGCATGAGTAGGCTCTTTGGTCTTCACGGGAGTAGTCTCTTCTGAAGAAGTGAAGGTTAAAGGATTCATTCTGAAGTCCTCTAAAGTATAAATAGTTTCGGGCAGGGGAAGATTTCCTAAACCCTTAAATGTAGAATCGTCGGTAGCAGGAGCATCTCCTTGAGGAGCATCTAGTGGCAGCTCTTTAGGGGATGTTGACTTTTCAGGAGAAATGGCGTCATCAGGAATGGTATACCCTTCTCTGTACTTCTCAGCTACGTTGGCTAATTCATCGTCCTGAGTTGAGGACAAAGAGGGAGGAGTCCTAAGGGGTATCATCAGACCTTTCGAGCCCTCACCCGTCTCAGGAATAACGTCGACGGGGGGTATGTACACATATGGACCTATCCCATGACCTATACTATGGGTAATAGATAGTAACCCGTGACGATAGAGATACTCATCCTTAAGAACATTGTCGATGGTTAAGAACTTTTGATCACCATTGAGCAACTGGTGCAAACGATCAAAGTATAATTGACCCGATATTTGCTTTGCGTTATCAACTACAAGTGAAAATGAAAGCAAGTTAATGTATTGACATAAACATTTAAAGTTGGAATTTAGAAAGTCGGTGCTTTACTTGATTTGGTCCATCTCCTGGCGCACCCCGGTTGCTGTCTGATGTAAAACCATTCGGGTTTTGAGTCACCAGCCTGGCTACTATATGGAACAGTGATGATTTTCCTTTTTGGAACTAATTCAAAGTATGAGAAGGACGGAGTCTCTTGAGTCCGATGCTTGAAATTATAAAAGAAGTGGACGTCATCGAAGGTAGGCTCTATACCCAAAATCTCTTTGTATGCTATATACAAGGTGTATAAATAAGCATAAGAGTTGGGATTTAACTGCATGGAGGCAATCCGCATCTGTCTCAGAAAATCGATGACAAAAGGCGGAAATGGAGGTATTGCCCCAACTAGACACATTAATCGGGTAATAGCCATAAATCCTTCCGGTGGATTGTGGGGGCGATCTGTTTTCGAAGGCAACTGGGTATCTCTTTTTAATATCCCATACTTTAGACATATTCAGATGAGTCTATCCTCATCAATCGTCGACTCAACAGAATCTTTGGGTGACTCCAATATGGTGGCAGTTTCAAACTCGTCGGGAGCACGATCATCTCCTATCTCTCCTTCCTTTCCTCACCAAGAGAGATATCACCTCCGGAAGATACTTCACTATTGCGTGCTTCCATTTCATAATCTAGGCCTTCATCATCCCATTCTGGGTCTAAGGAAGAGGATATGTCTTAAAGAGTGAGTTTCTCGGATGCTTCTGTGACTTCTCCCTTTTCTGCTAATCTAAATGAACGTCTTTCTGCCATGGTCTCTAAACTATTGAAGAAACAATAGCATAAGTTAGAGTAAAATAGCCCATATCTCCACGTGCATATGTGTGAACTAAGGTGTGCACAGTGTGTGCAAGAGATGCAAAGTAAATACGTAAGAGCATAATGCAGAAGTTTGGCGAAACAGTAATGTTCACAATAGTCTTAAATGTTTGCTCATATTTATAAGGCACTATCCTAACTGTTCATTAAGTTATAGGTCACGGCAGACATTGATCGGTCAAGTAGGATATTTCTTATGCATTGAGCTTCAATTCGGTTCGGGTGCGTATGCCAGGACCGGATCAGACACCTCACGAAGAAAAGGGTTCGGGTTGAGGGTTGCATCATGCTTGGTTCAGAGCAGAAGTTAATGCCTCATAGGAAAAATTGGTTTGGTTCAGAAATGGGTTCTCTAAGAAGTGCGGATCGGTTCGAGTATCTATCCTTTCCCTTGTCTACTTCTTTCACTCTAACCCGCCCCGGTCAGATGAACCCCTCTCACTCCTTCACTCTTATGCCTCCTCACCTGAACTGATCCCATACCTTCCTCTCTTCTTCTTCTTCTTCCTCCTCTCTCTTCCTTAACCAACACCGAACCTAGTCTTATGCCAAAAACCCAAGTCAAAGCCAAGCACTTATGTGCTGATACGTTCAACATTAGATCCTAATCCCATCCGTTACTGCTTCGAGATGGCGGTGAGGCCATTAACGACGATGGCGGAGGGGGGGGGAAGGCCATGACATCAAGTTTAACCGAACACCATTCCCAAATCGCTCAAATTATCCACAAATCCTAATTGAAATCAGCCATAACGAAGTTAATTGAAGTTATGAGCCTACCTATGTGTTCGATTTGAAGATTAAAGTGAGGATTCTGGAGTTTTTGAGAGTTAGGGTTTTCTGTGCAAAACTTAGAAGACGACAAGAATGAAAGGAAGAGAAGAGAGATGGAGGTATGGCGGATTTATATATGGATTTGAGGTGGCTTTTAGTATTCCCAACACTTCATTCCGATCGGACCGGAGTGCTGGCCCACAAAGGTATTAAGCCCATTCGTTCAGTGGTAGTGGGGTGTAAGAAAAACTGTTCGGATCGGGTCCGAGCCCATATTTAGTTACCAGAGTTAACTCGATGTATGAAACGAACTAAAAGAAAAATAAACAAAAAGCTTACCTAGAGGAGTCACTGGACATCAAGAAGAATTCTCAAAGTTGTTTAAAATGAAGGAGGTGATTCATACGTTCTATAACATATATATAAGCAACAAGAGACACGATTTTATGAAGCAAAGCATCCCTTCACACGAATGAAAGCAATTATTCAACGGTTCAAATTCAGAGACCAGTAGGCAAATAATGTCAAAGCACGCTCCATCTTCAATAGGAGCGTCCTTTGAGGGGGCAAAATGTTAGCCTACTTTGTGAAGAAGGCTGCACAAAGATAAAAGATCCAAGAATGAAGATTACTCACTCAAAGAATTGGGTCGGATCGGAGTCCATTTGGTCAAGACACAAGGCACCAAGTGAAGAAGAAGGGGGACAGGTCGAACCGGATCGGTTCAGTCAAATCCGATCCGCCCTCCAATTGTAGTATTTCCGATCCGATCCCAGGCGGCTGAAATTGCAGAAGCTATGCCCACGTTCCCTTAAGACTTGGAGCGGTTATACCCATGTTCACCACTAACCTGATGCGCTGTCGCTATTATATCCTATCCGAACCCGATAGTAACGGGATGGGCGCCACGTGGATCCGAACCGAAGCCGTTTCATGAGCATTTTTCACCTATAAATACACCCCCAAGGCACATTTCAGAGGATTTTTTGACATTTTCAAAGTTGAAACCCCTTTGAGAACCGAATTCCATGACCATTTTCGTATTGCAATCATCTTATAAAGTATATTACAGAGAGAATTGAGTGAATTTATGTATGATATGAGTGAAAGTGAGTAAGAATCATTATTGTATCTACATTCAACTCATCAATACAAAAAGTAGAAAGTGGACGTAGGCTATTTAACGCCGAACCACTATAAATTGTGCATTTTCTTCATTTTTAATTTAGTTTCATCAGAAATTATTCTTAGTTTGGGTGTTGGAGCCATTTTTGGATCTAACAACCATGTTTACTTTGTCATACCTGCCTTTCGTGATGTTATCTTTCTCATCCACTTTATATGTCTATCATGATACTTTTACTTATTTATTTGCTAAAAGTAACTGGACTCGTCAGACTTTATGTCTGACCCTTTTTGTTTCCTTTTCTTTCTTCCGTCCCCCCAAAGGTTTTCAGGGCGGGAATACTCAAGCTTGATCAGGATTCCACTCTCATTTTTCTAGAGCTGCTTAGATGTATTGCTCAAGATCCTATCTTTGCTACTATGACTATGTTTTTATTTGGGGATTATGCTTCTTTTATTATTGTACTCTGATGTTTTAAGTACAAGGCAGTAATTTTAATGATGTACTGGTTTTATGTATTTCAGATATATGATGTTTTAAACCACGATGCATTATGATTAATAAAGTTTTTAATTCCTTGCTATTTTATATCTGTCTTGTAATGTTTCTATTTATGTTTACCTATAATGCTTCATGAAACTTAATGCATTCTTTTAATGAGTGACATTAACGAACGTGGGGTGTCACACTTGGTATCAGAGCTGAAGGTTACCATATTATATAAAAGTTTTTGAAAATTATTTTCAAAAAGGTTTTAAAAGAAAGAATTTTCAAAAAGAAAAGTTTGTTTTGGAAAACATATTCCCCAAAGCCATATGTAATATTTCTCGATTCTCCGCTTGATTCCTTTTTCCTTTTCGATTGGGGAACTGATCCTTCTCGAATGGTGTCCCCATTGCGGCATGGTTCCATAGGCATGTTAAAAACTATGCCACATGTCGAAGGGCAATGAAGTGCCCAATCTCCATCTGTAGCCGCAGTAGTTTCACCTACGGCTAATTTTCTCGAGTTTCATAAGGATTTTCGTGCGATGGAGGCAGCTTTTGAGAGACATGTTAGCATGTTACACAAGGATGATAAAAAAGGAGAATAAAGGAGTTAGGGCTAAGGAGCGCAGCCTAAGGATGAGATAAATAATGGCCCAGGAAAAGAATAGATAAAGTTCAAATAAAGGCAAGAAGAAATGTCTTGAGCACTTGGATCATTTAGTCAAGTAATGCAGAAGAAGGAAGAACGTTTTTTTCCAATATGGAAAGTTCGGACACTTTTCTAAGGAGTGCTCGAAGAAACAGGGACAAGGTCAAAGGGCAGGGGCTTCTGGAGGGCAGGTGCATACTCTCGCGACCAGTGCTCTAGATAGAGGTATGAAAGTTTCCATGGAAGGTCTGATTTCTCTTTCCAATCATACTATTAGAACTCTTTTTGATTCTGGTGCTTCACATTCATTCATATCTGATTTTGTAGGTTAGTCTATGCACCTTAACACTAGTATGGTAGTGGATCCCATTGTTGTCTCAAACCCCATTGGTGGTTCGGCTCATTTGTCCATGATTTTTCAGGGTTTGAGAATATCTGTGTTAGGCATTGAATTTGAGTGCGACGCGTATGTGCTCGGTTTTATGGGCTATGGTTTGATTCTTGTAACAACTCGTAATTTTAAAATGGGTCATAAGAGATAATTAAAGAATAATTAATCTTTAAAAGAAGAATTAAGGGAAACGGGTTGCGCCATTGCGTTCGTCTCGGAATTATGCTTAGGATAGAGTCCGAATTTGCGTAAATCGGACTCCGTATGAAGAAGTTATAAGCCTAAGAAGTTTGCACACGCACTAGGAAGATTATATATGAATATTATAAGTCCAGAAAGTTCAAAATAGGTCTAAAATTCGAAATCAACCAAAGGGAAGTGGGCGGGAAAATTCCCGCTCAACAAGTGTCGACCCCCCTTAGGGGAGTCGATATAGGTGTCGACCCCCCTTAAGGGGAGTCGACATAGGAGTCGACCACCCTATAGGGGAGTCGACATAGGGGTCGACCCCCTATAGGGTGTCGACCCCCTTTCCAGATCTGGACGAAATTTCTGGACCGACGTGTTTTGGATGATGTGTCGCTGCCTGATTCGCTGTGTGACGTATTTTTCTGCTATGAACTATTCTGATGACTTCTAGACTGATCTGAAGGCTCTAAATCTCCCTATACACCTATAAAAAGACCCCTAAACCTATTGTTTTCTACACACGAATTCATAGGCGTTTATATGCTGCTAAAACCTGAAGTGACATAGCCTCCACTTTAATCAATCAAAATTAGAGTTTTCAAGTTAACAATCAAAGTCTACATCAAAGGAGTAGCTAATCAAATTCAGAAATTAGATCCTAGAATTCAAGACCATTCTATAATTTGTAAGTCCATGTCACTTTCAGAAATAAAATTTAATTGTGATTCTGACATTGTAATAAATCTGAATCTGAGATTATGCCTATTTCTATCTCATAAGAGATGAACGTACGTTGGGAAAAATTGGGCATAATATATGACTTGGACATGACCAGCGCTAACATTAGGCATAATATATGATTTGGACATGGCCAACGCTAAAATTGGGAAAAAGTATTAAATTATGTATAATTGGGCATAACTGATTTGTAACTGATTGGAGGACATAACACATGTTGTATTTAAAACATAAAGTGTATCGAACATATGACTTGAGATTTGAGGCATAAAGTATATTGGACATATAACTTGGGATTTAGGGCGTAAATTGAACTATAAACATAGTACATGTTGAGGTATAAGACCTAAAAATTGGGGTGTATATATATATATGATAGTTTATGACTTGGAAGAAGGAAATCATTATGTATAGTGATATATGGCTTAGGCATGAAAAACCTATAGTTAGGGATAACTGTTAAATGTGAACACGCCTAAATTGGGATTTTGGGTAATTGGCATGCACTGTAATGAAAGGCTATAATTTGGCATAGTTTATACTATGAATCATGATTGGGGGTTTTTTTGGGAGAATATTTTGTACGGTTCAATATGACTAAACCTTAGGGCATGTACTATATTGTGATTTTTGGGGCATGACTATTATTGCAAATTTGGGAAAATTGGGTGTAACCTATTTTGAGTAATAACTTGAATTTGTGGGGCATAACTTGTAATTAGCTTTGTTAAGGTATAACTTGAGAATTGGAATATGACTAGTTTTGTGAATCTGGGATAATTTGCATATAAAATCTAGACTTGGACATGTATGGTAAATATGCTAAAAGATAAACATGCCTAACCCGAGGTTAGATTGAGTTGCGGTGTAAAACTGTCCGGAACCGCCCGACACATCCAGTAACCACAACAACACCTATCTAATGTGAGAGGTTAGTGCATCATGCCCAAGAAAAACCCGAGGTTAGATTGAGTTGTGGTGTAAAACTACCCGGAACCGCGCGACACATCCAGTACCCGCAACAACATAGATCTAATGTGAGAGGTTGGTGCATTAATAAATCAATTAATGCTAATAAACAAGACATGTTAAGAGTGGTAGGATTAGGTAAACTAAGGCAACACTTAACCATTTTAACATGTTAATTAGATAAGAAGATGGGGTTTAGTAAATTTAGAACACTTAACTGTTATAACATGTTAATTAGATAAGAAGGTGAGGTTAAGTAAATTTAGAACACTTAACCGTTATAAACATACAAGTGAGCAGGGTTAAAGTTAACCAGTACAACATGATGAATGAGAAGGGTTAAGTTAACTAATATGACATGATGAATAGGTAGGGTTAAGTTAAAACAAGAGAGCAACACTTAACCAATATAACAGGATGCATGGAAGGATTAAGTTAACAAAAGAAGGCAACACTTAACCAATGTAACACAACAAGTCGGTGGAATAAGATAACTTGAATTGATTTGACGACACTTAACCAATACAACATGATGAACGCGTAGGGTTAAGTTAATAAGAAACACTTAACCAATGTAACTTGATGAACGAATGTGGTTAAGTTAATGGGAAATACTTAACCAATATAATATGATGAATGAACGAGGTTAAGTTAACAGGAAACACTTAACCAATCCAACATGACGAGTGAGAAGGGTTAATAAGAAACACTTAACCAACATGACATGATGAGTGGGTGGGTTAAGTTAACATGAATGAACAACACTTAACCAATATGACATAATGTGTGGGAGGGTTAAGTACATGTCGAGTTGGTGGGTAATATTAGTAAATATTGGCCTACAAACTTAACCATTAAGTAAACATGTTTGAATCAGTGGGAGGGTTAAGTACATATCGGGTTGGTGGGTAATATTAGAAAATATAGGCCCACAAACTTAACCTGTAAGAAACCCTAGTAACGGAGACCCATTTCAGCAGTAACCCACATAGATGTATCAAGGTACCCTGAAACTAGGCAGGGTGGGGCACGATTACTGGGCTGATTATAAGCAGTCAAAATAGCGGCAATGGGTACGTCAATGTAGGTTCTGATGGTTTACGGGCATGCACGTACTCCGGAGTGGGAAAAAGCATGCACTGGGTACCAATAGTTATACACTGTGCATCTTGAATCGTATCGGGTTGTTATCATAAGGATTGATACACCTTATGGTGGGTCCAGCAAACGCAAGAGAGGGTCGATTTGACACAGACACAAGGAAAATTAATACGAATAAGGAGCCGATCGATAGGGTAGTAATGGTACATCTAAATTTTCATGGCAATTAGGGACATTGAGGTGGAATCCTCACAATAGATGCACACCTAAAGGCTACCACAATTGCAGGGATTGGGATCACGTTATCATATAATCATTTTATACAGATTACTAGTTGGGACACTAGTTAGGTGGTGCAGAGATATAGAAATCAGAATAACAAGGTAGTAGCGAAGCAGAGAAAGAGTAGAAGCGCATTCAATTTATCTTGCCTTATCATATCTATACTAATCATATGTTGTCTTGTTATCCTTGTTCTCACGGTATCGTCTTATATTCATTTTATTCATGTCATGATGCTTTTGCCTATTTATATGCTGAAAGTCACTGGACTTACCAGACTTATGACTGACTTAGTTTGTTTTCGCCTCTTTCCTTTTGTCCCCCCTCCAGGTTCACAGGGAGGAAATGTTACCACTTAGCTAAGCTTTCTTTCCGAGCTCAAAGATAGTCGATGTATTGCTTTGGACTCTCTCTTCCCCTTCTATGGCTGGTTTATGCTTTATTGGGGAATATCATTGTTATTTTTATGCTTCTTTTATACTTGGAAGTTCGAGGCAGAAGTTTTATGTATTACTTTTAAGTATGATTGAGATAATTGTTGTAAAAGCTTGACTGAACTACATTGTTTATAAAATGCTTTATCTTGTATATCTTGTAATTTATCTGCATCTTTTACCTAAACGCTCCACCAAAGTTAAGGCATTCCCTTTGTGAGTGACCTTAATGGAGGTGGGGTGTTACAATTCTAGGGATGGATTGGCTAGCCATGTATGTTGTCATTTTGGATTGTGAGAGGAGGGTCGTTAGAGTTTTGACTTGTCATGGAAGGACCCTCGAGATTTCTTGTGACCTGCAAGGGTCTGTCACGCTTAGTTTCCTAGAGTCTCTTGACACATTTATCGATGATCTATGATCTATATCAGTAGTCCGTGACTATCTTGATGTGTTTGATGAGGTACGTGGCTTACCTCCGGGGCACTAGATCGATTCCCGTATATACTTGGTAAACAATGCATAGCCAGTTGCATTACCTATTCGCCATATAGCTCCGAGAGAAAGGAGGGAGCTTAGCAAACAAGTAGGGGAACTACTTAAAAAAGGGTTTATTAGGCGAAGCATATCTGAATGGAGTGCTCCAGTGGTATTCGCAACTAAGGCGGATGGTTCGCTTCGCTTGTGTGTAGACTATAGAGAGTTGAATAAACTCACTAAGAAGAATAGGCACCCACTCTCGAGGATAGACGATCTATTTGAACAGCTTGTTGGTGCATCAGTATTCTCTCAGTTAGACTTGGCTACGGGTTTTCATCAGTAAAGGGTGGCCGAGGACAATATAGATAAGACCGCTTTTAGGACTCTACATGGTATCTTTGAATGGCTAGTTATGCCTTTTGGGTTGACGAATGCACCTGCCTATTTTGTTGAACTGATGAGTAGGGTGTTTTGGGAGTTTCTAAATAAGTTTGTCGTAGTCTTTGTTGATGATATCTTGATCTTCTCAAAGTGCGAGGAAGAGCATGCCCAACATTTGAGAGAAGTTTTGAAAACTCTTCATGCGCATCAGCTTAAGGCAAGGTTCTCCAAATTCCATATTTGGAGAAAAAAGGTGAGATTTCTAGGGCATGTGATTTCTAAAGATGGGATAGCAATAGATCCCGCAAAGGTAGTTGCAGTTCAAGATTGGCAAATTCCAACAAATGCAACGGAAGTGAGAAGTTTTCTTGGACTGGCAGGCTATTATCGAAAGTTCATTAAGGACTTCGCAAAGATATCATCCTCACTCACCAGGCCGATAAAGAAGAATCTGACGTTTTCATGGGATATAGATTGTGATGTTGCTTTCCAACGATTGAAGAGGGCTCTGACCACAGCCCCAGTCTTGACCTTGCTCGATGGGAACAAAGTATTTACAGTCTGATGCATGTGGTACAGGGCTTGGTGCGGTTTTGATGCAAGAGGGAAAGGTAGTATGTCATGGAGGAAGACAGCTAAGGGTTCATGAGAAGAACTACCCTACCCACGATTTAGAGCTAGCTTCCATAGTATTCGCGCTTAAGATGTGGCGTCATTATTATCTTGGAGAGAAGTTCGAGTTGTACATCGATCATAAATCTCTCAAGTACTTGTTCTCGCAGAAGGATCTTAATTTAAGGTAACAAAGGTGGATGGAGTTCCTAGCTTCTTATGACTTCGAGGTTGCTTATGCCTCTGGAAAGGGCAAGGTGGTGGCAGACGCACTGAGTAGGCAGAGGATGGTCTTAAGTCCTCTGTTTGTAGAGAGGAAAAGCTTGGAGTTCATATCGACTTTTGACTTTAGACCCTCCACCGAGTTTTTACCTGGTTTGTTTGCATCGCTAGAAATACGACCTACTCTTATGGATCAGATAGGTGCTTCGCAGCGAGATGATCCACAGATTTCGGACATCTTGGATAGGCTCAGCAAAGGGGAGACTTCTGGTCACCTCAATAGATATTCCATAGACGATAAAGGGTGGTTGCGACAAGATGGAAGACTTTGTGTTCCCCAAACTAGGAGCTTGTTAAAGACAGTCCTAGAAGAAGCCCATCATTCAAAGATGACTACTCATCCAGGAGGTGATAAGATGTATAGATATATGAAGGGGGTTTTCTTTTGGGCCAGGATGAAGAAAGATATGGCAGAGTTTGTTTCTCAATGTTTGGTTTGTCAGCAAGTCAAAGCTGAACAAAAGAAACCCGGTGGTTTACTTTATCCTTTGGAGGTTCCACAGTGGAAGTGGGAGAGCGTCTTTATGGATTTCATAGATGGTTTTCCTAGATCAAAGAAAGGCAATACCAGTATTTGGGTTGTGGTGGATAGACTTACTAAGAGCGCTCATTTCATTTCGAAAAAAGAACAAGAGGACGGCAGCATGGTTGGCGGCGGTTTATGTTCGTGAGATAGTCCATCTCCATGGAGTACCTTCCAGTATCATAAGTGATCGTGACCCCATCTTCGCCAGTGAATTTTGGAGGAGCTTGCAAGAAGCATTAGGTACACAGTTGTGTTTGAGCACCGCTTATCACCCACAGACCGATGGACAGACGGAAAGGGTGAACAGAATTCTTGAGGATCTTTTGAGGCTGTGTATCCTAGACTTTGGAGGGACTTGGGAAGACCATCTTCCTTTAGTAGAGTTCGCTTATAACAATAGTTATCAAGCTAGCATTGGCATGGCACCCTTTGAATCATTATACAGACGATCCTGTAGGTCACTAACTTGTTGGTAAGAATCTACATAAAGGCTATTACTTGGACCAGATATGGTTAGAGAAACATCCGAGAAGGTTGACCTTATTAGGCGGTGAGTGAAGACCACTCAAGATAGGCAGAAATCCTACGCAAACAAGCAAAGGACTGACATTGAATTTGAAATGGGAGACATGGTTTTTGTTAAGGTGTCACCCTCAAGAAATGTGGTTCGCTACGGATCTGTAGGGAAATTGGCACCAAGATTTGTAGGGTCGTTTCCCATAACAGAAAGGATTGGCCAAATGGCCTATAGAGTAAAGCTACCCGAGAGACTATCCGGGGTTCATGATGTTTTCCACGTTTCTCATTTGCAAAAGTGCTTGCATGATACTGCAGAAGTAGTTGAGCCGAGTATATTGGAGGAAGTAGAAGTGGAATGGGAGGCGACAGTTAGATGAGTACCTACCCGTATTCTTGGATTAGAAGTTAAGAAGCTACGCAATAGGGAAGTCAAGTTGATGAAGGTTCAGTGGGGAGATAACCCAGAAGATGCAACTTGGGAGACCGAAGACAAGATTCGTGCTTCGTACCCTTTTCTTTTCGAGAGTATGTTCTTAACTTCCTTTCCAAAGCTTTTATTCATGCTTGTTTCTAGCATTTAAAGTATATCCTATTGATCAAATTTTCGACCTTTAGGTAGGAATCCCATGGATGTAAACATGTGTTTGAGACATGTTATGTTTGATGGATGCAAGTGAATGCAAGTGTTTGCTAGTGATTGCTCGTGGATGCATATACACACATTAGGCACTAGATTGGCTCAATCGCTCTCATACTGCATATGGATGTGTGTGCATTTTTCTTCTTTTAATGGATGAAATTGAATGTACCGTCATATGGATGCTGCATTTGGATGGATGATTGTGCACACATATAGAATTTACATGTTATAATAAGATTGTTTCATACATGATGGATTCATGGCACTAACATACATTGCATTAAGGAAGTCGACTGAATCAGTAGACCGCCTGATCTTCGCATTAGTATAAGGACATATACACACACCTTTGCATATGCTCATATAAGAATTATAAGTCTCTAAGGACAATGGATGCATGTGATTGGTGGATGAGTATTTGGATTTGGATGGCAGGATATACATTCTTATTAACTTAGAGATTTCGGGGCCGAAATCCTTTGAGTAGGGGAGAATGTAATACTTTATAATTTTAACAACATCAAAAAGGATAAATTAAAGAATAATTAATTTAATGTTAATAATCAAGGGAAAAGGACTACGCCATTGCGTCCATCTCGAAATTTGTGTCAAGATAGACACCTGGTTTGCATAAAACGGACACCGTATGAAGAAGTTATGAAGGTTTGAAGTTTGTATACGCGCCAGAATGATATATATATATATATAGGGTCCAGAAATTCAAAATTGCAGAAATTTGGGTGAGCGGGAAAAATCCCGCCCTGGGATGTCGACCCCTTAAGGGGGGTGTCGACCCATGGGTCGACCCCCTAAGGGGGGTCGACCCCCCTAGGGCAGACGTGGCAGATTAGGGTTTGGGGTTGGTGGCTATATATATGGCCTCACATCTCATGTTTTTTCACACCAAAAATAATGGAGGACTAGATGTTGTTGCTACACGGATTGAATCAAACCTTTTTCTTCTTCTGCAATCAAGTTTAGAGTTATTCAAGTGCAAATCTGTGAATCAACATCTGATATTCTCCTTCTATTTTTCTATATCCAAACACTGTGAGTCCATGTTAATTTTAGATCTAAATAATTCAAAGTAAAACTTGATACGACATTAACTTAGATCTATGCATGTAACCTTATGAATATATCAGATCTGCTATAACCTATGTATCTATGATGTTATGACATGATTATAACTCAGATCTAAATCTTCACCTATTTGTCATGTCAAATCTGCCATTTTTCACTGTTTTACCCATCATGTTTATGGATAAAATTGGATCTGTTATTAGTTGGACATCTAAATCATTGTTTAGATCTAATCATGCCTGTTATGGCATCCCTACTATGTTAGAATCTGTTCTATTATCAGAAGTTCACCAGATCTGTTCCTATATGTCCATCTTATCATTATGCCATTATATGTTTATGTCAATTTTGTTAGTATAATCATTTCTGTCATCTTCCTTTCATCCTTTCCCTTTTATCTTATGTACCTAGGCTACTTTCAAGCCTAGGCATGCAGCTAAAATATGTGAATGCATTGGATTGGGAACAAGGGGAAAACATTAAAAATGGGCATAACTTGTAAATGAGAAATTTGGCATAACTTGAATAATGCATATGAATATGAATTTGTGGAATATAATTCATTACGAACATAATTGGGGAAAAGGGGCATGAAAACCTATAACGACATAGGAATAATTGGTTAACAATTGAAATGCCTAAGATTGTAGACACTTAGACACGAGGTTAGATTGCACTTGCGGTAGAAGTTTCCCAGAACCGCCTGACACATCCAGCGACCGCAAGTGTTGAATCTATTGTGAGGGGTCTAAGTTCCTAAACATGAGTCATGCTAAGACACGGGGTTAAGCTCGACTTGTGGAAGAAGTCTACCCAGAACCAACCTGCATGTCCAGCGTCCACAAGTTGTAGGCTTAATGTAGGAGGTCTAGTACATTATAACCATAAATGAATATAGCTACGAAAATGAATACTTAACCTAGTTGAATCCATAGGGATTGTGCGAACATGTCTATTTGAATAGGGGTTAGTAAACTTGGTTGAAACAGTGGGAGGGTTAAGTATATCTGGGTTAGGTTGGTAATATTTATATATATAGGCCCACAAATTTAACCGGTTGGGGTTATGTAATTAAAGACACTGTTACGTAAACATAACCTGTGGAAATCCTAGTAGTCGGGATGCAAGACAAAGGGGAGAGCTTGCATCATCTTGTGTGGGACCCATTTCAATCAGTAACCCTTATATAGGTATCAAAAGAGCACTCCGAACTAGGTTAGAGTCGGGGAACACTTACTGGACTGATTATAAGAGATCCAAACGTGAAGGTTGGTGTGGGCGGCGCAAACTGACTGGGGTTATGTGTGTGCATGGTCCAGACAGAGGGGGATAAGATGACTGTGACACCTGTAGATATGATTGTGCACATCAACGAAGGGTTGCCACTTTAGGAAGTGATACATCCTACTGTGGGGCCGACAAAGGTATCTACGGGGTAGGGAGCCGATCAATTAGGGTAGTAGTTAGGGTACATCTAGACTTTGGTAAGTTTAAGAGTCCGTTAATGGGCTGTCTGTGGATTGTATGGGGTTAAAACCTCTCACTAGAAGTACGCCTAAGTCTACCATCTTATACATGTTGGGGATCATCTCAATCTAGTTATATTAGTGTTGACACGCTTTTTGGTCGAAGAAGTCACACGTTAAGTATTTGGTGAGCGAGGCGCTCAAGCGTCAAAAAGTACAAAGCAGTGGGGTCGAAGTCGCATCGCAAATGCAAGGAGACCCGAAGCCTCTATCAGGTGGCCTCTGTCGGGCCCAATGAACTCTTAGTCGAGCCGTTCTCCGTGCCGAAGGCGAGCCGTCAAGCGGGTCCGGGGCCCCACAGTCCCGACGGCGATCAACCTAACCGATTAGGTCGAAACTGTGGGCACCGCCCGATTCATCTGATTTTCTCCATGCCGGAAGCTCAAATCCCTTTGGTTCAGACTCATGAAAACTTGGATTCCTTCACTTCGCATTCAGGAATTTCAATTCCCTCGGCAGTTTGGTCCCAACGTCATTCTCGATCAATTTCGAATATCTCTAGTGTGTTCGAAATTTTGCACTCCCTGGTGGGGTCAAAATTTCGCACCCCACCAGGGTGTTCGAAATTTCGTACCCCCTTGGTAGGGTCGAAATTTTGAACCCCCTGATGGGATCGAAATTTCGACCCCAAAATTTCGAACCTTCCTGAGGGGGTCGAAATTTCGAACCCCACTGGTGAGTTTGAAATTTCGAACTCCCTGGTGGGGTCGAAATTTCGGACGTCCCTGGTGGGGTCAAAATTTCGAACCTCACTGGTGAGTTTGAAATTTCGAACCCCCTGGTGGGGTCGAAATTTCGAACCCCACCAGTAGGTTCGAAATTTCGAACCCCCCCTCCAAGGAGAGGTGCAAAATTACGAACCCCGCACCAGGGGTGCGAATTTTCCATGTTGGGTCGTGTTTTGGGTTCGAAAATTGGCGTAGGTGGGTCCCACTGCTCACCTACTCTCACCTAACCTTCCTCCTATAAATACCCCAAGCCTTGGCCTTCATTTGGATCCTTCTCCCTTGGAATATTTGGACCTTGAGAGCTCCAAATACTCATTAATGGCTTCCAACACCTCCACCATGGCCATGGGAGATGACATGGATAATTAAAACATGGCATGCATGTTTTCCTTCAACACTTGAATATTAACAAGGATTGTTATGCTACTGTTGAACTCTATGGACATGAACACAAAACTTGGATATTGTTGACCAAGTCAACGCTTTTCAACGAAGAAGAAGAAGGGCAATTTAGTCAAAGTGTAGAACAAATATATACTTTGTTATTCTATTGTAACACTTTGAGCTTAGCTATTGTCCGAACTTGTACAACCTTGTAATCAACCAAAGATATGATGAATAAGGATTATAAAACGGATGTAGGCGTTAGTGCCGAACCACTATAAAAGCTATGTCTCCCCGCATTTACATACTTTACTGCTCATTTGGATAATTGTTCACACATACACATTGGGGGTTGGCGTGTGACAATTTTGCTCGTCAACATTTTGGCGTGCCAGGTAGGGGCACGCACAGCTTCGTCCTCTACATCGGATTAACTATTCGAATTTGCCTTCAAATCTCAACTTCAACTTTACCCACTTCACACCATGGGTGTTAAGCGCAAGAAGCTCCCAGCTATCACTGAAGCTCATGAAGCGATAGGAGATGAAGGAATCCATGAAATTTCTTCGACTGAAGTTCCATCGAACTATGTCACTCGAGAAGACGTCGATGGAATGATCAAGAATATCGCTACTGATTTGAACGCTTGACTCGAGCGACAAGAAGATGCTTTCAATTCCTTCCTCGATCGTAAGGAACACTTCAAGGCCGACTGGCCAGGCAGACATTATTGGGACAAGTACCAACGTTCCCAACCCATGGCTCGGGACTTGGGGGCAACCCCACATACGAACCAACGGGGTCACGACGCTCCTCGGAATGGTGTCGATCCCACTACACTTGGGGCACCCCTAATTCCGACGTCGTTCCAGCCCGTGACGCTACTTTACTTGAACAAGTTGTGGGCTCCGCAGTGGTAAATGTTGCTCAAGCACCGACGTGCGCCGCTTTGGACGGTAGCGCTCCCACGGTTCCGGGAGCCAAGATTGCGCCTAATGTGACCCCTCAAGTTGGAATCCAACCAGACTTCATTTTCACTCAACCGGCTCCCAACTTGGACTCGAACACTGGGGGCACCAGTGCCACTTTGGATAATTTAAACTAGTTGCTCGCTTTTGGAAACGGGTCTGAGATTGCGGATGTCCTCCGTCAGTTCACTCAAGGCGGCGCTTCTTCTATGGAGATGGATTGTGTGACTCGCAGCCCACTCTCTTTGGATATTGGGAACTCTCGGAACCCACCTGAGTTCAAGCTACCAGTCTTGGATCCCTATGATGGTCGCAACGACCCAACCGCTCACCTCATGAGATACATTCGACACATGGAAGTTCTCTCAGCATCGGAAAATGTCATGGCCAAGTGCTTTTCGCTCTTCTTAATAGATATAGCTGCGGTGTGGTACAAGCAGCTAGATCTGGACTCCATCACTTCTTGGAATGCTTTGATTACCCGATTCGTGGAACAATTTAGTGTCAACATAGCTCTCCCGAAAAGCATTATGACTCTAAATGGCATTAAGCAGAAGTCCGACGAGACTCTACGGAAATTCTTAAAGCAATTCAATGCTGCATTGGCTTTGGTCGAGAGACCTAACCCCACTATGGTTTTAATGGTTGCAGTATATGGTGTTCTAGATAAGTCTAAATTCAGGACTTCGCTACTTCGGGAACCACCAAAGGACCTTGGTGAATTCTACTTCGAAGCTGAAAGATTCCTTTCGAGAAGAGGATGCGAAGGCTAGCAACAAAAATCCCTCAATGTTAATGTGGCCATTGACGGGAAACTGTCTGACTCCGAGAAGGCAAAGATTCCCATTATCACTAAGGAACCCCCAGGAGGCAATCCCAATAGAACTCGGGGGCAACCCAAGTTCTCGTCTTACTCAGAGCCTACTCATACCCTCCAGGAGATCTTTCGAAAGGTTCATCCTTTCAGACAGCCTCCCTTCAGGGACCTAACTCCAAAGGAAAGGGAGTCCAATCAGTATTTCGAGTTCCACTGCTTCCTTGGCCATCATACGAATGACTGTCGGCATCTCAGGGACATGATAGAAGAGCGCGTTAGACATGGACTTCTAGGGCAGTTTGTTTAGAAGAAGGCTAGGCATCAGGATACGCTCGGGACTAGTGATAATCGCAAGGGCATTGTTATCAATTAACCCTTCACGGGCTCTGATGCTTGGGATGCAAGTTTCCATGGCATCAGTATCTTATGACTTGCAGCTTTGGATTTTCTAGCAATTTGGATTTTGTTCTCTCGGCGTCCTGGATTCGAATCTTGGTTCTCCAGCCTTCAGTGCTTAGGTTATAGTTACGTTCTTCTTTGGTTTTCTTGGCTTTAGGATATTATGGTTTTCAAATAAGGCGCTCCTCACTTATGGTTTTCTCAATCTGGCTCTCTAGGCTCGGTTACTAGGGCTTTAGCCCATGGTTTTGGCTTTAAGAGTTTTAGCTCTTCGAGTATATCCTTCTTTTTGGTTATTCAGGTTATTATGGTTGTAAGATGGTTGAGTTGGTATACCCATGTACAAGAGTTGTTATAATCCCTAGGCATGCTCTTTGCCGACAATACACCATCACCCCTTTGGTTATTAGTGAAAAGTTTACTTTTCTGGCTTTAAATTGTGAATGGTTATGTTTGTTTACCCATGTAATAGGAACCGGTGGGATCCTAGGCACGCTCTTCCCAAATAATAAACTATTCGCTTTCCTTAATGAATGAACTTGGAATCAAAAAACAGCTAAGTCCACTTACCCATGCACGGGGGCAGGCCAACTCCCAAGGCATGCTCTTTCCGGATGACGAACCGTTGGTTTTCTTGTGGCTGTACTAAAAAAGTCCCTAATTTTTATAACTTTAATAAAATTACTTCGCAAAGTGAGGGCGTTTACTTATGAAGTATGAAATCGATAACGGGATTGCAAACTCTAATAAACGTATGGCTATCTTGGCTTCTCTTCCTACTCCGATGAGACCGCCTCAACTCATGGAAAGTGTCGGATCGTGCATGATCCTGCTCATTTGGATTAGTGGGTCGCTTTGTCAACGACCTTGGTTTAGTGTGGGTGGACTTTCCCGTGACATGGCAAGAATATCCACTCGTGGGTTTGTGGCAAGTATCGGATCTTATACGATCCTGCTCGTTTGGATTAGTGGGTCGCTTTGTCAACGACCTTGGTTTAGTGCGGCTGGACTTGCCCATGACACGACAGGAATATCCACTTGTGGGTTTGCGGCGAGTATCGGATCTTGTTTGATCCTGCTCGTTTGGATTAGTGGGTTGCTTTGTCAACATCCTTGGTTTAGTGCGGGTGGACTTGTCCGTGACACGACATGAATATCCAATCGTGGGTTTATGGCGAGTATCATATCTTATACAATCCTTATCATTTGGATTAGTGGGTTGCCTCGTTGTAACAACCCGTATTTTTCGATAACATGTTAAAACGAGAATCAAGGCAGAATTTAATTTTAAATTCTGAATCAAGTAAAACGGGCTACGCCATTGCGTTCGTCTCGGAAAAATACGCGAAATAGAGTCCGAGTTTTCGAAAATCGGAGTCCGTATGACCCGGGTTAAGGCCCAAAGAAGTTTTCGGAAAATTTGAATTTCGAAACGTGCAGAAATGGGGCCAGGCGGGAAAATTCCCGCCCAGACAAGTCGACAGGCATGTCGACAGGCATGTCGACATGCATGTCGACAGGGCTGTCGACTTGCCCTGTCGGCTGATTTTGATCTGGTGCACCTATTTGCTATCTTGGCTAGGTTTTTGGGCCTGGTTTGAAATCTGACGGTTCTGGTTGATCCTAGGGTTAATCTAAGGGCCTAAAACTATCCTAATCTCTATAAAAAGACCCTAAATCTACCCCTAAACCCTCATTATTCACTCATGTAACTAAACTATGGCCAAATTTCTACTCTCATGGCCTCCATCTCAAATCCCTAGAGCCTATGCACTCAAATCAAGTTCAAATCAAAAGGTGCAAGCTTGCTACACCAAATCAAGGCCAAATCAACGTTGCTATGCGAGTTTCATGACGGATCTTCATCAAAGTAACCACCTTTCTTCGTCAAAATGATGCATGATCCCTTTCCTAAGCCTTGCCTATGTAAGTTCTAGCTACTTGTAGATTTAAACGATGATCTTGATGTGACATGGGATAAAATGCAAAGTAACATGAGTATGTTAGCTTATGGGAACCTAGTTTGCCCCTTTTGCATGAACATATGACTTTGGGTTATGTTGTAGCGACTAAACCATGCTATTCATGTTACATTGGACCTAATTTGCCATGAAAGATTGGACCTTTGCTTGTGGTATGTTAGCATGCACACTTGAAAACCACTTTGACTCATGAAACATGTGCATGAATGTGACTTTGAGGCTATGCAAGTGTATGAACCCGAAATCCCTTATGATAATATGCAAGTTTACCTTTTTATCACATGAGTAACATGGGCATGTTCATCCCTTCATGATAGGTTTACGACATGAACACTTATGCAAGTGATCCCCTTTTTATGCTATGCATGTTTTGTGGCCAAATCCCCTTGAGATACTATGCATGTTTGTGGCCAAATCACCTTATGACACTATGCATGTTTTTGGCCAAGGTTGTGCATGTGGAAGCCAATCCCTTTTTGGCATCATGCATGTTTTGAGCCCAATATGTGACATAGTATTCTTACTATGTTGACTCGCTTTGCTCGCGTTGGGAAAACACGATTTTGGGTAGTTAGATAAACATGAACATGTCGCAAAATCTTAACTTGAATATGACATGTACTTATACTTGAAAATATGGCTTGGAAGATAACATGGAAGTTGGCATGTAAGTATGCATAAAAACATGAGCTTGGGAATTTACCTATTAAGTTAGGTCTACCCTTTGGGAATTTACCTATTAAGTTAGGTCTACCCAAATGCTCGAAAACCTGTAACATGTTTTGGAAACATGATGAACTTAGATAATATGAGTATGGCCAACTCGAGGTTGGGTTGAGTTTGCAACGTAAAACTACCCGGAACCGACCGGCCTAACTAGTAGTTGCAAACAATAGGACCCAATGTGAGAAGTTGGTCATGTCGCGCTTAAGACCCGAGGTTAGACTAAGTTGTGGTGTAAATCTACCCGGACCCGCCCGGCTTAACTAGTAACCACAACAAGGTCTAATGTGAGAGGTTGAGGGTGCATTAATTTAATTAATGCCACATAATAGGGTTAAGTTAATTTGATTAATGAGGCTTAACCAAATATGATATGGGCAAATGGGTTAAGTAATTTGATTAGGCTAATGATACTTAACAAAACATGATAAGCTTGGGTAGGTTAAGTAACTTGATTTGCCTAATGACACTTGACCATTTTTATACGACTAGTGGACGGGATTAAGTTAACCAACACTTAATCAATCCAACACGATAACGTGATAAGGTTAAGTAAATTTTCTTAATGACACTTAACCGTATAATACAGTTGATGGATGGGATTAAGATTAGGCTTAACTAATCTAAACATGGAAATCGGATAGGGTTAAGTTAGCCTAGACTTAATTAATCCAACTTGGTAATTTAATGGGGTTAAGTTAAACACTTAACTAATTTAACACGATGATTTGATGAGGTTAAGTGACCTATACTTAACCAATCTAACTCGTTAATTTGATGAGGTTAAGTTAATCTATACTTAACCAATCTAACGTGAAAACATGATAAGGCTAAGTCACGAATCACTTGAATACGCTTGACCGATTTGATGACAAGGTCAAGTTAATTTATATAATTAACCAATCTAAAATGATAATTAGACGAGGTTAAGTCATGGATTCCTTGATATACTTACATGGTTTGTAGGGTTAAGTCTTGGACTTGTATACTTAGCCAATTTTGACATGGTTTGTAGACGGGCTAAGTTATGAACTTAAGTGACACTTATAACCCATTAGATAAGCCCTAATTCGGAGGATTAGGTAAATAACCATAGTTAACAAGGATTATGGAAATAAGGCTAAGTGGTAAACCTTAGTTAAGGAAAACTAAGTAATAATTCTTAGTCAAGGAAATTCGGACCATTTCTTAGATAAGATTAGTAACCCGATACGTTAGGTCAACGTTTAAGTATGCGTGAAGGAGCAGGCTATCTGATTTAGATAAAGGCTCCAACGAATTGGGTAACGAAGCAGCGGCTTCGGGGAACGTGAGGATATTCTTGGGATCCCTCTGTGAGCTGCCAGGTCATTATACTAGGCTCACGAGAGGTTGAGGTCTGCGGTAGAAGAACCAAGAATATGCCTTGGTTGCTATGCGAGCGACCTAAAGACTGGGGTGGATAGCAGTGAGTCGACGAATACATAAGGTGCCCGAGATAGCAAGTTCGTCGATCATCTACCATCTTGAGTCAAGCGTGTACGTACGGAAAGGCAGGGAACACCCAACAGACCATAATTGCTATCTAATTATGGGTGAGGTAGGCCGTAGGATGTGGGCTGGCCGGAGTGTAGTTCTCATGCAAGATTTTCTCTTGTGTTGCCTTTCACTAGTTGAGGGAGGGGTCTCGTGGGACCATAGCCACGTGTAGAAAAGCAGACCTTAGTATCTGCATCGGCAGATAAATCTAAAGCTCCCGACCGAGTCCTGTATTTCTTGGTTTGCCCTGTGACAGGACTCGGGTGGCACGATGTGATACATGTGCATGCAGTAATAGAAAAACGATTCACGATGAATGCATGGGAAAAAGGGCGCGGTTGAGGGTTAGCGTAATCCCTAGTGGCCTAGGTGGTTTAACCCAAAATCCGAAATACGAAAGCGTGCAATAGGTAAGCGTAATCCCTAGTGGTGCTAGGTGGCGTAAGTCCTAGTAGTTCAAACGATGATTCATATGGAAGAGCCTAGCTAGAACAAGGGTGACAGTCCAAACGATTTCAAGGATAATACGACATACGGAAGCCCGTACGAGGTACGGCAAAGGACTGAACTTATATATACATGGGAAGAAACATATGATTTGAGTAACCTATATATGCGATATGTTAGGTCGACATGGACCATTACACGACTTTGAGCAAGGGACATTCATGGTTAACACATGACGCCGGTAGGGATACTAGTACGAGAGGTGCAGAGCAAATATACATGTTAGAACTAGGAAGAATATACATAATAGATACCGTGGGATGTTAGACGGGGTAGATACCTTGGGATAAGGTACTCGATAAAAATCTGACGATGTGATACCTTGACTTACCATAACACCGTAGTATATCATGATACCTTAGTTTACCTTGCCGCAGTAGTTCAGCCGGCTACCCTGGTTTATCTATCTTGTAGTTATCCTTATGTTTACTTTCAGTTTATGCATGTCATGTTACCTTTACCTGTTTTTATACTGGAAGTAGATAGGACTTACTCAGTCTTTTTGACTGACCCGTTTTGTTTAGCCTCTTTTCTTCCGTTTCCCCCCCCCCCAGGTTTCAGGGAGGAAACAATGCTGTTTAGCTCGGACTTCTTCTGCTTGAAGGTCATCATGGATGGCTTGGGCTTCTCTTGGCTATGGCTACTTTGCGGTTTTACTTGGGGAATAATTTATTAAAAAGTCTTTATGCTTCTTTACTATTGCAAGACAGGTTTTGATGTACTCTGATGTAAAAGGCTTTAGACCTTATGTATTCATGTTTATGAAAGTTTGATTTTACTTCCGCTATTTATTTATATATGTTCTGTCTTGTGATATTTCTGTGCATGTTTACCAATAATGCCCCTCTAAAGCTAGTGCATTCCTTTGCGAGTGACCCTAGCGGAGGCAGGGTGTTACATTTGGTATCAGAGCAGAAGGTTACCAGACTGGGCAAAAGTTTTTAAAGACCTTCTGAAAACTATTTGAAAATCGTTTATAAAGAAGCATTTTTCAAGAAAGTTTTCTTTTAAAAGAAAAAGGCTATTCCCCAAAGGCCATTAGCACTATCCTTGTTTCCTTAATTGAATCTCTTTTCCTTTCTTTCCTCCATCTGTAGTCACAGTGGTTTTAACTGCGACTAGTCTTTTCTATCTACGAAAGTGCTTTCCATGCGATGGAGGTGGTTCTCGGGAGACCAGTGGCCGCGTTATAAGAAAGGATAGTGAGGAAGAGGATAAAGGATACGAGCTTAAGGATGAGCAACTTGTTGGTATGGCTTAGTCCTCAAAGGAGGGGGAAAGATGAACAATGAAACCCATGACGATAGAGTACCTTTGGCATGGTGAAATGGGATGGATAGTTAAGTATCATGGAACAGGGACAAGATCATTCGGAGGGCAATAGTATGCTCTCATTGCTAGGGTACCTCGGAAGGAGGGTAACGATCTTGTTAAAGGTTTAGTTTTTCTTCTCTATCATCCCGTCGGGACTTTGTTTTGATCACCGCATCTTTTAAGTCCGCTTCGATAGTTGAGTCTCTGCACCTTAGTACTAGCGTAGTAGAGAATCCCGCTTTTGTCTCAAGTCCTATTAGAAGATCGGTCCATTTATTCATAGCTTATTTGGATTTGAGAATGTCTATATCAAGTGTTGAGCTTGGAAATAATGCTTATGTTTATAAGTTGTGGATGGATTCTAGGGATGAAGTGGTTATCCAGTAAGGGGTGCCACTCTCGGTTTTAAAAGGAGGGTAGTTAGACTCTTGGCTTGTTGTGGTAATACCCTCGAAGTCTCGTGTAACCTTTTGGGTTCTGTTATGGCTAGTTACCTAGAATCCCAGGATGCAGTTGTTGGTAATCCGTTTGAATAGAATTCGCCGCTAAGGCGGATGGTTCGTTTCGATTATGTATGAGTTATGGGAATCACCCTAGTAAGGACTCTTGGCAATTTGGATTGGCATCGGAAAACGAGATCCAGAATTCACTAGTGAATTTAGGAGAGCTGGCTTGAGTACGTAGATAGGGTTGAGCCAAGTATACTAGGGAAAGAATAAGTGCAAGTGGAACGAGAGACCACGAGGAAATGAGTTCCAACTCATGATATGGAAACAGGAAATAAGAAGCTGCGAAATCGTGAAGTTAAAGGACGGTCAAGGCACGATGGAACTAAGCTCAAGGTAATGCGACGCAGGAGACTGAAGACCAAATACGTGCATGATATCTCTTTTGGGAATATATCCTCGATCCTTGTTTTTCCATTGAGCTTGCTTGTAGGCTATCTTTTATGGATATCCTCTCGGTCCTGTCTCTGTTACAAACCCCGTACGGAGTTTGTTTTGTTTATCTTCTCGACCCTGTTTCAGGGAATCTTAGGTAGAACCCTATGGATGTAAACATGTGTTTGAAACATGTTATGGTTGATATGGTTGCAGATGGTTGCAAGTGGTTGCTCGTGGATGCGCGAATTTACACTAGATATTAGCTCGACTCGGTCATATTTCATATTGCATATGCACGAGTATTTATACTTGTTTATGGATGAAATTGAATGTGTTATCATGCGGATGTTGCATATGGTTGAATGATTGTGCACGCATATAGTATCTATATGACTAGGACTATTTGCATACATGTTGGATTCATGGCACTATACATATTTTTGCATTAGAAAGATTATTCAGGCCTGATCATTAGCATTAGCTAAGGAACATGTACACACACGTTTTGCATACATTCATAAAGCATTAGAAATCATCTAAGGACAATGGTTGCTTGTGGATGATGTTTTGAGTAGATGGATGATGGATGGTAGGATATGTTCTTCCTAACTTGGAGATTTCGGGGACGAAATCCTAAAAGGTGGGGAGAATGTAACAACCCGTATTTTTCGATAACATGTTAAAACGAGAATCAAGGCAGAATTTAATTTTAAATTCTGAATCAAGTAAAACGGGCTACGCCATTGCGTTCGTCTCGGAAAAATACGCGAAATAGAGTCCGAGTTTTCGAAAATCGGAGTCCGTATGACCCGGTTAAGGCCCAAAGAAGTTTTCGGAAAATTTGAATTTCGAAACGTGCAGAAATGGGGCCAGGCGGGAAAATTCCCGCCCAGACAAGTCGACAGGCATGTCGACAGGCATGTCGACATGCATGTCGACAGGGCTGTCGACTTGCCCTGTCGGCTGATTTTGATCTGGTGCACCTATTTGCTATCTTGGCTAGGTTTTTGGGCCTGGTTTGAAATCTGACGGTTCTGGTTGATCCTAGGGTTAATCTAAGGGCCTAAAACTATCCTAATCTCTATAAAAAGACCCTAAATCTACCCCTAAACCCTCATTATTCACTCATGTAACTAAACTATGGCCAAATTTCTACTCTCATGGCCTCCATCTCAAATCCCTAGAGCCTATGCACTCAAATCAAGTTCAAATCAAAAGGTGCAAGCTTGCTACACCAAATCAAGGCCAAATCAACGTTGCTATGCGAGTTTCATGACGGATCTTCATCAAAGGAACCACCTTTCTTCGTCAAAATGATGCATGATCCCTTTCCTAAGCCTTGCCTATGTAAGTTCTAGCTACTTGTAGATTTAAACGATGATCTTGATGTGACATGGGATAAAATGCAAAGTAACATGAGTATGTTAGCTTATGGGAACCTAGTTTGCCCCTTTTGCATGAACATATGACTTTGGGTTATGTTGTAGCGACTAAACCATGCTATTCATGTTACATTGGACCTAATTTGCCATGAAAGATTGGACCTTTGCTTGTGGTATGTTAGCATGCACACTTGAAAACCACTTTGACTCATGAAACATGTGCATGAATGTGACTTTGAGGCTATGCAAGTGTATGAACCCGAAATCCCTTATGATAATATGCAAGTTTACCTTTTTATCACATGAGTAACATGGGCATGTTCATCCCTTCATGATAGGTTTACGACATGAACACTTATGCAAGTGATCCCCTTTTTATGCTATGCATGTTTTGTGGCCAAATCCCCTTGAGATACTATGCATGTTTGTGGCCAAATCACCTTATGACACTATGCATGTTTTTGGCCAAGGTTGTGCATGTGGAAGCCAATCCCTTTTTGGCATCATGCATGTTTTGAGCCCAATATGTGACATAGTATTCTTACTATGTTGACTCGCTTTGCTCGCGTTGGGAAAACACGATTTTGGGTAGTTAGATAAACATGAACATGTCGCAAAATCTTAACTTGAATATGACATGTACTTATACTTGAAAATATGGCTTGGAAGATAACATGGAAGTTGGCATGTAAGTATGCATAAAAACATGAGCTTGGGAATTTACCTATTAAGTTAGGTCTACCCTTTGGGAATTTACCTATTAAGTTAGGTCTACCCAAATGCTCGAAAACCTGTAACATGTTTTGGAAACATGATGAACTTAGATAATATGAGTATGGCCAACTCGAGGTTGGGTTGAGTTTGCAACGTAAAACTACCCGGAACCGACCGGCCTAACTAGTAGTTGCAAACAATAGGACCCAATGTGAGAAGTTGGTCATGTTGCGCTTAAGACCCGAGGTTAGACTAAGTTGTGGTGTAAATCTACCCGGACCCGCCCGGCTTAACTAGTAACCACAACAAGGTCTAATGTGAGAGGTTGAGGGTGCATTAATTTAATTAATGCCACATAATAGGGTTAAGTTAATTTGATTAATGAGGCTTAACCAAATATGATATGGGCAAATGGGTTAAGTAATTTGATTAGGCTAATGATACTTAACAAAACATGATAAGCTTGGGTAGGTTAAGTAACTTGATTTGCCTAATGACACTTGACCATTTTTATACGACTAGTGGACGGGATTAAGTTAACCAACACTTAATCAATCCAACACGATAACGTGATAAGGTTAAGTAAATTTTCTTAATGACACTTAACCGTATAATACAGTTGATGGATGGGGTTAAGATTAGGCTTAACTAATCTAAACATGGAAATCGGATAGGGTTAAGTTAGCCTAGACTTAATTAATCCAACTTGGTAATTTAATGGGGTTAAGTTAAACACTTAACTAATTTAACACGATGATTTGATGAGGTTAAGTGACCTATACTTAACCAATCTAACTCGTTAATTTGATGAGGTTAAGTTAATCTATACTTAACCAATCTAACGTGAAAACATGATAAGGCTAAGTCACGAATCACTTGAATACGCTTGACCGATTTGATGACAAGGTCAAGTTAATTTATATAATTAACCAATCTAAAATGATAATTAGACGAGGTTAAGTCATGGATTCCTTGATATACTTACATGGTTTGTAGGGTTAAGTCTTGGACTTGTATACTTAGCCAATTTTGACATGGTTTGTAGACGGGCTAAGTTATGAACTTAAGTGACACTTATAACCCATTAGATAAGCCCTAATTCGGAGGATTAGGTAAATAACCATAGTTAACAAGGATTATGGAAATAAGGCTAAGTGGTAAACCTTAGTTAAGGGAAACTAAGTAATAATTCTTAGTCAAGGAAATTCGGACCATTTCTTAGATAAGATTAGTAACCCGATACGTTAGGTCAACGTTTAAGTATGCGTGAAGGAGCAGGCTATCTGATTTAGATAAAGGCTCCAACGAATTGGGTAACGAAGCAGCGGCTTCGGGGAACGTGAGGATATTCTTGGGATCCCTCTGTGAGCTGCCAGGTCATTATACTAGGCTCACGAAAGGTTGAGGTCTGCGGTAGAAGAACCAAGAATATGCCTTGGTTGCTATGCGAGCGACCTAAAGACTGGGGTGGATAGCAGTGAGTCGACGAATACATAAGGTGCCCGAGATAGCAAGTTCGTCGATCATCTACCATCTTGAGTCAAGCGTGTACGTACGGAAAGGCAGGGAACACCCAACAGACCATAATTGCTATCTAATTATGGGTGAGGTAGGCCGTAGGATGTGGGCTGGCCGGAGTGTAGTTCTCATGCAAGATTTTCTCTTGTGTTGCCTTTCACTAGTTGAGGGAGGGGTCTCGTGGGACCATAGCCACGTGTAGAAAAGCAGACCTTAGTATCTGCATCGGCAGATAAATCTAAAGCTCCCGACCGAGTCCTGTATTTCTTGGTTTGCCCTGTGACAGGACTCGGGTGGCACGATGTGATACATGTGCATGCAGTAATAGAAAAACGATTCACGATGAATGCGTGGGAAAAAGGGCGCGGTTGAGGGTTAGCGTAATCCCTAGTGGCCTAGGTGGTTTAACCCAAAATCCGAAATACGAAAGCGTGCAATAGGTAAGCGTAATCCCTAGTGGTGCTAGGTGGCGTAAGTCCTAGTAGTTCAAACGATGATTCATATGGAAGAGCCTAGCTAGAACAAGGGTGACAGTCCAAACGATTTCAAGGATAATACGACATACGGAAGCCCGTACGAGGTACGGCAAAGGACTGAACTTATATATACATGGGAAGAAACATATGATTTGAGTAACCTATATATGCGATATGTTAGGTCGACATGGACCATTACACGACTTTGAGCAAGGGACATTCATGGTTAACACATGACGCGGGTAGGGATACTAGTACGAGAGGTGCAGAGCAAATATACATGTTAGAACTAGGAAGAATATACATAATAGATACCGTGGGATGTTAGACGGGGTAGATACCTTGGGATAAGGTACTCGATAAAAATCTGACGATGTGATACCTTGACTTACCATAACACCGTAGTATATCATGATACCTTAGTTTACCTTGCCGCAGTAGTTCAGCCGGCTACCCTGGTTTATCTATCTTGTAGTTATCCTTATGTTTACTTTCAGTTTATGCATGTCATGTTACCTTTACCTGTTTTTATACTGGAAGTAGATAGGACTTACTCAGTCTTTTTGACTGACCCGTTTTGTTTCGCCTCTTTTCTTCCGTTCCCCCCCCCCCCCAGGTTTCAGGGAGGAAACAATGCTGTTTAGCTCGGACTTCTTCTGCTTGAAGGTCATCATGGATGGCTTGGGCTTCTCTTGGCTATGGCTACTTTGCGGTTTTACTTGGGGAATAATTTATTAAAAAGTCTTTATGCTTCTTTACTATTGCAAGACAGGTTTTGATGTACTCTGATGTAAAAGGCTTTAGACCTTATGTATTCATGTTTATGAAAGTTTGATTTTACTTCCGCTATTTATTTATATATGTTCTGTCTTGTGATATTTCTGTGCATGTTTACCAATAATGCCCCTCTAAAGCTAGTGCATTCCTTTGCGAGTGACCCTAGCGGAGGCAGGGTGTTACACTCGTCAACGACCTCGGATTATATCGGGTCGACTTGTCGGTGACACGACAGGAATATCCACTTGTGACTATCTTAGTCTCCTGCTTTGCCTCGATAAGGTTGCTGTAACTCGTGGCAAGTCCTGGGTCCTAGACGTTAGGACGACAGATCTAGCTCGTTGGGTTATTGGATCGTCTTCACCCGACGGTTCATATGGTTATCTGGCTATGTGGTTATCTCTCAAAACGATCTAAGGCGATCATCGGATTTCACTGAACTTCTAACGTTCTGGTTCTCTGGTTACTATGATCCGAAGTGATCATGGACTTCCGGCTTATCGGCTTCGGTTTTCTGCATAATACGATCTGGCGTTGTCGTTGCTCTTCCGTCTCATGAATATAGAAGCTCGCTCCAGACTTCTCCTAGCTTTGGTTTCTGGATTTCTCTTCTCCTCACAAAACACACCTTCCTTAGACCAAGCAAGATATGTTTTAGGGGGCAAATGTTGACACGCTTTTTGGTCGAAGATGTCACACGTCAAGTATTTGGTGAGCGAGGCGCTCAAGCGTCAAAAAATACAAAGTAGTTGGGTCAAAGTCGCATTGCAAACGCAAGGAGACCTGAAGCGTCTATCAGGTGACCTATGTCGGGCCGAATGAACTCTTATTCGAGCCACGCTCCGAACCGAAGGCGAGCCGTGCTCCGAGCCGAAGGCGAGCCGTGCTCCGAGCCGAAGGCGAGCCATGCTCCGAGCCGAAGGCGAGCCGTTAAGCGGGTCCAGGCGTAGTGCTAGTGGGCGTCCAGGGCCCTACAGTTCCATCAGCGATCGACCTAACCGGTTAGGTCGAAACTGTGGACCCCGCCCGATTCATCTAATTTTCTCCATGTCGGAAGCTCAAATCCCTTTAGTTCAGACTCATGAAAACTCGTATTCCTTCACTTCGCATTCTGGAATTTCAACTCTCTTGGAAGTATGGTCCCAACGTCGTTCGAAATTTTGCACCCCTTGGTGGGGTCGAAATTTTGCACCACACCAGGGTGTTCGAAATTTTGTACCCCCTTGGTGGGGTCGAAATTTCGAACCCCCCTGGTGGGGTCGAAATTCCGAACCCCACTAGTGAGTTCAAAATTTCGAACCACCCCCAGTGAGGGGTTCGAAATTTCGAACCCCGCACCAGGGGGTGCGAATTTTTCGTGTTGGGCCTTGTTTTGGGTGCGAAAATTGGCTTAGGCGGGTCCTGCTGCTCATCTACTCCCATCTAACCTTCCTCCTATAAATACCCCAAGCCTTGGCCTTCATTTGGATCCTTCTCCCTTGGAATTTTTGGACCTTGAGAGCTCCAAACACTCATTAATGGCTTCCACGCCTCCACCATGGCCATGGGAGATGACACGGATAATTAAAACATAGCATTGCATGTTTTCCTTCAACACTTGAACATTAACAAGGATTGTTATGCTACTTTTGAACTCCACGGACATGAATACCAAACTTGGATATTGTTGACTAAGTCAACGCTTTTCAATGAAGAAGAAGGGCAATTGAGTCAAAGTGTAGAACAAATATATACTTTGTTATTCTATTGTAACACTTTGAGCTTAGCTATTGTCCGAACTTGTACAATCTTGTAATAAACCAAAGATATGATGAATAAGGATTATAAAGTGGATGTGGGCGTTAGTGCCGAACCACTATAAAGGCTATGTCTTCCCGCATTTACATACACTTCTCATTTGGATAATTGTTCACACATGCACATCGGGTGTTTGGCGTGCGACAATTTTGCTCGTCAACAACTAGTATTAGTGCAGAGTCATCATTAGAGAAGCGTATACACTCTACCATGTTTACCTTGTCATACCTACATTTTGTGATGTTATCTTTCTCATCCACTTTATATGCCTGTCATGATAGTTTTACTTACTTATTTTCTAAAAGTAACTAGACTCGCCAAACTTTATGTCTGACCCTTTTTGTTTCCTCTTCTTTCTTCCATTTCCCCCCAGGTTCTCGGGGTAGGAATACTCAAGCTTGATCAGGATTCCGCTATCATTTTGCTGGAGCTGCTTAGATGTATTGCTCAAGCTCCTATCTTTGCTACTATGGCTATGTTTTTATTTGGGGATTATGCTTCTTTTATTATTGTACTATGATGTTTTAAGTACAAGACAGTAATTTTAATGATGTGCTAGTTTTATGTATTTCAGACATATGATGTTTTGAACCACGATGCTTTATGATTAATAAAGTTTTTAATTCCGCTGCTATTTTATATCTGTCTTGTAATGTTTCCGTTTCTGTTTACCTATAACGCTTCACGAAACTTAATGCATTCTCTTAATAAGTAACAATAACGGACGTGGGGTGTCACAGGTGTCGTAAGGCATATCTGCGCCAAAAGGTGGATATTTCCCAACTATAAAACTAACATAAGATGGACAATTGTTTTTGGGAAATTCCTCCATGTCAAAAGTTGAAAGAAAATGCAAAATCATTTTGAAAATGACCTTGGAAAAGAGCTTACACTCTACGATGTCCTACACACCATGGACATTCAAAAGAAATTGGTTTCTTGCTTACTTCTTAGCAAAAATGGCTTCAAGTTGGTTTTTGCCTCTGATAATTGTGTTTTATCAAAGAATGAAGTTTATGTAGGAAAAGGATAAGTGAGCGATTAATTATTTAAAATAAATGTAATGACTGTTATACTAAAGGATTGTGATAATAAATTGATTCTTCTATTTATATCGCTGAATCCTCTTGTATATGGCATGTCAGATTAGGCCACATTAATTTTGATACATTATGAAAAATGATTAACTTAGATTTTGTACCCAAGTTTTCAATAAATTTAAGTTATAAATGTGAAATATGCATTGAGACAAAAATGAGCAGAACTTCCTTTCACTATATCGAAATCAATGCTAAGTCCTTAGACTTAATATATATATATATATATATATATATATATATATATATGTGTGTATGTATGTATGTATGTATGTATGTATGTATGTATGTATGTATGTATGTATGTGTGACTTGAAAATTTGTAAGTCTCACGGAGAGAAAATATATTTCATTACCTTCACGGACGACTATACTAGGTACTGCTATGTGTACCTATTGATTAGTAAAGATGAGGCATTTGAAATGTTTCAACAATACAAGACAGAAGTTGAAAATCAATTAAACAAGAAAATCAAAGCCTTAGTAAGTGATATGGGAGGTGAATATGAATATCCAATCAAATATGCACAAAATGGCATTCCATCAAACAACTGTGTCATATTCCCCTCAATAAACGGTGTAGCAGAACCGAAAAACCGTACTTTAAAAGAAATGATGAATGCTTTACTCATAAGTTTCGGCGTGCTGGATAACTTCTGGGGAGAGTCTATATACATTTTGTTAATCACATTATGAATAAAGTGCTTCGAAAGAAAAATCCAAAGTCTCCACATGAACTATGGAAAAACATACCACCATCCTATAAATACTTAAGAGCGTGAGGGTGTCTTGCGAAAGTAGAAGTACCTAAACCGAAAAATGTCAAAATTGGACCAAATACGATAGATTGTGTTTTCATAAGATACGCAAAGAATAGTGTTGCATATCGGTTTCTAGTGTATAAGTCTAAAATAGATGATATTCATGATACTACCATCATTGAGTCGAGAAATGCTGGATTTTTTGAACATATTTACCCTTTAAAACAATCTATCGGGCACAATAAGCAAACAAAAATAGTAATTTCTAATTCAGATAAGGGTGATGAAGAACAAAGTTGTAAAAAACCAAAACAAGAGAATAATGAACAATATGAGGAACTGAGATAAGTAAAAGGCAGCGCATTTCAAAATCTTTTAGACTTGACTTTTATGCCTTAATGTTAGAAAATGAACCACTAACATATAATCAGGCAATGTCCTCCTCCGAGGCTCCATACTGGAAGGAAGCCATTAATAGTGAGATAGAATCCATTATGAACAATCATACATGGGAATTAGTTAATCTACCGCAAGGATGCAAAGCATTGGGTAATAAATGGATCTTTAAAAGAAAATTAAAATCCGATGACTAGATAGATAAATATAAAGCATGACTTATGGTACAAGGTTATAGGCGAAAGAGTTAGAGTACTTTGACACATATTCACCGGTAACATGCCATTAAAATGATGATAGAAATTGCATCAGTACTACAATTGAAAATGCATCAAATGGATGTTAAAAAAAGCATTTGTAAATGGTGATTTTGAAGAAGAGATTTGCATGAAACAACCAAAGGGTTTCCTGAAAGAAGGAAATAAAGGAAAAGTATGCAAATTTGTGAAATCATTGTATGGATTTAAACAAGCACTAAATCATGACATGAATAGTTTGACGGAATAATGACATCAAGTGGATTTCGCATAAACAAATATGAAAAATGTGTACCAAAATTACAGACAAAGAATATGTCATTGTGCGTTTACATGTTGATGATCTAATCATACTAGGAAGCAATAAAGATGTAATAACATCAACAAAGAATATGCTTTCCACCAGATTGGACATAAAAGATATTGGAATCGCTGATGTAATTCTTAATACAAGAATACATAAAAGTACACAAGGATATGTATTGTCTTAATCACATTACATTGAGAAAATATTAGAAAAATTTAAGCAACTTAACATAAATGTTGCAAAATCACCTGCAGACCTAAATAAAAATTGGATTAAAAATAATGGTGATAGTATATATTATCTTGAGTATTCTAGTATATAATAGGGAGCATTATGTAAGTTATGAACTGTATTAGACCAGGCATAGCATATTTTGTAAGCAAACTTAGCCAGTATATGAGAAACCCAAGAAAGAATCACTAGAAAGCAATAATTCAAATATTAGGATACTTGAAATATACGCAGAATTATCGGCTGCATTATTCAGGATATCCATTTGTGGTAGAAGGATATTGTGATGCAAATTGGATCACTAAGTCAGGTGGATATGTGTTCACTTTGGCTAATGGGGTAGTATCTTGGAAATCCTCCAAACAAACTTGTATAGCAATATATACAATGGAATCAGAGTTCATTGCATCATACAAAACTGGAAAAGAAGCTGAACGGCTCCGAAATTTCTTAAAAGCTATTCCAAATTGAGAAAAAAAATTGCCAATAAGTATACATTGTGATAGCCAATCTTCTTTTGGTAGAACAAATAGAAAACTTTATAATGCAAAGTTTAGACATATTCGTCATAGACACAAGACTGTAAGACAGCTTCTCTCTAATGGAATTATCACTATAGACTACATAAGATAAAAGATAACATACCAGATCCACTAACAAGGGGATTGCCAAGAGAGAAATTTCAAACCTTATCGATGGAATGAGATTAAGGCCTATAAACTAAAAGTTTCCCTCAATGAAACCCCACCTAATAGACTAGAGATCCCAAGGTCTAGGTTCAGAGGGACAACTAAGTTTAGGACAAACTTAGCAGCACTTTTAACACTCAAACAATTCCTATGATAAGTCAGTGCATAAAACGCTGGAGGATTGGGTAAGTTTAGCCTTTAATGATGTCCATACTCGACTAAAAAGACAACCAAGTGGTATTTGTGCGATACACTTTATAGAATCACTTACGTGAGTATGAAGGCCGGTTAAAGTAGAATTACTATAGGCCAAAAAATTTCTAAACACTCATGAGGCTAAGTTAGTGTTCATGGCAAAAACGAAACAAACAGGGAACCAAGGAAGATAAGAAATATTGTTTTGTGTTATCTATAAATCAGACATACACAAAAATCTTATAGTTAACAAGTCTACTGAACGCTAGTAAGTCAAATAGATAATCACTAGGAAAGTTCAAGGCCTTTATGCTACTTTAACCGATGTGATAATACTTCGTTGAATCAAGAACAAACAAGAAAATACTCATCTATGTGGTGGATTGTTGGAATGATTATTAAATGTGTTAAATATCTTTGAATATAAATAGTCCTACATCCTAATATATAATAAATATTGTTTAGTTATATATTAAGATGGTGACATTATTATAGTTCCCATGAGACGAGATACATAAAAGAAAAAGGCACATTAGCGGGTGGTGCAATACACCATATCGACGTGCGCGTCCGTGTACGTGTCTGTACCCATGCTCGAACCCGCACCCGCGGCATGGATGAATGAGCATTTGAGGCGTATTAGAGGCATTTAGCACTTTACAATTAGCAAGTGGTGGTGGAAGTTGGTTTTGCTAAATTTCTCAAACCAAACAGTTTTTTTTTAATTCAAATTTAAACAGAAACTGTAACAGAACGGTCGCATCACTCGGTCAAAGGGTCGCAACTTTTCCAACGTTACAACCGCCAAACCGACGTTCCCACACCTATATATAGGACGAAGCGAACAAAACATATAATTTTAATTTCTGTTCAGTAATTTTCTCTTCAACTATTTTTTCTTCTTCTTCCTCAATAAACTTTGTTCTTAATTATTCTCTTGTGTTAGTCAGGCTCTGCGAATTCTGACGCAGTTTTGCATAGCATGTCCGTTTAATCTTGGGGAAAAGTTGCTTATGAAACTTCTTCCCATAGAGGGAGCAATACTGTTTCAAGAAATTAGAGAATTCTAAACTCGGACAAACAGAAAGGTACCATGCGTATTATAGAATTTTTGTATTTTTTTGAAAATTATTTGCAAATAGGTTTCTACAAATTAATTGCATTGATTTTCTATTACATAAGTAAATGAAGTTTTTGTAAACTATTTGCAAATAACGATTCTTAATTATAAGTTAACATAGTTTTTTCCAATTGTTTTCTGCTGTACAATTGACATGGTTTATTTTGCAAAACATAACCAATATTTTTTTGCAACATATTTGCAATAGTTTGTATAGCATATTTACGGGTTTTCCCTAATAGGTTCGAGATCTAACATGGATAATGAAAGGATATGGCATGTGATTTTTAATTTTTTTGAAGTTAACTCAAATTATAATACATTTATTATATATATACATATATGATAATCTTCATAGAACATCAGCCGCCTGGGAAGTGTATTGTATAACTCACAAGATCTAGTCGATGAAGGGATGATCGATTAACAGATGGACCAATGATGTTTGGATGAAATTTGCAATAAATTATCCATGTTTATTTAAATAATATATCCATGAATAAGTAAATTTTCATAATTTCAAAAATACAAAAGCAATAAAATATTAACTACAGCTAAACAGTTAAAAAGTTAAGGTACCTAGATTAGTGTTGAAGCGGGGAATAAGTATTTTTGGGCTTATTGCTTCTTCAGCCTAAAGGAAAAATCATAAGTCAAACTACGACCAATTAAAGTTAAAAGTTTAGTAAAATATTTTCTTATGCATTATTCAATCAATAGCAAAACACATTTTACAAAATCATTATAATAAAATAAAATTAAATAATTTAATTGCAAATTAGTTTAATACTTTTAAAAATTAGTTACATAAATTTTAATTAAACTTTAATTGTGCATGAATTTCATGTAGAAATGTAATGTGATGTATAAAAGTGATATGAAACAAATATGATAATGTGATTCTAGATAAATTTTGTTAAATAAAGATTATTTAAACAAGTTCAAAAATAAAAACAAATTTTCATAGAAATTTGTTTGTGATGTATGAGGAATAAGCATTTTTAATGACTTTGAATGATATGAAAAATAGTATAAGGTTTGATAAAACGTAGAAGTATAATGACACCACCTACAATATCAATTAGAATGCAACGCAAGCTACGTCGAAGGTAGAGAAGCAATTGGAGTGTCAATAAGAAGAAATTCACGGGATTTAAGCACAATGTTGATAGTAATATGAGATGCTTCAATGGTGCATTGACGGAGAGTTGAGCCATCATAGACAGGGTTCAGGATGTTTTTCATATTTATGAGTGCACACATAACTATTATGTTTGATGAATAAGATATAGTAGTATTAAGACATGTTGGGACTTACGAGTGCAACATTTGGTTGGGTAATGTGTCATTCAGATGTTTAACGTTGGTAGTGAGTTTGATAAAGTATCTGATGTTGATATATATTATGTTCACATGATTATACACAATGTATTGTTTTTATCGTCTGCTTGATACTGTTTTAATGATTGTAGTTTGACATTATTTTGGCTCGCGTTTGAAATAAAAAAAAATGCAACCTTATTGTATATTAAAGTTGTTTAAGGTGTGGCATACGAAAAAAAATTATTCCAAAAATGGTAAGAAAGTTGTTGGTATGACATAAAAAATAATGTCATAAAATGGCATTCGGAATTAAAAAAACACTAAGATATCAAAAAACCTCATATGTGTATTCCTCGGAAAAATTATTCCGACAGAGGAGCAGAAAATGTATAGGACTTTGTGCCCACAATTTAGTAGCATCGGGAAAATGATATGTTGGAGTGAAAAAAAGATTGAAGTTGTTTAGCATGTTTACATATTAAACAAGGACTAAGGAGCAAGTTATCGGCAACGACAGTAAAGAAAGCTCAACACTAACATATGAATGATACATTATCAAAGTCAACATCATAATCAGTTGATATTTGGTCATGATTAGCGTTTCTACTTAGAAAATTATATTTATTTCCTTCTTTTAGATCATATTCCACTAAATTTTACTAGATATGGATTTAATATTCAATTATCATTAGTATAACCATACAACCGTGAAAAAAAATCGACCGTTAAATCGTAGAGTATATAAAATAAAATAAATCTTTGTTAATGTTTTTTTCCTTAAACGTGAATTTCATGAAAAACTAACACTATCAAATTAACTGCATTATCTTGAAAAAAAATTCAAAGTGTTTAGAAAAGTGTAAATTCAATTAAACTGAAGTCTGTATATGTAAGCTAGTTTGATACTAAAGACCTACTACCAGTATACTAATATGAATCACTCACTGGCATATACAGTGAAGAATGATTAACATAGACCAAATAATGAACATCTTTGCATCTCTAAATCATTATTTAATTCAAAAAATAAAAGAACGAATTAAACTAATATTAGTTCAAAACATATAATTATATTCCTGAATATTTAATTAGAGAAGATGGAAATTGCAGGAATAGATGTAATAAATAAATCACATTTTATATTTTTTTTATAAAGCTAGCTAATTTCACTTCAAGGATTTGTCAAATTACACAAAGATGGTAAATCAAATATTAAACCAAAATACTAACAAATGGAAATAGGGTTGCATTGACCTTCCGTTTAAAAGCAGGTGAAAACAAAGAAATCGAAGAAAATGAACAAAACCTTCAGTGGAGCACTTAATGAAGCGAAGGTCATAACGTTGTTATTTCAATAATTTACACAGTAGACCTTTGGGTTATCCAATATGAGCAGTGCTTTGAATGTGAACACTGCCATTACTATTACATGGAATATTAACACGTTATCATTATTATTATTACATGTAAAATATTAAAATATCAAAGACCCGCATAGTTGAATATATGTTAACAACAAAATAAGAAGAAACCATACTAAATTATTGGCCAAAAAAAAGCTTTCTCTATCTATTGTAACAAACAACCAAGCCTTTACAGCATACATGTCATTTTCCTATAAGTGTACTCCTACATAGCTTTTATTATTCAAAAAAAATTACAAGATTAAGCTAGTGCCTTATATATAATGATATCTCAAATTATCGATTTAGGTTGTTAGCCTAATCCTTTTTTTGACTATCTGGTTTTATCCCTTGACAACAATTGTGCTACTTGCTGGCAAGGTACAAATATGGATCACCTAAACATTAAATAAATAAAATTTATACACGCAAGACAACAAAGAGACTTCAAAGCTTGTGTATAGGTTTACAAAACTTGGATTGTGTATAGGTTTACAAGACTTTTGCATGAAGCTAGAGAGTGTGGGACCATTGTTGTCTGTGGATTAGAGATGTAACGACGCAACATTTTTCGGCCCTGGAAATCGACATAAATACATCTCCCGTATCTCATGCCGACCATCCAAACACCGAAAATACTGAAACGTTATTAGAAAGTAATTAGAGGGTGAGATAAGAAAGAAAGAAATATTAGAATAAAAGAAGAAGAAGAACCAACACAACACAGAATCAGAGTCTCACATCGCAGCAGAACAAAATAAAATACAAAAAATAAAACTTTATTGAGAGCTTTTAAAAATACTTACAATATCAGAGTACATCAACATCTTTGGACAGTTATAAAAATCTGTCCTATATACAACACACAGCGGAATAGTAGCTATATAATATCATATGTCTGGACTCTTCCAGCTCGTCTCTTCACAGCATTCGATAACCTGAACCTGTACACCCCGGGCTAACCCGAGCATTTACAAAACACCGGGTCAGTCTGGTGAACCAGAGTGAGGAAAAAACTCGCACAGTATTAAGGTATCACACAACTTGATTTTTAAGTCACAATATTTTCAAAACAAAAGGATAATCGTAAGACCAAATCCACACATAAATACGGACGGTTTTTACCTTACGATAACCCAAAACATTTTTGAAATCAATATCTTTTCTGATATTACACTTGTCTAAATACAAGTAAATATCAATCTAGTGGAACGCTTGCATCTCACGCTCCACATATATAGTATATAATCAAAACCGCAGGCGCGTATTGGAGATTGGATTCCAACTATGACATGGTTTGGGACCACCTGCCAATAGTGTATCTCTAGAGGCGAATACACTGGGTTCAACAAGAACGCCTTGCAACCCGGCCCTCACATAACTGACCACTCATTTCGCTTAAGTGTATCGAATGTATATCACCAACGGTTGGGCTTAAACCACCGTTTCCCGAAAAGGGACAGCATCGAATATAGATTGAAGAAGCAAAAGGAATTTCTCTAGATAGGTGATTATACACCCTAATGAGAGTGACCCATATAGCCATGCTGCCTGCCCGATTTTTGTCATTTCTCGGCTGTGAGGCTTGAGGTTTGAATTTCCTTTTGGAATATTTGGTCACCATTCACTTTGAATGCCACATCGTCAAATCCGCCATATATCACTAATTGACGTCCACAAAAATACTCTGTGGTTTAGCTAAGAGAAGGTGTACGGCCTTCTCCGCTATTAACAGAAATACGTTTGAAGAAATCAACGTACATGATCCATTTGGAAATACTCTATCAGACATCTGTCCATACAAGTCATCCAGGAACAGGATGAACCGAACGTACTCTCCTACTACATCCAATATAGGTATCACCCTATGGATTAGTAGCGAGAAGTCCTTGCAACCCGTAGATTTCAACCACGACAGAATCACAGTGTATCTCGGGCCGCTAAGCCAGAGATTATAAGTAATCCTTCCGCTTATGAAGATCCACGGTCTTCAATGCTCCATCTCGACCGTCTTCAGATATCTTTATGTATTTGTTGGCCGGAATGGTTTTCGAACCTAAGTTCAATCCCGGTCTTTCCGTACCAACAATCATATGGGTCAGATTTGATAGTCGGTGATTTAACTATCAAAATAAACAGTGTTTCAATCATGACAATCCAATGAGTTCACTGGTTCAATATTCAACATCACTTGGCCTTTTAATTAAAACAAATGTAAATTTAAAAACTCTTCAACATTTCGATATTATAAATAAGCTTTTTGCTTCTTATTTAACATAAGACTTATTCTTTAAACAAGATTCTTATAATACTTAGGAAAATCCAATATCATATCCAGTTGGTCAATTTTCATTTTTAAACATTTAACCCTATTATCTAATATTGGGAAATCAGTTTAACTTATTACTCGTACAACAACGTTACGAAATATCTTTCATTCATTACTTAACAACACCCAATACTTATTCTAATTGAATAAAATTTCAACTTTTACATTTCCTTTACTTCGGATCTCTCGTTATATATATTCTCCAAATTTCCACCAAACGTTGCATTATTTCACTAATGGAAAGAATGAACTATCACTACCCTCTTTTACGATTACCAACTAATATCATCTTTAGGTAATTCTGATTTTATTCAAGTTGGGGTATTTTAATTACCTCCCAAACCTTGATCAACAAGGTTCTTATCCTCCGATAAATATAAGTTGTAATCAAAACTCAATATTTCATTCCAAACAATTTATATTTTCGTCTAACTATTTATTCAAGATACGGTTTCATAAAACTTTCTTACCCTTTAAATAAATTAATCATATTTAATTTAAATAATTCTATTACTTATATCTTAACGAAACAATTACTCACATTTAACGTTAGGTTAGTTTCCTATTCATAGTTATAAATTTGATTAACATCTGAATCTGCTTTATAAAGTCAATTGATAATTAATTGTAAATTTAATTATAAATGTTTATTTTCTTTAAATAAACTTTTCTTTGAAATAAATATTTCAAAACCTATTTCCAGTTATAAAATAACTTTTATAACGTCAATACTATTGATCCACCTAACGGTAAGTCAATATAAAACAAAACAATTTATTCTTAGGCCATTTACTGCCGATTACTCAACCAATATTGCCCATTGGTTAAAACCAGACACAGGTTGAATTTCCAATCAATGATCAATAATCAAATCAATCACCCAAACATGACAGTTCATATGATAATATGAAAATAAATAATATATATGAGGAATCCGGTTGGATCCCTCCAACCTTTTCTTCCCTGTATACAAATGGTTATCTCCAAACAGATCATTCAATTTCATTTAACTGATAACAACTAACAACCATTTAATCTCAATCACCAGCAATTCAAACAATTCAACCAATTAAACACGTTTATTTTATAAACGTGACCAACAAGGTAAGTTACCTTTATTGGAACCAATCGTTAGAATAACGATTTGGTATTTCACTGAAATTAAACGACGGTTTAATTTCATCAGTTAAATCAGCAAATAAATATATAACTAGCAAACAATCAACCATTGGCAAGAAGAGCACACAAAAAAAACCCAATTTATATAAAATATAAATGGGAAAACTGAGTGAGTTTAACTCACCTTGATTTGATTCTAAAACGATTCAATTACAATTAAATTAAATAGTTGTTTAATTTAACTGTAACTTCCTTCGTCTCTGTTCCTGTTCAGATTAGTTCCATGACACCGTGCTTGTCAATACGATCTCAGCGCCACTTGGTTCTTCGAATTCTGATAACACATCAATGAGTTATTAACAATATCAGTTCACCGTTTAAATTAATATAATTAATTCTTTTAATTACTCACTAATTTCTATAATTAATATAATTACTTTGTTAATATATATAATGGGCCGATCAATTTCTGTTTTCCCTGTTCTTGAGAATTACTACTTCAATTCGATTTGTTATTCCCATTCGGCTCCTGCACTTTCAATATGATGAGATCAACTTAATAATCACTAATAGGGTCAATTAACTAACACTTAATTATATTCACTTAACTTAGTTATTATAAGCTATTTGAGCCCATAATCCCTTTCTAACACGAACCGTTCTCGAGAGCTGCTCACGCCTTAAAATCTGCTATACCATTTAGAACTATAAATTAGTTTAATTCATATAATATAGTTCCTTAATTATAAATTCCAAAACCTAAGAACTAAGCTAACAATTTAATTGCGTTTAACTCGGTCGCCTTCCTCCTAGTTTTGGAAAACCCATGATGTCTTGTTTTCAAATAACTCCACTGTCTCTGATCTGTAACAAAACCCAAAATTAGTTACCTTATAATACTATTAACGCCAGTTTCCTAATCGATATTAACTTATGTAAATTTACGTTATAGTGGAGACTCTAACTGCCATTTCCCCATTCACGGTGTGTACAGCGAATCAGGTGTACATCCGTTCAGTTCCTCTTCTATAATTCGAAACCCCCATCTGCAATTATTAATTCACCCACTTAGTTAAACCTTAAATTTGAAAAAAATCAACTAACTAATTTAGATTAGGATACGATTTCCCAGTTCGCACTTCCTTTGAAACTGCTAATTCCTTCTGCTTTTCAAATACAAGTGAATCAGCATTTGTACTCATTTCGAATATTGCTTTGTAACAGCTTCCACCTGAAGCTCGTACGCACCACAAAGTCCACCGCGCACCCATCTACCCACACCAGACCATCATCAGACACCACGGCAAGTCGCGCCGTCAGCTTCTCCATCCAACGCGCCCAGTCCCGGTTAACTCGGACTCCCCATTGGTCCTTAGTTCAGCTCCAACGGCCACGCCTTCGTGGCATAGTTACCATCGATCTAAGACCTTAAAACAGATCATCACCACACAGGTGGAAGCCCTCCACTTGTTCTACAATTTTTGATATATAAACGATTGGTGTAGATGAAAAAATTGGAGGAATTAGAAGAGAGATTGGTGAAGTTTCAGCTGTTAAAAAAGGTATGTGGCGGCTCAGAACCTCTTGACCGCGTTGAGAAGTGTTAACCCAAATTAGGGTTTATACGATGGGTATTTATATGAATGAATAAATATTATTATATTATTATCGAAACTTCATCGTGAAGTAACAAGTGAAACCAACCACAATCACCTTCTATTTACAGGTAAAAATGTTAATCCTGACATAAAAAAATATTCTGGACACAATGGGACAAGTTTCGTCGAATTCCGACATCATTTGAAAAAAATTCCTTTATAAAACCAGAAATAAACACGCGTTTCAATTTTCCACGATCACTAGATAAATCTGATCAAGTTGAAACTTTGAAATCTTAAAACAATTAATCAATACGAACCCAGCGGCACCAGTTTCATCGCATTCTGAGACTGTTTTCCCGGTAGGCTATTTTTACGTACACCACAATGCCATTTTGGACACCAAATCAACCGATCTTCAAAAATAATAAACTATATACCTATCCTAACTATAATCAACGATACGAACTCAACGAAATTGGTTTCGTGGCTTAATTCGATCGTTTGTTCAAGTTATACCCAAATATCCATTTATTAAATTAAATTAATTTAATTACGCGCTATAGAAAATAACTACGCGTTTACGGCTACCGTGGCAACATACGACATCAGTTTGCCGTGCCATTTAACACCATGCAATAATTTAATGTTACAGTCCCAATGAAAATGATTTTGTCGAAAACGAAGTCTGTTTGAAAAACGGCTATTTTAAAGGCTTATATTTTAATAACGATTTCCACAGCGATTATTTCAAAATTTGATTTTGCCATAACTTCAAATCTATAACACGAAATCTGGATTTTTCTCTTTCATATGAAAATTATAATCAACACGGTTCCAACGTTTCTCCTTTCACATAAATCCGACTTATATCGGATCCTGTATATTCGATTGAAGTTCAAAACTTCATATTACGAACTGTCGCGGCATTTCAAGCTCGTTTTATAATTATATAACGTTCAAACTTCGTTTTAATAAAGAATTAAATATTAAAATACCTTAATATTCCAAATTTAATGTTTAAAATAATAAATTAAATATTTGACTACCAAAAATACGGGACGTTACAGGAGATGTTCCTGAGGCAGGCAATGAAGCAAGCTGAACTGTTCACTAATTCTCCTGGTATTTGTTTTTTTCATAAAAATGTATTTAATTCACATTACAATTTAACATGTGCATGTAGATATGACTGTGACTTGATTATTATTCTCTCTTTCATTGGTATTTTGTTGGTTTTCAACCCCTGTATACTTGATGAGAGAATGCTTTTGAAGAAATTGTAAAGGTGCAATGATTCCACTCAGAGTAAACCATACTTATTCGCCTTTTTTTGGGTTAAGGCTTCATTAGGTGCAGCTGATAATGTCATTAAAGAGTGATAATGATAATTCATCCAACATTCTCTAATTTTTTATTTACACAAATCTTGATATCGCATTGAAAAAGGTTTGACTATTTATATAAGATATTTCAAATATCTAAACAAATCTTGATTTGAAATAGGAGCTAATTTTCAACCATACAAGCATTGTTGACTCTTTCTATATTATTCTTTTTTTCCAAATATCTTGAGCCTTATCCAATGACGATACATCATTATGTAATTGCTCATAATACATTTGTGAATTCATTTATTTAATTGTAGTATATATTTCACTATCTCTCAAGTAAGCTAACATTTGCCGCTACATAATTGCTTAAGTCGTAAATCAGGTAACGAATTATTTGCTTATTTTCTGACGTTATCATTTATCTATATGTTGTCATTTATCTAATTCTTCTAGTAGAATAGTAGACTAATTATTTTCTACATAGTTATTAACTGGGGATTGGTTCTGCTTTGTATTAAGCTCTATTTTAGGTTTCCAGTATCATATGCGGACCCTGTTCTAATCTATGTATTTACTTTATTAAATATAACCATGAATTGGACAATTGTTTTCAATATGGGGATTTTATCACTTGGTTTACAATAAATTCAGCGTGTACTTATGAAAACAAGTAAGTGAAACACGTTCTAGAATGGAGATTGTTGAAGTCAAAATTTAGTCACTAGTGACAGTCAACCCCCAATCGTGCGTAAAACACATGAATAATAATCACAAAATGTAGTAAAGTAAAGAAAACAGGGGACACACAAGATTTTTTATAGTAGTTCGGCAAAGATGATGCCTACGTTCATTTTATCTATATTGATTTGCTTTCGATTACAAGTACAACACTTTCTATATTTGAAGAAAGAGGGAGAATTAGCTACTTTTGGAGTTAGCAGTAGAGTTTGTACTTGAGAGAGGAAGTTCCCCAGAGAAGTTGGAGTGGGAAAAGTCCTTTTTTTTCTTTGAGCGTGGAGATATTTATAGGTGAAGAAGTGGGCTGAGCGAGCTGCTACGTGGCTTGCCTCTTTTGCAGAGCTCAGACACGTGGAGCTCGATCATTTGAAGTAGTTGCGGCGGTGGGACCCGGTTGCTGATTAATAGTATCCTCGAGAATTGTGGCTTACGTGACACTTGAGATGAGGTATATCAAAAGTAGAGCTTTGGCCGGAAGTGGTCGACCGCCTTTAATGCCTTGGGAATTGGGCTAATGAATGACTTGTTTAGATATTTCCATGTAGATCCGGAGATATCTGGTCGATCCTATTTTTAGGGAAATGTTTGACTCGGTCGGTCTGGAAGAGCGATTATGTCGGGGCATGAGATGTCGCTGCTCGAAGGAAACTGGCTCAGGCCAAATCTTTTCTAGGTTTTATGAAGTACAGGTCGTTCGATCCGATCGACTAACCGATGTTGAAGGATGATTTTTTTTGGACTTTGGGCTTCGATCCGTTGAACTATGACAGTTTTTTCCAAAAAGTTGGTCAACACTTTGCCCTACAGAATGCACCCTTCTTGGTAAAGGAGGTGTGTTCTGAATGTTCAATTGAAGCTTAATGTGCGAATAACTATGGTTGAACCGAACCATATTAAGGCTAGAAATCCAACGATCTTGATGGTTGTATTAAGGCCAGAAAACTGATAATCGGTATAGATCGTGTTAAGACCAGAAAACCGACAACCACAGAAGACCATATTAAGGCCGAGAAAGCTACGAAAGTAGTCGACAACTTTGGTCGTAAGATCCAATACCTGCAAAAATTGTGAGGACCATTCTCGGTCGTAGAAATGACTTTAGTTTTGATTGGGTGAGTATCAACCATACTCGGCTCTAAACAGTTGGCGAGTGGTTATGACACTTGGCTTAGAGAGGTGGCGAGTATTGTCCATACTTGGCTTACGGAGATGGTGAGTATTATCCACACTCGGCTTATAGATATGGCGAGTATTACCAATACTCGGCTTTCAGAGATGGCGAGTATTATCCATACTCGGCTTATGGCAAGTGTTAATCATGCTCGACTTATATAATTTTATCCTTACTCGGCTAATGGAGTCGGACGCATATGGTGATGAGTAAGTGACATTTGTAAAGTTTTGGCGAGTGGCGAGAGTGCACTCGACTTAGAGAGGAGGCGAGTATAATCCACACACAGCTTAGAGAAATCTGACCGTACTTGGTTCGGGGAGTAGGCTTAGATATAGTGGCAGGTATTGATCATATTTGGGTCGGCGAGCGTCCGTCATGCTTGGCTTAAATCATTCAAACATAGTCCATGTTTGTAAGAGAAAGTTTATTGCTGCTAAAAAGCTATTACAAGAAAATGAAAGTAAATTCTGAATGGGCGATAATTGAATCCAGTGCACGCCTAGGAGCTAAATCCTAACCCCGTACGTGTGTACTTCATCATACCCATTTTATTGAAAGAAACAAAAATACATTGGAAATAAGAAATCTAAATCTTATTAATTGATGATGATTCCACGAGTGCTGGGCTCAGGGTCCTTTCCGTTTCTAGGAGCTCGAGGACCGACCTGAGGAGCTTAGGCAGAAGATTGTAGCGGCACAGCCGGTGTGGTTTTTTTGACATACTAGGAAAGTTTCCCCCGCCTGACCCTTTCTTTGATAAGATCGCACAAGTTCCTGCATTCACTGGTGTTGTGACCGGCAATGTTGTGAAACATGCAGTGCTTTCCGGAGTCGAGCTCTTTCTGGGTTGGCACTCTTCGAGGAGGTTTTGAGAAAGGCAGAGATCCTCATACATCAAGTTAGATGTCGAGTAGGGAAGAATTGAGCTCGGTATACTGATCGTACTTGTTATCTCTCCAGGGTCGTACATTGCGTTCATTCTTTTCCGAGGCCTTTCCTATTCCTTTATTCTGGACAATAGTGTTGGATGGACCTCCATCCTTGGTAGCAAGAACCTCGAGGCTCTCCATCTCAACGCTGGCATCTTCTTGTCATAAGAACCGCTCAGCTTCGGAGTAGAAGTCATCAATGTCCTTGGAAGGATCTCTGGTTAAAGACATCCGGAATTATGATCGGTTCTGAACACCTGCAATGGCGGCCATAAGCACCATCGATGGTTCGGGTCGATCGACTGATGTTACGGACGTGTTGAATCTTTCGAGGAAGGATCGAAGTATCTCTCCCGGTCGTTGCTTAATGGAGGTCAGGAATGTGACACTCTTTGGTCGGGAGATATGGACTCTGAATTGCTCGATGAAGTGGGTGACTAGCATGTTCCAGCCGCTGATCGACTCCGTTGTCAACTGCCAAAACCACATGCCGGCTATATCTATGAGGAAGAGTGGGAAGAACTTAGCCATAACATTGGTCGGTGCAGAGAGTACTTCCATATGGCACATGTATCGCATAAGAGGGATGGTCGGGTCGGTCCGACCATTGTAGGGTTCAATGGATGGAAACTTGAAGTCCGGAGGGTTTCGGGAGTTTCTGATTTCCATGGTTAAGGTGTTGCGGTGGATATCATATATATCTTTCTGAGAAGAAATGCCCTGAGTGAAACGTCTGATAATGCTTGCAAGCTGGCTTCCATCTCCGAAGAGCCGTTGCCATGAATCCAGCTCTGCATTCGGAAGAACTCCAACATTATGGTCCACCAAAAGCATGCTCGGAAGGGAGGCTGTTGGTTGGGCTCGTCCTCCGGGAGTTTAGTGAAGGTGAGGGAAAGGGTTCATCGCAGTTGTTAGTTCTGGACAGACTGGTCTGAGCCAAGCCTGTGTGGGAATTGGTCTCTTGAACCTGATGAGAATTGGTCTGAGCCAAGCCTGTGTGAGAAGGCCCGGGCTGATCCGCATAGCATGTGATGTTTGGGGCTCTTCGGTTCCCCGCCCGAGGTGATGTTAGAAGGGTTTATGGTAGCGTTTTCGTCAGCTAGTTTGGGAGTCGGTATGGTAGAGTGGTCTTCCTGGTTCGAAGGGAAGGCTCCACCAGCTCTTTGTTGGAGGAGAGGCGGCATAAGACGAGTCCGCTATAAGATGTTATGTTGTAATGGAAATGGCATTGATCCTTGTTCACCCAGCTGTTACTCGGTTAGTCCAGGGAGCAGAGTTGCTCCCTGGTGTAGAGGCAACATGGTCGAACAACCTAGGTCTTGATCGCGGCCCTCCTGAGAATCTGCAGTTGCGGTTGCGCTGGTAGATGGAAGCGATAATCCTGGCTGTAATCGGTGGGGAACTAAAGCCAAGGCAGGAGGAAGCAAAGGTATGGTCTGATCTACGGCTCGTATTTGTGCAGACCGAAGATCAATTGTTACCCCGGCTTCCCTCGGTGGAGGAATTGATGTTGGAGCGTTAGATTCCTTTTCCATCCGAGCGAGGAGGTTATTCATTAATTGTTGTTGTTGTTCGAGGAGTTTACCCTAAGATGTCATCTGGCCTCTGAACTCAGTCATAATCTTATCCATGTCACCCCGGATAAGATATCGGGACACGTCTTCATAAGAGGAGGCTTCCTGACTTGCCTCTGCAGCATTTTTTCGGCTGCATCAGCGTTTGTGGGACGGGAAAATGTTGCATCCTTTTTCCGCTTGTTCGTGATGGATCAAAGAAAGCAGAAATTCGAAGGGTATGTTGGTGTGTTCCCCTACCTGGCGTGCCAAAGTGTTAATGTCAAAAGTTGGTCACTAGTGACAGTCAACCCTCAATCGTGCGTAGAACACACGAATAACAATCATAGAATGCAGTAAAGTAAAGAAAACAGGGGACACATAAGACTTTTTATAGTGGTTCGACAAAGATGGTGTCTGCGTCCACTTTATCTATATTCATTTGCTTTTGATTACAAGTATAACACTTTTTCTATTTGAAGAAAGAGGGAGAATTGGCTATTTTTGGAGTTAATCGTAGAGTTTGTACTTGAGAGAGGATGTTCCCAAGAGAAGTTAAAGTGGGAAAAGTCCTTTCCTTCTTTGAGCGTAGAGGTACTTATAGGTGAAGAAGTGGGTTGAGCGAGCTACCACGTGGCTTGCCTCTTTTGCGGAGCTCGGACACGTAGAGCTCGATCATTTGAAGTAGTTGCGGAGGTGGGACCTGGTCTACTGCTGATTAATAGTATTCTCGAAATTGTGGCTTACGTGGAACTCGAGATGAGGTGTATCAAAAGTAGAGCTTTTAGCCGGAAGTGGTTGAACGCCTTAAATGCCTTGAGAATTGGGCTAATGAATGACTTGTCTAAATATTTCCACGTAGATTTAGAGATATCTGGTCGATCCGATTTTTAGGGAAATGTTTGACTCGGTCGGTCTGGAAGAGTGATTATGTCGGGGAACGAGATGCCGCTACTCGAAGGAAACTGGCTCGGACCAAATCTTTATTGGGTTTTCTGAAGTACAGGTCATCTGATCCGATCGACCGTGTAACAACCCGTATTTTTGAATAACATGTTATAACATAAATCAAGGCAGAATTAAACTGTAAAATCTGAATCAAGGGAAACGGGCTGTGCCATTGCGTTCGTCTCGGAAAAATACGCGAAATAGAGTCCGAGTTTTCGAAAATCGGAGTCCATATGACCAAGTTATGGCTCGTCAAAGTTTTCAGAAAATTACAAGTTCAAAAACAGTTCAAATTTGAATTTAGAACTCAAATTCAGCCAAAACAGACTGGGCGGGAAAACTCCCGCCCAGACAGGTCGACAGGGGGGTTGACACTAGGGTCGACCTCCCCCCAACCAGGTCGACACTAGAGTCGACCTGGGGGTCGACCTCCCTGGTCGACCAGGTCGGCCTGGTGCACTTAATTGTGCTGTTTGGACCTGTTTTGGAGGCTTGTGACGTGATTTGATGGCTCGGATTGGATCTAGGGTTAATCCTATGGCTAATACTATCCTAATCTTCTATAGAAGGACCCCTAAGCCTAGCCTAAATCATCATTATTCAACTCTACAACTAAACTATGCCAAATTTGTTCCTCTCATGGCCTCCACTCTCATGCTAAAATTTCGAAGTTTATTTATATGAGAGATTTTGAGTTCATACAAGTGTTTTCAAGCTTGTATGAGTGTTCTTAGTTTGCATTCAAGTCAAGTTGCAACATTTCTATTTCAAAGCAAGGGTTTTTATTGATTTGGCTCAAAGGTTTTTCATTTGGAGCTTGCATATTTGGGTGATTGCATAAGGGCTTCGTCTCAATCTTTATAATAAATATTCATTTGTGTCTTCATAGCATTGTAAGCCCTTTTCTACTTTCTTTTTTTGAACTCTAAAGTTAAATGAATGATGCAAGTTTGGGTTGATCATTATGATATGCAAGTTTGGTTGATCATTATGTTATGCAAGTTGGTTTAATCATTATGTATGACACATGTTGCTATGTTATGCAAGTTTGGGTTGATCATTATACACATGTTATCATGTTATGCAAGTTAAACTTGAGTTTGTGAGCTTAAAGCTTCAAGCTTTATGTTAAAGGTTGCATTTTGGCAACATGGAAGTTATCATATCCCTTATGATAACTTGCATATGAGGCTAAATGCGAACTCCTAGCAACTTCTACATGTCATTTATCACCATGTATCACTTATATGCTAAGTTTGGTTTTATGCATACTTTTGAAGCCTAATAATGCAATAAGCAAGTATATGAACATATGTACATTTCATATGCCACCATGTTAAACTTGTGGCTTCAACACCTTTTTGTCATGATTATGCCAAGTTCCCTATTTTATCCTTTATGCGTTGTTGCGATTATGTAAACGATGGGATTACGTTGGGATTGGGTAACATTATGACATATGACATGAACATGATTTTTATAACATGACATGATATGTTAGCTTGTAATTATGTTTTGGAAACATAATGGACATGACACTTAGAAAATATAAGTGTGGCCAACTCGAGGTTGAGTTGAGTTTGTAGCATAAATCTACCCGGACCCGCCCGGCTTAACTAGTGGCTACAAACAATAAGACCCAATGTGAGAAGTTGGTCATGTGGTGCTCGAACCCGAGGTTAGACCAAGTTGTGGTGTAAAACTACCCGGACCCGCCAGGCTCAACTAGTAACCACAACAAGGTCTAATGTGAGAGGTTAAAGCACATTAAGTTAATTAATGCCTCCTGATTAGGGTTAAGTCATGGTCCACTTAATACTTAACCAATTTGGGCTTGATGGGTTAATCGGGGTTAAGTCATGAACCTTGGGTACACTTAACCAATTTAATCCACGTTTGGATCGGGTTAACCACATTTAACCCGTTAAGAAACCCTAGTTGCGTGGTCCTTTTCAGCAGTAACCCTCTTGATAGTATCATAAGACCCTAGGGACTAGGCTAGGGTGGGGCACGATTACTGGGCTGACATGTAAGCGACCAAAACGACGGCTGAGTAGGTACGCCGGTGTAGGTCCAGGCGGACTATGGTCGTGCACATAGTCCGGAGTTGGAAAATCAGGCACAGGTACCAGTAGATCTAGACTGTGCATACTTGATTTGTGTCCGAGGTTGACACCCTAGGACTTGATACATCCTAGGGTGGACCTAGCGCAGTTTAACTACATTTCATGTTTGGGCCGTATGACACCGACACTTGACGAGTTAGGCTTATAGGGAGCCGATCAACTAGACCGTGTAGTTGGACCTTGATTTAGGTCACCTCATGATGTTGGGCCAAGCTTGGGCCAAGGGATCAATTCTTGTTTTTACTTGACATGTTAGAAGGCTAGTACACCCGTGGTGCAAAACTTAACCTTGATTATGCGATGACACCTTTATCTATCTTGTTAGTTAATCATCATGACAGTATGTTGTTATCCTTATGTTCATCTCAGCTTCTCATGCTAGTTAACTTTACTAGTTCATGAACTGATAGTAGATAGGGCTTACCAGTCTTTTTGACTGACCTGTTTTCTTTCGCCTCTTTTCTTCCGTTCCCCCCCCCCCTCAGGTCCTCAGGGTGGGTACATTGGAGCTTAGCTTGGATCTTTATAGCTTGCTTACTGGATTTGCTCATGTACGGTTTTGGACATTGAGCTAGCTATGGTTTATCACTTCACTTTGGGGATAGTACTTTATGTATTTCAGTTTTTCAGTTTATGCTTTTCTCTAGACTTTGTTTGTTGGAAAATAATGACCAAGTACTTTGTTGTAACTTGACTATGGTTTTGAAATGCTAGTTTGATCCGCTGCTTTATTTACTCTGTTTTACTTACTTGTTCTGTCTTGTGATATCTGCATGCATGTTTACCTCGTTTAACGCCCCTCCAAAGCCAGTGTCCTTGCTAGAGTGGCACTAGCGGAGGTGGGGTGTTACATTTGGTATCAGAGCATAAGGTTTACAAGATTTGAGCAAAAGTGTTTTTGAAACTTACCTTTTGAAAAACTATTTTCAAAACCAATTATGTATTTTCCGAGAAAAGTCTAGTATTTTAAAAGGCTATTCCCCAAAAGCCATAGCACTATCCTTCGTTTCTTCGTTCTGAATCTATCTTTTTCCTTTTTCAGTATGGATGATCTTAACCTTCCCGAGGGAGTGACCATTCCCGGATGGTTCCGGAGGTACTTGGAAGCTAGGGCCAACGATGTGGGCCCAGCAAATACCCCCAATATAACTGAGGTTCCTCCTCCTCCTCCTTCTCAGAATCCGCAAGCAGATTTCGCTAAGATTTGCAAAGACTTTAAGGCGATGGGTGGCAAGAACTTTATTGGGACGGAGACTTTTGTGGAGGCAAGAAATTGGTTGAAAGAAACTGAAGATCTCTTCGCCATCTTTGATGTGGAAGATCATAGAAAGGTTTTATTGGCAGCATGGTTATTAAAAGAAGAAGCTGCTTATTGGTGGGAGGTCACCAATGCTACGAGGCCTATAGAGACTTGGGCCGACTTTAGGACAAGATTTGGGCTTAAGTTTCTATCATCAGCCGAGGCAAATCTGCAATTGGAGAAGCTTATATCTTTGAAGCAAGGGGACATGACAGTGAGGGAGTATGTGAATGAGTTTAACAAGCTCACCCGATTCGGTTTGGACATGGTTAATACTCCCCAGAAGAAGGCTTTACGCTTTGCACGAGGATTGAACGAGCCATTACAAGGTTTAGCCCTATCTCATATACCCATGGGGGCCACTTTTGAAGGCTTAGTGGACATGGCATTACTTCAAGGAGACGATAAGAATGGCAAGAAAGAAGTCAAGCCTAATGAGACTCAAGCCAAGAAGATAGACTCCAAATGGGGAGGAAACCAGAGCAATCAGAACAACAAGAACAACAAGAACAACAAGGGAAACAAGGCCAAGGCAAAGGACCCAAGAAAATGCAACTACTGTGGGATTGTCGGGCACATAGCCAAGGATTGCAGAAAGAAGAAGAGGAAGCGGGGCGAATGCTTTCATTGTTGAGAGACTGGACATTTTAGCAAGGATTGCCCCAAGAAGCAAGGACAAGGGCAAGGGCAGAATCAGCGTGCAGGACCTTCTGGAGGGCAAGTGCATGCTCTCAATGCTGCTCCAGTTCAGGACCGAGGTAGTATTTCTGTAGAAAGTCTTGTTTATATTTCTGATTATCCTGTTCGCACCTTATTTGATTCTGGCGCATCGCATAGTTTTATTTCTTCTGATCTTGTTGAAAGTTTGCACCTAAGTACTAGTCTAGTTGAGGATCCCGTCAGTGTGTCAAATCTAATTGGGGGTTCCGCCCATCTGTCTATGATTTGTGTGGATTTGAAGATTTCTATCTTGACCGTAGAATTCACGTGTAATGCTTATGTTCTCGGGTTCACGGGATATGGGTTGATCTTGGGCATGGATTGGTTGTCCAGTTATGGAGCCATTCTCGATTGTGAACATAGGGTGGTGAGGCTCATGACTCGCCTCGGTAATACCCTAGAAATTTCTTGTAACCCTAGAGGTCCCGTCATGTTATGTTATCTTGAATCCCTTGACTCGTCCATCGATGATCTGCAATCTGTAAGGGTGGTCCGAGACTATCCTGATGTCTTTGAAGAAGTTAAGAGGTTACCCCCTAAACGAGAGATAGATTTCCGCATTTATCTAGTCGATAATGCCAAGCCAGTATCATTGCCCGTTAGGCACATGGCCCCACGTGAAAGAAGGGAGCTCAGTAAGCAAATCAAGGAGTTGCTTGAGAAGAATTTTATTAGGCGAAGCATTTCTGAATGGGGTGCTCCGGTGGTATTTGCTACTAAGGCGGATGGTTCGCTTCGCCTATGTGTTGATTATCGAGAGTTGAACAAACTGACAAAGAAGAATAGGCACCCTTTACCGAGGATTGATGGTCTCTTTGACTAGCTGGTTGGTGCTTCTGTTTTCTCTCAGCTCGATCTAGCCACGGGATTCCATCAGCTTAGAGTAGCTGAGGATAGCATTGATAAAACTGCGTTTAGGACTCCAGATGGATTCTTTGAATGGCTTGTCATGCCATTCGGTTTGACTAATGCACCCACCTACTTCGTAGACTTGATGAGTAGGGTGTTCAGGGAGTTCCTTAACAAGTTCGTGGTTGTCTTCGTGGATGATATTCTGATCTTCTCAAAGGACGAGGAAGAACATGCCAGACATCTCAAGGAAGTGATGGATACGCTTAGGGCGCATCAGTTGAAAGCCAAGTTCTCCAAATGTCATTTTTGGAGAAGGGAAGTTCGGTTTCTTGGACATATAGTTTCTAAGCAAGGCATAGCGGTGGATCCCGCGAAAGTGGTTGTGGTTCAAGACTGGAAGACTCCTAGGAATGCAACCGAAATAAGAAGCTTTCTCGGTCTGGCGGGCTACTATAGGAAGTTCATTAGGGACTTCGCTAAGATTTCGGACCCTCTTACTAAGTTGACGAAGAAGAACTTAGTCTTTGCATGGGACTTGGAGCGTGAGCTTGCTTTTCAAAAGCTCAAAAGAGCCCTTATCTCAGCTCCAGTTTTGGCATTACCCGATAGTGGTAAGATGTTTACCGTGTACACAGATGCATGTGGCACGGGGTTAGGTGTTGTTCTGATGCAAGAGGGAAGAGTGATATGTTATGGGGGTAGGCAACTTAAAGTTCATGAGAAGAACTATCCCACTCATGATTTGGAGTTAGCAGCAATCGTCTTTGCACTCAAATCCTGGCGCCACTATCTTCTAGGCGAAAGGTTTGAGTTGTATACTGATCACAAGTCACTCAAATACCTCTTCTCGCAGAAAGATCTAAATCTAAGGCAGCAAAGGTGGATGGAATTCTTGGCATCTTATGACTTCGAGATAGCTTACACCCCTGGCAAGGGGAATGTTGTGGCTGATGCATTAAGCAGAAGGAGGTTGACTTTGAGTCCCTTGTTCATTGAGATGAAGAACTTAGAGTTCTTGGCAACCTTTGATTTCACGACGGCTGTTGAGTCAATGACGGGTTCATTAGCATCCCTTGAGCTTAGACCCACACTTCTTGATCAAGTTGGGGCTTCGCAGAAGGAAGATCCGCAGATAGTCGAGGTCATGGATAAGTTGATTCGTGGTGAGACGTCTAGTCACCTTGCTAGATATACTATTGATGATAAAGGTTGGCTAAGGCGTGATGGAAGGCTATGCGTTCCACAAGTAGGAGACTTGGTGCATAAAGTTCTTGAAGAAGCACATCACTCGAAGATGACTATACATCCGGGAGGAGATAAGATGTATAGAGATAAGAAGCGCATTTTCTTTTGGGCCGGAATGAAGAAAGACGTGGCAGAGTATGTTTCAAGGTGCATGGTATGCCAACAAGTGAAAGCCGAGTCAAAGAAACCAGGTGGGCTATTACATCCATTGGAGGTCCCGCAATGGAAGTGGGAGAGTATTTCTATGGATTTTGTGGATGGATTGCCTAGGTCAAGGAGAGGGAACACATGCATATGGGTCATAGTTGATAGACTTACGAAGAGTGCTCACTTCATTCCAGTAAAAAGCAAGAGGACCGCATCATGGCTAGCATCTATTTATCTTCGAGAGATAGTGCGGTTGCATGGAGTTCCTTCTAGCATAGTTAGCGATCGTGACCCAATTTTCATTAGCCAGTTCTGGAACAGTTTGCAAGAAGCAATGGGTACGCGATTGAATCTGAGTACAGCCTATCACCCCCAGACGGATGGCCAAACCGAAAGGGTGAATAGAGTGCTAGAAGATCTCTTGAGGCTTTGTGTTCTCGACTTCGGTGGTACTTGGGAAGACCACCTTCCTCTTGTAGAGTTTGCTTATAATAATAGCTATCAAGCCAGCATAGGGATGGCACCATTTGAAGCTTTGTATGGGAGGCCGTGTAGGTCACCATCTTGTTGGTGGGAGACGACAGATGAGCTTATACTTGGGCCCGATATGATTAGGGATACATCCGAGAGGGTAGAGTTGATTCGAAGACGGATGAAGGCGGCCCAAGACAGACAGAAATCCTATGCAGACAAGCGAAGGACTGATTTGGAATTCGAGGTGGGAGACATGGTTTTCGTGAAGGTTTCTCCTTTGCGTAATGTGGTACGTTTTGGAGCAGTAGGGAAGCTGGCACCAAGGTTCGTAGGACCCTTCCCTATCATAGAGAGAATTGGAAAGATGGCCTATAAGGTGGAATTGCCCGAGAAGCTAGCCGGAGTGCATAATGTCTTTCATGTCTCGCATCTCCGAAAGTGCCTACATGAGTCCGCTGAGGTGGTTGAACCAAGCATTCTTGAAGACATTGAGGTAGAGAAAGAAGCAACCTTGAGAAAAGCTCCGATTCGTATCTCGGGAACGGAGATCAAGAAGCTAAGGAATCGAGAAGTCAAATTGGTGAAAGTTCAGTGGAGTGAAGCCGATGAAGACGCAACTTGGGAAACCGAGGAGAAGATGCGTGGGCTTTATCCATTCCTTTTTGAGGGTGCATTCTCGACCTCTTTCCTAATTAGCATATCTTTCTTTTTATCCGGGTTTATCCTGTTTATCTTATTATCTCGTTAAACTTGTCATGAGAACCTTAGGTAGAAACCCTTTGGATGAAACATGTATTTGAAACATGTTATGCTTGATGGTTGCAAGTGGTTGCAAGTGTTTTCACGTGGATACTCGTGGATGCATGATACACATTAGGCACTAAGATCGGCTCACACACTTTCATGTTGCATATGCATGAGTGCTTATACTTATTCATGGATGAAACTTGTTATGCTATCACGTGGATGTTGCATATGGATGAATGTTATGTGCACTCATGTAGAGACTATGAGTTATGTTAGGAATTTGCATACATATGGACTCATTTCACTAACATACTTTGCATTAAGGAGGTTTACTGTATCAGTAACCTCCTGATTTTTGCATTAGATAAGTACATATACACACACCTTTGCATATGATCATACAGCATTTAGAATCCTTTAAGGACAATGACTGCACGTGGATGATGTTTTGAGTAGATGGATGATGGATGGTAGGATACGTTCTTCCTAACTTGGAGATTTCGGGGACGAAATCCTTTAAGGAGGGGAGAATGTAACAACCCGTATTTTTGAATAACATGTTATAACATAAATCAAGGCAGAATTAAACTGTAAAATCTGAATCAAGGAAAACAGGCTGTGCCATTGCGTTCGTCTCGGAAAAATACGCGAAATAGAGTCCGAGTTTTCGAAAATCAGAGTCCATATGACCAAGTTATGGCCCGTCAAAGTTTTCAGAAAATTACAAGTTCAAAAACAGTTCAAATTTGAATTTAGAATTCAAATTCAGCCAAAACAGACTGGGCGGGAAAACTCCCGCCCAGACAGGTCGACAGGGGGGTCGACACTAGGGTCGACCTCCCCCCAACCAGGTCAACACTAAAGTCGACCTAGGGGTCGACCTGGGGGTCGACCTCCCTGGTCGGCCAGGTCGGCCTGGTGCACTTAATTGTGCTGTTTGGACCTGTTTTGGAGGCTTGTGACGTGATTTGATGGCTCGGATTGGATCTAGGGTTAATCCTATGGCTAATACTATCCTAATCTTCTATAAAAGGACCCCTAAGCCTAGCCTAAATCATCATTATTCAACTCTACAACTAAACTATGCCAAATTTGTTCCTCTCATGGCCTCCACTCTCATGCTAAAATTTCGAAGTTTATTTATATGAGAGATTTTGAGTTCATACAAGTGTTTTCAAGCTTGTATGAGTGTTCTTAGTTTGCATTCAAGTCAAGTTGCAACATTTCTATTTCAAAGCAACGGTATTTATTGATTTGGCTCAAAGGTTTTTCATTTGGAGCTTGCATATTTGGGTGATTGCATAAGGGCTTCGTCTCAATCTTTATAATAAATATTCATTTGTGTCTTCATAGCATTGTAAGCCCTTTTCTACTTTCTTTTTTTGAACTCTAAAGTTAAATGAATGATGCAAGTTTGGTTTGATCATTATGATATGCAAGTTGGGTTGATCATTATGTTATGCAAGTTGGTTTAATCATTATGTATGACACATGTTGCTATGTTATGCAAGTTTGGGTTGATCATTATACACATGTTATCATGTCATGCAAGTTAAACTTGAGTTTGTGAGCTTAAAGCTTCAAGCTTTATGTTAAAGGTTGCATTTTGGCAACATGGAAGTTATCATATCCCTTATGATAACTTGCATGTGAGGCTAAATGCGAACTCCTAGCAACTTCTACATGTCATTTATCACCATGTATCACTTATATGCTAAGTTTGGTTTTATGCATACTTTTGAAGCCTAATAATGCAATATGCAAGTATATGAACATATGTACATTTCATATGCCACCATGTTAAACTTGTGGCTTCAACACCTTTTTGTCATGATTATGCCAAGTTCCCTATTTTATCCTTTATGCGTTGTTGCGATTATGTAAACGATGGGATTACGTTGGGATTGGGTAACATTATGACATATGACATGAACATGATTTTTATAACATGACATGATATGTTAGCTTGTAATTATGTTTTGGAAACATAATGGACATGACACTTAGAAAATATAAGTGTGGCCAACTCGAGGTTGAGTTGAGTTTGTAGCATAAATCTACCCGGACCCGCCCGACTTAACTAGTGGCTACAAACAATAAGACCCAATGTGAGAAGTTGGTCATGTGGTGCTCGAACCCGAGGTTAGACCAAGTTGTGGTGTAAAACTACCCGGACCCGCCCGGCTTAACTAGTAACCACAACAAGGTCTAATGTGAGAGGTTAAAGCACATTAAGTTAATTAATGCCTTCTGATTAGGGTTAAGTCATGGTCCACTTAATACTTAACCAATTTGGACTTGATGGCTTAATCGGGGTTAAGTCATGAACCTTGGGTACACTTAACCAATTTAATCCACGTTTGGATCGGGTTAACCACATTTAACCCGTTAAGAAACCCTAGTTGCGTGGTCCTTTTCAGCAGTAACCCTCTTGATAGTATCATAAGACCCTAGGGACTAGGCTAGGGTGGGGCACGATTACTGGGCTGACATGTAAGTGACCAAAACGACGGCTGAGTAGGTACGCCGGTGTAGGTCCAGGCGGACTATGGTCGTGCACATAGTCTGGAGTTGGAAAATCAGGCACGGGTACCAGTAGATCTAGACTGTGCATACTTGATTTGTGTCCGAGGTTGACACCCTAGGACTTGATACATCCTAGGGTGGACCTAGCGCAGTTTAACTACATTTCATGTTTGGGCCGTATGACACCGACACTTGACAAGTTAGGCTTATAGGGAGCCGATCAACTAGACCGTGTACTTGGACCTTGATTTAGGTCACCTCATGATGTTGGGCCAAGCTTGGGCCAAGGGATCAATTCTTGTTTTTACTTGACATGTTAGAAGGCTAGTACACCCGTGGTGCAAAACTTAACCTTGATTATGCGATGACACATTTATCTATCTTGTTAGTTAATCATCATGTCAGTATGTTGTTATCCTTATGTTCATCTCAGCTTCTCATGCCAGTTAACTTTACTAGTTCATGAACTGATAGTAGTTAGGGCTTACCAGTCTTTTTGACTGACCTGTTTTCTTTCGCCTCTTTTCTTCCGTTTCCCCCCCCCCCCCCTCAGGTCCTCAGGGTGGGAACATTGGAGTTTAGCTTGGATCTTTATAGCTTGCTTACTGGATTTGCTCATGTATGGTTTTGGACATTGAGCTAGCTATGGTTTATCACTTCACTTTGGGGATAGTACTTTATGTATTTCAGTTTTTCAGTTTATGCTTTTCTCTAGACTTTGTTTGTTGGAAAATAATGACCAAGTACTTTGTTGTAACTTGACTATGGTTTTGAAATGCTAGTTTAATCCGCTGCTTTATTTACTCTGTTTTACTTACTTGTTCTGTCTTGTGATATCTGCATGCATGTTTACCTCATTTAACGCCCCTCCAAAGCCAGTGTCCTTGCTAGAGTGGCACTAGCGGAGGTGGGGTGTTACAGACCGACCGATGTTGAAGGGTGAGTTTTCGGACTTTGGGCTTCCGATCCGTTTTAGTGACAGCTTTTGCCAAAAAGTTGGTCAATAGAGATATATATGCGTTCAACTTGACTTTGATGTCATATGAAAGATAAGGACTTGACACTAAGGTTTAACTTCATGATAACTGATGCAATAATGCTTATACTTTCCAAAAAAATTCACAACTCTTTGTTTTTCTTTTCTTTTTTTAAAAAGAAGATCTAATTAAAATGAAATATAATTTGTGATTTCAATATAAAAGGAAAATAAGTGAAAAGTTCTTACATGGCCAATTCTTAAATTGCATTCGTTTGTGACAAACTTAGATTTTGAAAATAACAAGTGTCAGCCTTATGTTAAATGGTAGGCTTTGACTGCGGAAAATTCTAGCATTTTTTTCTCGTTAAATGTGTCCAACTGTCATTTAATAGTCCTTCATTCAAAAAAAGTTGCTTAAGTATTCTACAATAGTTGCTAAGCTCGATCCATGAATAGCTTGGATTCGTAACATTTGCCATAGTTGATTCCGTACTGATGTTGAGCAAACACAATTGAAGAACGATGCTCGTTTAATTCTTATCTTTATCGTATAGTCTATGTTTGATGTTCTAAGACTTGTTCTATTTTTTGATGACATCTATTTTTTCAATTTGTTTAACGAAACACATGTTTCCATTTATTATATTTTATAGTTTCAATAAATTACAGACTTAGATGTATGCCTTTCTCAAAGTAGATACTTAATTGCTAGTTGAGTGTCATTTTATTCATGTTCTAGTGCTTATATGAATGCAATGTGTCTGTTGGTACCAGATAAAAGCTACATGTTTAGCCATTTTATTTTAGAGATATCTCATGACATTAATGCTCGACGAAATCGAAGTTTGACAGTTTAAAAGTTCACGCATAGCTTTCTTGAAGTAATTATTTTAGATAGTGGTTGGTTTATGTCTTATGCATGAGTTTAATTCTTTGTTTTCATCAAGATTGCTTATGATTTATATCCATCGTTCAAACAATTTCTGCTTAAAGCTTTTTGGAGTTCACTTCAACAGGAATGTATCTAGTATAATTTAAGACTTGCGCAACATTTTACTATTTCAAATAATTTCACACTAATTATTTGAACAAATAATTTATTCATAGTAAAATATTGAGTAATTCCAACTTAGTTGAAGTTATGTGGTTGCCGCTAACATGTATTGAAACAAAAACAATTTAATTTCAAGTAGTGTTTTCTTTCTTTATAACAAAAGTATAAACTTAACATGGATATTCCAGGAAAGCACTGACCAACTAACACACTAGAAAATTTTACATATATGTTTACTTAGGCTTGATTTAGATTGCATTTAAAGATTGATAGAAAAATTATGTTATTCAGATGGATTCGGCTAGAAATGTTATTCCTCTTGCGTTACTCAATCCATATCAACGTGATTGGATACTATAAAAATTTGAGATCCTATAAAAATAGTAAAGGAGTAAACTATGTTTTTAGTATAATACTCATTGATGAATACGTGAGTTTTTAAATTTTAATAATATTTTCTTCCATTAAGTTATTATTATTATGCTTATGTTCTTTAAATTAACAAGATAGCAAAATTCAAGCTAAAATGTTTAACAAAAAAGCAGACAAATATTATCTCATATTTGAGTATGAAATTTTTTACTATATCCCAAAGAAACTGTTAGGCCTGCAAAAAAGGAATTGAATACCATAAAAAATGATTATGGGTTAAATATACATGAATTCTTATTGGTCGAAAGAGTCGATTTTTTTTTTAATTATTATTATTGTAAAGATTGATCACCTTCAAAAGTATGTTGCAGAAAAAAAAGTTGTAGGTAATTTACATTACTATTATTATTATTTTTAAAAATATCAATTGTATGATTTATTAACAGAAATAAATTTCAGATGTGATCGGCTTTGTTCAAAGCGTCTCAACAATCAAATATGTTCGAAGAAAAATCAACAACGAAAACATTTCTAAACATGATTTAACAATTGCAGATGATTCGTAAGTAAATATAGTAAATCAATTAATTTGTTTAATGTATATATTTATATGTTGATTTAAATTACAGAACCAAAACAATTAATGTTGCGTTGTGGAGGAAAACTCTATGAAAGTAGGATCCGAACTGGTGGAAATGGATAATAAAGCTCCTATGATAGCCATTAACTATGCTAAAGTTGGAGATTTTCAAGGTAAAAAAACATTTAATTTCTTTAATATTCTTAGCACGTAACCATCTTTTGAGATTTCTCATTGTTACTGCAGATTTATCTTTATCAACACTGAGTAATAGTAATCTAGCTATAAATCCAAACATACCAAAAACTAAAAAGCTTAGGTAGTGTTTAGTTACCATTTTAAGTTTTGGGTTTCGTCCATATAAAAATGTGCACGACGCATGCGTGCTACGGAAAATAACCGTTTTAGTAAACAAAGATAGCATACAAAATAAAAAAACAACTTTTATTTATTTTTCTTGTTTTGAGGAATAAGGGAAACATGTAGAGCATTTACTCCTTCCATGATTGCTACATTCTCTCTGCGGTCTCCTCCATCTTCCTTTCATTCTATCAATCCTCCTTTCACACCTTTGATGTTTTGTAATTAATTTTGAAACTCAAAACCCAAAACTCATTTTTAACCAAACGCTACCTTAGAATTTGACATGATACTGAAAGCAAAAATAACCACATAAAACCTACTAACTGTGACAGAGTCATTCTTTCCAGGACCGGTTTTAAGGCTAGGCGACCTAGGCGACGGCATAAGGCAACCCACCTCAAAAGGGCAACCAAGACGGATTTGTTGATGGAGAAGATGACTGCATATGTAAAATATAAAAGAAGGTATATTCAGACTAAATGAAAGTATCTGTAGCTCATCTGGCTATCAACAAATTGCAAGGACCAAAGGTTGCAGGTTCGGTTCTTATAATTATCATCCTTTTTGATTAAACTGAAATTTTCCCTACAGTTTACTACTCTCGTCCAAAGCAATTAAAATTTTGCCCTGCACTTTCTTCAGTCTTGCCTAGGGCAACCCGAAGTATGGAGCCGGGCCTGATTCTTTCTCATGTAAAAAACAATCTAAGTTTGGATCATGATAAGGTTAGTAGTAATCATTTCAATTTATATCATAGGGTTTACACATAAAATCTACCGATTATGACAATGATTGTACTTTGACATTGTTTTGGCTCGTGCTTCAAATAAAGAAATGCAACCTTATTGTATATCAAAATAGCTTAAGCTGTGGCATTTGAAAAGCATTAGAAACCCTTTTTTGCAGTGATTCCAAAAATGGTAAGAAAGTTGTTAGGTATGACATAAAAAATAATGTCATAAGAATAAAAAACACTAAGATATCAAAAAAAAAACCTCAAGTTGTTTACAATGTTTACACTAACGCACAAGTTATCGACAATGACAGTCAAGAAAGCTCAACATTAACACGCAAAAGGTACACAGTCACAGTTAACATCATAATCAGTTGATATTTGGTCATAATTAGCGTTTCTGCTCAGAAAATTATACTATTTTTCCTTCTTTTAGATCGTATTCCACTAAGTTTTACCATATGTGTTTTTAATGAGTCAATTATCCTATTGAGGCGTACGAGAGAAGAAAAGGAGTTCTAAGAGTACTGAGCGAGCGTTTTTCTAAGCGACGTTAACATTTTTTTTTTTTTTTTTTTTTTTTTTTTTTTTTTTTTCACCTTGAAGTTTGCTTTCATAGATCTGTCAAAACTTTTAACTGCAATAACATAATAAATTGCCAAGGATTTGAACTCGAAGGTCAAGCTTGATTATCAAAGCTTCCATAGAACATATATTAATTCAAAAATGGAAATGGCATGGAAAAAACTGAAATCCTGCAAGTAACATCGCTAAAACAACAGAACTGTACTGTGATATCTAAACAAGTAATGAAAAATTCATAAATAAAAAATAAAAAAGGTTACATGTTGTACCATAACCACGTATTTACCAAAACTTTATGTTAATACTCCGACAACAATTTTATGACATAATACAAACACAAACTCGAGTTATATGCAACACTATACCACATTTCCCAGTTCATTTGGGAGGAACACATCTTTGTACCTCATGACTTGTGCAGCAAAATTAAGATCTCATCGGATTAATAATATTAATAATAATACAAGCCAAAGCAGCATTTCTAGTACAAGTGCTGCTATTTCTTTTTATAATGCTGTTTAAGAAGCCCATGCCTTTGACATTTTTTTAGCAAGATATCTTGCTCCATTAACACCACCAGTGGCAATAAATCCTGAAGCTGCCTGTCTTGCGCTTGCTACCATAACTTTTCTCCTCAGAACTTTGCAGATGCACTTAGCCGCATCTTCTCTTGAAGATATGTGAATTTGATGTGTAACAATACCTGAATAATCTTAGCCCATGTTAAAAAGAGAAAACTATGCCATATTAGAAGTATTCTTAGGATAATCGATATAATGTTGTTTAAAGCACACTCTAAAACATCATTATCTCCCTTTATGTTTCATGTATGTTTCAAGCAAAAATGCTTTCTCAAGGCCAAACTCCTCAGCAAGGAATGAAAATGCAGGTGTTAATGCAGCCAAATGTCCAACGAAACTCCTACATTCACTGATCTATTTCAACCACGAACTCTACTTCAATTAGTATTTTAGTACCCAAAAAAAAGAAAATAGAAAAAAATAATACCGTAAGCGTACTATAGTTGAGACCAAGATCGGACTAATTTAACTCCACTTATCCCCTACATTGAAATTTAAGACAAGGATATTATCATAAAAAACTAAATAATGTAAAGCAACTTCTTTGTACTTCCAAGTGTGGATTCATACATCTCTTGTATATTTTAGCCAAATCTAAAAGGGATATTAATTTTTGGTTGTACTGCAAATGTGTGCACATATTTTTCATGTAAAAGGATCTGTGGCACAGCTCTGTTATACCACCCCTACAATATTCAACTACAAATGATACAAAATGTTTACATATTTAACCCACATTGTGAATTATCATATTCATCGCCATAAAATATGAGATCATATTAAAAAAATTAGGGTCTGTTTGACTTGAAGATGAATTCATGTTTTGTGTTTTCAATATATATCTTACATGGCTTGGGAGAGAAGCAGGATTGAGGAAATCCTAGTCACTACAACAAGGGGGAGAAGGAAAAAGTAGTATTTTATATTTTCCAAATTGCAGAAAACAAGAAAAAAATAATTTTCAAGTTTATATGTTGATACTGTTTCCCACCTTTTCCTTCTCTCCCGTCCATTTTGGAATACATATTAAAGAAAAAACAGACCTTGTGCGTTTCAAAAATTGAGTCAACATCTCTATAGTTAAAACATTCATGTTAACCGTTAATTTGGAATGTTAAATGTATCATGCTACATACACACAAATGAATCCACTTTTTGTAAAGATGGATCTCGATCATTACAAGCACCTGATTGTTTTGGTTCAAAATATCCAGTCTCATTCACCATTTGTCTCTGAATTGTCCATGGAAGAGAAGAAAAAAGTGATGTTGATGCTGATAAGCCACAATCCTGAAAAACACATGATCATGTGACTGCCTTTGCAAAGACTATTAACCATAGGAGATTTTTTATTTTACTTTTTCCAATAAAAACTGGCTGTCTACTGAAAGGTGTTTGATTATCTGTACAGTATACGAAAGTGATAGAAAAAGTAACCTGCTTAAATGATTCTTGTTGAGTGCCGAGATGAGAGCTGATCAATCCCTCGGATAAATATTCTTGTAACAGGGGTTTATATAATGAACGAAATGATTGAAAACTTCCTTGAACAATCTTTTTGACCTACAGTAGTAAAAAGGAGCAAACAAAAATGTCAGCTTCAGTTTAATTATGAAATATCATTCAAACAATTTGACTGGGTGTTGGATATTGAAAAGAGATTGATAGGGGTAAATGTTATCACACGATACATTGTTTTGAAAACCCAATATACAGTAGTAAACACCATAGAGATTAGAATAGGTTTATAATAAAAAAATGTAATTCTCAGCTGCAAAATTGTACACAGTTTTGCAAAATTACTCTTACGCATATCAACCTATAATTCATAAGAAACCATTTCAGATCACAATGCCTAGTGTATCATTATCTCTATCAAAATCTCTGCATCACACAGGTTTCGTTTTCTATTGTCATCTACTGTTATCTGGCATTTCAACCAAACAAGAGAATTGAAGCATCTGTAAAGCAAGAGAATCGAGGCATCGAAACTGTTCGGCAGTGACAAAACCAGACGGTACCAACCGATGTGATAGTTACCAATTCATCGTTTTTGTTCATTCTTTTTGGCTGAAAGCTCGTATCTGAAGAAATACCTGCTCAACAACGTACTAGCGACTTTGAAGGAGGATTCTAGCTATGAATAAACTTTCAATAGCTTCAAAAAAAGGGGGACTTTTGGAACTTCTGCAAAGAGATTCTGCTATTTTTGAGTTCTATCTTTATTCTTTTGGTTAGATTTGAAATCAATTGTACTTTGGCTGAAATTGTAAAAGCTAATCGAAATAAAATTTATAGTGGAAGTAACTAGCAATTTTCGCCAAACCACTTCAAACTTTTCGTGTATTTCTCTTCAATTTTTGAATTCTTAACTTTTAATTTTCGTTTTTGATTGAATTGAGGTGTTTGCCTACAGTTTATGCAAATGTTTTTTGTGCTCTCATAGAAGATGAACTCTCAAGCTAAGAAATGTTGATGTTTGAATTTGAATAAAGTCTATCATCGGATCAAGAAAACAATGACTCCAAAGAAAACAAGATTTGGAGTTAGAGCTGAAGGGGATAATGGAGGAACCCACCACGAAAAAGAAAATCAACCTGACTGTTCTGCCAGAATATTCATCTCAACAAGAGACCGTGACAAAAGTGGAGATAGAGATGATGATGATGGATATAAACATAAAGATATTGAAGTAACAATAAAATCAAATGGATATGATGAATAAATGGCAGAAGCAGTTGGCAGTGTTGGTTCATCCCCAGCAACATGTTGGATCTTGTAGACGACGAAAAGACAGATCCTCATATTCTGATTCTAGTGAAGCCTATCAAACAGAACAGAAGACCAGATAAACGAGTAATGCAACGAGAGGTGGGGGAGCACATAAGACGACGACACTGAAAGACAGACAATCAGCCAGTATCAAAACCATTATGTACCAAGAGGTAAAAACTGGTTGGCACCGAGAGGTCGGCTAATAGGCTGAACTTGTCAAATAGCGAACAGGACTTGCAGTTGGTTGACTTTCAAGGAAGGGAGGCTACTGCACCTCAGGCCCGTGGTACCGAGAGGTCGGCTAATAGCTGATTTTGTCAAATAGGAGTGTGTACCCATATTCGATTACATAACATGCAGGTTTCATTTTTTTCTACGACTACAGGATAATAATTGGGTACTTGAAGTGATCCTATTCTAGCAACTTTTTGAAAATTTCGAATATTTTGGCTTATGATGCTACCGTATTAGTGGCATGGACGGTGGAACAAAACTAGTGGACAGTGGCAGATACAAGATTTTACGGATGTTGTGTCACCAAGTCGATAGATTATATATATAAAAAAAAGAATTATTCAAAAAATAGTTTCTTTCCAAAAGCAATAAACATTCATATTACTCTTTGTGACATTTTGTCAAACACCTTGTAAACCCTTATTCGTGTTGATATATAATTTTATGTCTCAGTAATATAATGCATGCGAATAGAATATACCATGAACAGAATACATTTTTATTGATAACACAATTATTATTACTTTTGGACAAGAAGTTGGTAGACCCATTCACAGGGATGTTATTACATGCATAAAAAGCAAGAATGAAAATACAGTGCATCACCATTTAATCTGGCGTACTTATTACAGCATACTTGATTATTTTATCAAACCACACATACATGCTGCATCACTTTACCTACAGAACCAGTGAAGTTTCACTTATTCGAATGGCAGATTTCTTCTTTTTATTTATTTATTTATTTATTAACTTTTTCAGAATAATGATGTGTCACTTGACACACCATGAACATGTATACATCCGCCATTGCTAGTGGATGCTAGACTTTCCCATTTACTTTTCCATCAAAATACTACGGAGAGTTCTATAGATTGACCTTGTTTTTGTCTTCTGCAAACAGCATGCGTAAATCACCCATGTATGACAGGCTGCATATCTTACCATATAGATCGTGCTGTATAGAAAGAGGACGGTTAGTTCATTGATATGGGTGTTTTGGTTTGATCGCTTGAAAGAGTGTGTGTGTGTGTGTGTGTGTGTGTGTGTGTGTGTGTGTGTGTGTGTGTGTGTGTGTGTGTGTCCACATATCAAGAGAACCCAACAATCATTTCCTTGGAATAAAATAACATGGTATCTAAATTGTAATGCTTTTGGGATCAAACAATCAAGATAAATCAATAATACAGGGTAGTTTATTGGGTAGCAGAAAATAAGTACGTTGAATTTTTAGCATCATGCCCACATAAAAGATGTTCCTACTTCAAGCCTTTCATGTTTCAGCCTCATTGAAATTGAGAGTATAGGCAGAACTTGGGTTTATCAATGAAATTTGGTGTTGTGTATCTTATAATGCATTGGGACCTCGATGATTAAGGTATACTTATGATATTACACTAATATATCCGCTATCACTAGAAGTATGATAAAAATTATTTTTCTTTTTAAAATACAGTGACAGGCATTTATGGGGCTTTGAAACTCTTCATTCCACATTCCAAGACACCATAAGAGGCCAACCATGATTAAATATTAAAATCATTAGCAAAAATAGGGAAAATTTCTTAATTCAAGCATTTCATGTTAAAAAAATTATTGTGATTGCAGTATATAACATATATCTAAATCAAACCTCGGTAAATTCAGGAGGCAACAGCAGGAGGGCAGCAGAAATAGCAGATTTCAGGTTTATCAAATTAACCTTTCTTATGTCCCAGTTGTCTACAAGAACATGAACCTGCAATTTGATTTAAATATATAAATTTCCTATCAACATCAAAGGAGAAACCAATTAAAAATTCTGGAGAATTCAGAAGAAAGTAGGTAGACAACTCTGAAAAAGAGGATAAACCATGAAACATGATGAACATAAGGATATAATATAAGTGTACCAAATTGCACTAGCTATATAACAGTTTTACTTAAACGATGTGCTTACGTATAAGGTTTAGAGAACCTCTATGTGTAAGGCAGGCATCCAGCTTACGCTACACCTCAAAGATTTTTTTTTTAAAAAAATAAAATAAAAAATCATGCAATTCAAAGTGGAACAAACTTTATACATACAACATTCAGGAATATTTTCAAAAAAACTTGGTTTGGTTGGACTGTCCTAACTTTTGAACAAAAAGAAAAATCAATTCGATCGTTAAATTTAACATCTAAAATCAATTTAATATTTTGAACGCACTTTTTTTTTTCTTTTTTCTTTTTTTTTGGGGGGAAATGACCTCAAATTTTGTGAAGATAATTTCAAATGGTGCAATATCATATTTATGGGATTGGGTTTCATTATACATTATATAGTTCTACAAAATATTCCAAATGCAACGATAGAGATGTGATATAAGAGGTATAGCAAGTAGCAACATGGTACTATAGATGTGTGTGTACGTATAACTTAGTAATTGTCAATAGTCGATACCCGTTATTCCCATACCATAGGCATCAATTACCAACTTTTCAAAATAGAAATGAAAATGCTGATTGATGCCTTAGAGTTAGGGATATGAACCCAGGAGCTAAAGACACACAGCCAAAGACCAAAGACCTTAGAGTTAGGGATACCCGTTATTCCCATGCCATAGGCATCAATTACCACTTGATCCATTGCCATTTGTTTGAGTGTGTAACATTTTATCTCCACCCTTCAAAAGTAGTTTTCATGCATTTTGTCTCGTGTTTGCGAAAAAAATGCAAGCAGTAATAATCTAATTCACGGGCAGGATGGAATTTGTTTGCTGTTGAAATATCTTATTCACGGGCAGGATGGAATTTGTTTGCTGTTGAAATATCTTATTCTGTCATGATGTCACATTATTGCTATAGTTTGCCCTCTTTTCTTTCCCTTTTTTTTGGGATAAAAGAACGGTACAAATATGGAACTAAATTAGCAAAGCACAACCCAAACAACGACATACAGGTTTTTGCAAGCGACCACTCAAATAAAATCTATCCCAAGTTAATACATCACGAGCCAAGTCCTGCATGCCCACCACTCCATACTTTACCATCTGTAAAATGCCAATACATTTACCCCTTACGATAATACAAAAGTCAATTCATATCAAAACAGAAAGTCAACACCATAAGAGTGTGTATCAATGGCCAAATAACCTTGTCTTCCCAATCAACAAAGGGATTGAAGTGCACACCAACACCAACGTAATCAGCCACCCCGGTGACCTGAACTGAAATAGCAACGTATGAGTCTTTTATTCGTTGGTATTTTTAATATTAGAAGAATAATTTAAATACTAGAAGAGGCTAGAAGGCCAGGGTTTCCTAGAAATTTGAATCCCAAGAAGAAACTGTCAGTCCTTAAAATTATTAATTATGAGACATAAGGACTCGCCTCCTTTAATCCTTAGTCTTAGGTCTCTATATTGGTTTTTTTTGATTACTTACAAAATAGTCACCGATATTAAAGAAACTGCACTAAAAAAAATTCCTTAACAGCACAAAAATATCACTAGCATGTTTGTGATTTTGAATTGCAGGAATGTGCAGCTGCGTTTCTTTTCTGTGAAAAAAATAAATGGACAAAAGATTCTTTCCTACAGCCTAGAACATGAAATTTTCAACTATCTCGGAACTTTATGCATAATATGCAAATTTGCATGTATTTTGCTTTGAAAAATGAAGAAATGTATCATTTCATTTATGTATTTGAAAAGTGAAGAAATGTTTTATTTTCAAACTGTGTTATATCTGCAATTTTATTTTATAGTTTTACATGTATTTTAGGGAAGTATAGAATATCCACACTTTTTTGAAATATGATTTATTTATTGTTCTTTTACTTTCTATTTTACATAGAGAACACGATTATTGGAAAATACATATTTTTATAGATAACTTGCATTGTTGCATGATTTTCAATATTTTAAGAAGCGCACAATATATGCACTTTAAACTACTGTTTTTTGTGCATTTTATGATTTTACTATATTTAAATTCTAGCTTTCTATTGATAGTATATAATTTTACATAATTATTTTATATTTTCTAGAAGTGCAAGAAAATATATTTTAACACTTCCTTGTTTGTGTGCATTTTATATTTCTGCTATATGGAGTATGCAAATTTATATTATGTTCAAACTTGCTTCATACAATTGGCACTGTTACGAAATTATTTTTTAACCTTTGAAAACTATATATATAAAAAAAAAAAACTGCACAATTTATTTTATATTATTTTATTTTATCAATATATTATCGAGCAAGCAATATTATATCATATTCTATTTTTTACATGCTTCACACGTGTATACGAGTTTCTTCACTATTTTCAAAAAGTGCATAATATGGTAATATTGGCAACTTTTTGAAGACAGTTCCTGTAGGTCTTGTAATTTTGGTATATAGAATGTATCTTATTCTATATTCCAACTCTTTGTACCAGAAATTTGCATTTCTACCTAATTATCTTTTTACATTTTCAAAAAGTGCATAAGATTGCCAATTGAGTTGGAACCTTGGTGCATCGTTTTGACTAAGTAACAGCCACTGATTTATTATTATGCGAATAGAACTAGAGATCCGTTGCTATGATCTATCTTTTCAGTATGAAGCAAGTTTGCATAAGTTAACAAGCACAGCATTGATTAGATGGGGTTATCCACACCAAACTCCGAAATTTAACCTAAGAATTGCTTTTCAACAGATTTAAAGTTCTAAAACTAGAATAAAATAAGGGAAAGGATTTTCAAACTTATTTTTTTGTACTCAAAATTTACTCCTGTTGACCCGCTTTTTAGTCAAAGCAGTCACACATGGAATCTCTTCTCAACAATACACTCAAGTGCTGGGAATATCGTCAGAAGACATGAAGTGATTTGGTTGAAATCGCATCACAAACAAAGAATGGCCCGAAACTCCTACCAGATGACCTTTTTTGGACCTGAAAACAGCGATTACGGAGCTCAGCTCTGTAACTCTTGTAGATCTCTGAATTAGCTTCAGTTTGAGCTTTGGTTTGGGTCAATCGGACTTACGGTTTGAAAGTTATGCCCGTTTCCGTGAACGCATGCAGAACCGGAAACTTAGACTTGGAAATTTGATATCACCTCTAACCGGATCGGATCGGACTATCAGAACCCGACCCGGCTTGCACTCAGCTCAGAAGTATACATCATAACTCCGGTTCGGAGCCTCCTCCTCGGTTCGGTTCGGAGCCGATCCGATCCGACCTCCATCGCACTAACCTGGCACATGAAGTCTTCGGATTGAAGACACCAGCTCGGTTCGGGTCGGACCCGAACCGATCCCCCTGTACCTGCTCAGACGCAGCAAGTTTGACCGCTTCTTAAGGGATAACTACCTCCTACTAATCCGAATCGGCCGCCACCTGTATGCATACGATCTGAAAGGCCACTTCTCCACTCTCTCCGAGATGTCCTCTCCGCTCACCACGTCACACCCGATCCGACCTGGATCTGAGCTCCCAGCAGCTCCTCTACGCCTATAAATACACCATGAGACCGTCATTTCAAGTGACTTTCGGGCACTAACACCTCCCGACCTCCATTACCAAGTATTCAAGGACTTTGGGTACTCCTCAACTCAATCAAACACGAGGCTATCGTGCATAAATTCAATCTCTTTTCTCATCTTCTTCATTACAACACAAGGTTATTGTGTATAATCGAATCTCACGGATTGTGAGACACCATTGTAATTGTAATTCCTCAGGATATGAGAAACTATAAAGTGGACGTAGGCTTGGATTGAGCCGAACCACTATAAAAATCTCGTGTGTTCCCTGTTTTAACTGCTTTTTATCTGTGATTTGTGAGGATTTCACATAGACTTTGGGTGTTAGGCCCAAATTTCGGTCTAACATTTTGGCGCGCCAGGAAGGGGGGCACACGATACAACTTCTTCTACTAGCTTGAACGGAAGCGGATTATTTGGCTATTGGATCAATGGTCAAGCGAAAGAAAGACGGAACCTTCTCTCGTGCTGAGGATGTTGGCACTGAAGGCACAAGGAACGAGGCAAGCCAGGAGGCTTCCTCTCATGAAAATCCATCAGCATACTTAACCAGAGATGAAATGGATGGCGTTCTCGCTGGATTGAGAACTCAAATGGCAAGACAAGATGATCTCCTCCGCAAACAACAGGAGATGATCGACCAATTCTTCGCTCGGATGGAAGGAAGGCCGAGCGGCAATGCGCAACTCACTGGAAATGGTACTGAAATGGCTCCAACAGGAATAACAAACCGGATCGGTTCGGATCCGATCCGAACCGAGGGCCAAAATCTGAATCCAACGCAGATGGAAATGGGGGACATTCCCCACCGGATCGGATCGGACCCGATCCGAACAGCAACCCTGCATGAGCCTGGGGGCAGCAGCCTCCCCTCTGGAAATCAAGGCTTCGCTCCTGTTCGACCTACATCCGCACCGGTTCGGGTCGGAAATACCACACAAATTCAGCATCAAGCTCCCCGGTTCGGAACAGGCGAACCTGTTCGGATCGGCACCTCCGATCCGAACCGTGCACCTCTCCAAAACCTCCCTCGCTTCTCCGAACCGCAGCAAGGGGGCACCTCCGAACCGAACCGGATGACCTGCCAAGCTCCTTATACTCTTCCACACTCTTCTGAACTCAACGCTGGGGGCACCAGCTCTGGACTTGTCAACTTGCAACAGCTCTTTGAAGGCGATCGGCTCGCCAGCCTTATTGAGCGCCTCTCGAGAGGCCACACCTATCAAAATGACATGGATGATATCAACCACAATCCATTCACACAAGAAATTAGAAATTCCCGTAATCCCCCGGATTTCAAACTTCCACAACTGGAGCCATACAACGGCAGGGCAGATCCTACCGTGCACCTAATGCGCTATAAACGACATATGGAAGTTCAATCGGCATCGGAAAACGTCATGGCTAAATGCTTTCCCCTCTTTTTGACTGATATTGCTGCTATGTGGTTTCGGCAGCTGGAATCTGAATCGATCAACAACTGGAACATGTTGGTCGCTCGCTTTATTGAACAATTTCGGGTCCATATCGCTCGACCCAAGAATGTAATGTCACTAACTACAATCAAGCAGAGGCCCAAAGAAACTCTGCGGTCATTTTTGGAAAGGTTCAACGTTGCAGCAGCATTAGTTGATCGACCTGAGCCATCTATGGTATTGATGGCGGCAGTATCCGGTGTTCTGGACAACTCGGAGTTCAAAAAATCCTTGTACCGGGACCCACCAAGGAATCTCAGCGAATTCTACCTTGAATCGGATAGGTTTTTGCGTGAAGAAGACGCAACCTCCGAGAAGAAAGTTCTCGATGTTAACATGCTCAAAGACGGAGAACCGTCTGATTCTGATAAAGGCAAAGGAAAAGCTGCCGTCAAGAATAACCCCAACGCTCAGCCCCGGAGAGGGCCCAGATATGAAAAGTACACAGAACTCAATTCGTCACTAACTGACATCTATGTGAACACAAACGGTGACGTCTCCTATCCAAAGCCTCCCAGGAGGGAGCCATCACAAAGAGAACGCGATTCTGGGAAATATTGCATATTTCACGATATGGACGGTCATGACACAAATGACTGTAGACACTTGCGAGATCTGATTGAGGAACGGGTTAGACGTGGAGAGCTACCCGAGTATGTGAAACAACCAACAACACCTGTACCTGTGCTGCCACCACCTGCTCCCCGGAGAGGGAATGACCCTGGAACGAGCTCCCATCGGCTCGTCATCAACTGATCTGGATTGGATCACTCTGCGTTTTCAGCATTTCTTAGGATTTAAGATATGTCTCTTTGCTTTCTTTAGGTTTTCCGATTGGCTAAATCGGAGTACACACGTTCGGGGTTAGGATTTAGCTCCAAATCGTGCTCTGCACTCGATGACAAACCAATCAGGATTTGCTTTGGTTTTGTACTTTGGATTGAATAAGGAAGGACTTTCCGAGCATGGATTATGTGGCAATTTAAGTATCTTGTCAGGTTGTGGCAGGATTCTCAATCTCAACTAAAGTATGGCTTATACTTATCTCGGACCCCTAGGCATGGATTATGCTTAGGGACGGACTATCTTGTCAGGCTTTGGCAATTATAGCTCCATCTCGGTATGAGTATGGATTGTACTCTACTACATTTCTAAGTATGGGTTATACTCTGGAATGGCTTATTGTCTTGCCAGGATTTGGCAAAGGAACTCAATAAAACTCGAGTATGGCTTATGCTCAGTTTAAACTTCTTGGTATGGCTTATACCCGGAAGGTTAGGTCCCTCGTCAGGTTTTGGCAGGATGATTCGATCGTCCCTTGAGTATGGTTTATGCTCAAACAAACGCCCAAGCATGGTTTATGCTCGAAAGTGTAATCGGTTTTGTTAGGTTTTGACATACCTGTTTGCTTTCTCTTCTTCGCAGGTATGGATTATACTTACAGCTGGCAGGCCCGGCGTGGCCTTGGATTATCCAGAACACATCTTCCTTCAACCAGCAAGATATGTTCTGGGGGGCAAAATGTTGACCCGCTTTTTAGTCAAAGCAGTCACACATGGAATCTCTTCTCAACAATACACTCAAGTGCTGGGAATATCGTCAGAAGACATGAAGTGATTTGGTTGAAATCGCATCACAAACAAAGAATGGCCCGAAACTCCTACCAGATGACCTTTTTTGGGCCTGAAAACAGCGATTACGGAGCTCAGCTCTGTAACTATTGTAGATCTCTGAATTAGCTTCAGTTTGAGCTTTGGTTTGGGTCAATCGGACTTACGGTTTGAAAGTTATGCCCGTTTCCGTGAACGCATGCAGAACCGGAAACTTAGACTTGGAAATTTGATATCACCTCTAACCGGATCGGATCGGACTATCAGAACCCGACCCGGCTTGCACTCAGCTCAGAAGTATACATCATAACTCCGGTTCGGAGCCTCCTCCTCGGTTCGGTTCGGAGCCGATCCGATCCGACCTCCATCGCACTAACCTGGCACATGAAGTCTTCGGATTGAAGACACCAGCTCGGTTCGGGTCGGACCCGAACCGATCCCCCTGTACCTGCTCAGACGCAGCAAGTTTGACCGCTTCTTAAGGGATAACTACCTCCTACTAATCCGAATCGGCCGCCACCTGTATGCATACGATCTGAAAGGCCACTTCTCCACTCTCTCCGAGATGTCCTCTCCGCTCACCACGTCACACCCGATCCGACCCGGATCTGAGCTCCCAGCAGCTCCTCTACGCCTATAAATACACCATGAGACCGTCATTTCAAGTGACTTTCGGGCACTAACACCTCCCGACCTCCATTACCAAGTATTCAAGGACTTTGGGTACTCCTCAACTCAATCAAACACGAGGCTATCGTGCATAAATTCAATCTCTTTTCTCATCTTCTTCATTACAACACAAGGTTATTGTGTATAATCGAATCTCACGGATTGTGAGACACCATTGTAATTGTAATTCCTCAGGATATGAGAAACTATAAAGTGGACGTAGGCTTGGATTGAGCCGAACCACTATAAAAATCTCGTGTGTTCCCTGTTTTAACTGCTTTTTATCTGTAATCTGTGATTTGTGAGGATTTCACATAAACTTTGGGTGTTAGGCCCAAATTTCGGTCTAACAACTCCATTTAAACATAAAGGTTAAATTTTAAACGACCTTGACACATTGAATTCCTCTCATATCTCTCTTCGGATAATTTTGACCGTACAATTGCTTTCATCCAACGGTTATCGATTTGTGTGTTTGAATGTAAAGATCCTTCCCCATTAAATAAACATAAAAATTGTAAACAATAAACATATATCTTTACTAATAATTGAAATAAGTTCAGAATTGTATAAAAATGATATTTAAAAGGCACGCGATTCGCTCATACAAGTCAAAACAATTAGTACACGGAATGTATTCTATACATGCAAAACAAAATGATCATAAATATGATGGACCCTCGGTGCATGAATTTGAACAATAATCTATTATCTATTTACAAAGCTCAAATTGAAAATTCTGGAAAGTAATATATCATCTTTTTTGTTGAATTGAAATAGATCCAAATGGAAAAAAAGTTCTAAAATAGATGAGCACAGACCGCTTTTGGGCCAAGACTTGCTATCCACTTTGAATAGTGATGTTTGTTCTTCTTCATATTCTAAATAAATATAGAAATAAACAATAAATATCAAATAAATTGATATATTACTTTAGCTCAAAAACAAATATCATAACTCACTTCAGCATGCCATTGGATAGGATCGAGGACGCCCAATATGTAATCAACCATTGAAGTCTGGATGTATTTGTTTCTCAAAAAGTAGATCGAACTCCATAAAACAATAGAAAGAAATGAGTATCAAATCAAAAACCTTGTCGTTATTATTAATAAGTAGAGACGAGCCGTAAGCACAGCAAAATTCAACGGACGGGAGAATCTGAAGAGGGCTCGCAAGCTCCATTGTTTTTAGATCCATCAGTTTAGGCAGTATAGTTTATTTGGGGTTTTAAGATTATATCATTTTCGGGGATAGAGAATTACAAACTAGAACTGCTGATGAAATACGATTTTGGTAATAAAAACAACCGCGGTTCACTAGTACCTTCGCCTTCAACATCGGTGCGGCATTGTGTAACGCAAAGAATTTTCAGTCAAGTATTTTCAATGGGACTTTTTAGCTATGTAGGCTTGTTTTACAAAACAATCACTGAAAGAGCCATGTTACATAAGTATTCACAAATGTAGACCTGTTTTGGTCTACGGGTTTCTGAAGGCGAGTTTTGGAAACTCGCCTTCACTAAAACACGAAGGCAAGTTTTCAAAATTCGCCTTCAGAAACAAAACCTGCATACAAAAATAAACCCGAGCCCCATTCTTCCCCCAGCCGAATTACTTTTCCCCAATTCTCTTCCATCTTCCAGCTGCAAAAAAAAAAAAAAAAAAACAATAAAACAAAAACCAAATCTTTCACCTATTTTTCGTCCAAATCATTTCTAAAAGATCACAATGGCTAGCACATCCGGCGTACAACACGAAATCGGTAAGATTCTAAACCCTAATTCTCAATTTTCAAATTAGGGCATACTTGTGTGGAAATTCATGAATTTAGGTTTTATTCGTATGCCAATTGGATAGAAATTACTGACAAAAGTCTATTTTGAGTATGTGTACTGATTTGGTTAGTATCATTGGTGAAAACAAAGGTCGTGATTTTGGTAATAGAGTTGTCATGTGTTAAAAAAACGTGTTTGACGATGCATGCAAGCTGTGTACTGTATTGCTGTGAAAATCATTATATTGATTTGGAAATGCATGTAATATTTAATCCTGCATTTGTGCAGAGTATTTTGAGATGGAGCCCGGACCAGTAGATCCGAGTGTGTTATATTTGCAGCCGCAACACAGGACTTCGAATGCTAATCGACAGCAGGTAGCAATTTGTTAGTATTTTCATATTTTGATGTTCTGTTTTTTAGACGTCAAACCCCAATTTTTGTTATCTGTTAAATTTGCAGCAAGTCAGTACGGATTTTGTCATAGACCACTCGTCGTCACTTTCGAAAGTGACGTCCGAGGATCCTCGCGTAGTTGCTGAGATACAGAGGGCTGGATTTCTGCATATTTTTCGCTTAGGTTACATCCAGCTCGATCATAGCCTTGTCGGTGCTTTACTGGATAGGTGGAGGCCTGAGACATGCACGTTTCACCTACCAGTCGGTGAGATGACTATCACCTTGGCGGATGTTGCTGTTTTACTAGGATTGCCTATTGGCGGCGCTGCTGTTGCGTTTGATGGTGCGCAACATGATTATTTGCAGCTATGTCACGACCTACTAGGGCTGGATCCACCAGACAATAAAGTAAGGGGTGGCAACACGGTTAATATTAGATGGTTCCGTAACCAGTTGGCAGGTGATATTTCTGCAGATGCCACCCAGATAGAGGTTGAGCAACGGGCTCGTTGCATTTTACTACATATTATTTGGTCCAAAATGATGGTCGATCATGCTAAGACACGTATAGACTTGAGATGGCTACCTTTTATAGCTGACATCGGGCAGTGCGCTACATATTCGTGGGGTAATGCAGTGTTGGCATATGCATATCAGGAAATGTCTAGGTCCGCGCTGCAACAGTATAACTGTGTTGCCGGTTGCCCGACACTACTTTAGGTACGAACCGAATTTCTATAATTTACTGTTATACAATGTGATGCATCATTCTCTTGTATTAATAGTACATTTTTGTGTACTTAGCTTTGGTCTTGGATTTATCTTCCCGTCGGAAGATTAGTAGTAGTGACTCCTCCTCCCATCGACGCATCGATGCCGCTTGGAGCTAGGTATACTTATTTGATGATTTATTTTATTAAACACAACACATACCATTTCCAGTATATGTACCTTTTATTATCGTGTAACAGGTGGTTTGGAAAAAAGGATACGCGACATACACCGCGACGAGAGCTGTACTTTTACCGCAATGAGTTGGACGTCCTTACGGACGAAAATGTTACATGGTTTCCGTACTCTCAGGAGCTACTTGCCACACTACCTCCCATGTGCAGCGCTCATAGACACCTTTGGACAGCGAGAGTACCTATGATAGCCTACAGCTTCACCGCTTGGCACCTTCCCGATAGGGTTATGAGGCAGTTTGGCATGAGGCAGCATATACCGGATGATGCACCGCCTTACATTGAGGGCTACACCGCGCAGGACTTTCAGATGTATCGTGTTATGTGGGATGCCCGCGATAACAGTATTGAGTTCGAGAGGGATCCCCCCATATCCGTGGCGAAGTACATGAGGTGGTTCTGGAACGTAACAGCTCTGGAACGTAACACGACACTACGTCCTTACTCCCAGAGTCGATACTGCGGTAGCACCGTACGTTCCTAGAGCACCACTGGAGAGGAACGTGGTAAGTCGATGTGTGTACCATTAAATACATTCAGTTTCATTTATCCATTCTATCTAATTTTCTTTTAAATGTGCAGGTTGCTGGTATTAACCGTGCATGGGAGGAGGCTGAGAAGCTTAGAGAGAGACAGACTAACGATGAGGGCCGGGCAATGTGCACGAATATACAGAAGATTCTAGACGTGTTTTTGTGCAGAAACAAACTGGATCGGCCGAAACCACCATCTCCTCCACCTCCTCCTCCTCCTGCAGGTCCTCCTCCTACAGGTTCTCCTCCACCTCCAACAGCGCACGAAGAAATTGTGCACGGCCCATCTCAACCTGCACCTACATTACCACGTACCAGCAGTGCACGACGCACTAGGAGTAGCAGTGGCAGTGGTTCGTCTTCAACTTCCACACCGATACTCAAGCGGCCGAGGCGAACTTAGTGCACATTTGATTGTTCTAACTGATAGTGTTTGAATTTGCTATAATTTGGTACGTTTATTTATTTCGTATCCATGGATGAACCTAGTGCATGTTTTTGTTTTGTGTATGAACTTGTTTTGGTACGCTTATTAATTGGATAACCCTGTTTGTTTATGAATTTGCTTTGTGTACGAATTTGCTTTGTGTTTGAAATTGGTGCTTATGTTTGTTGAAGCCTCAATGTAAGGCGGTTTGAAACTTGTGCTTGTGTTTGTGTATGAATTCACTGTTTCTGCTGTGCAGGGTTTATCTGAAGGCGAGTTTTGGAAACTCGCCTTCGTATTTTTCTGAAGGCGAGTTTCCAAAACTCGCCTTCAGACACCATGTAGACCGAAACAGGTCTACATTTGTAATTACTTTTAGAACATGGATGTTTCAGTTATTGTTTTGTAAAATAGGCCTACATAGGTAAAAAGTCCTTTTCAATGTTGTTTTTTGGAAAGAATTTGATTTGCATCACTTATGAAAACTAATATAACAAAAGAAAACCCAGGAAACTAATTATAAAAATAGATCATTTTTGCCAAGTCAGTTTCCAATTGTACTAGCATCACGGTCGGTTTATTTTTTAAAAGAAATTAGTTGATGGCACCTGAAATTCAATCTGTAATATTATTATTTTCAACAGACGGCATTTTAAATGCTGTTTATTAGCGATATTTCAGATACCATCTAGATTTTTTTTTAACTGTTTAACTTTGACCAGCCTCCTTCCTTCCTCATTTCAGTTTTAATGCAAATATAACAAAGACGAAAATTTTACCTCAAATTTCAAATTCGCTTAAAATAACATCCTTTATAGCAAAACTTTTGTAGAATGACTTCTTCGTCATCTCAAGTTTCTCTTATAAGTATTTATTCTTCAATTCATTCCTTAAAATGGGTTTTTTCTTTTGGTATTTTAGGGTTTAGGGGAAAACATGATTTTATGTTGAAATTATTCAATATATAGTTACCTGAATTAGCATGAGCTATTATGGCATTTGTTTGATAAGTATTTGGTACACGGTACACGTTTGATTAGCATTTGTTTAACTGTATTTGGAAAGTAGTATGTGCAATTTTCGTTTGATTCAGATTTTTCTTTTGGTAGAATATAAAGAAACGAAATCCGAACCAGTTGATGCATGTGTTCTTTACTTACAAGAAAACACCGGAAAAACTATCGGGAATTAATGAGGGTAGTTTTCTATTTGCTTTATTAAGCAATGCGATATTATTTTAGTAAATGTGAATACTTATACAAATTGTTTTACCTAGTTACAGTCGGTTGATGCATAAGGGACTATTGACCATTCTTCGACACTTAAATAAGTCACTTCCTCCTGTCCTGCTGTTTTAGAGCTTCTAGACAGAACAAAAGTTAGGTCACAATTTGATTACAGATCTGATTGACACATGGAGCCCAGAAACATCTACATTTCATCTTAGAGTATGTGAGATAATCGTAAGCTTAAAGGGTGTGGTTGTGTTGCTTGGTTTGCCGATAAATGAAGATCTCATTATTCGACCTGAATTGATGTGTAATTATAAGAATTTGTGTGAGGTTACTTGGTTTGTCTCCTTCAAACGAAGCAAGATGGAGGAATAAGATGGCTGTGGCAGTTAGGGAATGCGGATTGGATCGTTAAGGCAAAACTAACACTAGAGGGGGGGATGAATAGTATTTTTAAGGACTTTAAGAAAATCTAAAACTTATATGATCTACTTTATGAACGATACACCACAGAGATAATCACAGACACAGATACAAACATAAACACAGAAATAAAATGCAGACAAGGAAAGAACAAACTAGATTTTATACTATTTCGAATTGCTCCTACGTCCGGTCCCATGCAACGCTGGATTGCGTAGAGTTTATGTAACAACCCGAATTTTCAGAACCAAATTTAAAAAATTTATTTTAGCTATTTTAATGGATTTTGGATATTTAAAATGATTTATTTTAAATAATAACGACTAAAAATTTATTTAAATCAAAGTTAGAAGGTATAAATTTATTTTAATTATGAAACGAACTGGAAATGACACGGTAGTTTGAAAATTCGATTTAAAACTTTGTATGAATGTACAGAATGAAATATAAATCGGATTTCAGTAAAACTAAACATTTGAATCTGTTTAATTATATCTTTCTAACGAATGTGAAAATTTCAGATTTCATAATATAAACTGAAAGTTATGGACAGTTTAAAATTAAGAATAGTCGCTATAGAATATATATATATATATATATATATATATATATTAATATAATATATCACCCTTAAAATAAACTATTTTGCAAACGACCTCCGTTTTCGATGAAACCACTTTTGTTGGATCTGGAATGTCAAATTATTGTTAGGTTTCAAATTTCATAATTTTTGTAACTAATATGCGAGCGTGGTAAATTTAAACGTGTTTTGAAATTTTAGTTTGAATTTAATAGGCTGGAAAATAACCATTTTTCAAACGGTATCCAAAATTCGATGAAATTAATTTTGTTAGGACCATATCGTCAAAACATAGCTAGATTAATTTTTCAGTAATTTTTGGAGTTAGTATGTGGCCCTAGTAAATTAAAATGTATGTTTGAATTCAATATATATTGATTTTTATTTTAATTTTGATGAAAACTGATTAAAACGATTGATTGGCTTACGAAACATATCTCATTGTTTGGAATGGGGCATTTAGTAAGGGACGACAGTTGTTGGGTTTGATTTGGAGTTCGGATCATTAAATACACATTTAATGAATAAATAAATTAAATATTAATATAAAAAGGGGATGGTCAAACCCTAGTCTTCATCATACACGGTCAAACTAAAAGAGCCGTCGTTCTCCTTCATTGAATGGGCGGAAATCGTTCAAATCAAAATCCCTTAATTTCTTCTTGAATACTACGAATTAGCAATCGAAGTATGAAGGAAATTTGTAGAGATTTTCTTGTTCTACAAATCCATACGAGTTTGGTAAGATTTCGTGTGATGATTGGGGAGAAATCCGCCCGGGAAGTCAGTGCATTCATTGCTGTTTTTCTGGTGATGGGGTACGTCAGACGGCACGCCGCTGAGGGCGTTGAAGGAGGGCACGACGGCAGAGCTCGGGGTCACCTCAGATCCGGGTCCGATGTGGCGTATTGGCAGCAGCAGGTTTTGGGGCATCGACAATGGGTTTTAACGATGGTCGCTTTCTATGAAGGAAGATAACGTTTTTTTTACATTTAAAGGTTAGTTAAATTAGTTAATTATTTTAATTAATCACTTATTTAATTATCAATGTTTAAAATACAATATCTTCTTCATACGAGGTCGGAATCCGACGATTTCAGATGCATTTTCATCGTGACAACGAACGCTACAACATGGAGCTGACTAAAACGGAAATGGAGCAAATTTGAATTTGAGGCGAATTTAAATTCGAGCTGTGCAAAAAAATTCAGAAATAGAGAATGATGGAGTGGAACCCAATGTGACAATTTCTTCTCACTAAAATATATTTTATCATGTTATTGTATTCATGTATAAAAATATATAGAATTGTCAATGTAGATTTTTATCAGTTTTAATTATTATAAATTTTATATGGTGCCTGTTAGCTCACCTCCCTCGTCCACAGACCATGGACGATTTAATTGACTATATTGTGTTTTGGTTGTGATGTTGTGATGATTAACATATTAAAAATAATGTTAACATTAATGTGGTAATTAAAATTAAATTAGAAATATTTATATATAATTTAAACAGTGAAAATTGGTAAATCAAAAAGTTAACTCAAATCGAATTAGAACTGGTTAAATTAATTAACCAGTGATTATTGTGAATAGACTGTTGTAGTTTGAAAACCCACACGGGACCAGGGATGGTAGTTTATTCACATCTCCCCTGAATTTAATTATATGTCAATCATTGGGTTGACAGACTATAATGAGCGTTATTGATTTATTTAACGCTTATACAATGGTAGAAAGTACTATGGATGATGTTGGAATGTTTAATGACTATTTACCATTATTGTGAATACATGCGATGTATGAAATCCATATAAATTAAATTAAATGGTAATTGATTGAGTCTGATTCCGATTCAGAAATAACGATATTTTAAAAAAATGATATTTTAAATAACGAATATTTTAAAATAAGGAATATTTTAAAATAATATTCAGAATATAAATGAATATTTTAGGATAATATTCAGTGAATAATTAAAATGTGATTTTGATGTCCGATTTTGGATGGATACGAAAATATGGAAAATATGTAAAGCTGAGTTAAGTTTAGAAACGCTATTTTGACTCAAACGAATTTTTATATCGATTTTATTTATTTTATGATAAATATCGAAACGAATTGATTTCAAAATCTAATATTTTGAAAATATTATCATTTTAATATTATAATGATATGGAATAGTCAATTTTGATTAAAAATTAAAATTGAAGTTGAAATCGTTTTAAAACGAATTCATAAATGATTTATAAAATACATTTTAAATGGAAATCGACGATATATATATATATTTAATGGCTTGAATAGAACGCACCGCGCAGTGACCGTTCGCGAATTTCGACCATTAACTTCAAATTGGAATAACGGGAGATCGAACCATTGGATTCTCCTAAAACCGGAATCGTTGGGTTCGTATCGAAAAGATCTTTCCAATGAATATAAGGGATTTGAAATCTAACAGTTAGATTTTGAAATATATCCAAATCAATTTCAGAAAAGGTCGCTATGAATGCAGTTCGGTGGCCGTTATTGGAAACCGACTGTAAGGGCCTTAATAAAATCATTAAAAATATTAAAAAATTGTGTAAAATCATAATTAATGATTCACAAAGATTTTAGATGAAAAATACCAAGTTTGAAAAGATAAAAAATATTTTTATCGAAATGAACTAGTTATTAACTAGAATAATAATCCAATGTTTTTAAATAAACAAATTGGATTTGAAATGGTCTGATATAATCAGAATTTTCCAACGTATGAATTGGATCTTCGGAATATTTCGTTATTGGAATCCGTGATTATACAGATATTGTTCAGAAATTTGGAAGATACCCAATACGATATCCGTTAGTTTCAGAATTTGATATTAAATATGAGCCGATATTATTTTCTATTCAGAGCCTTGTATTTAATATCAAATTAGATTTTGGGTTTGTCGTGAATGGTGTCCTAAGTAACACTGTTCTTAAACCCAGTTGAGAAATGAATAAATCTATTAATTAAGATTTAGAGAAGTTTAACAATTAATTAGTATTTAATTGGAATTGAATTGAAATTGGATTTTTGGGTTTATCGTGAATGGTGTTTCAAAAAACATTTGTTTTTTAACCCAATTAACAACAAAGTTATGATTTGGAATTTATAAATCTTTTTATTAAGATTTAATGGAAAATTTTCAAAGTAGAGTTGAAACGTCCTGGAAAAAGTTGATCTTGGTTATCTGATATACAACACATATCGAACAACCAAGGATCGAAAATAGCGGTAGTTAATGAAAGAAGTTAGAGGGTGAGAATAGATGAGATAGAAACTTAGAATAGAAGAAGAAGAAGAACACAACATTAGAGCAACATGAACCTCACAGCAGAACGAATAACATATAATATATATCATAACTTTGAAATATAAATCTGTACTTGAATATACATATCATTTCCAAAGTACAGCACTTACAACACAGCGGAAATAAATAATAGCTATATGATCCTGAAGCCTCCTGCTCCAAGCTCTCCAAGTATATCTGTAAAATCCTGACTACTTGACTGCCCGTATAAAATTGGGCACCCAAGAGATTAGGGAAAACAAACAAAATAAACTCCGGGTCAGTCATGGGACTGGTATGAGTAAAACAGTTTAAAACAGTTTGAGCCATTAAACGATATCTCATAAGGTCACGCCGTATAACGGAACGGATTTTTCCCTTATGAGAATCCAAAATAATCTTTATATCAAAACTCATTGATATTATAATAATGTCTATCAACCACAATATAATAATCATCTAGCAGAAACGCTTTCATCTCATGTTCTACATATATAGTATACAATCAAAACTGCAAGCACGTATTGGGTAATGGATTTCCAACTATGACAAGGTATGGAACCACCTTTCGCTAGTGTACCTCTAGAAAGGAATACACTGGGTTCAACAATAACTTATTGCAACCCAGCCTCACATGACCGACCACTCATTTCGCTTGAGTACATCGAATGTATATCACCAACGGTTGGGATCAGCAACCGTTTCCCGAATGGGACAACATCGACAAAAGATTTTTAGAAGTAAATGAAACTCTAGATCAGGTGATTATACACCCTAATAGGTGCGACATACATAGCCATGCTGCCTGCCCGATATTTGTCATTTCCCGGTTGTGAGGCTAGAAGCTACGCTTATCTTTTTACATATCATATCTTCATTTACTTGGAATACCACATCGTCATACCCGCCAAATCACAAATTGATTTCCCCAAAAATACCATGGGTATATAGCTAAGAGAGACAAATTCCTCCACCACCAAACGTAACTATGTTTGAAGAGATCAACTTATGCGATCCTTTAGATATACTCTGTCAGACATTCTTCCATATGGATTTGTCCTGGGACTGGACAAACCGAAGGCACTATTCTGTAAATAGGACAGCCCTTGCACTTTACTCCATTTTAATTACCTTTAGCATACTTGGTTTGCAACGCTGATGCCAATATGGAGTGGTTCTTCGGATAAGAATCCAACCGGTCTCTCCATATTAACAACGTTAAAATGGTCAAAAACTTCGATAGTTGGTGAGTTAACTATCAAAGAAAAATAGGTGTGCAAACAACGATATTATTTCCAGATGCAAATTATATCGATCAATCATCATTTAACATTTAACATTTATTCTCTTTAGTTCATTAATTTACTTATCTCCCGTTTCCATATATTCAAAATTTCTTATTTTCTAATTATAGAAAATATACGTTATTAACAATGGAAAACATTTCCATTTCCTGTTTTCTATATTAGAAAACATTTCTGATTTCTTATCTGGAAAACATTTCCAAAGTTCCTTCATTGGATTTAAACAGATGTTTAAATAAAACATCGCCATGCCAACTCAAACCGTTTCACTCATTCACTAAATTCACTTAACCATCATTCACTATCAAACCTTACCATTCCTTAGTTAAGAAGGAAGTCAATCAAGTTGGGGTATAATTACCTCTCAGACCTTAACCGAACAACGTTTTAACTTCGAAATAGTCAAAGTTTATCTTTTAAACCTTTAACAAACTTCCTTACGTAACTCTCGGGTTCTATTCATGTATCCACTTCTTTATTGAAAACATTGATTATAACAATAATGTTATAATCCCTACTTTCGAGATATCTAACTTCAATTTTAACTTTTATTCTTTAATGTGAATAAATAAATAAATACCTAATTTATAAATAAATAAATCTTGATTTAAAAACCGAAAACTAAATAATACTTTCCCGAATCCGATATAATCGAATTCGACATATAATTCTCTTTCGAGTAATATTTATTTGATTAACTCTTCTTCGAATAAACTCTATTCGATTATCTCTCTTCGAATAACTTATATTCGATTATCTCTCTTTGAATAACTTATATTCAGTTAACTCACTCTGAATAACTTATATTCGATTAACTCACTCTTTCGAATAAACTATATTCGATCTCTTTCTTTCGAATATGCTATATTCGATAATCTCCTTTCGATTAAACTAACATCGATTAACTCCTTTCCATTTAACTCAAATCGATTAACTCTTTCCTTTAACTCTATTCGAATAAACTATATTCGATTACTCCTTTAACTCTATTCGAATAAACTATATTTGATCACTCCTTAACTCTATTCGAATAACGATCACTCCTTTAATTCTATTTGAAAAAAACTATAGTCGATTAACTCCTTTAACTCTATTCGAATAAACTATATTCGATCACTCCTTTAACTCTATTCAAATAAACTATATTTGATTAACTCCTTTAACTCTATTCGAAGAAACTATATTCGATTAACTCCTTTGGATTAACCCATTTGGATTAACTCGGTTTGATTAACTCCTCTTGATTAACTTAACTTAATTAACTCGACTTATTTAACTCGACTTGATTAACTCCTATCGAATAACTAATATTCGATTAACTTATATTCGAATAACTATGTTTGTTTTAACTCTATCTCGAATAACTATATTCGATTTAACCTCAATTCGAATGACTAGATTCGATTTTCTCCTTTAACTCTATTCGAATAAATTATATTCGATTAACTCCTATTCAAATAAATTATATTTGATATCTCTATTTGACTAACTCTATTCGATTACAAATACCTCCTTTTCTATTTGTCTATATTTATTTCATATAAATATTTCCTTTATAACTTTATTTATTTTCTAAATAAATAATTTCTTTTTCAGTTCCACTTGTAAATGTTTTACAAATGTTTCCTTTTTCTCTTTTTTTTCCTAAATAAATATTCCTTTCATTCAATTTATAAATAATTCCTTTTACATTTGTTTTACAAATATTTTCCTTTATATTTGTTTTACAAATATCTTTCCTTTTATAATTATTTTCTTTTCAAAATCCCTTTCCTTTTAAATATAAAATCCACTAATTTTATATAAATAATTCATTTTCAAAATACACTTTAAAAATCCCTTTTTTACATCCCAGTATTTCTTACGGTATTTAAAATACCAAATAACCATGATCGATATCAATCATATACACATAATCAACAACAAATTATATATCACATCATATATTATAATATATGAGAAACTGTAATAACCCGGAAATCTGAGCCAATTTAAAAATTTTATTTTGGCAATTTTAGCGAAGTTTGAATATTTAAAATGAATTATTTTAAATAATAACGACGAGAAATTTATTTTGAATAGAATTCGAACGTATATATTTATTTGAATCGTCGTTAGAATATAAATAATTATTTATAACTATAAAAGGAATTGAAAATGGCGCGGTAGTTCGATAATTCGATTTCAAATTTCAAATGAATGTACAGGATTCAAAATGAACCGGATTTTAGCGAAACCAAAAATATTTGAATCTAATTGAGAATATCTTTCCAATGAATCCGAAAAATTGAAATTTCATAGCGGGGATAAAAAGTTATGCCCAGTTGAAAATTCAGAATAGTCGCTATGGAATTCTGGCCCTTAAAAATAGAAATTTTGCAAACGACCTTGGTTTTCGATGAAACCACTTTTGTTGGATCCGGGATGTCAAGTTATTGCTAGATTCCAAAATTCGTAATTTTTCGAATCAATATGTGGGCGTGGCAAAGGAAAACGCATTTGACCAATTTTATTTGATTTTAATCGACTGGAAAATGGCCATTTTTCAAACGGCCTCAGAATTTGACGAAATTAGTTTTGTTAGGACCGTATCGTCAATACGAAGCTAGAAAATATTTTTCGGGAATTTTTCTAGTTAGTATGTGGCCCTAGTAAAATGAAATCGCGTTCAAATTCAATTTATAGATTTTGACGAAAACTGATCGAAACAGTCGAATCAGCCTGCGATACATATCCCATTGTGTTCAGAATGGGGGTAATTAACTAGAGGCGACAGGCGGTGGGTCTCGTTTCGAGGTCAAATTAAAAAGGTACCTTTTTGAAATATTTAAATAATTATATAATATATACATTAATATACCCTCTCCTCCCCCTTTTATTCCACTTCAGTTGAAATCGAAAAAAGAAAAAAAAAAGGAAAAATGAATCCCGTCGCCCCACTCGACCCAGCGGCGCCGCCGCTCGAGGCGGCGCCGTCCACCACGATCCCCTCTCCCGCCGCTCCCACCTCCTCTTCCCCCTTTGCCCTCCTCCCCTTTGAACCGCTGGTCGATTCCCTCTTCCATCCCCCTCCTTCCTCTCCTGTCAGCTCAACCCACAACACCTCCCTCCCCAAATCTTCGACGACCACCGAAGCTCCCTCCTCCCCTTCTTCTTCTCCGACCGCGCGCCCTAATCCCCCTTTCTCTCCAAAATCCGCAGGAATCCCCCCTCCTCTCGCTAAGACAAACACTGTAAGTGTTTTATTTAATATACAACTTTGTTTTTATATATGTTTTTAGTTTATTCGCATATCATTTTCAGTCTATTTTACATAAGATTTTAATTCATGAAAGATTAGATTTTTATTTATATATATAATAAGAAAGATTTGATTTTTATACATGTATAGCCTATATAAAAATACAATTTTTATTAGATATGAAGATTAAAAATATAATTTTTATATAGTAGAGTTAATAAAAATATGATTTTTATATTATCTAGATAATAAAAATTCGATCTTTATTATGTAGGCGATATAAAAATATAATTTTTATTATATTACTAGCAAGATAAAAATATAATTTTTATCATGAAAGTAGCATTGTAAAGGAGTGATATTTACATATGTGGAAGCGATATAAAAATATAATTTTTATTATGAAGTTAGCGAGATAAATATATGATCTTTATTACATGAACACCGGTATAAAAATAGAATTTTTATCTATATAGTAGCGGTGTAAAAATAGAATTTTTATCTATATAGTAGCTGTGTAAAAATAGAATTTTTATATATAGTAGCGGTGTAAAAATAGAATTTTTATCTATATAGAAGCAAAGTAAAAATACGATTTTTATCATCTAGAAAAAGAAATAAAAAATTCGATTTTGATTAATGAAGTAAATGATATAAAAATGTGATTTTTATATATGTAGTGAATATGGACGACGAAAGTGACAAAAGACGAGCACGGCGAAGATTTCCTACATATGAAGAGTCGTGGTCTTTGGTTTAGCTTCTCGGTGAGAACTTCTCACTCTAAATTTGTTTTCCTAGTTTGAAATATATACTAGGATGCAGACGGTGCTTAGTAGCACCCGACACCCGTCGTCCACAGACCATGGATGACTTGTTTGTTTGATTGCTGTGTTATGAAATTTGATTGTGTGTTGTGGAATGGAATAAAATATTTTATAGTTAAAAATATGATTTTTAATGTGTATATAAAATAAATAGTAATAAACAAATCGGACGATTTGTTTATATACACTAATTTGACTGATATTGATTAGGACGATAAATTTTACACATCGCCCAACTGCACAAATAAAATCTGTGTTTGTCGATTTGAAACCCAACATGGGTATTGGGATGAGATTTAGCGTACACTAATCCCGATTGTTTAGTTGTATGTCAATCGATGGATTAATAGACTGTGTAAGTGTTAATTATTTATATTTAATGCTTGTGCAGTTGTGTGGTGCACACTGGATGATGGTTGATTATTTACCGTTGCTATTATATAAATGTGTTGTATAAAATCCATATAATTAACATTATATGGTAATTGATCGGGCCTCATTCCAATTTAGAAAATAAATTCATGTGTTGAATTGAAAATAAATTCACGTGTTGAATAGAAAATAATTCATGTGTTGAATGGAAAATAATTTCATGTGTTGAAATAAAATAATTTCATGTGTTGAATAAAAGCCGTGTTGATTAAATTGACGCCATTTTGACGTGAGCGATATTTATATCGATTTTATTCATTTTTATAATGAATATAGAAAAGAAAGTGATTTCAAAATATAACATTTTGAAAATATTATAATTTGTATATCGATGATGTGGAATATTCAATTTTGATTTGAAATTGAATATGAAGTTGAAATCGTTTTGAAAACGAATTTAAAACGATTTATATAATACGTTTTAAAAAGGAAATCGACGAAATATATATATAATATATATGATATATGTATATAATGGCCTGAATAGAACGCGTCGCGCCACGGCAGTTCGTGAATTTCGACCATTGACTTCGAATGGACATTGCGGGAGATCAGACCGTCGGATTCTCCTAAAACCGGAACCGTTGGGTTCGTATCGAAAAGAGCTTTCTAACGAATATTAGAGATTTGAAATCTAACGGTTGAATTTGGAATTATGCCCAAATCAAATTTGGAAAAGGTTGCTGTAAGTGCAGTTCGATGGCCGTTGATGGAAATCGACTGTACGGGCCTTGATAAAATTATTAAAAATAGTAATAATTTGTGTAAAATCATAAGAAATGATTTATGAAGAAATGGGATGAAAAATTCCAAATTTGAAAAGATAAAAATAGTTTTTTTTATCGAAATGAACTAGCTTTGAACTAGAATTAAAATCCATTTATTTTTAAATAAATAAATTGGATTTGAAATTGTTTTAAAAGTAAACAGAGTTTCCATTAATTGAATTGGAATGGATTTAATCGAAATTATCTTTGGAATATTTCGATGTTGGATTTCATGATTATACAGATATTGTTATGGAAATTTGAAAGATATATTTATATCGTTATTTCCAATAGATATTTGTTGGTCATAGAATTTGATATTGAATATAAGCCGATATATTTTCTATTCAGAGCCTTGTATTTAATATCAAATGTGATTTGGGTTTGTCATGAAGGGTGTCTTCATTAACACTGTTCTTAAACCCAGTTGAGAAAAAAGATTAAATATGTTTATTTAGATTTAATGAAGTGTACCAATTAAATGGAATTTAATTGGAATTGAATTTGAATTGATTTTTGGGTTTATCGTGAACGGTGTTTTAAATAACACTTGTTCTTTAATCCGATAATTAATGGAATGTGATTTTGGGTTTATAGTGAACCGTATTTTAAGTGACATTGGTTCTTTAACCCAGTTAAAGACAGAATGTGATTTCCCAAGTTAAATAATCATTGATCGTGATTATTGGAAAGATTAAAATCAAGTGGAATTTTAATGAATCTTTAATTAGATTGAAATAATCGAGAATGAAGCATCACCAGTTTTGCTCCAGACGATAGTTAAATCTTTAATTAGATTTGAACGTGAAATGGTAATTAAATTTACCGATAACACCGTGGTGTTAGATATGAAGTATGACCAGGTTCACTTCATGGGTTGAATAGGTTGGGATAGGGAAATAAAATAATTGATTACTTCGGTGTGGTTTGCTAATCCCGACTAGTTTGAATTGATATTCAAAGAAGATTAAAGAATAAATTTAAAGAATTTATCTTTGATAAAATTAATGGGAACATTTCCCAAAGTACAAGAATATTTGAATAAAAGAATATTCTGAATTGGAATGAGGCGTATGTTGTGTTTGTGTAACACTTGTTTATTATATACGCGAGTTATTCAGAAAGACCGGGTTTAGCCCATTCTGAATAACTGATTCGACGTGGTTTCGAGTATGAAGACGGTGTCGAAGACCGAAGGTCTTCACATCATTTGGGTGATTACTGATGATCTTAATTGGGCTGTACACCCAAGAAGAGGGAATCAGTTGGTGATCGTCCAGACGTACTTGGAGATCGATGGATGTGCGAGGTACAAGGTGCCTCCGGTTTCGTTCAGACCTAGAACGAACTTGTAAATGGACTGTGTGTCTGACATTGGATTTTATTCTGTGTGATTGATTTCTATTAAATATATATCTGTTTGGCGGTGGAGAATTTATTCTCTTACTTAACGCCCTTCTTTGAGACGTACGAGCTCAGGGGTTATATATTGATGGACACCAATCGCATGGAGTGAATTGCCTGTGTGGCATGCCTAAGTGGCAAATGATCAAGGCTTCTATTGAAAAGCAGAGTCTTGTGGTTGATGATCAAAACACGGCCTGTGTGGCATAGCTTTGTGTAACGTTGATTCGCGAGCCTCACACCCCGGTTGTGAACCAGAAACGGGAGAAGGATCCAGGGAGGGCATGCGTTTTTTTCTAGCTAGGGTGGTGTCAGTGACCTACCAGCCCTGACATTTATATTATTTTCACCTGTCTAGTTATTGCTGTTGCAAGGCGCCTCAGATATATCGGTGACTGTGTGGAGTCATTTGGCTCATTTACACCTCAAAGGGTGGGGAAACGCAGTGTTCAGGCATTTTAATCCACATCGGTGGACCGACCCTGTGGCTCCTAGGTGCAGTTGCGGCTGTAGCCTGTGGATCCGGCTAGACAATCTCAGATTCGGTAGAGGACGATCCCTTGCCTCGGTTCATAGATGGAAATCCAATTTCCAAATATGTGACTTTGCGGTTTTGATTGCAGAGCCTAGTATGGTGACATGATATATGGTACCCATGCCGTCTATGATTGATATTTATGATTGAAATTGTTTTGACGCTATACACTTATAGTAATAATAAAACATGAAATTTCACGTACCAAGCATTCTTGGCTATTATAAGGTAAAAACCCTATCCTCCGGCTTGCGTTGCAATGTGTGATGGGACCTGGGTCTTATAATAGCTTCATTTTTCTTTATTTAGCATTGCACAGTTTGTTTTATGCACTGGTATTCTTGGGAGGAAACCCGTTCTGTGTTATATGGCGTGGTCCCTTGATTTACCTAACTGTAAAATAAAGATTAATAACTGTTTTAGTTCTCACACCAGTCACACGACTGACCTGGAGTTTATTGTTTTAACCTAAACTCTGGGTGCCCTTATTTTGACACGGGCAGCTAGTAGTTTTGGTTTTGCAGATTTATATTCACAGGAACCTGGTTTACAGCTGGAATGATATCTGGAAAGCTATGTATTCATATATCTCTTTCAGTTGTGTTTTGTATTATTTTCCGCTGCTATGTAATTTATTGTAATATCTGATATTTATCGAATGTATTTTATTCATTCATACTTTGTATATTCTTGTAATCTGATGAAATTATTGCAATATACATTGAAATGTTCTTCTGTTTGCATTCCGATGTGGCTTATACTCAATTCAATCCGGGCTTTCCTTACCGGGGAAGTTCAGGTCGTTTTATAAACAGTAAAATAAATGTTGAGGAATACAGTTGGATTCCTCCAACCTGTTTCCCTGCATCACAGATGTTAAACAATATAATTAACATCGATTTCATTTCAATATGAAATAGTCTGCTAAACAGAATCAACATTTGATTAACGATTTATATATATATATATATATCATTATCTATAATTTCAACCAATACACAAGCAATTCAACCAAACAGTTAACACACAGCAATCAACAGATAATTATCAGTTCTAAGAATACGTTAAAAAAATATAACTGTTCAGAGTTGGTGAGTTTTACTCACATTGGACGATCATCGTTAATAACGATAACCATCGCTTGGTTCAGACGGACAATTTATTTCGGTATAAATTGTAACAAGCTTCGATTCGCTCTCAGTCAGTTCCAGTGTGTAGCCACCGTCCATACGATCCCAACGGATCTTGTTTCATCTGATTCTGATATCGTATGATAAAGATATAAATTTCACAAGATATACGAATATTTAAAATAGATTAACTAATTTTATTGCATTGGGCTTTACCAAAATTTACGGCTCATCATCTTTTTATTCTCACCGACTTGTTTCATGGTATTCTTCTTCCCTCCCACCTGAAACCAAGACCGCGAACATAGCTCATAACCGAACCGTTTAACCTCCTCCTTTATCATCATTTTGTGTTCTTTTCTTTTCATACATAACCAACCTCATTTTCAATTTAAACTGGGCTTAACGTTCATCCTTCGACCCACCTCCTACATCGGACCCACTTCAAAACCTTTCTTCCTAGATCCAAGAACTAAACCCACTCCTCCTTTTGCTGCTTCATCATGGACGAGCGGTTTCACCTTCTAAACCGCCTCCTCCTCTCCATTATCTTTAAAACTAAAATTACCAAAACTCTTCCCAATGGTTAGAACACACCCCAGTAAACATCCAACAATGTGACTTCGCTCCATGCTTTCTACCAACCTACCCCATGATAAAATAACCTGTTCATTGCTTAACTTTCAAGATGGTTTTCAATGCTCCTTTCTGTTAGCCGCGACTTCAGCTGCCTCCCCTCCCTTATCTCTTCACTCATTTCAAAAACCCACCTCAGAAACGCCTCCCTGAGCCGCCTCCACCGCTGAACTCACCTAACCAAACCCTTCTCGAACATGCCCTTAAATCCCAGCTCAATATTATTCTAGGAACGACCTTCTTACCTAAATGTTATAGGACCACTGATTCAAAGGATCGGACTCCGTCTTTTCATCATCATTGTCCATGCCGGAGACTCCACTCCCTCCTCAAATCAACTTCCGATCTCACTGGTCTCCTTCGCTACATGAGCTCGACATTGCTATAATCAACTTAAAGCAGGTGGCTACCAGTCTCTGGCAAGGGATGCCCTTACTGTCTCAGACTTCATGGCGATGACCATACCTCCTGTCACCTCCTCACATGCCGGAAACATCAGCCCTAGTTGCTGCGTTAAGTTCGAATATCGCACATTAATAAAAGTAGAATCGAAGAAAAAGGTCCAGGAAAACCCAAAGCAATTATACTTTAGATTTTCATTTTGATGTCTTGCATTTTTGAATTGGAAGAATAATGAGAACGGCGGCTCATGTTTTACTACTGAGAAATTCTTTTAGGTTTAGAGAAAGAGGTAAGGTTATTTATAGGAGGATAGGTCTGTGCAAGAGGAGACGTGGACTTATGTGTATCTTTTGTTTTATTACTTTGTCACAAAGTATTTGGGAAAGCGAGGTCTGCAGTTTCCTTTGAGATGAAGTTATATGGACATAGGTACTTCAAATATCACGGTTTAGTTTCAAGTAGGATTTTGATGGGAAGATACGTTGTTGGTTTTCATCAGCCTGCGCTGAATGTGATGGTAGGATAGATTTATTTTCGGTTATACTTTGATTTATATATTAAGGGTACATCGTCATATAAAATTTTATACGATATGGACTACGATCGACAAGAACAAAAATACCGTTGTGTTTATCAACGTGCCACGATTCCAAAAGTATAATAATAACGGTAGGTTAACTCATATTATGAAACCCCAAAATATTGATTAAGGGTGCAAAATACTCCAAATAAAAAGTTGCGTATTTAGTTAATTAAAAATTTCAGTAAAATTATAATTATCAAATTATCACTACGTCTCAAAAGAATCTTGTCCAAATTCGAAACCGGTATTTAAATATATTTAAATAACCGTTTTGGCCATAAACGAATATGCCGCTGTTTTTCCGAATATTTAATTTTGACGTAACTTACCATCTACACAACGAAATTTCGATTTTTCTCTTTCATTAGAAAAATATTCTTTACCAGCTCCCAACTGTTTCTTGTTTCACAGAAATCCTATTTAAAACGGCTTCTGTATATTCGTTTAAAGTTCGAATCGCCAAATTACGAATTGCCGCGCCATTTCGAGCTCGATTATAATTATATTATAATTATACATTCAAACTTCATTTATATAATATATTCGTGAATATAATTTAACTCTAAACTGAATTATATATTTTAAATAATCCAAATTACACCATATTGTGAATTTCACTATTTTTGATTATTTATGAATTAAATATATCATTAAATTATTATTCTAATTAAATATTCAAAGTTATTTAATTAAACGACCTTTTAATTCTCTATCACTATTTATATAATTAAACAAGTTAATTATATATCGCAGAAAATACGTGTCGTTACATTTTTCCCCACTTAAATTAATCTTGTCCTCGAAATTGCTAAGGTCGAAAACAAACCCTATTAACTGGGTTAAAAATTATTTATTTACTTCTTGAATTTCAGTTTTAACTGAACCAATCGATTTCAATTAAAATATTAATTAATTTCGAATAACCAAAATTTTCAAAAATTCTGAAAATTTTCTAACACCTTAACTTTTCAAAAAAATTCGCCAGCACCTCCTTTGTACTGGCTAATATGTCAAACCACAAATCGCCTCTCTAGGCCTTCTCCAAACCAAAAGAAAATCAAACAGCCAAGCGGCTTACCAATTCGGCTCATAAATCCCAAACTCATGTCAAAATAAACTTGTACCTTTTTGTTGGGCATATCATTATATTTTTTCCATCTGCGATCAATTCAGCACATAACAATGTCATCCTAATCAAACTCCAATTAGTTTATATCCTCAAACCAAATCATTCGCTCATATCCAAGTCGAATTCCATTCGAACTCTAATCTCAAATTCCAAACTCTTAACTTATCAATTCAATATCATTTCAGATTCTATCTCACAATTCAAAATCTGATTCTACTTGATATATCGTATCCAATTCAATTTCCAGTTAATTGGTTTCAATTTAGTTCCAGCTCGGTTTCTCAAATTTCTATTTAAATTTGCTTTTAATTCAAACCGTCTCTTCCTGGGAGTTTTAAACAGCTTTGCTTTTCTAAAACCAAATATTCCTCTTTGGATTTCCAACAACTTATTTCTCTCAAAACAATTCAAAAACAAAATCTTTTCGGTAGTAATCCGTCACTTACAACTCGAAAATGAACACCGATGATGTCTAGCTCATCATCGGAATCTATTTTCCAGCGATCAAAGTGAGTTCAATACTATATCACTTTTCAAAACCATTTCTAAAAACTTCCACTTTGAAATACATTTCAAAAATACCATTCACACTGCTTGTAAAACAATTTAAAATCTCCCAGGATTTTAAAATTCTCATATATTTAATCCAAATCCATTTACAAACACTTTTACAATTTCCAGGTTTTTTTTATTTTCAATTCGGATTTGAATTTCAGATTAAATTCATCTGCTTTCATATATTTCACTTGTATGAATTCTGATTGGTTATTTACATAACCATTTAATTTAGAATCTTACTCGATTATAATAACAACCAATATATCCAATATATTATAATTCCAATATATATTCTCTCTATATCAAAATATACTTTGGGTAAAATTATTTTCATTTACCCTCTTTTAAAACGTACTATGTCGGTTTATCGTATTTAAGTGTATAGTAACCCTTATCGATACAGTGGATCAAACTGATCGACCAGAATTCACAAACAACTCAACCAATAAATCTCCACAATATAAAATTATTTTATATCCAACAACAGATACGTTCACTCGTATATATACACTCAACTCAATCTAGGGTATTGCTAACCCCATCTGTGACGATCCCAAAACCCCGTACGACGGTGTTAAGCATAATCATTGGAATATAACACATTAATCATCATTAGCAGAGTACAGATAATAGCAAAAGTAGCAAATAAAATAATTTACATAAATATGACAGCGGAATCATAATATGTCACAACATCAGAGAGCACAGTGTATGATACAACTTAGTGCATCAAAGTAAAAGATCAGTCTACATCGCCATAAGCGGTTCATATACATAAAAGAGTATATGAAATAAATATCAGTCTACATCGCCAGAAGCAGATTCATATACATAGATAATAATGGAGGAATATCAATAGCCAAAACACTGAGAAGTCAAGGCTCGCCATATAAGCCAAAAGATGCACTCCCTGCTGAAGTGCCAAAGCCAAAATATGTCCTGCTACCTATCACTAGGCTGCCCGTGTGAAAATAAGGGCACCCGAGTTTGCAAGGTGTAACAAACTACGAGTCAGTCATGGGACTGGTATAAGAAGTCTACTTAACTAATTAAACAACAATAATAAGGCAAATCATAGGACCACGCCACTTTCGTGGAACGGGTTTACTCCAGTGATTGCCAGTGCATGAAATAAAGTAAATTATTAAATCATCGCAATGCTTTTTATAAAAATGAAGCCATTATAAGACTCAGGTCCCATCACACAATGAAACGCAAGCTGGAGGATAGAGTTTTACCTTATAATGACCAAGAAATGCTTGATACGTATAAAGCAAAAATGTTTGATATTATTACTAGTGCATATATGTTTCAAAAGCAACTTCAATCATAAATATCAATCCTAGACGTACGGCATAGCTACCATCTACTATGTCGACATTCTAGTAATACAATCAAATCCGTAATTTCGTATTGGAAATTAGATTCCGTCATGAGTCAAGGCAAGGGGCAAGCTCCTCTCCGATTCGAGACACTTTAGCAAATGTCTTAGGACCACACACAATGATCCTTAGATATTCAGGGCCGGTCCTCTCTTACTTTTGAGGATTAATTATTCCTGAACACACGTTTCCCGGTCCTATAGGACCTATATCTGAGGCGCCTCGCATTCCAACAACCACACAGGTAAAATAATATATAAATGTCAGGGCTGGTAGGTCATTGACATCACCCATAGCTAGAAAGAAACGTCGTGCTCTCTCTGCAGTCACTATCCCGTTTTTGACTCATGCCGAGGTGTGAGGCTCGCGAATCCACGCTATACACAAAGCTACGCCACGTAGGCCATGCTTTGATCATCAACCACAAGACTTTGCTTTTCAACAGAAGCCTTGATCATCTGCCACTTAGGCATGCCACACAGGCAATTCACTCCATGCGACTGATTTCTATCGATATACAACCTCTGAGCTCGTACGTCTCAGAGAAGGGCGTTAAGAAAGAGAATAAATTCTCCGCCGCCAAAAATATATATATTTAATAGAGATCAATCAGCACATAACAAAATCCAATGTTAGATACATAGTCCATTTACAAGTTCGTTCCGGGTCTGAACGAAGCCGGAGGCACCATATTCCTCGCATATCCGTACAATCAACAAATACATTCGGACGGCTACCGCTTCAGCCCCCTCAAGGTAGCTACTCCAATCATGAGCATCAGTAGCACCCATCCATCTGATGTGAAGATTGTCGGTCTTGAACCGTCTTCATCTCTTTGACTTCCAATCGTCGATCAATTATTTGAAATGAGAATCAACTCAGCCTTTTCAAATAATTCACGTATATTTAGATTTCAAATCAATTATTCCTATGGTTAAATTATTCGACATTCACATTTCAGTTCTTTAGTATAATTTTCATGTCAAACACATTCAACCATCAAGTGACAAGCAAACCAAGTATGATCGGTTTATTTCCATTCCATATCGTCTATAATATTTTATAACGATATATCGCCATTTTTATTTATTTAAAAATGGCCCTATTTAATTAAACGACGTTTCAGGTCGTGCCGAGACACTGGCGCTTTTTTTCTCCAAATTTGTTTTACACATATATGAAAATCTAACCGTTGGATCTCAACAAAGTTTATATCGTTGGAAAGATATTTCCAAAGCGAACCCAACGTTTCCAGTTTTGTGGAAATCCGATGGTCGGATCTCTCGATATAATCGTTTAAAGTTATGATTTCAAAACGCAAACTGCAGGGGCTCGATTCGTTTTATTTAATATATATATATATATATATATATATATATAATTTATTCGACGATTTCAATATCGTTTTCACTTCAAATATTTCACTAACACCTTTAAATTTTAGAAAATTTCACCATAACATCCTTTGTACGGGAAGGGGTTTGGAAATTTATTGGGCCGTATTAGGTACCCAATAAATCCTAATAAGCATGCACATATTTATAGTGATATATTCAGGTGTCCACAGAGGAGTGTGTATAGATCATAGCTCCAGAGAATAAATTCTTGCCACCCTATAAATGGTTTTTGTGCCTTAATGACCAGAGAGACGTGTTTATTGTCATCTCCAGACCCGTGTGGGGTTTTTATTAATCTTGCAATTTACCGTTACATTTTACATAGTCCATGTCAGTCATCAGTTCAACCTGTAATATACAGTCATCGCCATACCAGCCTCTCGCTCGTATGGTAAATCTTCAACCTCATCACACAAGCTCCAAATGCTTATGTGGTATATGATGAAGTATGCCAATCTTCAAGAAGTATGCCATGTAGTGTAGTTCAAAATTAATTGTTACTATCCTATGGAGACGTTTATTATTTCACACAGAACAACCAGCACTCTGCATCCAATGACATTCACAGGAGTTGATATAATAATAGAATTGCATATCCAACTCATTAAGGTTTACCTATTTGTCGGGCACACAAATAAATTCTTTACTCAATAGCTAATCCATTTCCCTGTTCAACACTTGTATATATATATATATATATATATATATATATATATATATATATATATATGTGTGTGTGTGCGAAACTAAGCTAAAATAATATTTCTAGAGAACAAAAATATATTTCAATGCATGACTATTTTATTTAGTTCACATACATGTTAAAAATAATATTCATAGCAAACAAATATTTATTTCAACACTTGTGTATTTTTAGTGAGTCATATACATGATAAAAATGATATTTTTATCATCAAAAATATTTATTCAACACATGAACATTTTTAGCACTTCATATTCACAATAAAAATGTAGATTTTATTGTTCACTCCGTATATTCAGCACATGAATGTTTTCGACTTCACACATACGATAAAAATATGATTTTTATCGTTCTAGTCCTTTATTCAACACATGAATGTTTTCTATAGTTTTTATATATAATAAAAATGTGTTTTTTAGTGTTAAAATAATTTATTTAAAACATGAATATTTTATATATTCTATATATGTGATAAAATGTTATTTTTAGCTTTCAAAGAATTTTATTCATCATATGAATTTCTATTCAACACATGAATTTCTATTCAACACATAAATGTCTATTCAACACATGAATATGGTTTCAACACATGAATATAGTTTCAACACATGAATATAGTTTCAACACCTGAAAAGAGTTTCAACACATGAAATAATTCTAACACATGAATATTATTGAAAATTTCGGCAGCATAACGGCTGGGTATTTAAAACCGGCACTGTCCCGAGTACGGCTCCTCGCTCTACCTTAAAACCTCACGGTTTTTGACAATGGGGATTTCATACATCTAGTTCGCACGCAGGCGAGTATGTTTTTCTTTTCCACAACCTATTCTAATTTTGTTTCAACCACAAATGGGTATTTTTCAACCATAAACGGGTATATTTCAACCACAATCGAACAATATCAACCACAAACAATTCTATCAACCATTCGCATTATTCACCAAATTTTTCACGCCAATTCGCAATCAATAATTATCGTCCATGGTTTGTGGACGAGGGGAGTGTGTATATATATATATAAGTATATTTCACTTCCATTTCAACACATATATGATTTATACAATGCATGTATAATTTATACATCGCTCATATAACTTATACAACACATGTACATGAGGTATACAACGTGTATATAATTTATACTTCGCTTATATAACTTACACAACACATTTCCATTCACATTTCAGTTTAGAAATCTCATATTGGTTTGTTGCTTTGCTAAAAATAGTAGCGAGCTCAGAAAAATCCATGGACACTTCTAGAATGTAGAGAGCGTCGACACGGTCCTGATGTCTCATGTTTCATCAAATTTCGTCAACATAGCAAAAAGATACGATTTTTATTGTAAAATCATAAACCATAGCGCTTTAAAGTGCTATAGAACAGTTTAAAATAAATTAAACCATTACCTTCTTCGAACCTTCAAAACTAGGTTTTGATTTTTCACAAAATCCATAGCACTATACTGAAATCGAGTAGCACCATGGTGTAGAGCTTGGCGAGGCGCGCACGACGAGGTCAGAGGGGTCCCACTCACACGCGGATCGAGGGCTGGGCGACGGTTTGAAGACTGAAACTTTGAGAAGGTGGTTCTCGTCGATGGTTGAACGAGGGGAGGAACACCTGGTATGGATTTGACGAGGGAGGAGAGCTCTTCAAAAAGTTGAACTGGGTCGAGGTGAAAGGGTGAACGGTTTCGCTGGAAAATGGACGGGAAGTGGGAAGCTCAATCCGCCGTCGAGCGCGAGTAACGGGGGAAGGGGGGTTTGAGATTTCTTTTTATAAAATTAAATTATAATGGAAAAATATGATTGGCCTGTGCTTTATTTAATTTTTAAAATAGTGTTTCTCCATACGAACTCCGATCCAAACCCAATGACTGTCGCCCTTAGCTAAATACCCCCATTCCGAACACAATGGGATATGTTTCGTAGGCCCATTTGACAGCTATAGCCAGTTATTCTTCAAATTAAAATATATAACATTCAATATTCGATTTAAACATACATTTCAATTTGCCGGGGCCACAAACTGATTCGAAAAATTCCAGAAAAATAAATCTAGCTATGTCTTGACGATACGATCCCAACAAAACTAGTTTCGTCGAATTCTATGACCATTTGACCATCGACCTAATATAACAGAAATTGATCAAACACATTTTCCTTTGCCACGCTCACATATTAACTTCAAAAATTATGGAATTTGAAACCTAGCCATAATTTAACATCCCGGATCCAACAAAAGTGGTTTCGTCGAATTCTAAGGTCGTTTGCAAAATGTCTATTTTCAAGGGCTATATATTCTCTATAACGACCTTTCTGAAAATTCATTTGGCCATAACTTTTGATTCCCGCTATGAAACTTCGATTTTTAAGATTCGTTAGGAAGATATTCATAAACAGATTTAAATATTTTTGGTTTCACTAAAATCCGTTTTATTTTGCACCCGGTACAGTTAGTCAAAGTTTAAATTCAAATTTTCAAACTGCCGCACCTTTTCTAACTCTTTACTTTATTGAAATATTCTATTTCAATTGCTCCAATTTCATTAAAATAACCAATTTAAAAATTTTAAATTGGCTCGTATTTTCCGGGTTGTTACACCATCTCTACTGAGTCACGCCACAGAGCCAAGGTAATTACTTAACCTTAAGCTCTGATACCAACTGTAACGTCCCGGAAAAAGTCGATCTTGGTTATCCGATATACAACACATATCGAACATCCAAGGATCGAAAATACTGGTAGTTAATGAAAAAAGTTAGAGGGTGAGAATAGATAAGATAGAAACTTAGAATAGAAGAAGAAGAAGAACACAACATTAGAGTAACACGAACCTCACAACGGAACGAATAACGTATAATATATATCATAACTTTGAAATATAAATCTGTACTTGAATATACATATCATTTCCAAAGTACAACACTTACAACATAGCGGAAATAAATAATAGCTATATGATCCTGAAACCTCCTGCTCCAAGCTCTCCAAGTATATCTGTAAAATCCTGACTACTTGACTACCAGTATAAAATTGGGCACCCAAGAGTTTAGGGAAAACAAACAAAATAAACTTCGGGTCAGTCATGGGACTGGTATGAGTAAAACAGTTTAAAACAGTTTGAGCCATTAAACGATATCTCATAAGATCACGCCGTATAATGGAACGGATTTTTCCCTTATGAGAATCCAAAATAATCTTTATATCAAAACTCATTGATATTATAATAATGTCTATCTACCACAATATAATAATCATCTAGCAGAAATGCTTTCATCTCACGTTCTACATATATAATATACAATCAAAACCGCAAACACATATTGGGTAATGGATTTCCAACTATGATAAGGTATGGAACCACCTTTCACTAGTGTACCTCTAGAGAGGAATACAATAGGTTCAACAAGAATATCTTGCAACCCGGCCACACATGACCGACCACTCATTTCGCTTGAGTGTATCGAATGTATATCATCAACGGTTGGGATCAGCAACCATTTCCCTAACGGGACAGCATCGACAATAGATTTTTAGAAGTAAATGAAACTCTATATCAGGTGATTATACAACCTAATAGGTGCGACCTACATAGCCATGCTGCCTGCCCGATATTTGTCATTTCCCGATTGTGAGGCTAGAAGCTACGCTAATCTTTTTACATATCATATCTTCATTTACTTGGAATACCACATCGTCATACCCGCCAAATCACAAATTGATTTCCCCAAAAATACCATGGGTATACAGCTAAGAGAAATGAATTCCTCCGCCACCAAACGTAACTACGTTTGAAGAGATCAACTTACGTGATCCTTTAGATATACTCTGTCATACATTCTTCCATATAGATTTTTCCTAGGACTGGACAAACCGAAGGCACTATTCTGTAAACAGGACAACCCTTGCACTTTACTCCATCTTTAATTATCTTCATCATACTTGGTTTGCATCACTTATGCCAATACGGAGTGGTTCTTCGGATAAGAAACCAACCGGTCTCTCCATATTAACAACGTTAAAATGGTCAAAAACTTCGATAGTCGGTGAGTTAACTATCAAAGAAAAACAGGTGTGCAAACAATGATATTATTTCCAGATGGAAATTATATCGATCAATCATCATTTAACATTTAACATTTATTCTCTTTAGTTCATTAATTTACTTATCTCCTGTTTCCATATATTCAACATTTCTTATTTTATAATTTTAGAAAATATACGTTATTAACAATGGAAAACATTTCCATTTCCTGTTTTCTATATTATAAAACATTTCTGATTTCTTATTTGGAAAACATTTCCAAAGTTCCTTCATTGGATTTAAACAGATGTTTAAATAAAACATCGCCATGCCAACTCAAACCATTTCACTCATTTACTAAATTCAGTTAACCATCATTCTTTATCAAACCTTACCATTCCTTAGTTAAGAAGGAAGTCAATCAAGTTGGGGTATAATTACCTCTCAGACTTTAACCAAACAATGTTTTAACTTCGAAATAGTCAAAGTTTATCTTTTAAACCTTTAACAAACTTCCTTACGTAACTTTCGGGTTCTATTTCCGTATCCACTTCTTTATTGAAAACATTGATTATAACGATAATGTTATAATCCCTACTTTCGAGATATCTAACTTCAACTTTAACTTTTATTCTTTAATGTGAATGAATAAATAAACACCTAATTTATAAATAAATAAATCTTGATTTAAAATCCGGAAACTAAATAATACTTTCCCGAATCCGATATAATCGAATTCGACGTATAATTCTCTTTCGAGTAATCTTTATTTGATTAACTCTTCTTCAAATAACCTATATTCGATTATCTCTCTACGAATAACTTATATTCGATTATCTCTCTTCGAATAACTTATATTCGGTTAACTCACTCTGAATAACTTATATTCGATTAACTCACTCTTTCGAATAAACTATATTCGATCTCTTTCTTTCGAATACGCTATATTCGATAGTCTCCTTTCGATTAAACTAACATCGATTAACTCCTTTCGATTTAACTCAAATCGATTAACTCTTTCCTTTAACTCTATTCGAATAAACTATATTCGATTACTCCTTTAACTCTATTCGAATGAACTATATTCGATTAACTCCTTTAACTCTATTCGAATAAACTATATTCAATCACTCCTTTAACTCTATTCGAATAAACTATATTTGATTAACTCCTTTAACTCTATTCGAATAAACTATGTTTGATTAACTCCTTTGGATTAACTCATTTGGATTAACTCGGTTTGATTAACTCCTCTTGACTAACTTAACTTAATTAACTCGACTTATTTAACTCGACTTGATTAACTCCTATCGAATAACTAGTATTCGATTAACTTATATTCGAATAACTATGTTTGTTTTAACTCTATCTCGAATAACTATATTCGATTTAACCTCATTTCGAATGACTAGATTCAATTTTCTCCTTTAACTCTATTCAAATAAATTATATTCGATTAACTCCTATTCAAATAAATTATACTTGATAACTCTATTCGACTAACTCTATTCGATTACAAATACCTCCTTTTCTATTTGTCTATATTTATTTCATATAAATATTTCCTTTATAACTTTATTTATTTTCTAAATAAATAATTTCTTCTTCAGTTCCATTTGTAAATGTTTTACAAATATTTCCTTTTTCTCTTCTATTTATTTTCTAAATAAATATTCCTTATAATTCCATTTATAAATAATTCCTTTCACATTTGTTTTACAAATATTTTCCTTTATATTTGTTTTACAAATATTTTTCCTTTTATAACTTATCCTTCGATTATATAATCATTATCTTTTCAAAATCCCTTTCCTTTTATATATAAGATCCATTGATTTTATATAAATAATCCATTTTCAAAATACACTTTGGAAATCCCCTTTTTACATCCCAGTATTTCTTACGGTATTAAAATACCTAATAACCATGATCAATATCATTCATACACACATAATCAACAACAGGTTATATATCACATCATATATAACAATATATGAAAAACAGTAAAATAAATGTTGAGGAATCCAGTTGGGTTCCTCCAACCTGTTTCCCTGCATCACAGATGTTAAACAATATAATTAACATCGATTTCATTTCAATATGAAATATTCTGCTAAACAGAATCAACATTTGATTAACGATTTATATATATATATATATATATATCGTTATCTGTAATTTCAACCAATACACAAGCAATTCAACCAAACAGTTAACACACAGCAATCAACAGATAATTATCAGTTCTAAGAATACGTAATAAAAATATAACTGTTCAGAGTTGGTGAGTTTTACTCGCATTGGATGATCATCGTTAATAACGATAACCATCGCTTGGTTCAGACGGACAATTTATTTCGCTATAAATTGTAACGAGCTTCGATTCGCTCTCAATCAATTCCACTGTGTAGCCACCGTCCATACGATCCCAACGGATCTTGTTTCGTCTGATTCTGGTATCGTATGATAAAGATATAAATTTCACAAGCTATACGAATATTTAAAATAAATTAACTAATTTATATTGCATTGGGCTTTACCAAAATTTACGGCTCATCATCCTTTTATTCTCACCGGTTGGTTTCACGGTATTCTTCTTCCCTCCCACCTGAAACCAAGACCGTGAACATAGCTCATAGCCGAACCGTTTAACCTCCTCCTTTATCATCATTTTGTGTTGTTTTCTTTTCATACATAACCAACCTCATTTTCAATTTAAACTGGTCTTAACGTTCAACCTTCGGCCCACCTCCTACATCAGACCCACGTTCATAACCTTTCTTCCCAGATCTAAGAACTAAACCCACTTCTCCTTTTGCTACTTCATCATGGAAGAGCGGTTTCACCTTCTAAACTGCCTCCTCCTCCTCTCCATTATCTTTAAAACTAAAATTACCAAAACTCTTCCCAACGGTTAGAACACACCCCAGTAAACATCCAACAATGTGACTTCGCTCCATGCTTTCTACCAACCTACCCCATGAGAAAATAACCTGTTCATCGCTTAACTTTCCAGATGGTTTTCAACGCACCTTTCTGTTAGCCGCGACTTCAGCTGCCTCCCCTCCCTTATCTCTTCACTCATTTCGAAAACCCACCTCAGAAACGCCTCCCTGAGCCGCCTCCACTGCTGAACTCACCCAACCAAACCCTTATCGAACATGCCTTTAAATCCCAGCTCAATATTATTCTAGGAACGACCTTCTTACCTAAATGTTACAGCACCATCGATTCTAAGGATCGGAATCCGTCTTTTCATCATCGTCGGCCATGCCAGAGACTGCACTCCCTCCTCTAATCAACTTCCGAGCTCACTGGTCTCCTTCGCTACATGAGCTCGACATCGCAACAATCAACTTAAAGTGGGTGGCTACCAGTCTCTGGCAACGGATGCCCTTAATGTCTCAGACTTCATGGCGACGGCCATACCTCTTGTCACCTCCTCACATGCCGGAAACAACAACCCTACTTGCTGTGTTAAGTTCGAATATCGCACATCAATAAAAGTAGAATCGAAGAGAAGGGTCCAGGCAAACCCAAAGGAATTATATTTTAGATTTTCATTTTGATGTCTCGCATTTTTGAATTGGAAGAATAATGAGAATGGCGGCTCATGTTTTACTACTGAGAAATTATTTTAGGTTTAGAGAAAGAGGTAAGGTAATTTATAGGAGGATAGTCTGTGCAAGAGGAGACGTGGACTTATGTGTATCTTTTGTTTTATTACTTTGTCACAAAGTATTTGGGAAAGCGAGGTCTGCAGTTTCCTTTGAGATGAAGTTATATGGACATAGGTACTTCAAATATCATGGTTTAGTTTCGAGTGGATTTTTGATGGGAAGATACTGCGCTAAATGTGATGGTAGGATAGATTTATTTTATGTTAGAGTTTGATTTATATATTAAGGGTACATCGTCGTATAAAATTTCATACGATATGGACTGCGATCGACAAGAATAAAAATACCGTTGTGTTTATCAACGTGCCACGATTCCAAAAGTATAATAATATCGGTAGGTTAACTCATATTATGAAACCCCAAAATATTGATTAAGGGTGCAAAGTACTCCAAATAAAAAGTTGCGTATTTAATTAATTAAAAATTTCAGTAAAATTATAATTATCAAATTATCACTACGTCTTAAAAGAATCTTGTCCAAATTCGAAACCAATATTTAAATATATTTAAATAACTTTTATGGCCATAAACGAATATGCCGCTGTTTTACTAAATATTTAATTTGGACATAACTTACAATCTACACAACGAAATTTCGATTTTTCTCTTTTATTAGAAAAATATTCTTTACCAGCTCCCAATTATTTCTTGTTTCATAGAAATCCAATTTAAAATGGCTTCTGTATATTCGTTTAAAGTTCGAATCGCCCAATTACGAACTACCGCGCCATTTCGAGCTCGATTATAATTATATTATAATTATACGTTCAAACTTCATTTATATAATATATTCATGAATATAATTCAACTCTAAACTGAATTATGTATTTTAAATAATCTGAATTACACCATATTGTGAATTTCACTATTTTTCATTATTTCTGAATTAAATATATTATTAAATTATTATTCTAATTAAATATTCAAAGTTATTTAACTAAACGACCTTTTAATTCTCTATCACTATTTATATAATTAAATAGGTTAATTATATATCGAAAAAATATGGGTCGTTATAAGAATTTTCTAATTTAATACATTAAATTGGAAGTGAATGGAATTCTATTTGGTAATAATAGAGATGAGCTTCTGTGAAGGAAGACCGTTTCTATATATGGAATTTAAAAGGCTTTGCCGTTATTCCATTTATATTATTGGTCTGATACGAAAATTCATATTGATTTTGACTGATCTGATTTCCGTGGAGATTCCATTTTGATGGAATTGGATTTTGGGATTTATCATGAACTGTGTTTTAAGTGACATTGGTTCTTTAACCCAATTAAAGGAAGGATTGATTTCCTAATGTTGAATAATCATAAAGTAATGATTACTGTGATTAAAACTGAACTAGAGTCTTAGTGAATCTTTAATTAGATTGAAATGAGAATGGGATAAATAAATTTACCGAATTCATGAAATGATTGAGGATGGAGTACCTCCAGTTTTACTCCAAGCGATAGTTAAATATTTAATTAGATTTGAATGTGAAATGGTAATTAAAATTTACTGATAACACCGTGGGTGTTAGATATGAAGTACTACCAGTTTTGCTCCATGGGATGAATAGGTTGGGATTAGAAATATAAAATAAATGATTACTTCTGTATGGCTCGATAATCCCGACTAGTTTTTTAAACCTTAATTTGGTTTAGAATTGTTAAAGGATTAATAAAATCTTTTGAAAACTATATCTAAAGGGTGATTAAAGAAATAGTTTAAACGAACTTATCTTTGATAAAATTAATGAGAACCTTTCCATAAGATATGAATATTTGAATAAAAGAATATTTTGAATTGGAATGAGGCGTATGATGTGTTTTTATAGCACTTTATTATTGATTATAAAATATGCGAGTTATTCGGAAAGACCGGGTTTATCCCATTCTGAATAACTAATATGATAACTAAAAGTCGATGATGAAGACGGTGGTTGAAAACCGGAGATCTTCACATCGTTTAGATGATTACTGATGTCATGATTGGGTAGTACACCCAAGACAAGTTAATAAGTGGTGATTGTCCAGGCGTACTTGGTGATCGACCAGATATGCGAGGACCTCTCTCATCTATTGGACATATGGGACGAGGAATAAGGTGCCTTCAGTTTCGTTCAGACCCAGAATGGACTTGTAAATGGATGTGTGTCTGACATTGGATTTCATTCTGTATTGATTGATTTCTATTAATTATATATTTTTTGGTGGAGGAGAATTTATTCTCTTGCTTAACACCCTTCTCTAAGACGTACGAGCTTAGAGATTATATATTGATAGACATCAGTTGTATGGCGTGAATTGTCATTGTGGCATACTGAGATGCAAATGATCAAGGCTTTTGTTGAAAATCAAAGCCTTGTGGTTGATGATCAAAGCATGATTTTAAATAGCATAGCTTTGTGTATAACGTTAATTCACGAGCCTCACACCCAGTATGAGTCAAAAACGGGACAAGGGAACGCAGTGAGTGCATGACGTTTCTTTCTAGCTAGAAGTGGTGTCATGGTATGGAGCCTAGACATTTTTACTTATGTGGATGATGGAATGAGGAGCCTCGGATACTGAGCCCTAGTGGCTTAGAGATAGGTCCAATAGGACCGGAAACGTGTGTTCAGGAATAACTAATCCACTGAAGTAAGTGTGGACCAGCACTACAGGATCTAGGGTTGCAAAGGGTGCGATCCTGAGTCATCTTGCTAGAGGTGATTCAAATCGGTAAGGAGACCATCCCTTGCTTTGACTCATGATGGAAATCCAATTTCCAATACGCCACTTTTCGGTTTTAGTTGTAGAACTAGTATGGCGACATAATATATGGTACCCATGCCATCTATGATTGATACATTTATATTTGAAATTGTTTTGACACTACGCACTTATAGTAATATCAAAATGATTGGTTTTAAATGTATCAAGCATGTTTGACTTTTATAAGGAAAAACTCTATCCTCCGGCTTGCGTTGCATTGTGTGATGGGACCTGAGTCTTATAATAGCTTCATTTTTAAAAAGCATTGCGCTGTTTTATTTTAACTGATATTCATGTGGAGTAAACCCGTTCCGTGTTATACGGCATAGTCCCGTGATTTACCCTACTTTAAAATAAAGTTAATAATTGTTTTAGTTCTCACACCAATCTCATGACTGACTCGGAGTTTATTGTTTCTACCTAAACTCTGGGTGCCCATATTTTCCACACGGGCAGCTAGTAGTTTTGATTTTCATAGATTTTTCTTTCACAGGATCCTGGACTATAACTGGAGCTATATTCGGAAAGCTTTATATCCGTGTATTTCTTTGAGTTGTTGTAGTTGATGTATTTCCGCTGCACATTATATTAATATATTATATTTTCCGCTGCTTTGTAATTTGATCTCTGATATTTTACGTTGTGTAATATTTATTCATGCTTTGTTATATTCTTGTACTTTGATGTAATTGTTGTAATAGCAATGAAATGTTCTGGTGTTTGTGTTCTGATGCATTATGTTCTCAACCCAATTCGGGCTTTCCTATATCGGGGAAGTTTGGGTCATTTCAGTTTAATTACTATATCAATATCCAAGCATAACACCGTTGATTTCACGGCCACAAGGTTACCACCAATTACAAACACCCTTGATCAAGCATATTCCCCTTGATTTCCCTGACTATAAGGTTACCACCGTTTCTTTCCTTGATTTCACGGCTACAAGGAACATACCATTTCCAAAACTATCCCAAATGATTATAACAGCCCTATAACTCTTCAATAGCACTTTGATTCAGAGAGTAATGAGTAAAGAGTGAGAAGAGAAGAAATTTTATATAAATAGAATTGAAATCGGCAGGGTATAAGTGTAGAAATCATAAAAATATGAAACAATAATGGAGGAAAGAAAAGGGATGAACATAGAGAAGAAGAAGTGTTAAAAAATTCGAAGTCAACCCCTATTTATAGGATTCGAAAGGTTGCAACGCTTCTGGAACGTTACAAGTGGCGGAAAGACACTTCCTTTCAAATTGAAAATATGACGGTTATGTGTCGACATGGCCACATATGTACATCGACATATGCTAGTTAAAATTTGAAATTTAAGTAATTTTCAAGTGTTTTAATATATATATATATATATATATATATAATTCTGGAAATTCTTGAATTAAAACATAGTGATATAAATAAATATTATAAAGTAGAAAATCATATAAAATCATAAATGTGACGGCCCGCCCCGCACCAGCCTGCATTTCCTCCGAAAGTGCGCTGTACACATGCATGACTAGCACGGGACGGTCGTCAGAAGAAAGGAAAGAAGGGAATTAACTAACAAGAAACCTGTAGAATGTCTCACAGCGCATGGAGTAAGATATAATAATAACATACTTGACATAAAACAGGTGAGACAGTGCATAAGCTGATAACTAAAACCAACATCAACATCAGAGCAGCGGAAATCCAAATACAGTTTATTACAACTTTCCAAATTTACTGTCTCTAAAACAAAAGAAAGCTGAAGTAGAAGATGCACTACTAATGCCCAAGCAGTGGTCTTCAACAACACAGGGAGAATACTATATATATATATATATATATATATATATATATATATATATATATATATCATACGTGGAAGCCTCCTACTCATCTCCGGATCATCTACCCGTGCATCACCAGCTAACCTGTCTCTAGTCTGCTCGTGCGAGCACCCAGAGTAATAAGAGGAGACATAATACTCTGGATCAGACATAAAGCCTGGTATGAGCGATAAGCATCTAAACAGAACAATATCAGGTATACTAAACCATACCTGAACCTGGACCTGCAACCAAAGAGTTAGTACCACATACCGTACAATACTCTAAGGTGCCATAATAGATAGTGTAAAGAATACAGGGGTGGGGTGTGTATGTCGTAATGATGGCAAACAAATCAACCATAGCAACCATCCTCACATCTCTCACTCAGTGCATAAAGCATACGATGTCCACCACTGTCAATCACTAGACCCATCGAAGTAGTGACATAGTTCAACTTGTACAACTACTGCTACTACCAAGCTTACCACATGAAGTCATGACCAAATCTTTACAAATGACCCCACTTCATTGGTCTATAGCCCTTAAGTCGTACCTAGGCCACTGCGGCCCTGAATCCGTTCACGTACCTCCCATACATAGTGAACCAAAGTCATAGACATCGATAGCCCCTTGGCACACGTCCCAGCAAAGCCCAATCATGGAGCCCACTCATTGGTTCCCAACTGGATCCTGAGTCAAAGCTCCTCACTTGGACTCCCTTTGCATCTCGGGTTTTGATCGATTTGGAGTTGGTCTTCAAAAGAGTCATCGCGTAGAAGAGATGGAAGTCTAATTCGGTTCGGATACATACGTATAGCACGGTTCGGTTCGGTGCAATGCTTCATAGTGTTTTCCTAGATGCGGTTCGGTTCGGTGATTCTCCCCTTCCAGACGTCGGTTCGGTTCAGATACTCTGAAGTAGTTCGGTTCGGGTGTGCCCCTACTTGAGTTCGGTTCGGTAGTTGCTCCCTCGCTTCGGTTTGGGTCGAGATGTCTGGCTCCAGTCCGATCCTCCTCCCTACCTCCGATCCGATCCCCTGCTCCTGTTCAGCTCATGTGGTTTTTCCATCTGATCCCGGTCGCTTCCCTGCTCAGATCCGCTCCCTAGCTCTGATCCGCTCCTCTGTCCAACTCCAACTCCAAGCAATGGCCTTCCTTTATGCCAAACTTCCCTTGTACCAGACTTCAGTTCGGGTCGGGTTCCTTGCCCAGCTCTCTTATCCGATTCGAGCCCATACTCGATCCGATCCGAAACCCTGCACAACTTTCAGCAACTTTTTCCAGCAACTTGTTTACGCCATTCGACGACGTTTTCGACCAACCTAACTATTCTAATCAATCACAAATCATTCCAAACAGTCATAGCAACATAGCACTAACCACAAGCACCAAAACAATGAATATACATGTCAAAATGGATCAAATATACCCAAAACCCCATATTTTCCCTTAAACATATTTTGGAAAAACTAATGATATGATTAGTAAAACTTAAGCAAATCAAACCCAATTTCTAACAGAGGTCTAAAACATTATTTTTGAATTTATAGATATTTTTCCAGAATTTATTAGTGTATAAATTCGCTAATCTTCACTAATTACCCTTAATTAACTGTAATTAGTGTCAAAACAATGCTAATCACTCACCTTGGCCACAAATAAAATTCTCAGAACTAAAACCTCGCTGATTTGGGTGAATACTGATGTCTAACAGCAGCTCTAACCTTGCTTTCGTGTTTTCTCTCCTTAATTTGATGTAGAATAAGCCAAAACTTGATTAGAAAGTGATTTGGGGATGTTTCTAGATGTTGGCGGCCATTGTTAGGGTTCAAGAATGAAAGTGGCGGCTGAAAAATGAGGATAAGATCATTCTCTAACTGATTTCAGCCTCCTCATAACCCTAATCCCGAAATCCCCCATTGGGCCTAGCTGTTAATCACCCGATTAAGCCCAATTAAGCTGTTTTTCACTATCTGAAACTTGTTTCAGTCATATCTCCCAAACATTGAGCCCGTTTGGCTAATGTGACCACTCTACGGAATTGTAAACCATCATCCGGAGCCAATGGAAGTGGTATTAGGTCAAAATTCCTTTCCAGTCAAAAGTTATGGCCAAAACAGTACCAACTAGGGGTAAAATGGTCATTTAAAAATTGGGAAAAATCATGAACATGGGAAATGACCTCACTAGTCGTCTCCCAAAGTTACATGACCATACGACTTCGTTTGTGAAAGAAATAAATATTCTACGATCCTATGATGCGTAGAATACGGGTCGTTACACTCTTCCCCCCTTAAGAAATTTCGTCCCCGAAATTCCTTAACCCAAAACATTCAAAGGATCCCGCATGCCTAACAGCCACATACAACAACCAAACATGCATAACAAGCAAACAAGCCTACCCTAGCATGCGGAAAACTAAATCGAAGTCAAAATCTTACCAGGCAAAGAGTTTTGGATATGTCTTCCTAATGTTCTCCTTTGTATCCCAAGTGCAATCATTCTCGTCCTCGCCCCACTGAACCTTGACTAGCTTCACCGCCTTCCTTCGAAGTTGCTTCATGTCGTGCTCGACAATACGGGCCGGCTTGCGGTTCCCAACCGCCTCGGGTTCTACTTCGAAGTCCCCTAACTGATCAGGTGAAATAGTCATATCTGGGTCGTGAACGAACTTCCTTAGTTGGGAAACATGAAATACGTTGTGAACTCCCGCCATGTTCTCTGGTAAGCCAACTCTATATGCCAAATTCCCGACTGGTTCAAGAACAGGGAATGGGCCAACAAATCTTGGTGCTAACTTGCCTCTCCTGCCAAATCGTATCACGCTCTTCAACGGAGAAATCTTGACAAACACCAAGTCACCAACGGAGAATTTTAAGTCTCTTCTCCTCTTATCAGCATAACTCTTCTGCCTATCTTGGGCAGCCTTCATTCGTTGTTGAATGATCTTGATCTTATCTGAAGTTTCCCTCATGACATCTGGTCCAAGCATAAACTTCTCGCCAGTCTCTATCCAACATGATGGTGAGTTGCACGGTCTTCCGTACAAAACTTCATATGGAGCCATACCGATACTGGATTGGTAGCTATTATTATATGCAAACTCTACTAGATGCAAATGGTCATCCCATGATCCACCAAAATCCAATATACAAGCTCTCAAGAGATCTTCCAATATACGATTCACCCTCTCCGTCTGACCGTCGGTCTGAGGATGATATGCGATACTGAGATGTAATTCTGACCCCAGAGCCTCTTGTAAGCTCTTCCAAAACCCACTAGTGAACAACGGGTCTCGGTCACTCACAATGCTTTTAGGTACTCCATGAAATCTCACTACCCACTTTATATACAGTTCCGCTAACTTAGCTGCCGTCCTGTTTGACTTGACTGGTATAAATCTTGCACTCTTGCTCAATCGATCCACAATTACCCAAATGCCATCATGTCCCGATCTAGTCCTTGGTAAACCATCGATGAAATCCATCGAGACTTTTTCCCATTTCCATTCGGGAATTTCTAATGGTTGCAACAACCCACTAGGCTTCTTTTGCTCGGCTTTCACTAGTTGGCAATTCATGCATTTGGATATAAACTTTCCAACGTCTCTTTTCATCCATTCCCAGTAGTAAGTTTGCTTCATGTCTCGATACATCTTATTACCACCGGGATGTATAGTCAGTTTTGAGTGATGACATTCTCTAAGCACTTCATCTCTCAAACCATTGACATTGGGTACAACAAGCTTTCCATTCTTTCTAAGCCATCCATCTCGATCAAGCCCATATTTGTTCATCTCCTCATTGATACCCATCTCTAACTTGGAGATGATTTCCAAAAGATTAGGATCGTCCCTCTAGTTGGAACCAATCTGCTCTATCAAAGTGGGTCTGATCGCCAAACTAGCTAGCATGACTGGATCCAATTCGCACTTTGGTCTGAAATCAAATCCCGCGATATACTCCAGTTGCTTCCATTCAAGAAACATAGCCCCTAAACTGGCATGTATCCTACTCAAGGCATCGACTACCGCATTACCTTTCCCAGGTGTGTATGCGATATCAAAATCATACGAAGCCAAGAACTCTAACCATCTTGCTGACGGAGATTCAGATCTTTCTGAGAGAAGAGATACTTTAACGATTTGTGATCGGTAAACAACTCAAATCTTTCTCCCAAGAGATAGTGTCTCCACATCTTTAATGCGAACACAATCGCTGCCAGTTCCAAATCATGGGTAGGATACCTCTTCTCATGAGGCTTTAGCTGCCGACTAGCATAAGCTACAACCCTACTTCTTTGCATTAATACAGCACCTAGTCCGGTACCTCAAGCACCCGTGTATACCGTCATCTCTTCATTCCCCTTAGGAATGATTAACACTGGTGCACATGTCAACTTGTCCTTTAGACTCTTGAATGCATTCTCGCACCTTTCATCCCAGACGAAAGCTTGATTCTTCTTGGTCAACTGGGTCAACGGTGCTGCTATCTTGGAGAAGCCTTGGATAAACTTACGATAATATCCAGCTAACCCCAAGAAACTTCTTACATTTGTTGCATTCTTGGGCGTAGGCCAATCCTGTACTGTAGCCACCTTCGCAGGGTCCACGGCAATACCATTCTCGGAAACAACATGACCCAAGAACCTCACTTCCCTCCTCCAAAAGTGACACTTAGAAAACTTTGCTTTCAATTGGTGTTTTCTCAACACCTCCATCACTATTCTTAAATGTTCCTTGTGTTCTTCCTCTGTCCTCGAATAGACCAAAATATCATCAACGAACACAAGGACAAACTTATTCAACTGATCTCTGAATACTCTATTCATAAGATCCACGAAATATGCTGGGGCATTGGTCAGCCCGAATGGCATGACCAACTACTCATAAAATCCAGACGGCGTCCGAAATGCCGTTTTGGCTATACTGTCAGCTTCCACTCTAAGCTGATGAAAACCTGTCGTGAGATCCAACTGAGAAAATACTCTCGCGCCACTCAACTGATCAAACAAATCATCTATCCGCGGTAGAGGATACTTGTTCTTCATCGTCACTTTATTCAACTCGCGGTAGTCTACACACAAACGAAGGGAACCATCCGCCTTGGTAGCAAACACAACTGGTGCTCCCCATTCAGAAACACTCCTTCTGATAAATCCCTTCTTCAAAAGATCGCTAACTTGCACCCCGAGCTCTCGCTGCTCCCTTGGTGCCATACGACGAAGTGGCATCACTATAGGTCTGGCATCTTTCACCAAATCAATACGGAACTCAATCTCTCGATGTGGTGGAAGCCCGGTCACTTCTTCGAAAACATCCGGATACTGGCCAACCACGGGCAAACCTGACAACTCACTATGCGGAATGTCGAGGGAGTTTAGAAAACTAGCCAATACCCCCTCACTGGGTAGACCACCAAACACTATCCTCCGCCCATCATCCGCTCTAGCTGTCACCAAAAAGCCCTCACAGTCTACCACCACCCCGTATCTTTGGAGCCAATCTACTCCCAAAATAATGCCAAACCCATTAAAGCCCAAAACAAAGCAATCACAAACAAACATGCATCCATGACTCGATAAGACCACATTACGACAAATCATGCTAAGGCTAGTCGAAACACCAATCGGGTTCGTCACTACTAAAGGTCTATCGACAATCTCGGGCTCCAATCCCAACCTATCTACCAGGTCACTAGATATGAAAGAACTGGAAGCTCCAGTATCAAACAAAACTCTAACAGGAACATCATAAACAGAAAGTATACCTTGAATGATGACATTCTTTCCCTTCTCCGCCGCAGTTGAGGCATTCGACGAAGAAGGAATAACATTAAGGGCATAGGCTTTCACCATTTGCTTTTCTTTAGGGGGTTGCAGACACTTGTCCTTGTGATGTCCCATTTGGCCACAGTTGAAGCACTTCCTATCTGCTGGCTTGTCCCGACAATTACTAGCATAATGGCCCTTCTTACCACAGCTGAAGCACTCAACATCTTGCTTATTCTTTTTCTTCTGACCATCCTTCGTCTGATTCTGCTTCCTCTTATTCTGGGAACCACCCTTGCCTCCACTACTTGCTTGTGGCGTTGGCTCCTCTACAGATACAACCTCAGTCTTCGGCTTAGGGTAGAGACTTTCTGATCTCAATGCTTTCCCCACAATCGATTCAAACGTCTCATCGATGTGGTTAATAAGCCTTTCTCCTAAGTACTGATCCAAACCAATTATGAATTTCTCATTCTTCTTCTCAGGAGTATCGATAAGAGATAACCCATACTTTGACAAAGTGTCGAATTCAGCAATATACTCCGAGACAGCTCTGCCATTCTGCTTGAGCTCCAAGAATTTCTTAAACAGCACTGACTTCTGAGCAGCTGGAATAAACTTCTCGCTAAAGCGAACCTTAAACTGCTCCCAAGTAATCTGATCTTCGGGAGTAGCTGCCTTTATAGCATTCCACCAATTCATTGCCCGCCCTTGCAGCTGACGGGACGCTAGCTTTCTCTTCATCGCATCCTCGATACCCAAATCCTCGAAGATACGTTCGCAACTATCCAACCAATCCTGAACATTCGTGGTCGACTCCGTTCCGTGAAACGGCTTCCCACCAAGACTAGTATAATCCTTGTTCAGCTTGGCAAAATCGGCCCTAGGCGCCTGCACTATTGGACCACCACCATTTCTACCATTCGGGGCTGCCTCTGCACATCCCTAAGCATCTCTCTCATGAGGTCAGTAAACATCGTCCTCATGTCCGCAGCATTCCCATTATTGGCCCCTCTACCGGTACCTCTAACATATCGGCTCATCGTCAATCTGTAAAAGGAAACGATTAACGACCCCATAGTGGTGCTAGTGCAGTACGACTTCATTCTTATACTACTAATAGTATATACATATATAGCTTTTGGAAACCAAAGTAATCACAAATACGCTCTCTCATATATGTATACTATCTCTCCCTAGTGTCTTTCCCTAGGTTAACTACGCAACCTAGAGCTCTGATACCAAGTGTGACGGCCCGCCCCGCACCAGCCTGCATTTCCTTCGAAAGTGCGCTGTACACATGCCTGACTAGCACGGGACGGTCGTCAGAAGAAAGGAAAGAAGGGAATTAACTAACAAGAAACATGTAGAATGTCTCACAGCGCATGGAGTAAGATATAATAATAACATACTTGACATAAAATAGGTGAGACAGTGCATAAGCTGATAACTAAAACCAACATCAACATCAGAGCAGCGGAAATCCAAATACAGCTTATTACAACTTTCCAAATTTACTCTCTCTAAAACAAAAGAAAGCTGAAGTAGAAGATGCACTACTAATGCCCAAGCAGTGGTCTTCAACAATACAGGGAGAATACTATATATATATATATTATACGTGAAAGCCTCCTGCCCGTCTCCGGATCATCTACCCGTGCATCACCAGCTAACCTGTCTCTAGTCTGCTCGTGTGAGCACCCAGAGTAATAAGAGGAGACATAAAACTCTGGGTCAGACATAAAGCCTGGTATGAGCGATAAGCATCTAAACAGAACAATAACAGGTATACTAAACCATACCTGAACCTGGACCTGCAACCAAAGAGTTAGTACAACATACCGTACAATACTCTAAGGTGCCATAATAGATAGTGTAAAGAATACGGGGGTGGGGTGTGTATGTCGTAATGATGGAAAACAAATCAACCATAGCAACCATCCTCACATCTCTCACTCAGTGCATAAAGCATACGATGTCCACCACTGTCAATCACTAGACCCATCGAAGTAGTGACGGAGTTCAACTTGTACAACTACTGCTACTACCAAGCTTACCACATGGAGTCATGACCAAATCTTTACAAATGACCCCACTTCATTGGTCTATGGCCCTTAAGTCGTACCTAGGCCACTGCGGCCCTGAATCCGTTCACGTACCTCCCATACATAGTGATCCAAAGTCATAGACATCGATAGCCCCTTGGCACACGTCCCGCAGCAAAGCCCAATCATGGAGCCCACTCATTGGTTCCCAACTGGATCCTGAGTCAAAGCTCCTCACTTGGACTCCCTTTGCATCTCGGGTTTTGATCGAATTGGAGTTGGTCTTCAAAAGAATCATCGCGTAGAAGAGATGGAAGTCTAATTCGGTTCGGATACATACGCATAGCACGGTTCGGTTCGGTGCAATGCTTCATAGTGTTTTCCTAGATGCGGTTCGGTTCGGTGATTCTCCCCTTCCAGATGTCGGTTCGGTTCGGATACTCTGAAGTAGTTCGGTTCGGGTGTGCCCCTACTTGAGTTCGGTTCGGTAGTTGCTCCCTCGCTTCGGTTCGGGTCGAGATGTCTGGTTCCAGTCCGATCCTCCTCCCTACCTCCGATCCGATCCCCTGCTCCTGTTCAGCTCATGTGGTTTTTCCATCCGATCCCGCTTGCTTCCCTGCTCCGATCCGCTCCCTAGCTCCGATCCGCTCCTCTGTCCAACTCCAACTCCAAGCAATGACCTTCCTTCATGCCAAACTTCCCTTGTACCAGACTTCAGTTCGGGTCGGGTTCCTTGCCCAGCTCTCCTATCCGATCTGAGCCCATACCCGATCCGATCCGAAACCCTACACAACTTTCTGCAACTTTTTCCAGCAACTTGTTTACGCCATTCGACGACGTTTTCGACCAACCTAACTATTCTAATCAACCACAAATCATTCCAATTAGTCATAGCAACATAACACTAACCACAAACACCAAAACAATGAATATACATGTCAAAATGAATCAAATATACCCAAAACCCCATATTTTCCCTTAAACATATTTAGGAAAAACTAATGATATGATTAGTAAAACTTAAGCAAATCAAACCCAATTTCTAACAGAGGTCTAAAACATTATTTTCGAATTTATAGATATTTTTCCAGAATTTATTAGTGTATAAATTTGCTAATCTTCACTAATTACCCTTAATTAACTGTAATTAGTGTCAAAACAATGCTAACCACTCACCTTGGCCACAAATAAAATTCTCAGAACTGAAACCTCGCTGATTTGGGTGAATACTGATGTCTAATAGCATCTCTAACCTTGCTTTCGTGTTTTCTCTCCTTAATTTGATGTAGAATAAGCCAAAACTTGATTAGAAAGTGATTTGGGGATGTTTCTAGATGTTGGCGGCCATTGTTAGGGTTCAAGAATGAAAGTGGCGGCTAGAAAATGAGGATAAGATCGTTCTCTAACTGATTTCAGCCTCCTCATAACCCTAATCCCGAAATCCCCCATTGGGCCTAGCTGTTAATCACCCGATTAAGCCCAATTAAGCTATTTTTCACTATCTGAAACTTGTTTCAGCCATATCTCCCAAACGATGAGTCCGTTTGGCTAATGTGACCACTCTACAGAATTGTAAACCATCATTCGGAGCCAATGGAAGTGGTTTCAGGTCAAAATTCCTTTTCAGTCAAAAGTTATGGCCAAAACAGTACCAACTAGGGGTAAAATGGTCAATTAAAAATTGGGAAAAATCATGAACATGGGAAATGACCCCAATAGTCGTCTCCCAAAGTTACATGACCATACGACTTCGTTTGTGAAAGAAATAAATATTCTACGATCCTATGATGCGTAGAATACGGGTCGTTACAATAAATATAAATTATATGAACATATTTATAAAATTATAAAGTTTAAAACTATATAAATATAAAAGTATATAAATATATAAACTTATAATCTTTAAAACTGAAGTTTAAAATCTAAATTAAAATAGATAAACTTAATTAGAATTTGAATAAAATTTGAAAATAGAATCTAAAATTTGAAAATCAGAATTTGAATTTGAACCTGGAGTGATATTCAGAGTCTTACATATAAACTAGACTCTATTATTATATTTGTCTTAAACTCTTGAAATCTTGATTACTCATGAGTCTTGAATCTTCTTTGAAATTTAAATCTCTTGAATCTTTAAAACTCTAAAATTGTACAGTTTTCAGTATTAATTCATGTAATCCTACATATATGTGTGTTTGTGTGTATATATATATATTCTAGATAGAGATGTTAGTATATATTTTATAATCAATTAATATTGAAATAAGGTTGTTGTCATCAAAACTCCATTCTTCAACAATCTCCCCCTTTTTGATGATGACAACCTTAGTTTATAAAATATCATACCTGTTGATGTTGACCCTTCTAATACTCCCTTTGTCTATATGAATCCTATATATTCTACTTAAACTAAGTCTATATTTTATAATTTCTCTCCCTTTGGCATTATAAAAAAGAAATACTAAATAAACTCCCCCTAAATTTATGCCATAAATAACTATCCTATATCTATCTATCTATTCTAAAGTTATAATACTTAATTATGTACTAGTATGCATGACTACCCATAAATTCATTCTTATATAATATCTTAATTCTGTATATAACTCCCCATAAATTTATACTCTCCCTTAATCTATAATTCTCCTTATATCTATACATTTCCATAACTCCCCCTAAATTATGACTATGCTAGTCTAATAAGCTAAACAAAAGAATAATAAACTAAGATAACCAATTAATTCTTATAATCAATTCAAACAAGCATTCAGACAAACAAACAATTCAAATAATCAAGCAATTCGAACAATCAATCTAAACCATCAACCAAAGCAAAAATACATGTCTATTCAAAAACACTTCTTGAGACTTCAACTAATCCTAGAAACTATAAAACTCCCCCTTAATCTAATACAAGACTAAACCTATCCTAAACTCTAATTCCCTTAAAACTAAAATGTTTCTTTAATCTAGACTAAGAAATAACTCTAATAAGATATCCTTAAAATTATGATATAAGTTAAGTAAAGTAATTTAATCCAGACAATTAATCAATTTAAGTTTTTTGTCACAAAAAATCAATTCAAATAAATTCAAACATAAAACCAAACATTTCTTGTAACTCCTATTTATCCTAAAAACCTATAGAACTCCTATTAATCACAAATGCATAATTATATTTCTAATGCACCTATCAACCACTAATGAAATTCAACCATGTCAAACAAGTCAATCAAGTTATTCAAGTCAAACAAATCAAACAAGCTAAACAAGTCAATCAAGTCAAAGCAAATATGTTATGTATTTGATTAATAATCCTATATTTCTAAGTAGATAAAAAATCTTCATGCAATATACTTTTTATGTGTGGAGTTTAAAATTAACATGTAATGCAGTGTGTGTAGTGTATTGGTTATAATGCAGTATGACATATGTAAAGCTATATGAAGTGATATATTGAATGAAATGCAATTTGTGATGTGAATGATTTTAATTTGAGATGCACTGTAATTTATAATAATGATGTATGATATGAAATAAGATGTGTAATGATATTATGATAATAATGATTCGATGATGATATGTATTTCCGTAAAAGATGCTTAAACTAATATCTAACTACTATGCATATTATAAATTATTCGAATCAAACAAAGATAATGTTAATTTCTAGACTTAGGTTAATGATACTTATGAAAGAGATTGAAAGAATAGTATAGACAATTATTAAAAAATATATTCATGATAAGTAGTAAAATATTCAAAATAATTTTATGAGAAATATGGAGTTATATAATCTTAATAAAGTGCTTCTTTAAAAATGATATAGTAAACATTAAAGATCCTTAAAGAAATATATAATTTTAGCATATGAAGTAAACTATAACCATATATTCATAATTGTATATAAAAACTAATTTTAAAAGAACATAAAACTTAATTTATTATTTATCTTTTGATACAAATCAATTTAAAATATAAAATTTAGAATCAAAATATATTAATTTGCTAAAGAATCATTAAAAGAAATCTATAATTCTGACAAAATAATAATATTTTTTATGTGGTAATATAATTGTAAAACTACAACTTCTTATATTTAAGATATATATTCCAAATATTAAGTTAAATATACAAGTTTTATAAATCTTAATAAACCAAGAAATAAAAATTAGTATTTGGTTACAAATAATATCTATGATAATGTAACCCAAAATTGTTATGAAACTATATGAAAAATATAAGTTAAATTATGTATGTTTAAATTTCATATAAAAGATATGTAAATTTATATTTTATAATAATATAAAATGTTTAAAAATTAAATTAAATTAACTCAAGCATATATCTATGTGTTATAAATAATTTTATAAATTCAATATATATATATATATTTGAAACAAAGTATATGAAACATAAGTAGATAAACAAAATTGATAATTAATGTTTGAACAATTATTTCATATTGGAAATATGTCCTTTCAATTCTTTCAAATCCAAATCAAATAAAATTTAAATTTTGAAATAAGAAAAGATTTTAATTAGATTGGTATATTGATAAATATACTATGGTGTATTGATATATGAACCAATATTATCTAGAAACAAAAATTCTATACCTAACTAGCATAGATGTATATTCCTAAATATAATTATAGTTGTAAGGTGTACTTATTTTTGCAATCCTTTTTTCCCATTGTTATGAATCACACATTCACATCTTCCAAAATTTGATGATGAAATCTACTCTATTGCGATGGGCTCGTTTTTCTGATCAGGATAATATATTCATTTGCTGAATTTGAACACCGTATGAGAAAGATATTGAAGATTTAGTAGTTCAACCAACTTGGCGCCAACATTTTGAATTTGAATGAAAAAACGCTTCAACCATTATAAATAGGCCCAAAAGTCATGTCTCTTCACAATCATTTTTCTTCTTCTTCTCGTTTTTCACTTTCAATCAAACTTTCAAGAAGCATAACTTCTTCGTTTCTTAACGAAATTGGACGAAATCAGTAGCGAATCGAAGAGGAATGCAAGGACTACGATCTAGTAACGGTTTAGGGATGAATTTGGATGGTATTAGGGTGTAGGGCTGGCAATTAGAACTGAGAACCGAAAACCTAAACCCACCCGACAAGACCCGAACTCGAACCGAACCCGATGGGTTTAGGGTCGGGTCTAGGTGATGAAAAATATAGTTTTGACCCGATCAAACTCGAACTGAAAGACCCGACCAATCAGTGAAATATATTTATTTTTAGCGTAAATATTCAACTGAACTCGAACTGACTGGGGTCCATATTTTAGAAATGTATAATTTAGAACCGACAAAACCCGACCTGCCTAGAACCGAGACCCGTTGGGTCAGTTCCGGGTCCATCAGGTCGAGTCTAATTGCCACCACTATTAGGGTGCAGCAAGTCAAAACTGTAGGAGAGATGTAAGAGATCGTATACACAATTTTTAGTTTTGCATAGCCAACTTCAAATAGTCATGTATCACTTAATTTTGATTGGAATTTGATGATCTAAACATAAAAACGACCATGAGAACAAGAACTACAATTTGGAAAAGGATTTGGAACACAATAGTCTAACCTGTGGATGCAGTTTGAAGATAATTGTCGACAGTTTTGGTATCTTTCACTCTTTATTCACCAAAACTTCATTTGATCCTTACTTGGTCCATTCTTGACGGATTCATATGAAACCGACGGCATTACAAAGAAAATGAAGAGAAGTACAATACAAAGTTTAGTTGTAGATAAAAATCCAAAGATACAAATTTATCTGGTACCCATTTCATTGTTGATTACATTACATAAATCCATTTCTTCCTCTTGATGTCTCTTCACCAACCGTCATTATTCTTCTCTTACAAAACAAACAACTTTTCAAATAATCAAGTATCTTTTCAAATAATTAGATGACCTTTCAAAATTATCAAATAACTTTTCAAATAATCAAATGAATTTTCAAAATAACTAACTACAAAAATATCATGATGGTTTTGTAACAATCCATATATCAAAAAAAATCAAATTTTGAGAAATTTCAAAATTTTAAAATTAAATTTCAAAAATCAGATTATGAGTTTAAACTAGTGTTATAAATTCCTTCAGAATTTGCCATTTTATATTTTCAAAAATCAGATTATGAACTTTTGGAAAGACCTTGCTCCGATACTAATTGTAAGGGAATGCGGAATGGATTACATATAAATTTGAATTTGAATCTGGAGTGTTATTCAGAGTCTTACATATAAACTAGACTCTATTACTATATTTATCTTGAACTCTTGAAATCTTAATTACTCATGAGTCTTGAATCTTCTCTAAATTCTGAATCTCTTGAATCTCTAAAACTCTAAAACTGTACAGTCTTCAGTTTTAATTCATGTATACAAATCCTGCATATATATATATATATATATATTTTAGATAGAGATGTCAGTATATATTTTATATTCAATTAATATTGAAATAAGGCTGTTGTCATCAAAACTCCATTCTCCAACAGTGGCCACTAGTTTAGAACGCAGTTGGTAGGTGATATTCCACAAAATACATCTCCGTTGCAAATTGCACAACACATCCGTGTTATTATTTTGTACATCATCACTCAATGCCTGTTTTGTAAAATATCAAAGACTAAAGTTTCTTTGTAACAGATCAAAGATTAAAGTATCTTTTCAATGGCTTCTTTTACTAGTAGACTTGGATTCTTGTTAGCAGTATTGGTGGAGTAGTACAGTGCTTGCTACCCATCTATTCGGAGCTAGCTAGAGTTTCTTTAGTACAACCAAGGTCCGTTGGTGGTTATTTGACTCTTGTTCAGATAGGATTGTTGTTTCTAAGTAATTCATAACTGATACAAGCTGCAAGCATAATTGGAATACATTATATATTCATTTTGCAACTTTGGTCATGGACTTATCTTCTGGTGGATCATATTACAATGTAGAGACCGAAAATCGACAACTTAAAACCGAATGGGTCAAGGTAATTATTGTTGGTTATACGGCTCTATATGTAGTGTGTAAACAAGTCGAACTAGACTGAACGGAGGTGTGTTCTCGTCTGTCCCATAAGGGATTTGGACGGACTAGACACCATATAGCCTTGGACCAAACCTGACAATGGACTGTCATGTCCGATATAGTCTTGGATAATAGAAAAACATCGAACATTTCCAATCGGACCGAACACTGGTGTGTTATAGTCCTGTCCTATAAGAGAACCGTACATACACGGACCGGACACCATATAGCCTCGGACCAAGCCGGACAACGGACCGTCATGTCCGATATACAAATATATCTATATACTTATATACGTTTAGTAATGTGTATATAAATTTATATATTTTCAGGTGCATTGAACCTAAGAACACCAAATTATCACCGAGACAGAATTTGTTTTTCCACCAAAATGAGTTTAAGGTCTCAGACTATGATGTTGTCACGTAGACTCCTTATAGTGTTGCTGAACTTGATCACTTCTACCATTATGCACCAATTCTAGGCAATTATGGAGAGCTAGATTGCTTGTGTTTTCTTTGATTGATATTGCATTTCATCTTCTCGACCAAGTAATAAGGCAGTTTGGTCTTCCTAACATCTTCTTTTTCCTACTCCCCGTTACACCATTCCAATCCGTGGAGATGAGTATGAATCAATGATAGAATTATGGAATAATTGCTTTGCTACTGCATAAAAGGTACATAAACAATATTTATATATTATGAACATAAACAATCTTCGCTGAAAGTATACTTTGTTTACATATTAAGTATAGTTGTTAAGTATAATTTTATCGTAATCCAGTAAATAGTTTATTTGTGTTGTGGGTGGGGGGTGTGCGTGTGTGTAGTGATGCAATGCTAATAAGTTGTATACTTAGATAGAATAGATAACATAAGTCTACACATGTAATTCAATTACACAGACTTGAGGTTTAAGTTCAACTTTAACATTAACATGCCGATATACAATGATTTTTCTTATGACCTTCAACATCTCATTTCTATACTTGATTTCTTTGGGTTTTCGGATCTCGTTCATGGTGCCTTTAATTTTTGTAGACTTCAGTCATTCTAGTTGCATTTTAGGCACAAGAGGTAGCACTAATTGGTTGTCACTTAAGATCCAATATTGTTTGTCCTGGATGGGATGAAATTGTAGCACGTAAGTGGCTAGGTATTTCTCTACTGTATCAATGATGAAGCAAAGTCATGATAAGCTCTATTAGCTGCATTTGAGACTGCCAAACAAGTTTCTTTTAACATGCATATAAGATATATGTTGTAGTATTGGTATGTTGCAGGTAATGCGCCAGTGTTATCATTGATTAATATTTCGAATTCTTAGCCAAAATATTGCACAACTTTTCATTCGATCTGACTAATGTGAACGACCTTTGTACGTTTTGTAACAATCCACTTTTCAATACACTTTGAGTTGACTGCCAACCAAAATTGCACAGAAAAGCAGATAGTTAAGAGAAGGAAATTAGAAGGTGAGAGAAGAAAGAAATATTAGAATAGAAGAATATAAGAAGATCAGAGACTCACAGCGAAACGAACAAAATATAATATATCTACAATATTTTATTCAAAATAAAAACTTTATATTACAACATCAGAGTATACATATATTTCAATACAACACACAACAGAATAATACAATATCAGTAAATACGTGGGATACATCTCGACTTCAGTTCCTCTTCTGAAGCTCCAAACGAAAACTGACCTGGAAATATACTCGGCCTGACCCGGGCACATTTGAAGTAAAGCAAAATTCATTTGGATCTGACTGGAATACTTTCAATGGTAAATTCACATGACAAACAACTTGCTTAACTTTAGAAATCCTTTTTGAAAGAAAAGGATAATAGTAAGGCCAAACCACACATAAACACAGACAGTTTTTACCATACTATAACCCAAAACATTTTTGATTATCAAAATCCGGTGATATTATAATAGTGTTTATCAAATCATAAGTAAATAACCATCTAACAGAACACTTGCATCTCACGCTCTACATATTCATTATATAATCAAAAACTGCAAGACACTTATTGGAGATTGGATTTCCAAAAAGACAAGGTATGGGACCACCTTCTGATTAGTGTACTCTATAGGGGATACATTGGGTTCAACAAGAACTTCCTGTAACCCGGCCACACATGACCGACCACTCACTTAACTTGCGTGCATCAAATATTTTGTCACCCTACGATTTTATGGATCCACCGTACTTCCATGGAGATACAAAAACGAAAGAAGAACAAAAATGAATTTTCTCTAGATTGGTGACAATATACCCTGCTTCGGAATGACCCACTTACCATGCTGCCTGCCTGATTTCTGTCACTTCCCAGTTGATGAGGCTTTGAGGTCACGTTTTATCTTTCAGACAACATCTCATATCTTTGAACGCAACATCGTAAGATTCGTCAAATCACTAATTAGCATCCACAAATACACTCTAGGTGTTAAACAAGAGAGTTTCTCCACATCAAACATCGTATATTTGTAAAAAAATCAACGTACGTGATTCTTAATGAATACCCGGTCAGACATTCGTCCATACAAGTCATCTAGGAACAGGATGGACCGAAGACACTCTCCTACTGCATCCTAGGAATCACCCTATAGATCAGTAACGAATAGTCCTTGCAATCTGCAGATTTAAATCACGATAGAAGCACAATGTATCTCTTATTGCAAGTCAGAAATTATAAGTAGTTCTTCAGTTTTATGAAGATCTACGATCTTTGATTGCTCCAGCTTTATTCTTTGCAAGTTAGCTTCGAGCGCATTGTTGATTCGAAGTGGTTTTGGATCTAGTTCCCATCTCGGTCGCTTCGAAACAATACGTCAAAAGGTCCAATAAGATATTCCATTGATAGTTGGGTTTTTAACTACCAATTCTCAACAAAACAATCATCTAATTAGATTGGTTAAACAACACGATTAAGTGTATTAGCAGCTCATGACCTTTTGTTTACTTAAAACTCTTGATCGATTGCTAAATATCATTCTCTATATTCATCAAACATTTCTGTTTTCGTTACCGCGAAACATTTATCATAACTCATCACCTTAAACAATTGTATTTTTCCAAATCCTTCTTTATACTTCTTTACTTTGAATATATAATTCCACAACCCATTTCTATGTTCTTTCCTTTGGGTATTTATATAACTAAATTTCAACCATTTACTTTTGCTTCCAATTCAATAACCCTTTCCATTTATTCGAAAAAATTCATTGCCATTCACTTATTACTTAGAATAAGTGTATTTTAAACCAGACTCTTTCTTTTATTTAGAAAACAATGCTTTATGAATAACCCAATGGTATAAATAATTTCTATATTTCAAACTGGTCTAAAGTATGTAAATTTGTACATTATTTAATTTAAAGACTCAATAATTTAATTATATTCCAAATCTTGCAAATAAATTGCAAATGTTTTTCTTATGAAAATAATAAACTCATTTCAAGCTCCTTATCGTTACAAACTAATATCATCCTTCGATAATAGTGAAGTCGTTCAAGTTGGGGTATTTTATTTACCTCTCAGACCTTGATCGACAACGTTCTTATCTCGGAATAAATATAAGTTCGTAACTCAAAACTCGCCTTATCTATATCATCAAATCGGTCATATTTTCTATTTTATTTAAACTGTGGCTTTGATAAACCATAAGCTTTCTTTGGGAAAACTCGGTCGTTTACGACCGTTTTTACTTAACATAAATCTTCCGCCTTAACTTCGTTATACAAATTCCATATATTTTTGGAATTATATTGCAACAACCCGTTTATCACATATTTTACGCAAAATCCTTTTAACGTCATATTATAAAATTAAGTTCTTGGATTTTATATCCAAAAATCCCTTTTTATCAACTACTTTATCAAAAATCATTAACGTCTTTATTATATAATTATTCAAAAATTCTTTTACAAAAACCAAGTTATATATATCAATTTATTTTCAACTTCTACTTTTGTATATATAATATAAATAAAACTCTATCTCAGTTATAAAATAATTTTATAACTCTCAAATATGTCAATTTGCTTGATGCCAAATCAACATTTTAGCAAAACGGTGGATTTTAGGCCATTTGCTGCCAATCCCTCAACAATGCTATTTATTGATTAAAATAACAACAACGTTGAATTTTAATTCAACATCAACATCCAAACATGTTTTTAATTTCAATGAGTTCCAAACACTTCATATATAAATAATATAAAAGAGATAACACATATTATATTTGAGGAGTTCGCTTGGACCCCTCCAACCTGTTCTTTCCTACATCAACATTTATTATAATAATTGATAATGATATATGAACAAATTTTTAAAACACATCATCCAATACAACATAATATAAATGTCGATAATCGTTAAACAACCAATAAGCAACCAAGGCATCCAATCATCCAATTATCACTATCAACGATTTATTTATATTTTTATATGAATTTAACGCATCATAGAATTCCAAAAAAGTGTGAGAGTTAACTCATTTTTATCTTTGATGGTTGATACATGTGTTATTTCATTTAATTTTAAACTAGCATTTAAAATTAACTGAAAAGCCAGTTGCTTCCAATCTCTTTCAAACTTGCTCATCAACGTAGCACTCATTGTCACGATCCCGATAGATCCAGTTTCGTTAGATTCTAATGACGTATGAGAGAGATATATGCGTTTTGAGATTTAATTAAATTTAAAATAGTTTATAATTAAATAACTTTACTAGTTATATTCCTACTCACCTTTAATTTGTATTTAGGCATACTTAAGCCTTCTTCTCTCCTGTTTACACTGGTCCAGTGATAACTTCTGAAACACCCCACCTCTATTAAGGTCACTCACAAAGGGAATGCCTTAACTTCGGTGGAGGTTTATAAGTAAAAGTCACAGATAAAACACAAGACAAATATAAACACATATATATAAGCAGCGGAAAACAAACAGACTTTCATTTCATAAATACGTGTTCATACAAAACATTTCCATAACTGTCTCACAATAACTTTCAAAACATTACATCATCATTTCTGTCTTGATTATTAAATAAAGAAGCATAAAACATAATTAAAGCGGCATAAATCCCCATAGAACGTGTCCAAAAGCCATATCCAAGGAAAGAGAGTCCAAACCATACATCTACTATCTTAAAGCTTGCAAAGAGTCTGACTAAGCCGGGTTGTTTCCTCCCTGTGGACAGGGGGGAACGATAGAAAAGAAGACGAAAGAAAAATAGAGTCAGGCATAAAGCCTGGTAAGTCTAGAGACTCTTCAGTATGAGAATAAGAAAAAGGGCATGATAGGTATAAACTGGAAATAGGAAATTATCATAAACTAAGATAAAGCAGTTTTGAACCAAATATACTATCGCACCCCACACTATATCTCTGCACCTACTTGTATCTTTTTTTTGATTGGCACCCCATGATCGGGGTGAAGTGATCCCCTTTCTAAAGATCGGCTCTTACTCGCAAAATCATATGTGTCATACGGCCCCCAATGATTGTAGATACCTATGCTGGTCCCACCATGGGGTGTATCAAGTCCCATGGTGGTGGCCCGACACAATTCTAGAATGCATAGTGTACACTTTTGGTGCCCCGTGCTCTGTTTGTCTGCTCCGAAGTATGTGCACGCCCGCACTCCGTTAGAACCCACATTGCTGCACCAACCGCCGTGCCTTTGACTGCTTACAATCAGCCCAGTAATCGTACCCTATCCAGCCTAGTTTCAGGGCACCATGATACCTAATTGGGTTACTGCTGAAATGGGTCCCCGTTACCAGGGTTTTCTAGTCAAACATGTTAAGTGGTTAAGTGTCTTTATTAACCTAAACCCACCCATCAGTTTAATTAACATGTTGAATTGGATAAGTGTTTTAGTTAACTTAACCCTACCATCCTCATTATAGCTTTAATTTGTTCATTAAAGCACCGACCACTCACATTAGACATGTATTGTTGCGGTTACTGGACAGCCAGTCGGTTCCGGGCAGGTTTACACCGCAACTCAGTCTAACCTCGGGTCCTTATTGGGCCTAATGCCTTAACCTCCCTTATTGGATAGGTATTGTTGTAATTACTGGACAACCGGGCCGGTCCGGACAGGTTTACATCATAACTCAATCCAACCTCGGGTTAAGCATATTCGTATTTTCTAAATTTACGTATTTGTCTCTTTTACTTGTTATATGTAAATGTTATGGCCCTTTTTCCAAGTTTGTTATCTTTTTAGGCATGGCGATTCATACCATTAAAATGTCACCAATTATTGGCATGTGCCAAAAATGCCAACACATATATTTTTCATGTTTAACCCCAACAATATTTCCCCCATTTGTACGTTCGCAAGATTACAATGAATGTTAGGCTAGATATTTCAGCCCAACTTATAAACATAGAAGGGTGTTAGCCTGCTTTGTGACCAGGCTACCCAAAGCAAAGATCACGTTGACACACCTCTCGGTAAATGCTGTCTGATATGGAATCTCTGGATAACATCGCTCTCTGGCATTGGAAGCATCGTCAGAAGACACAAGGCAGTTTGGTCAAAATCACAACATCAGTATAAACTGGCCCGAAACCCCTATCAAATGACCTCATTTGGATCTATTCACCTCATATACTCGTAGCCCTTTGAATTAGATTCAGTTTGAGCTTTGGTTTGGCTCAATCGGACTTACGGTTTGAAAGTTACGCCCATTTCCGTGAACGAGTGTAAGCTGGCATATGACTGCGATCCGATCCGCTCTTGCCTACGCGATCCGATCCTCCCTTGCCTATGCGATCCGATCCGCCCTTGCCTACGCGATCCGATCCGACCCATGACCGCGATCCGATCCGCCCTTGCCTACGCGATCCGATCCGACCCATGACCGCGATCCGACCTTCGGACCTGTTCAAACGCAGCTTGTTTTGACCTATTCTCAAGGCTACTGGCTCTCCTATTTTTCTGGATCGCCTGCCACGTACCCCATCACAAACCAGTCCTCCCAGGAGCTTTCCTACAACTATAAATACACCTTTAGAAGGCATTTTCAGGGGACTTTTGGCATCTCCTCATCCATGGCTGCCATGGCCAACACTTCTCCATGAATAACCACTATCTTCCTCAATAAATTCAATGGATTCGGAGAGAATTATTCATTGAATTCAAGTGATTGAAAGACAATATTCATTGTAATTGTAATCTATGAGTGAAATGAGAAAATATGAAGTGGACGTAGGCTCGTTAACGCCGAACCACTATAAAAATCTCGTTGTCTTGCTTTTTTCTCTATTTTTCAGTTATTTCTTCATATCCTATGCTCAAAATACGACGATTTGGGTGTTAGGACCATTTTTTGGTCTAACAAAGGGAAAGCCAAGAACATGATATATTCTAAATAACATAAAGGGTGTGTGACATATGAACTTGCAAATTTTCGATCTAATTAGCATAAATCATGGGTTTCAACTTGTCTTGTGAACTGCATTCAAATGAGAATCTAATTAAATAGGTGTCACATGAAATGGCATAATTTAGACTTGCATAAAACATAAGCCTAAACATATTTTTATCTAGGCATAACTTCAAACACAAACTAGCATGTGACAAAGTTATTACATGTCCATAAAAATGTCTATTTTTGACATTAACCCAAAAGTGTGAATTAGATCAAATCACGTATCCTAACATGAAACTTGTAATAATCGTGCGAAACTAAATGGTACTTGGCATGGACCCAATTACAAACTTGCAAAGAACATAAGAACATATACATGGGATTTGATCATGTAGGCATAATGGTCTTAACATAGAACATGTGTATATGAGCCTTAACTTGGACTTAGAAAAATTGTATGCAACCTATATTAAACATATAAACATATAGGTGTAAATTTAACATTAACCATATACTTATACGTGATGTTGCTTTCATTCTAATATAAAATAGGATCAACACCAAGTCAATTATACCATAAACATCCCAATATCATTCACAATACAATCATTTCTGAGTTCTGAATTTGCAATGCTTTCCTTTGGGTAGATAAACGTTGTTTGTATCTTGATTTTACTTTAGTTTTGCTCGTTTGTATGCTTTCTCTAACTAACGGCCACTCTTTGTTTCTTCCCGGCAGCATGACAACTCTAGTTCTATTTTATTTGTGTGAATTTAGGTTGAGTGTTGGGTTGTATTTATAGAATTTCAGATTGATTTGAGCCGTCAGATGATCATAGAGTGAATCCAGACCATACACACCAAGATGAGCCAATCAGAAAGTGACAAATCAGCCCTAGTGACACACCAGAGCTTAGGAATTCGACCAGAACCCGACTAGGCCAGCCAAGGCCTGACCAGGTCGACCGGGCAGGTCGACCCCCAGGTCGACCCCCTGGTCGACTTGGTTCCTGGGCGGGAATTTTCCCGCCCAGCCCAGTTTGGGTCAGTTTTTCGAATTTTTGAACTGAATTTGAACCATTTGAATTTTAAATTGAATTCTGAAACTTTGGAAGGTCATAACTCCTTTATACGGAGTCCGATTTATGCAAACTCGGACTCTATCTCAAGCAGAATTACGAGACGAACAAATGGCGTAACCCATTTCCCTTAATTCTTTCATGTTGAATTAAGTATACTTTAATTTGTTAAATTAATGTTAACTGAAAATTCGGGGTGTTACATTCTCCCCTCCTTAAAGGATTTCGTCCCCGAAATTTTCAAGTCTGGAAGAACGTATATCCTAACATCTAATCGTCCATCTACTCAACCAACAAACACAGGCATCCATTGTCCTTAAAAGACTGCTAATGGTTCGTGATCATATGCATAGTGTATGTACATGTCCTTATCTAATGCAAAATTAGGCGGTCTGCTGATTCAGTTGACCTCCTTAATGCAAATCATGTAAGTGTCATGAATCCATTATATATGTAAATTTTTCCTTACTCATAATTCTACATGAGTGCGCAACCATTCATACAAATGCGACATCCATATGACAACATATCAAGTTTCAACTACATACAAATATGAATACATATATGCATATGCAATATGGAAGTGACTAAGCCGATCTAATACCTAGGATGTGTGTGTATATGCATCCATGAGCAACCACTAGCAATCACTTGCAGCCATCAACCATAACATGTTTCAAATGCATGTTTACATCCATTAGTTTCTACCTAAGGAGTTAGGAGAAAAAGGACCGAGAAGATACACTAAAAGGTAGATAAGTATAAACTTATGGAAAAAGAGAGGTCAAAGATGTATCCTCAAAAAGAAAAGGATAGGCAACGCATATTTTGTCCTCAGTTTCCCAAGTCGCGTCTTCCTAGGCATCGCTCCATTGAACATTAACAAGCTTGACTTCGCGGTTGCGTTGCTTTTTGATTTCAATTCCTACGATTCGAGTTGGAACTCTCCTCACAGTTGTTTCCCATTCTATCTCAACTTCTTCTAGAATGCTTGGCTCCACCACTTCCGCAGACTCATGTAAATATTTTCGGAGATGAGAAACGTGAAAGACATTGTGAATTCCAGCCAACCTTTCGGGCAGCTCTACTCTATAAGCCGTCTTCCCAATCTTCTCGATGATAGGTAACGGTCCTACAAATCTTGGTGCTAGCATTCCTGCGGATCCAAAGCGAACGACGTTCCTTAAAGGAGATACCTTAAGGATAACCCTGTCCCCAACCTCAAACTCAAGGTCGGTCCTTCTTTTTTCTACGTATGATTTCTGTCTATCTTGGACAGTCTTCATTCTCCTTCGTATCAAGTCCACTTTTTCTGAAGTCTCTCTAATCATGTCTGGCCCAAGTATGAGCTTATCTGTAGACTCCCACCAGCAAGTTGGTGATCGGCACGGTCTTCCATACAAAGCTTCGAAGGGCGCCATGCCGATGGTGGCTTGGTAGCTGTTGTTGTAGGCGAATTCCACTAAAGGAAGATGATCCTCCCACGTCCCTCCAAAGTCAAGAATGCACAGTCTCAAAAGATCTTCTAATACTCTATTCACCCTTTCTGTCTAACCATCAGTTTGGGGGTGATAGGCCGTGCTCAAGCATAACTGTGTGCCTACAGCTTCTTGCAGACTCTGCCAAAACTCGCTTGTAAAGATATGATCTCGTTCACTCACTATGCTTAAGGGTATTCCATGGAGTCGAACTATTTCCTTGAGATAAAGAGATGCTAGAGATGAGGCAGTCCTTCTACTCTTGACAGGTATAAAGTTGCCACTTTTTGTGAGCCTGTCCGCTATTACCCAAATGCTAGTATTTCCCCTTCTTGACCTAGGCAACCCATCAATGAAGTCCATTGAAATGCTATCCCACTTCCATTGCGGGACTTCTAGAGGATGAAGCAGTCCTCCAGGCTTCTTTTGTTCCGCCTTGACCTGTTTGCTTATCATGCACTTAGAAACGAAATCTGCCACGTCCTTCTTCATGCCGTTCCAAAAGAAAACTCTCTTTACGTCTTTGTACATCTTGTCTCCACCTGGATGTATTGTAATCTTGGAATGGTGTGCTTCCTCAAGAACCATCTTTACCAAATCCCTTGCCTGTAGGACACATAGTCTTCCATCTCGTCTCAACCAGCCCCTGGCATCCATGGAGTATCTATTGAGGTGACTAGAAGACTCACCCGTGGTTAATTTTTCCATTACTTCGGCTAGCTGAGGGTCTTCTCTTTGCGCGGCCCCGACTAAGTCTAATAGAGTTGATCACACTTCTAATGTTGCTAGCAGGCCGGGTACAAAGTCAGTGGAGGGTCTGAAATTAAAGCTTGCTGTGAACTCCAAGCTTTGCCTTTCCACAAAGAGAGCGCTTAAGGTTAGCTTCTTTCTGCTTAAGGCGTCTGCTACTGCATTGCCCTTGCCAGGCGTGTAGGAAATCTCAAAATCGTACGAGGCAAGAAACTCCATCCACCTTTGCTGCCTCAAGTTGAGATCTTTCTGCGATAATAGGTATTTCAACGATTTATGGTCAGTATACAGTTCAAATTTCTCACCTAGAAGATACGCGCCAAGACTTAAGCGCAAAAACGATGGCTGCCAACTCTTGGTCGTGGGTCGGGTAGTTTTTCTCATGTACTTTCAACTGTCTTCCACCATAAGCCACTACCTTCCCTTCTTTCATCAGAACAGTGCCTAGTCCCGTTCCGCATGCTTCTGTGTATAATGTGAACATCTTGCTTCCATCAGGCAATGTCAGAACTGGGGCTGTTGTAAGAGCCTTTTACAAGCGTTGGAAAGCAATATCACTATCCAAATCCCAAGCGAATGCTAGATTCTTCTTTTTTAGCCTTGTGAGCGGAGCTGAAATTTTCGTGAAATCCCTAATGAACTTTCGGTAAAAACCTTCTAGCCCGAGAAAGCTTCGGATTTCGGTTGCATTTCTTGGTGCCTTCCAATCTTGCACCGCCACCACTTTCGCGGGGTCCAAAGCTAACCCCTCTTTGGACACTACATGTCCAAGAAACCTTACTTCTTCTCTCCAGAAGTGGCACTTGGAGAATTTTGCTTTTAGCTGATGTGCACGGAGAGTATCCATGATTTCCTTTAAATGTTGAGCATGCTCTTCCTCATCCTTTGAGAAGATCAAGATATCGTCTACAAAGACAACCACAAACTTACTGAGGAATTCTCTGAACACCCTGCTCATTAGGTCTACGAAATAAGCGGGTGCGTTTGTCAAGCCGAAAGGCATGACAAGCCACTCGAAGAAACCATCTAGGGTTCTGAATGTCGTCTTATCAATGCTATCTTCAGCTACCCTTAGCTGATGGAACCCAGTAGCCAGACCAAGTTGGGAGAAAACCGACGCACCTACAAGCTGATCAAACAAATCGTCTATTCTGGGAAGCAGGTGTCTATTCTTCTTAGTCAGCTTGTTTAGCTCCCTATAGTCCACACAAAGACGTAATGAGCCATCTGCTTTGGTGGCGAACACCACTGGAGCACCCCATTCCGAGATACTCCGCCTTATAAACCCCTTCTCGAGAAGCTCCCTAACTTGCTTACTGAGCTCCTTTCCCTCCATTGGAGCCATGTGTCTAACAGGTAAAGCTACGGGCTTTGCATTATCAACAAGATATATGCGGAAGTCTATTTCCTGCCTCGGAGGTAAGCACTTCACCTCCTCAAAGACATCCGGGTATTCATGGACCACTCTCAACAGAAGCATCAAGCGACTCTAGATAACTAAGCATAACAGCATTCAAGGGATTACAAGAAATTTCTAGAGTGTTACTGAGCCGAGTCAAGAGTCTAACCACTCTCTTCTCACAATCAAGAATGGCACCATTACTGGATAACCAGTCCATGCCTAAGATCAATCCATATCCCGAGAAACCCAAAACAAAGGCACTACATCTAAACTCAACGCTTAGAATAGAGATTTTCAAATCCAATCAAACCATTGACAAATAAGGTGAGCCCCCAATTGGATTTGAAACAACCAAGGGATCTTCTACCATACTAGTGTCTAGGTGCAGAGATTCTACTAAAGCAGATGAAATAAAGGAGTGTGATGCGACAGAATCAAAGAGAGTGCGAACTGGATGATCATAGAGATAAATTAAGCTTTCTACAGAAATATTTCTACCTTGTTCCTGCGGATGTGCCACCAGCGCGTGAACCTGTCCCCCTGAAGTGGATCCAGTCTTCTGTCCCTGCCCCCGCTTCTTTGGGCAGTCCTTAGCCATGTGTCCAGTCTCGCCGCAATGGAAACAACCACCATTCATCTTTGCCTTCTTCTTTCTGCAGTCTTTTGCTATATGTCCAACAATGCCACAGAAATTACACTTTCTCTTTTCACGGAATTTGTTGTTCTTCCCGCCCTTCTTGAAGTCTATTTTCTTAGCCTGTAAACCCTCTTTCTTTTCTTGAGGCACTTCCACCTTTGCCTCTTTCTTGCCTTTATCTTCCTCGTGTAGTAGCGCCATGTCCACCAAGCTTTCATAAGTCGCTCCCATGGGTATATCGGTTATAGCAAGGCTGTGTAGAGGCACATTCAGACCTTTGATGAAGCGAAGGCCCTTCTTGTGTTGGATGTTTACTAAATCCAGCCCAAACCTGGCCAGTGGTTAAACTGATTGACGTACTCCTTGATCATCATGCTTCCTTGTTTAAGAGTTAGGAACTTCTCCATCTGCAGGCTTCTTTCAGCTTGGGAGAGGAATTTCATCTCAAACCTCATCCTGAAATCTTCCCAAGTTTCCACTGGCCTCTCAGCACAGGTAACTTCCCACCAATAAGAAGCTTCGTTTTTAAGCAACCTCACTGCTAACTGCATCTTTTACCTGTCGTCACTTCGAAGATGACGAACAAATCTTCGGTCTCCTTCAGCCAGTTCCTTGCTACCACAAAGGATTCAGTTCCATAAAAGTCCCTTCCACCCATAGCCTTGAAGACTCTACACACCTTAGCGAAAGCATTTCCACATGGAGGAGGAACCGCTACCACTGTGGGAGGATGAATGTCTGCTGGGCCTGCACCATTGGCCCTAGCCTCTAGGTACCTTCGGAACCAGCCAGGTATCGGTACCCCTTCTAGAAGGTTAAGATCTCCAGACATGCTAAAACAAAAAGGGAAGAATCAAGACAAAAGAATAGAGAGATAGTGCATATGGCTTTGGGGAATTATGCCTTTTAAAAACAATGTTTTTTCTTGGAAAAAATGCTTCTTTAAACTTCTTTTTGAAAATAGTTTCAAAAATCTTTATCTAATCGGGTAAACATGTGCTCTGATACCAAGAGAAACACCCCCCTCTATTAAGGTCACTCACAAAGGGAATGCCTTAACTTCAGTGGAGGTTTATAAGTAAAAGTCACAGATAAACACAAGACAGATATAAACACATATATATAAGCAGTGGAAAACAAACAGACTTTCATTTCATAAATACGTGTTCATACAAAACATTTCCATAATTGTCTCACAATAACTTTCAAAACATTACATCATCATTTCTGTCTTGATTATTAAATAAAGAAGCATAAAAAATAATTAAAGCAGCATAAATCCCCATAGAACGTGTCCAAAAGCCATAGCCAAGGAAAGAGAGTCCAAACCATACATCTACTATCTTGAAGCTAGCAAAGAGTCTGACTAAGCCGGGTTGTTTCCTCCCTGTGGACCGAGGGGAGGGGGACGGAAGAAAAGAAGACGAAAGAAAAATAGAGTCAGACATAAAGCCTGGTAAGTCTAGTGACTCTTCAGTATGAGAATAAGAAAAAGGGCATGATAGGTATAAACTGGAAACAGGAAATTATCATAAACTAAAATAAAGCAGTTTTGAACCAAATATACTATCGCACCCCACACTATATCTCTGCACCTACTTGTATCTTTTTTTCGATTGGCACCCCATGATCAGGGTGAAGTGATCCCCTTTCTAAAGATCGGCTCCTACTCGCAAAATCATATGTGTCATACGACCCTCAATGATTGTAGATACCTATGTTGGTCCCACCATGGGGTGTATCAAGTCTCATGGTGGCGGCCCGACACAATTCTAGAATGCACAGTGTATACTGCTGGTGCCCTGTTTGTCTGCTCCGAAGTGTGTGCACGCCCGCACTCCGTTAGAACCCACACTGCTGCACCAACCGCCATCGCCATTGACCGCTTACAATCAGCCTAGTAATTGTGCCCCACCCTGCCTAGTTTCAGGGTAACATGATACCTAATTGGGTTACTGCTAAATGAGTCCCCGTTACTAGGGTTTTCTAGTCAAACATGTTAAGTGGTTAAGTGTCTGTATTAACCTAACCCCACCCATCAGTTTAATTAACATGTTGAATTGGTTAAGTGTTTTAGTTAACTTAACCCTACCATCCTCATTCTAGCTTTAATCTATTCATTAAAGCACCGACCACTCACATTAGATAGGTATTGTTGCGGTTACTGGACAGCCGGTCGGTTCTGGGCAGGTTTACACCGCAACTCAGTCTAACCTCGGGTCCTTATTGGGCTTAATGCCTTAACCTCACACATTGGATAGGTATTGTTGTGATTACTGGACAACTGGGCGGGTCCGGGCCGGTTTACATCCTAACTCAATCCAATGTCGGGTTAAGCATATTCGTATTTTCTAAATTTACATATTTGTCTCTTTTACTTGTTATATGTAAATGTTATGGCCCATTTTCCAAGCTCGTTATCTTTTTAGGCATGGCAATTCATACCATTCAAATGTCACCAATTATTGGCATGTGCCAAACATGCCAACACATATATTTTTCATGTTTAACCCCAACGATATTTCCCCCGTTTGTATGTTCGTAAGATTATAATGAATGTTAGGCTGGATATTTCAACCCAACTTATAAACATAGAAGGGAAAGCCAAGAACATGAAATATTCTAAATAACATAAAGGGTGTGTGACATATGAACTTGCAACTTTGCGTCTAATTAACATAAATCATGGGTTTCAACTTGTCATGTGAACTTGCATTCAAATGAGAATCTAATTAATTAGGTGTCACATGAAATGGCATAATTTAGACTTGCATAAAACATAAGCCTAAACATATTTTTATCTAGGCATAACTTCAAACACAAACTAGCATGTGACAAAGTTATTACATGTCCATAAAAATGTCTATTTTTGACATTAACCCAAAAGTGTGAATTAGATCAAATCATGTATCCTAACATGAAACTTGTAATAATCGTGTGAAACTAAATGGTACTTGGCATGGACCCAATTACAAACTTGCAAAGAACATAAGAACATACACATGGTGTAACGACCCGCGTTTTTCAATGATATAATTAATTTATTTAATTATTTAAAATAGTGGATTAGAAATTTAAATGGTCGTTGAATTAAATTTTAGTGAATATTTAATTAAAATAAATAATATAATAATATATTTAATTTCTGAAATAATTAGAAATAGTGGAATTCACAAGATATTGTGAATTGGATCATCTGTGATATTTAATTCAGTTTACAATTGAATTAGAATAACGAATATATTATTCAAACGACAGTTGAATGTATAGTTATAATATAATTATAATCAAGCTCGAAATGGCATGACAGTTCGCTATTTGGCGATTTGAACTTCAACTGAGTGTACAGGATTCGTTTTAAATCGGATTTCTGTGAAACAAGAAACGTTCGGAGCTGGTGAAGTATATTTTTCTAGTGGAAGAGAAAAATCGGAATTTCGTCGTGCAAATTTTTATATATGTCCAAAACAAATTTTCGAAAAGTCGCTATGGAATTCCTTTATAAATTATATTGATTTATTTATATTTTAAAATGGATCTTTGAATATAAATCGAATATCGATGTAACACTGGATTTGAAATATTGAGTTATAAATCCCAGTGTAGTAGTATGATATCATGTTGTGTATATATATACGATAATATTTATTTTTAAATATTAAATTTAAATGTTTTTAAATATATTTATATATTTAAATGGGTTATTTAGAGCTTTAAAAATAGCCAGTTTTGCAAATGACCTCAGAATTCGACGAAACTAATTTTGTTGGATCCGCAACATCAAATTATTGTTTGATTCCAAGTTATGTGATTTTTAGAGTCAGTGTGTGGCCGTACGGATTTTTAAAGTGAAAAACAGTCAGTATTTCGACGGTTAAAAATACGCTGTGTGAGCAAACGAAGTCGGAATTCGACGAAACTAGTTTCGTTGGGACCGTAATGTCAAACAGTAGCTACGTGTCCATTTTCGTGATTTTTGGGGGTCATGTGTGATCATAGGAATTTTAGAGGACACAGAAAATTAGCGTTTGCTTAAAATAAAATAAAATAATCGAATAAAAAAATAATAAACCTACCTTATATAATACCCTTTACCATCCTTAACCCTAAACTTCTTCATACGGTAGTCAAATGCGCCGCCACCATTTTCTATTCACAGTAAACCAAACCATCTTTCAAAAATCAAAATATATAGAAATAAATTTCTAAAAATCCCAAAGCTTATATATTATTGATCCTGGAAAGTTCCTCTTCGATCTGGTATGGGTTTTGGTTGGTGCGACGGTCCTTGGTGGTTTTCAACAATGACGCAGTCGACCTAGGGCTGAGCAACGGCGATGATGGGGAGGAGTTGGGTCAAACGGAGGTTGGAGGGTTGTTCAGTGGGTGGAGGCGCACCTGTCAGAGGAGTTTGGCGGACTCCGGTGCAGTCTGATGTCGCATCGATTCATTAAGGTGCAGCAGGTATCGTGGACTCGCGGTTCTTCAAGGGGCGACAGGGTGAAGTTTATGGTGGTGAGGACGGAGAGGAGATGAAGAGGAGATGAACGGTGGTGAGCTTGAGTGATTTAGTGGAGGAACGATTGAGATTGGGGAGGTCAACGTGATCGAAATGGGGACTTCAAAATGAGCAGGTCATGGCAAGAAATTGGGGAAGACAAAGATGTCGGGTTGGGTTTTCAAGTGGGCTTGGGCCGGGGTCTTAAGGTTTGGACCAACAATTCAAATTTTAAATATATAATTTAGTTTTAATAACATGTATAACTTATGATGAGAATAACTTTATCATACGATATCAGATTGACGAACCGTAAGTTGCGTTGGGATCGTATAGACGAGCGCTACCTAACGGAACCGACCGAGAGTGAATTAGAGCTCGTTTGGATTTATGGTGAAATTAAACGCCAGAATCAAATCAATGACCAATTATCGTTATATAATGATAATCGTCCAATGTGAGTAAAACTCACAACTCTTCCTAGTTATATTTTTATAACGTACTTTTATAACCGATAGATAATGGTTATTTGCTGTGTGTTGGCTGTTTTGGTTGAACTGCTAATCAGTTGATTGAAAATATAGATAACGATATAAATAGAAATCGTTAATCAAATATTGATTCTGTTTAGCAGAATATGTCATAGTAAAATGAAATTGATGTTAATTTTATTGTTTAACATCTGTGGTTGCAGGGAAACAGGTCGGAGGGACCCAACTGGGTTCCTCAACATTTATTTTATTGTTTTTCATATATTGTGTTATATGATGTGATATGAAATCTGTTGTTGATTTTATATGTTGAAATGATACCGATTATTATTGTATGGTATGTTAAATACCATAAGGAAATACTTGAAAAGTGACTAGAATTGTATAAAAGGAGAATTTTACATTTGAAAGGGTTAGACCCGTGCTTCGCACATGGGTAAAACATGTTATGAATGTAAAGCAAAAGTTTTAAATAGAATCTGTTTTAACAAATCAAGTAAGAAGATAAATTCATAAATAATATTTTTTAAATTAAATAAATTGTTTATCATTGGATAAATAGAATATATAAGTCTGGAGTTATATAGAGAAGTAAGAATATATTTCAACATCGATATTTGAAACTGAATAATCAGTTAGAGTTAATCGAATTAGAATTAATTGAATACTAGTTATTCAATTATAGTGGATCGAATATAGTTACTTGAGATAGAGTTAGTCAAACATAGTTATTTAGGATGTGTTGCCATTTCGTACGACTGCTAGCGTAATTCGCATGGCTGCAGATAGCCTATGGTGGTCGGATGTTTCCTGAGGGAATCAGGCGTAACCATTGTGGTCGCTGCGATCTAGAGCCAAGCGAATGGATTTAAATCGATTATTAGCTATTCGAAATAAAGTTAAAACAGACATAGTTATTCGAATATAAATTAATCGAATATTAGTTATTAGATAGGAGTGAAATAAGTGAGTTAAATAAGTTGAGTTAGATAAGTTGAGTTAATCAAGTAAGTTAATCAAGTTGAGTTAGCCAAGATGAGTTAATCAAACCGAGTCAATCCAAAGGAGTTATTCGAAATAGTTTATTCGAATAGAATTAAACGAATTAATCGAATATAGTTTATTCGAAAGGAGATTTATCGAATGTAAATCATTCGTAGAAAGTTGATCGAATGTAAATCATTCGTAGAGAGATTATCGAATATAGTTATTCGAAGAAAGAGTTATCGAATATAGTTATTCAAAAAAGAGTTATCGAATAGAGATTATTAGGAAAAGAGAATTATATGTTGAATTCGATTATATCGAATTAGGGAAAGTTCTATTTAATTTCCATCTTTAAATCAAGATGTATATTATTATTCAATTAGTTATTTGTTATTTATTCAAAATAAGGAATAAGAATTTTATTTAAGTTATTTTATTTCGAAAGCATGGGATTATAACACCATCGTTATAGTCAAACGATTTGGTAAAAGAAGTAGATTCATAAATAGAATCTGAGTTACGTAAGAAAGTGTTAAAGGTTTAAAAGGTAAATTTTGTCTATTTCGAGGTTAGAAATGTTGTTCAGTTAAGGTCTGAGAGGTAATTATACCCCAACTTGATTGACTTCGTTTTTAACTAAGGAATGGTAAGGATTCGATAGTGAAGATTGATTTAGAGAATTTTGTTAATGAGTGTAATGGTTTAAATTGGCTTAGTGATGTTTTATTTAACATCTGCTTAAAATCAAATGAATACATTTTGGAAAAAATTTCTAAATATAATCAGAGATATTTTCTAATTATAGAAAATGAAATGTTGATGAGAAAAAATACTGGAATGACAGCAATACGTGAAACAAAGATGGAAATGTTTTCCAATGATTGATGACGTATATTTCATAAATTTAGGAAATAAGAAATGTTGAGTATATAGAAAGGGAAAATGGAAAAATTAATGATAATTTAATTAAAAGAAATAAACCTTTGAATGATGATTGATTGATAGAATTTCCATCTGGAAATAATATCGTTGTTTGCACACCTGTTTTTCTTTGATAGTTAAATCACCGACTATCGAAGTTTTTGACCATTTTTCCTTCGTCAATACGGAGAGACCGGGATAAGATATATTATCTGAATACCACTCTGTATGGACGTTAGCTTTGCGATCAAATATTGAAGACGGAGTTATGTAAGGGCTATCCTGTTTACAGAATAGTGCCTTCGGTTTGTCCAGTCCCAGGACAAACGTGAATGGACGAATGTCCGACAAAGTATATCTAACGGATCACGTAAGTTGATCTCTTCAAACGTACTTACGTTTGGTGGCGGAGGAATTCGTTTCTCTTAGCTTTATACCCATGGTATTTTTGGAGAAATCAGTTTGTGATTTGACGGGTATGACGATGTGGCATTCAATTGAATGTATGATCTGTCAAAGATACGTTATGACCTCAAGCCTCATCAACCGGGAAATGACAGAAATCAGGCAGGCAACATGGCTAAGTGGGTCGCTCCCATTAGGGTGTATATCACCTATCTAGAGAAAATCCATTTCATTCTTTTAACTATTATCGATGCCGTCCCTTTTCGGGAAACGGTAGGGTAGCTCCCAACCGTTGGTGGTATACATTCGATACACTCAAGCGAAATGAGTGGTCGGTCATGTGTGGGCCGGGTTGCAAGATGTTCTTATTGAACCCAGTGTATTCGTCTCTAGAGATACACTATCGGTAGGTGGTCCCATACCTTGTCATAGTTGGAATCCAATCTCCAATAAGCGCCTGTGGTTTTGTTTGTATATTATATATGTGGAACGTGAGATGCAAGTGTTCTGCTAGATTGTTAATTACGTGTGATTAGACATTATTATAATATCTAGAGAAGTATTGATTTCGAAAGTGTTTTGGGATATCGTAAGGTAAAAACTGTCCGTGTTTATGTGTGGATCGGTCTTACGATTATCTTTTCTTTTGAAAAGGATTTTTGAAAAGTTAAACCAAATGATTTGATTTTACTCACACCAGTCCCATGACTGACCCAGAGTTTATTTTATTTTGTTTTTCCCTAAACCCTTGGGTGCCCAAATTTGTACGGGCAGTCAAGTAGTTCAGGTCTTTACAGATATACTTGGAGGAGCTTGAAGCAGGAGGCTTCAGGACTACTTAGCTGTTGTTATTTCCGCTGTGTGTAAGTGTTGTACTCTGATAGTGTTATTGTATATATATACCGTTTATTGCAAATTTATGTTATATATTATATTTTATTCGTTCTGCTGTGAGATTCGTATTACTCTAATTCTGTTCTGGGGTGATCTTCTCCTTCTTCTACTCTAATTTTCTATCTTATCTATTCTCACCCTCTAACTTCTTTCTATAAGTGATCATGTATTTCCGATGTCTGCAATATGTTGGTTTTGTGTTGATTTTCGGAGTCGAAAATCCTAGTTCGTTACACATGGGATTTAATCATGTAGGCATAATGATCCTAACATAGAACATGTGTATATGAGTCTTAACTTGGACTTAGAAAAATGTATACAACCTATATTAAACATATAGATGTAAATTCTAACATTAACCATATACTTGTACGTGATGTTGCTTTCATTCTAAATATAAAATAGGATCAACATCAAGTCAATTATACCACAAACATCCCGATATCATTCACAATACAATCACTTCAATACACAGATATGAATTAGCATCTTCGTTATACAACAGTAAAATTCCATTTCCCCTTTACATCGAATCAAGTCTTAATTTTATTCTCATCGGAAAAATCACTATACTTACAACAAACGACAAACTTGAATTCTGGCTTCCGAGTTCTGAATTTGCAATGCTTTCCTTTGGGTAGATAAACGTTGTTTGTATCTTGATTTTACTTTTGTTTTGCTCGTCTCTAAGCTTTCTCTAACTGAGGCTACTCTTAGTTTCTTCCCGACAGCATGACGACTCTAGTTCTATTTTATTTGTGTGAATTTAGGTTGAGTGTTGGGTTATATTTATAGAATTTCAGATCGATTTGAGCCGTCAGATGATCATAGAGTGAATCCAGACCATACAAACCAAGAGGAGCCGATAAGAAAGTGAAAAATCAGCCCTAGTGACACACCAGAGCTCAGGAATTCGACCAGAACCCGACCAGGCCAGCCAGGGCCTGACCAGGTCGACTGGGCAGGTCGACCCCCAGGTCGACCTGGGTACCCAGGTCGACCCCCTGGTCGACCCCCATGTCGACCCCCTGGTCGACCCCCTTGTCGACCTGGTTCCTGGGCAGGGATTTTCCTGCCCAGCCCAGTTTGGGTCTGTTTTTCGAATTTTTGAACTGAATTTGAACTGTTTGAATTTTAAATTGAATTCTGAAACTTCAGAAGGTCATAACTCCTTCATACGGAGTCCGATTTACGCAAACTCGGACTCATATCTCAAGCAGAATTCCGAGACGAACGCAATGGCATAACCCATTTCCCTTAATTCTTTCATGTTGAATTAAGTATACTTTAATTTGTTAAATTAATGTTAACTGAAAATTCAGGGTGTTACAACTTCATACTGCCGAAATTCCCAAGAAAACATTTTCTTCCATATTCCACGCAATTTCATGAAATCACTACCCTTGTTCATGTCTTTCCGAGCTCTTCCATATCTACCCCAAAAGATCACGAGCGCACGTCACATGAGATTCCTGTTCTCCAGTTCCTTCATGCAATATACAAGAACACTGCGATTTTTTCCTAGTGTCAGCACTCCTCACACGTGCCTTCCTCATCACCGAAGATACCCTCACCCAAAGTACAGCGCCGTGGCGCGCCTCCAGCACCCACGCCTCTCCCAGGCAATCGACGTCATCACACAAAAGAAAATAGCACCAATGTCTTTGAACAAAACCCGAACGCACCACCGAACGACTAATCACCTGACATATTTGAGAACTGCGCCTCACCTTGCCCCATCTACACCCTGAATCCCCATCTCTAGTTTTACTCGCGAGTTCCCACCAAGCATCGGAGCCATTCCCTCTCGAGACTTTTATATCTGTTCTCTCCTTTTTTAATAAATAATGAAGAAGCTTTCGGGTTTGCAGATTTCAAACTGAAAGGGAGAAAACAATTGCTGGGAAGGGAATAATGGAAGAAGATATGTGTATCATTATTTTTGGTATTTTAATATAGAGGAAGATGTACTTTGGTTTCTGCTCAGAAGGAGAATGGAGAAATTGAAAGTTTGTGGTTTGAGAAGAAAACGAAACAGTGTTTACATATATAAATAAATGAGAACACATGATTTTGCTGAAGAGAAGAAGGAGGCAGTTGCCTTTAAATAGAAGTGCAGTGGAACGTCGTTTTCACTGTATCATTTAGAAAAGAAAACAGACGATAGAGGATTTCAGAAAAATAGTGGGCGACTTTCCGGAAAACATGTTGATGATCAGAATAAAAATGAGATAGAATTCATGTGGGAAGGCGCAGAAATATTTAATTGATGGGACGAACGATTTTTGTAAGAAATGACCAACGATATTTTTACGAAGGCGACCGACGATATTTTTGGCGTATAATGCACGCTGTTCACAGTCGTAACGCACATGAACTCCGATCGTAATGAAATCGAAAATTACACAATAATTTAATTTTTTGGATACAATGGAACTGATACAATATACATTGGTTTTAATATAAATGAATCTATTACTAATAAATTGTTATTAACATATTTATCTAATCAGAATTTTATATGGCCTCAGATTTATAAATTTAACTTGATTTTAAACTCGACACTTTAAATTCTAAGTCCAAACGATATTCAATATATTAAAATCCATTTTATTTTATATAATAAATCATTGTAATTTATTAACGATTCCATAGCGACCATTTGAAAATATGGTTTGGACATAAAACAAACTCTATAACATGAAAATTCGATTTTTCCTTTCCATCAGAAAAATATTAACCAATAGATCCGGGCGTTTCTTTTTTCAAGGAATTCCGAATTAAATTGGATCATGTACAATCTTTTGAATTTCAGAATGTAATATTACGAACTACTACGCCGCTGCAGCTCGTTTTATAATAAAATTATAAGTTATGCGTTCTAACATCGTTTAATAAATGAATATGTTAATATAATTCAACTACAAACTGAAGTAAATATTTCTATATTGTCTAGTTTACGTTAAACAACAAATTTAACTAATTTCAATTATTTCCAAATTAAATTCATTATTATATTATTATTATATCAATATAATATTCAAAACCATTATGTTGACACACTTTTTTGTCAAAGCTGTCACACTTAAGGTATTTGCTGAGCAACGCGCTCAAGCATCAAAAAACACGAAGCAGTAGGGTCGAAGTCGCGTCGCAAACGCAAGGAGACACGAAGCCAACATCAAATGGCCTTTGTCGGGCCCAATGAACTCTTAGTCGAGCTGTGCTCCGAGCCGAAGGCGAGCCGTCAAGTGGGTCCGAGTGCAGCGCCGGTGGGGGTCCGGGGCCCCACATTCCCGGCGGCGATCGACCTACCCGGTTAGGTCGAAACTGTGGGCACCGCCCGATTCATCCGATTTTCTCTGTGTCGGAAGCTCAGATTCCTTCACTTTGGACTAGCAAAACCACAAATTCCTTCACTTCGCATTCAGGAATTTCGACTCCATCTGCAGCATGATTTTCGCCTCACACTCTATCAATTTCAAACCCCTTTAGGGTGCTCGAAATTTCGTACCCCCCTGGGTGGGGTCGAAATTTCGAACCCCTTGGTAGGGTTGAAATTTCGAACCCCACCAGTGGGATCAAAATTTCGAACCCGCCTGGGAGTGGTGCGAATTTTCTGCATATGGCTTGTTTTGGGGGTGCGAAAATTGCTCTTGTGGGTCCCGCTGCTCACCTACTCCCACCCAACCTTGCTCCTATAAATACCCCAAGCTTTGGCCTTCATTTGGAACTTCTCTCTTGGAATTTTTGGACCTTAAGAGCTCCAAACACTCATTAATGGCTTCCAACACCTCCACTATGGCCATGGAAGATGACATGGATAATTAAAACATGGCGTGCATGTTTTCCTCCAACACTTGAACATTAATAAGGATTATTATGCTACTTTTAAACTTTATGGACATGAACACCAAACTTGGATATTGCTGACCAAGTCAATGCTTTTTAACGAAGAAGAAGAACGACAATTTAATCAAAGTGTAGAACAAGCCTATATTTTGCTATTCCATTGTAACACTTTGAACTTAGCTATTGTTCGAACTTGTACAACCTTGTAATCAACCAAAAATATGATGAATAATGATTATAAAGTGGATGTAGGTGTTAGTGCCGAACCACTATAAAAGTTGTGTCTCCCCGCATTTACATACTTTACCGCTTATTTGGATAATTGTTCACACACACACATTTGGGTGTTGGCGTGAGACAATTTTTCCCATCAACACATTAATATTCAAGTTACTAAATTTCAAAGCAATATTTAAAAACATTATTTAATAAACGGCTAAAAATATGGTCCGTTACATTCCTTCCCCCTTAAAAGAATTTCCTCCTCGAAACTACTAAGACAATAAGCATGCTACAAACCCTGTAATTTTTCCAAAAATCCTATTAACTAAAAACTTCACTTCCACCTTTTAAACCATACCAGTTACTTTAATCAAAAAACCAGTTAATTCCTAAAAAAACAAACTCCAAAATTTCCAAAATGATTTGAATTTTTTCTAACATTTTAATTTTTGGAAGAATTTTGGCAGAATCTCCCCTGTTTGGAGGGACTTCTACAATATTGCAGGAACAAAATAAATCATCGACCCACACGGTCGGAAAATCTAATTCAAAACCCAAATCAAAAACCCAAAATTTATATTTTGATTTGGCGCACCTTTTAGCGAGCGTTAATGCGTGATAAGCGATAAAGTATACACGAGCTTGCCCAATTATTATGCAGCTCTAATCAAACTGCATTCATGCAACTCCAGAATTTAATCAATATTAGCTAAATTTGGCTCTGCACCTGTTCTTAACTCCAATGAAACCCATTATAATCATAATCATGCCAACTAGATTCAAACATCTATATCGTCAATTCCAACCAATTTTATATACAATCCTATTCTCACGGATTTATTTATAACCATTTCTTTACCATCCATTTATTTCATTAAATATCCATTTAGATTCATTAATCTTGGATTAATTTATTCAACTTATTTATTCCAAATTGGTTTAAATCAAGTTCTAAATCTGTATCCTTGCAATCAGCCATCCAATCCAAACAATCCATTCAAACTTATTAATTTGCACATATTTTTGTTCCCAATTTAAGTCAAATTCCTATTGATGTAAGTTAAATTTTATTTCAATATTCAATTTCAATTTCAATGTATAAGTTAAATTAAGTATTAATTTTCATTTTTCTCATTTAAAATATGAAATGTCCTTTGGTTAATTCAATCCGACCTCATAATTAAACCCATTCAAGTTAATATTGATATATTTGATTGCCATATCATAATAATCTAAAAAAATCATTATTTTATTACTTTATAGACCATATTGGGAAAAAATAATTTTATATCAAATTAAAAATGTGCGCTCTCATGTATATATACACACACATTCAAACTCAATCTAGGATATTACTAATCCAATCTCTATTGAGTTACGCCACAAAGCCAAGGTTATTCCTAAAACTTATACTCTTATACCACTTTGTAACAACCCACTTTTCCGTACACTTTGAGTTAACTAATTACACCTCTATACAATCCAAATTGCACAGAGAAGTAGATAGTTAAGAGAAAGAAATTAGAAGGTTAGAGAAGAAAAAAATATATTAGAATAGAAGAATAAGAAGAAGATCAGAGTCTCACAACAGAACAGACAAAATATAGTATATCAACAACTTTATTCAAAATAAAACTGTATATTACAACATCAGAGTATACATACATTTCGGTACAATACATAGAAAAATAATACGATACCGGTAAATACGTGGGATACGTCTCGACTTCAGCTCCTCTTCTGAAGCTCGAAAAGAAAACTAACCTGGAAATATACTCAGTTTGACCCGAGCATATTTGAAGCAAAGAAAAATTCACACGAATCAGTCTGGAATAAATTTAGTGGCAAATTCACATGACAAACAACTTGCTTAACTTTATAAATCCTTTTTGAAAGAAAAGGATAATAGTAAGACCGGCCCACCCATAAACACGGACGGTATTTACCTTACTATAATCCAAAACATTTTTGATATATCAAAATCCGGTGATATTATAATATTGTCTATCAAATCATGAATAAATAACCATCTAGTAGAACGCTTGCATCTCACGCTCTACATATTCATTATATAATCAAAATCCGCAAGGCGCTTATTGTAGATTGGATTTCCAACATGACAAGGTATGGGATCACCCGCCGATCAGTGTACTCTAAGGGGATACACTGGGGTTCAACAAGAACATCTTGCAGCCCGACCATACATGACCGACCACTCATTTAACTTGAGTGTATTGAATATACTGTTACCTTACGGCTTTATGGATCCACCGTACTTCTGCGGAGATACGGAAACGAAAGAAGAGAAAAAATGATTTTTCTCTAGATTGGTGATAATATACCCTACTTGGGAATCACCCACCTAGCCATGTATCCTGCCCGATTTCTGTCATTTTCCGGTTAATGAGGCTTTGAGGTCACGTTTTTATCTTTCAGAGAACATCTCATATCTTTGAATGCCACATTTTCAGATCTGTCAAATCACTAACTAACGTCCTCAAATACACTCTGGGTGTTAAGCAAGAGAATTTCTCCACCACTAAACTTCTTATATTTATAAAAATCAATGTACGTGATTCTTAAGGAAACACTTTGTCAGACATTCGTCCATACAAGTCATCCAAGAACAGGATGAACCGAAGGCACCATCCCACCGCATCCTAGGAATCACCCTATAGATCAGTAGCGAGTAGTCCTTGCAATCAGCAGATTTCAACCATGACAGAACCATAGTGTATCTATGTTGCAAGTCAGAGATTATAAGTAGTTCTTCCGTTTTATGAAGATCTATGGTCTTCCAATGCTCCATCTTTATTCCCTGCAAGTTAGATTTGAGCGCAATGTTGATTCGAAGTGGTTTTGGGTCTAGTTCTCATCCCAATCTCTTCGAAACAACACATCAAAAGGTCAAATAAGATATTCCATTGATAGTCGGGTTTTTAACTATCAATTCTTAACAAAACAAAGATCCAATCAGATTGGTTAAACAACACGATTACGTATATTAGCAGCTAATGTCCTTTCATTTACTTAAAACTCTTGATCAATTGTTAAAAATTATTCTCTATAATCATCAAACACTTCTGTTTTCATTACCTCGAAACATTTATTATAAGTTATCGCCTTCAACGATTGTATTTTTCCAAATCCTTCTTTATACTTCTTTACTTTGAAAATATAATTCCATAACCCATTTCTATGTTCTTTCCTTTATACATATATATAACTAAATTTCTACCAATTACTTTCTTTCCAATTCAATAACCCTTTCCATTTATTCATACAAATTCATCTCCATTCGCTTATTACTCAGAATATGTGTATTTTAAACCAAAATCTTTCATTTATTTAGAAAATAATACTATATGAATAATCCAATGGTATAAATAATTTCTATACCTCAACCTGGGCTAAACAATGTAAATTTATACATTGTTTAATTTAAAGACTCAAAAATTTAATTATATTTCAAATCTTACAAATAAATTGCAAATGTTTTTCTTATGAAAATATAAACTCAAATTAAATTCCTTATCATTACAAACTAAAATCATCCTTCGATAATAGTGAAGTCGTTCAAGTTGGGGTATTTTATTTACCTCTCAGACTTTGAGCGACAAAATTCTTACCTGAATAAATGTAAGTCTGTAACTCAAAACCCGCCTTATTTATATCATCAAATCAATCTTATTTTCTATTTTATTTAAATTTTGGTTTTTATAAACCATAAGCTTTCTTTGGGAAAACTCAGCCGGTTACGATCGTTTTTATTTAATATAAATCTTATGCCTTAACTTCGTCATACAAATTCCATATATTTTTGGAATTATATTATGACAACACGTTTATCACGTATTTTACCCAAAATCTTTTTAATGTCATATTATAAAATTAAATTCTTGGATTTTATACCCAAAAATCGCTTTTTATCAACTTCTTTATCAAAAACCATTAACATCTTTATTATATAATTATTCAAAAATTCTTTTATAAAAATCAAGTTATAAATATTGATTTATTTTCAACTTCTACCTTTATATATATATATATATATATATATTGTAATTTAAAACTCTGTCTTAGTTATAAAATAATTTTATAACTTTTAATTACATCAATTTGCTTGACGTCAAAATCAACATTTTCACAAAAAGGCGGATTTTAGGCCATTTGTTGTCCATCTCTCAATCAATATTGTTTATTGATTAAAATTACAACTACATTAAATTTCAATTCAACATCAACATCTAAACAGGTTTTTAATGTCAATGAAGTTCAAACAGTTCATATATTAATAAAATAAAACAAACAACACATATAATATTTGAGGAGTTTGGTTGGACCCCTCCAACCTGTTCTTCCCTGCATCACCATTCATTATAATAATTGATAATAATATATGAACATATTTTTAAAACACATCATCCGGTACGGCATAATATAAATGTCGATAATCGTTAAACAACCAATAAGCAACCAAGGCATACAATTATCACTATCAACGATTTATTTATATTTGTATATGAATTTAACGCATCATCGAATTCCAGAAAAGTGTTAGAGTTAACTCACCTTTATTTTTGATGGTCGATTCACATGTTATTTCATTTAATTTTAAACTAGCATTTAAAATTAAATGAGAAACTAGTTGTAACAACCCGCATTCTACGCATCGGAGGATCGTAGAATATTTATTTCTTTCCCATATGAAGTCGTATGGTCATGTAACTTTGGGAAACAACCATTAGAGTCATTTCTCATGTTCATGATTTTTGTCGATCTTTAAATGACCGTTTTGCCCCTAGCTGATCTTGTTTTGGCCATAACTTTTGACTGGAAAGGAATTTTGACCTGAAACCACTTCCATTAGATTCGTTTGATGGTTTACCTTTCCATAGAGTGGTCATAACAGCCAAACGGACTCACCATCTGGGAGATATGGTTGAAATAAGGTTTGGAAGGTGAAAAACTGCTTAACCGGGCCAAATGGAGTGATTAGCGAATGGGCCCATAACCCATTTCGGGACTAGGGTTATGGGGAGGCTGAAAGGAGTTAGAGATTCATTCCATTTCAGTTTTCTAGCCTCCACTTACCACTTAGAAACCCTAAAAATGGCCTCCAAACTCTATATCACCTCCAAATCATCTTCTAATCAAGAATTAAGCTTAGCAACATCAAATCAAGGGAGATCTACACCAAATCAACGTTAGAGCCACTGTTTAGCATCGGGATTCGCACCAAATCAGAGATTTACTTCAGATCTAAGTCTTATTTGTGGCTAAGGTGAGTGATTTGCATAGTTCCTCACTAATTAGGGCTAATTAAGGGTAAATTGTGTTAATTAGCGAATTTAAACATGATAAAATTCTGGAAAAATATTTATAAAATTCGAAATGATGTTTTAGACCTATGATATGAATTTGGGTTGATTTGGTTAAGTTTTTCTAATCATATCATTAGTTTCACCTAAACATGCTTAAGGGGAAATATGGGGTTTTGGGTAAGTTTGATCCATTTTAACCTATCATATTGATGTTTTGGTGTTTGAGGTCACTTCTACTTGTTGCTATGACTGTATGGTATGCTTTGTAATTGATTAGAATAGGTAGAATGGTCGAAAACGCCGTCGAGTGACGTAAATTGCTTGCTGGAAGAAGTGCAGGAAGGCATCCGAACCGGATCGGATCGGTAGGAGGACCTGATCCGCCCTTACACTCCACACTTCGATTCACTTGTACTTCTCGTGGCATGCATCATCTGATCCGACCCGCCTGGTGTTCTCCGACCCGATCCGCCATGGCACCCCGACCCGAACCGATGTACTTCGACGAGGCTTGGAAAGAAGAAGCCGATCCGAACCGTGGCAAACTGGAGGACCCCGACCCGAACCGGTGATGGCGACTGGACGAGGAGTCTTGATCCGATCCGCTGAGGTGAAGATGACCCGATCCGATCCAGAGAAGAAGGAGCACTTCGATCCGAACCGAACTGATGACTAGGGGTAGATCCGAACCGATCCGGTGATGACCCATAACCCGAGATGCAAAGGTAGTCCAAATGGACGTTTGAGCTCAGGATCCAGTTGGGAACCATTGAGTTCACTTCATGGTTGGGCTTTGCTGCGGGACGTGTGTAAGGAGTTGTCAACGTTCATAACTTTGATTCACCACTGAAAATGGATGATGGGCTACTTATCAGTGCAGTAGAGTCACTACGACTCAAGGGGCAAGGTGATGGTAGCAAGACTACATTATCAGTGCAGTAGAGTCATTTTGACTCGAGGGGCAAAGTGATGCGTAGTAAGACTATGAGCCAGTGCAGTGGGGTCATTATGACTCCATGGGGGCAGAGTGGACATTATAAAGGATTAGTGAGGCTATGAGCCAGTGCAGTGGGGTCATTGCGTCTCCATGGGGCAAAGTGGACATAGCAAAGGATTAGTGGCTATGTATCAGTGCATTGAAGCCATTTATGACTTCATGGGGCAAAGTGATCATAACAAGGTATGTTGGGTGAGCGAAGTGGTGGATATCGTATGCTTTATGCACTAAGTGAGAGATGTGAGGATGGTTGCTATGTTTGATTGTTTTCCATCACTATGACATGCACACCCCCACCCCCGTTATCTTTACACCATTTGAAATGACACCTTAGAGTGTTGTACAGCATGTAGTGCTAACTCTTTAGTTGCAGGTCCAGGTTCAGCTATGTTTTAGTCTACCTGTTATTGTTCTGTTTAGATGCTTATCGCTCATACCAGGCTTTATGTCTGACCCAGAGTTTTATGTCTCTTCTTATTACTCTGGGTGCTCACACGAGCAGACTAGAAACAGGTTAGCTGGTGATGCGCGAGTAGCTGATTCGGAGGCGAGCAGGAGGCTTCCACGTATGATATATAGATATTCTCCCTGTGTTGTTGGTGGTCACTACTTGGGCATTAGTAGTGTACCTCCTTTATCTTGCTTTTTTTTGAGACAGTTTGAAAAGTTGTAATAATGTTAACTTTGGATCATAAGCTGTACTTGGATTTTCCGCTGCTATGTTAGTTGTTTTCAGCTTATGCACTGTCTCACCTGTTTTATGTCAAGTATATTGTTATTATATTTTATCCTATGCGTTGTGAGACATTTTACAGGTTCCTTGTTAGTTCATTTCCTTCTTCCCTTTTCTTTTGACGATCCGTCCCGTGCTAACTGGACATGTGTACAACGCACTTTTGGAGTAAATGTCGGTTGGTGCGGGGCGGGCCGTTACATTTGGTATCAGAGCTCTAGGTTGCGTAGTTAACCTAGGGAAAGAAAATAGGGAGAGATAGTACATATATGAGAGCGCGTATTTGTGATTACTTTGGTTTTCAAAAGCTATATATATATATACTATTAGTAGTATAAGAATGAAGTCGTACTGCACTAGCACCACTATGGGGTCGTTAATCGTTTCCCCTTTTACAGATTGACGATGAGCCGATATGCAAGAGGTGCTGGTAGGGGAGCCAATAATGGGAATGCTGCTGACATGAGGGCGATGTTTACTGACCTCATGAGAGACATGCTTAGGGAGGTGCAAGGGGCAGTTCCCAATCAGGGAATTGGTGGTGGTCCAGTAGTGCAGGCGCCTAGGGTCGATTTCGCCAAGTTGTGCAAGGATTACACTAACCTTGGTGGGAAGCCATTCCACGGAACGGAGTCGGCCACAGATGTTCAGGATTAGTTGGATAGCTGTGATCGTTTCTTCGACGACTTGGGTATCGAGTATGCGATGAAGAGAAGGCTAGCGTCTCGTCAGCTGCAAGGGCGAGCGATGAATTGGTGGAATGCCATTAGAACAGCTACTGCAGAAGATCAGGTTACTTGGGATCAGTTCAAGGCTCGCTTTAGCGAGAAGTTCATTCCAGCTGCCCAGAAGTCAGTGTTGTTTAAGAGATTCTTAGAACTCAAGCAGAATGGTCGGGCAGTCTCTGATTATATTGCTGAGTTCGACACTTTGTCGAAGTATGGACTATCTCTTATCGATACTCCCGAGAAGAAGAATGAGAAGTTCATTACTGGGTTGGATGGATATTTGGGGGAAAGGCTTATTAACTACATCGATGAGACTTTTGAATCGATTGTGGGGAAAGCTTTGAGATCAGAGAGTCTTTACCCTAAGCCAAAGACCGAGGCTGCATCTGCAGAAGGGCTGAAGCCGCAAGCAGGCGGTGGAGGCAAGAATAACTCTCAGAATAAGAGGAAACAGAACCAATCTAAGGATGGCTAGAAAAAGAATAAGAAAGATGTTGAGTGCTTCAGCTGTGGTAAGAAGGGCCATTATGCTAAAGAATGTCGGGCCAAGCCAGCGGAAAGGAAGTGCTACAACTGTGGCCAAGTGGGACATCATAAGGATAAGTGTCCGCAACCTCTTAAGGAGAAGCAGATTGTGAAAGCATATGCTATTGATGTTGTTCCTTCTTCGTCGAATGCCCCAACTGCGGCGGAGAAAGGAAAGAATGTTGTTATTCAAGGTATGCTTTCTATTTACAATGTACCAGTTCAAGTTTTGTTTGATACTGGGGCTTCCCCTTCCTTCATATCTAGTAACCTGGTAGATAGGTTGGGACTGGAACCCGAGATAGTTGATAGACCATTAGTTGTGACGAACCCGATTGGTGGTTCGACTAGCCTTAGTATGATTTGCGGGAATTTGGTCTTATCGAGTCATGGATGTATGTTTGTTTGTGATTGCTTTGTTTTGGGCTTTACTGGGTATGGCATTATATTGGGGGTCGATTGGCTCCAAAGATACGGGGTGGTGGTAGACTGTGAGGGCTTTTTGGTGACAGTTAGGGCGGATGATGGGCGGAGGGTAGTGTTTGGTAGTCTACCTAGTGATTGGGTAATGGCTAGTTTTATAAATTCCCTCGACATCCCGCAGGATGAGTTGTCAGATGTGCCCGTGGTTGGCCAGTATCCGGACGTCTTCGAAGAGGTGACCGGGCTTCCACCACACCGAGAAATTGAGTTCCATATTGATTTAGTGAAAGATGCCAGACCTATAGTGATGCCACTTCGTCGTATGGCACCAAGGGAGCAGCGAGAGCTCGGGGTGAAAGTCAGCAATCTTTTGAAGAAGGGATTTATTAGAAGAAGTGTCTCCGAGTGGGGAGCACCAGTTGTGTTTGCCACTAAGGCAGATGGTTCCCTTCGTTTGTGTGTGGACTATCACGAGTTGAATAAGGTAACGAGGAAGAATAAGTATCCTCTACCGCGGATAGATGATTTGTTTGATCAACTGGAAGGAGCAAGAGTGTTCTCCCAGTTGGACCTCGCGACAGGATTTCATCAGTTCCGAGTAGCGGATGAGAGTGTTCCGAAGACGGCATTTAGGACGCCGTCTGGATTCTATGAGTGGTTGGTCATGCCATTTGGGTTAACCAATGCACCAGCCTACTTTGTGGATCTTATGAATCGAGTATTCAGAGATCAGTTGAATAAGTTTGTTCTTGTGTTCGTAGATGATATCCTTGTTTACTTGAGGACAGAGGAGGAACACAAGGGACACTTGAGGATAGTGATGGAGGTGTTAAGGAAACACCAATTGAAAGCGAAATTCTCTAAGTGCTACTTTTGGAGAAGGGAAGTGAGATTCTTGGGCCATGTTGTTTTAGAAAATGGTATTGCCGTGGACCCTACGAAGGTGGCTACGGTACAGGATTGGCCTACGCCCAAGAATGCAACAGATGTAAGAAGTTTCTTGGGGTTAGCTGGATATTATCGTAAGTTTATCCAGGACTTCTCCAAGATAGCAGCACCGTTGACTCAGTTGACTAAGAAGAATCAGTCCTTCGTCTGGGACGGAGTGTGTGAGAATGCATTCAATAGTCTAAAGAAAAAGTTGACGTGTGCGCCAGTGTTAGTCATTCCTAAAGGGAATGAAGAGATGACGGTATACACGGATGCTTGTGGTACCGGACTAGGTGCTGTATTGATGCAAGGAGGTAGGGTTGTAGCTTATGCTAGTCGGTAGCTAAAGTCGCATGAGAAAAAGTACCCTACCCATGATTTGGAATTAGCAGCGATCGTGTTTGCGCTAAAGATGTGGAGATATTATCTCTTGGGAGAGAGATTTGAGTTGTTTACCGATCATAAATCATTAGAGTATCTCTTCTCTCAGAAAGATCTGAATCTCCGTCAGTAGAGATAGTTAGAGTTCTTGGCTTCGTATGATTTTGATATCGCATACACACCTGGGAAAGGTAATGCGGTAGCGGATGACTTGAGTAGGAGACACACCAGTTTAGGGACTATGTTTCTTGAATGGAAGCAACTGGAGTATATCGCGGGGTTTGATTTCAGACCAAGTGCGAATTGGATCCAGAAATACTAGCTAGTTTGGCGATCAGACCCACTTTGATAGAGAGGATTGGTTCCAGCCAAAGGGACGATCCTAATCTATTAGAAATCTTCTCCAAGTTAGAGATGGACATCGACGGTGAGGAGATGAATTTGTATGGGCTTGATCGAGATGGATGGCTTAGAAAGAATGGAAGACTAGTTGTACCCAACGTGAATGGTTTGAGAGATGAAGTGCTTAGAGAATGTTATCACTCAAAACTGACTATATATCCCGGTGGTAATAAGATGTATCGAGACATGAAGCAGACTTACTACTGGGAAGGGATGAAAAGAGACGTTGGGAAGTTTATATCCAAATGCATGAATTGCCAGCTAGTTAAAGCCGAGCAAAAGAAGCTTAGTGGGTTGTTGCAACCATTAGAAATTCCCAAATGGAAATGGGAGCAAGTCTCGATGGATTTCATCGATGGTTTACCAAGGACTAGATCGGGACATGATAGCATTTGGGTAGTTGTGGATCGATTGACTAAGAGTGCAAGATTTATACCAATCAAATCGACCAGAACGGCAGCTAAGTTGGAAGAATTGTATATGAAATGGGTAGTGAGATTTCATGGAGTACCTAAAAGCATTGTGAGTGACCGAGACCCGTTGTTTACTAATGGGTTTTGGAAGAGCTTACAAGAGGCTCTAGGGTCAGAATTACGTCTCAGTACTGCATATCATCCTCAAACTGACGGTCAGACGGAGAGGGTGAATCGTATATTGGAAGATCTCTTGAGAGCATGTATATTGGATTTTGGTGGATCATGGGATGACCATTTGCATCTAGTAGAGTTTGCATATAATAATAGCTACCAATCCAGCATCGGTATGGCTCCATATGAAGCTTTGTACGGAAGACCGTGCAACTCACCATCATGTTGGATAGAGACCAGTGAGAAGTTTATGCTCGGACCAGATGTGGTGAGGGAAACTTCAGATAAGATTAAGATCATTCAACAACGAATGAAGGCTGACCAGGATAGGCAGAAAAGTTATGCTGATAAGAGGAGAAGAGACTTAAAATTCTCCGTTGGTGACTTGGTGTTTCTCAAGATTTCTCCGTTGAAGAGCGTGATACGATTTGGCAGGAGAGGCAAGTTGGCACCAAGATTTGTTGGCCCATTCTCTGTTCTTGAACAAGTTTGGAATTTGGCGTATAGAGTTGACTTACCAGAGAAGATGGCGGGAGTTCACAACGTATTTCATGTTTCCCAGTTAAGGAAGTTCGTACACGACCCCGATATGACTATTTCACCTGATCAGTTAAAGGACTTCGAAGTAGAACCCGAGGCGGTTGGGAACCGCAAGCTGATTCATATTGTCGAGCACGATACGAAGCAACTTCGAAGGAAGGCGGTGAAGCTAGTCAAGGTTCAGTGGGGCGAGAAAGGGAATGACCGTACTTGGGAGACAGAGGAGAGCATTAGAAAGATGTATCCAGAACTCTTTGCCTGGTAAGATTTACTTTGTAACTTAGTTATTCCGCATGCTAGGATAGACTTGTTTTGCTTGTTTTGCATGTTTGATTGTTGTTTTATGGTTGATAGGCATGAGGGGCCCTTTTGTGTGTTTTGGTTAGGAAATTTCGAGGGCGAAATTTCTTAAGGGGGAGAATGTAACAACCCACATTCTACGCGACGGAGGATCGTAGAATATTTATTTCTTTCCCATATGAAGTCGTATGGTCATGTAACTTTGGGAAACAACCATTATAGTCATTTCCCATGTTCATGATTTTTGTCGATCTTTAAATGACCGTTTTTCCCCTAGCTGATCTTGTTTTGGCCATAACTTTTGACTAGAAAGTAATTTTGACCTGAAACCACTTCCATTAGATTCGTTTGATGGTTTACCTTTCCGTAGAGTGGTCATAATAGCCAAACGGACTCACCGTTTGGGAGATATGGCTGAAATAATGTTTGGAAGGTGAAAAATTGCTTAACCGGGCCAAATAGGGTAATTAGCGAATGGGCCCATACCCATTTCGGGATTAGGGTTATGGGGAGGATGAAAGGAGTTAGAGATTCATTCCATTTCAGTTTTCTAGCCTCCACTTACCTCTTAGAAACCCTAAAAATGGCCTCCAAACTCTAAATCATCTTCTAATCAAGGATTAAGCTTAGCAACATCAAATCAAGGGAGATCTACACCAAATCAACGTTAGAGCCACTGTTTAGCATCGGGATTCGCACCAAATCAGAGATTTACTTCAGATCTAAGTCTTATTTGAGGCTAAGGTGAGTGATTTGCATAGTTCCTCACTAATTATGGCTAATTAAGGGTAATTAGTGTTAATTAGCGAATTTAAACATGATAAAATTCTGGAAAAATATTTATAAAATTTGAAATGATGTTTTAGACCTCTGATATGAATTTGGGTTAATTTGGTTAAGTTTGCTAATCATATCATTAGTTTCACCTAAACATGCTTAAGGAGAAATATGGGGTTTTGGGTAAGTTTGATCCATTTTAACCTATCATATTGATATTTTGGTGTTTGAGGTCACTTCTACTTGTTGCTATGACTGTATGGTATGCTTTGTGATTGATTAGAATAGGTAGAATGGTCGAAAATGTCGTCGAGTGGCGTAAATTGCTTGCCGGAAGAAGTGCAGGAAGGCATCTGAACCGGATCGGATCGGTAGGAGGACCCGATCCGCCCTTACACTCCACACTTCGATTCACTTGTACTTCTCGTGGCACGCATCATCCGATCCGACCCACCTGGTGTTCTCCGACCCGATCCGCCATGGCACCCCGACCCGAACCGATGTACTTCGACGAGGCTTGGATAGAAGAAGCCGATCCGAACCGTGACAAACTGGAGGACCCCGACCCGAACCGGTGATGGCGATTGGACGTGGAGTCTCGATCCGATCCGCTGAGGTGAAGATGACCCGATCCGATCTAGAGAAGAAGGAGCACTCCGATCCGAACCGAACTGATGACTAGGGGTAGATCCGAACCGATCCGGTGATGACCCATAACCCGAGATGCAAAGGTAGCCCAAATGGAAGTTTGAGCTCAGATCCAGTTGGGAACCAATGAGTTCACTTCATGGTTGGGCTTTGCTGCAGGACGTATGCTATGGAGTTGTCGACGTTCATAACTTCGATTCACCACTGAAAATGGATGATGGGCTACTTATCAGTGCAGTAGAGTCACTACGACTCGAGGGGCAAGGTGATGGTAGCAAGACTACGTTATCAGTGCAGTAGAGTCATTATGACTCGAGGGGCAAAGTGATGCCTAGTAAGACTATAAGCCAGTGCAGTGGGGTCATTGTGACTCCATGGGGCAGAGTGGACATAGTAAAGGATTAGTGAGGCTATGAGCCAGTGCAGTGGGGTCATTACGACTCCTTGGGGCAAAGTGGACATAGCAAAGGATTAGTGGCTATGTATTAGTGTAGTGAAGCCATTTATGACTTCATGGGGCAAAGTGATCATAGCAAGGTATGCTGGGTGATTGAAGTGGTGGATATCGTATGCTTTATGCACTAAGTGAGAGATGTGAGGATGGTTGCTATGTTTGATTGTTTTCCATCACTATAACATGCACACCCCCACCCCCGTTATCTTTACACCATTTGAAATGGCACCTTAGAGTGTTGTACAGTATGTAGTGCTAACTCTTTGGTTGCAGGTCCAGGTTCAGGTATGTTTTAGTCTACCTGTCATTGTTCTGTTTAGATGCTTATCGCTCATACCAGGCTTTATGTCTGACCCAGAGTTTTATGTCTCTTCTTATTACTCTGGGTGCTCACACGAGCAGACTAGAGACAGGTTAGCTGGTGATGCGCGAGTAGCTGATTCGGAGGCGAGCAGGAGGCTTCCACGTATGATATATAGATATTCTCCCTGTGTCGTTGGTGGTCGCTACTTAGGCATTAGTAGTGTACCTCTTTATCTTGCTTTTTTTTTGAGACAGTTTGAAAAGTTGTAATAATGTTAACTTTGGATCATAAGCTGTACTTGGATTTTCCGCTGCTATGTTAGTTGTTTTCAGCTTATGCACTGTCTCACCTGTTTTATGTCAAGTATATTGTTATTATATTTTATCCTATGCGTTGTGAGACATTTTACAGGTTCCTTGTTAGTTCATTTCCTTCTTCCCTTTTCTTCTGACGATCCGTCCCGTGCTAACTGGACATGTGTATAGCGCACTTTTGGAGTAAATGTTAGTTGGTGCGGGGCGGGCCGTCACACTAGTAACTTCCAATCTCTTCCGAACTTGATCAACAACGTAATACTCATTGCCACGATCCCAATGGATCCAGTTTCGTTTGATTCTGATAAAATATGAGAGAGATATACACGTTATGAGATTTAATTAAATTTAAAATAGTTTATAATTAAATAAATTTACTAATTATATTCCTAATCACCTTTAATTTGTAATTATGCATACTTAAGCCTTCTTCTCTCTCGTTTACACTACTCCGGTGAAAACTTCATACTTTTGAACTTCCCAAGCAAATATTTTCATCCATTTTCCACGCAATTTCATGAAATCACTGCCATTGCTCACGTCTTTCCGAGCTCTTCCATCCCTACTCAAATAACCACGAGCGCACGTCACATGAGACTCGCATTCTCCAATTCCTTCATGCAATATACAGGAATAATGCGATTTTTTTCCAAGTGTCGCTACACCACACACATGCCTTCCCCATCACCGAAGATACCCTCGTCGAAAGTACTTCGCCATGGCGTGCCTCCAGCACCCACGCTTCTCTTAGGCAAACAACGTCATCACATGTAACAACTTGAATTCCGATTGACCAATTTTTTTTCAAAATTCTAATTGGTTGAAACCCATGTGGGTTTGTCTGGTATCCTACAGAAAAGACAGAGATAATAAACATATCAAAGCTCATAAAATATCTCACAGCGGAATGGAATATAATATAATATAATCAAAATATAGCCTTGCACAGATAATAATACCGCTTAACCATATTCTAAAGCTATCATATCTCTGCCACAAATTTAACCTGCGAGTATGTTATGAGGAGGGGGTCAGAACACAAGTTCTGGTGACTGGATTTAAATCACATATTTTGGATAACCTTACATATACCATTCAGTTACATTTTCTTGTTTATTAGGTTACTTGGGTTAATAGTACTCAAGGCTTACACACACATTGTACCCATATACTCCCCAGTAGAATAATCTAATACTGTATATATGTAGCTACTTCCAACATTATGGTACACCCCATGGTACCCCACTCACACGGTCTCAGCCATAATGCCACAGAAATATACGTAGTCCATCATCCTATGCCTGAAAGATGTACGGATCTCTGTATTATCAAGCTACGTTTCACATAGAACAACCATCGCCATGCTACGTAAGTGCATGGACTTCTACCTTCGATTGAATCAGATTCCATCATCGAATAATACCCTAGAGTCTCATCACCCAGAGCAAACATGCATGTATCTAGACTTTCTCGGTATACCTTAACCTTTTTGATACACCATCCAGAAATGGTATACATATATCTGCATGTATTATCTACTATGCACCAAGTTCCGTAATAGGGATGTATCAGAAACACGAAAGTTGATCGGGAGCTTTTTTGAAATGACCCAAACTTCACCTTACAGGAAAGCCCAGATTGAGTTGAGAACACAACGCATCAGAACACGAACAATAGAACATTTCATTGCTTATTAGAACAATTACATCAGAGTACTAGAATATATTAGAGTATGAATAATCATTACATATTGGAAATACAATATCAGAGGTTTAATAAATTACAAAGCTGTGGAAAAATATAGTAAAATGCGTAGCGGAAAATACATCACTAGCATAACTGAAAGAAATACATGGATACAAAGCATTCCGAATATAGCTCCAGCTGTAATCCAGGATCCCGTGAAAAAAATATCTACGCAAACTAGAACTACTAGCTGCCCATGTATAAGATATGGGCACCCAGAGTTTAGGTAGAAACAATAAACTCCGAGTCAGTCATGGGACTGGTGTGAGAACTAAAAATAGTTGTTAAACTTTACTTTAAAAGTTGGGAAATCATCGGACCATGCCGTATAACTTGGAACGGGTTTACTCCACATGAATCTTAGTTTAAATTAAAACAAAGCAATGCTTTTTGGAAAAATGAAGCTATTATAAGACTCAGGTCCCATCACACAATGCAACGCAAACCGGAGGATAGAGTTTTCCTTTATAATAGCCAAACATGCTTGGTACGTATAAAACAAAATCATTTTGATATTACTATAAGTGCATAGTGTGAAAAACAACTTCAAATATAAATATATCAATCATAGACGACATGGGTACCATATATCATGTCGCCATACTAGTTCTACAATCAAAACCGCACGATGTCGTATTGGAAGTTGGATTTACATCTATGAGTCGAGGCTAGGGATCATCCTCACCGAATTCGAGACTCTCTAGCCCGAGCCTCGGGCTCAGCCGCAACTGCACCTTGGATCTTCAGGGTCGGTCCACAAATACTTTAGTGGATTAGTAATGCCTAAACAATACGTTTCTATGCCCTATGGGCATAAAATCTGAGCCACTAGGGACTCAATATCCAAGGCGCCTCACAATACATCATCCACATAAGTAAAAATGTCTGGGCTCCATACAATGACACCACTTCTAGCTAGAAATAAACGCATGCACTCCCTGTAGTCACTATCTCGTTTTTGAATCATACCGAGTGTGATGCAAGCGAGTTAACGCTATCCACAAAGCTATGCTAGTTAAAGCTGTGCTTTGATCATCAACCACAAGACTGCTTTTCAACAAAAGCCTTGATCATTTGCATCTTAGCAGGCCGCACTGACAATTCACGCCATACCACTAATGTCTATCAATATATAACCTCTAAGCTTCTACGTCTCAAAGAAGGGTGTTAAGCAAGAGAATAAATTCTCCGCTACCAAACACACACACACACACACACATATATATATATATATTTATTTAATAGAAATCAATAAGCACAGAATGAAATCCAATGTCAGACACACATTCATTTACAAGTCCGTTCTAGGTCTGAACGAAACCAGAGACACATTATTCCTCGTCCCATATGTCTAATACAAGAGAGAGGTCCTCGCATATCCGTCGATCTCCAAGTACATCTGGACGATCACCACTTATTACCTTATCTTGGGTGTACAGCCCAATCAAGACTTCAGTAACCATCCAAACGATGTGAAGAACTCCGGTCTTCAACCACCGTCTTCATCGTCGATATTTGGTCGTCATATCAGTTATTCAGAATGGGTTAATGTAACACCCCACCTCCGCTAGGGTCACTCACAAAGGGAATGCACTAGCTTTGGTGGAGTATTATCTAGGTAAACAAGCATAGAAATATTACAAGACAGAACATATAAAAACAGTGGAAGAAAACATGATTTCGTTACTTAAAACCTTTTACATCAAAGTGCCATTAAATTACTTACATCGAAACCTGTCTTGCAATAATAAAGAAGCATAAAACCATAGTCATAATTTATTCCCCAAGTAAAGCAGTAAAATAGCCATAGCCAAGAAAAGTCCAAGCCATAGATGATAATCTTGAAGCAGAAAGATCCGCACTAAGTAGCCACATTTCCTCCCTGTAAACCTTGGGGGGGGGGGGGGACAGAAGAAAAAGAGGCGAAACAAAACAGGGTCAGTCATAAATACTGAGTAAGTCCTAGTGACTTTCAGCCTAAAAACAGGTAAGAGTAACATGACATGTATAAACCGAAAGTAAATATAAGCATGATGAAAAGGTAAACAGATCAAACTAAGATAACAGGATAAACTCAAGTAACAAGATAACCAAGGTAACAGGATAACCAAGGTAAACTCGGAATAGCATCGCATGTCTAACGTCTTCTGCACCAACCGTACTAGCATCCTAACTCGTATCATCCCTTCCATGTATATGTATAGACCCTTGCCGTACATCGTACGGATTCCATCACGTTATTCTATACTACTACAACGTAGTGTCACCATCCTTGAAGTCGCTCGGACTGTCATCCTTGTTCTGGCCAGATTCCCTTATCATGAATTATCGCGTGTTCAACTAGGATTTACGCCACCTAGGACCACTACGGATTATGCTACCTATTTAACGATTTCTAGATTTGATTAGGGTTTATTCCACCTTGGACCACTAGGGATTACGCTACCTAATGGACGTTTTCGACTAGGGTTTATGCCACCTAAGACCACTAGGGATTACGCTACCTATCGAACAACGCCCTATGTCACGCTTTAGTCGATCGAACCCCTACAAGACCTAGCTCGTCTTGTGTCGGTGTCATACGGCCCAATTACGAATGTAGCTACTCTGTGCTAGGTCCACCCTAGGGTGTATCAAGTCCTAGGGTGTCAACCACTGACACCATTCCTAGCACGCACAGTGTAAAACTACTGTTGCCCATGCCTGCTTTTTCAACTCCGGACTACGTGCACGACCATAGTCCGCCTGAACCTACAATGGCGCACCAAACTCAGCCGTCGTTTTGGTCGCTTACAATCAGCCCAGTAATCATGCCCCACCCTAGCCTAGTCCCTAGGGTATCGTGATACATCCAAGAGGGTTACTGCTGAAAAGGATCGCGTAACTAGGGTTTCCGTCCAGCAGGTTAAGTGTTGTCATCTAAATTCAAGACTTAACCCTTATCGGTCTAGCATGTCCAGTTGGTTAAGCGTGGTCATTCAAGTTCGTGACTTAACCCGTCTACATGTCATGTCAAGATTGGCTAAGTGTTGTCACTCACGTTCATGACTTAGCCCTACGAATCACGTGTCAAGTTGGTTAAGCGTATTCCAGCGGTTCATGACTTAACCCTATCCAAGTCATCGTGTCAAATTGGTTAAGTATATTCAAGCTTAACCCCATCAAATTACCATGTAGGATTGGTTAAGTATATTCAAGCGATTCATGACTTAACCCCATCAAGTTATCATGTTAGATTGGTTAAGTATATTCAAGTGATTCATGACTTAACCCCATCAAGTTATCATGTTAGATTGGTTAAGTATATTCAAGTGATTCATGACTTAACCCCATCAAGTTATCATGTTAGATTGGTTAAGTATATTCAAGTGATCCATGACTTAACCCCATCAAGTTATCATGTTAGATTGGTTAAGTATATTCAAGTGATCCATGACTTAACCCCGTCAAGTTACCATGTTAGATTGGTTAAGTATATTCAAGCTATTCATGACTTAACCCCATCAAGTTATCATGTTAGATTGGTTAAGTATATTCAAGTGATCCATGACTTAACCCCATCAACTAGTCAAATTATAATGGTTAAGTGTTACCCTCGTGAGTTTACTTAACCTTACCATGCCTCACGTTATACTAGTCCGGTGTTATCGACCCATTCAGGTTAAACTAACCCATCCTCTAATCGTGTTATATGGTTAAGTGTCATCTAGAAATCAAGTCCGGTTTTACTTAACCCACCCATCCACGTTATATTGGTTAAGTGTCATTAGTCTAGTCAAGTTACTTAACCCGCCCGTCCATGTCATATTGGTTAAGTGTCATTAGTCTAGTCAAGTTACTTAACCCACCCGTCCATGTCATATTGGTTAAGTGTCATTAGTCTAATTAAGTTACTTAACCCACCCGTCCATGTCATATTGGTTAAGTGTTATTAGTCTAATCAAATTACTTAACCCACCCGTCCATGTCATATTGGTTAAGTGTTATTAGTCTAATCAAATTACTTAACCCACCCGTCTATGTCATATTAGTTAAGTGTTATTAGTCTAATCAAATTATTTAACCCACCCGTCCATGTCATATTTTTTTATTATTTACTAATGCATCAACCTCTCACATTGGACTTATTTGCGGTCACTGGATATGCCGGGCGGTTCCGAGTAGAATCACACCGCAAATCCATTCCAACCTCGGGTTCATGCATTACCACAATATAATCTTTGCCTACGACCTCTCACATTAGACTACTATTGTTGTGGTCACTGGATATGCCGGGCGGTTCCGGGAAGAATTACACCACAACTCAAGTCTAACCTCGTGTCGAAGGCATCCGTTAGATTGTTAATTACATATGTGTCATCTAAGTCAAGATCCCTACTTTACATATTACTAAGCATATGCCCAAGTTCCACTTTACATGCCCATGAAAATGTGTACCCAATTCTAGCCACTTTACATATGTCTAATTCTTGCGTATTTGCATGTATGCCAAGTTTATGACATCCCAACCCTACAAAGTTCTAGCCAAAGTTACATGTTGTCAAGTGCATGCCCAAATAAACCCACATCATGGTTCGTGTTCCCAATCCCACTTATGCTTAATTTACATAAGCCCAATCCCTTGATTTATCTTGCATAGTCTCAAAACCCGTGATTTAATTCATATGCCAATTCATGTATGCCCAAACTTGCAAATTACATTGGCAATACCCCAAATTTCCCCGTATACAAATCACATGTAAATCGTAGTTTAGGCCTAGGTCCGAAATCGACCAAGGTTCATCAATAGAAAATAAATAGGGGAAGGTAGAAACTTTGCATAAAACAAGATCCGAGAGAAAAACATCATTACATGCATGCTAAGGACATGAAAGAGTGATTTGCAACATGCATAGGTTCAAATAAATGCTATAGCAACATCCCCAAAGGTCAAGATCAAAAATGAACAAGAAAGAACATGGATTGAATATCATGCATAGATCCAATTTCAACTTTATCACATGTCATATTCATGTTATCGTTTAAATCTAAAAGCATCTAGAACTTACAAATCGTGGCTAGAGGATTAAGAGCAAGAATCGTCATAGAATGGTGTTGAGATGATGCTCTACTTCCTTGATTTGATGTAGAAAGCTTGCTCCTTTGTCATGGATCTAGTTTGAAAGCTCAAGCCTTTGAAGTTGGAGATGGAGGCCATGATCAAGAGAGATTTTGGCAGCACTTAGTTGCTAGAATGATTTTTAGTGATTTAGGTTAGGTCTTAGGGTGTTTTTATAGGAGTTAGGACTAGTTTAGGCCCTTAGATTAACCCTAGTTTTTTAGATCTGAACCACTGAAAACCGTCACAGGCCAATCTACCAGACCACACAAGCAAGCAGGTGCACCAGGCTAACCTGGCCCGACCAGGGAGGTCGACCCCCAGGTCGACACCCAGGTCGACTCCCCAGTCGACCTAGGGGGTGGGGGGCAGGTCGACCCCCCAGTCGACCTGGGGTAGGGCGGGAAATTTTCCCGCCCAATCTGTTTTGAGCTGATTTTGAATTTCGGGCTGAATTTTGAATTTTCTGAAATCTTCTATGGGCCATATCTGGGTCATACGGACTCCGATTTACGAAATTTCGGACTCGTTTCCAACTAGAATTCCGAGACGAACGCAACGGCGCAACCCGTTTCACTTGATTCTTATTTTAGAATTTAATTCTGCCCTGATTTCTTGTTTTAACATGTTATAAAATTCGGGTTGTTACAGTTAAACCCGGTCTTTTCGAATAACTCACGTATTTTATAATCGATAATAAAGTGCTATAAAAACGCATCATACGCCTCATTCCGATTTAGAATATTCTTTTATTCCAATATTCATATTTTTAGGGAAATGTTCCCATTAATTTTTATCAAAGATAAATTCTTTTAAATTTATTCTTTAATCTTCCTTTGTATATCAATTTCAAAAGATTTTATTAACTAGTCGGGATTATCGTGCCTTAGCGAAGTAATCATTTATTATTTTCCCATCCCAACCTATTCATCCCATGGAGTAAAACTGGTAGTACTCCATATCTAACACCGGCTGCATTGTCGGTAAATTTATTACCATTTCTCGTTTAAATCTAATTAAAGATTTAACTACCGCCTGGAGTAAAAATGGCGGTATTCCATTTTCGATCATTTCAAGAATTCGATAAATTTAATTATCTCTTTCGCATTTTAATCTAATTAAAGATTCATTAAAAATCTTGTTTAGTTTTAATGTCAAAAATCATTTTTATTGATTATTCAAATTTATGAAATTAATCTTATCTTTAACTGGGTTAAAGAACCAATGTCATTTAAAACACAATTCACGATAAACCCTAAACCATCTTCCATTAAATATGGAATCTACACGGAAATCACAATAGTGTATAATCGATATAAATTCCCGTATTAGACTAATAATATAAATGGAATAGCAGCAAGGCCTTTTAAATTCCATATATAGTAACGGTCTTCTTTTACAGAAGCTCATCTCGATTATTACCAAATCGAATTCCATTAAATTCCAATTTAATATATTAAATTGGAAAACTTTATTTTGGAAATTTTCCATTCAAATCTAAATAAAAGATTTATAAATTCCAAATTATATTTCATTGTTAATCAGGTTAAAAAACGATTGTCGTTAAAAACACAGTTCACAATAAACCCAATTCACATTTCATTTTATTCCAATTACTAAATATAACTGGAAACTCTAATAATCTTAATTAAAAGAATTATTCTTTTCACACTGGGTTTAAGAACAGTGTTATTTAAGACACCACTCACGACAAACCAAAAATCCAATTTCAATCCAATTAAATATTGATTAATTGGTAAAATTATCTAAATCTTAATTAAAAGATTTATTCTTTTCTTAACTGGGTTTAAGAATAGTGTTAATAAAGACACCATTCACAACAAACCAAAAATCCAATTTGATATTAAATATAAGGTTCTGAATAGAAATTATATCGGCTTATATTCAATATCAAATTCTGAAAAACAACAAATATCGTATTGCGAATAATGATATATATATATATATCTTCCAAATTTCTCAACAATATCCGTATAATCACGGAATCCAATATCGAAATATTCCGAAGATAATTTCCATTCTAATTCATACTTTTGAAAGTTCAGGTTATGTTAAAACCATTTACAAATCCTATTTATTTATTTATTTAGAAACATTGGATTATTATTCTAGTTAATAACTAGTTCATTTTGATAAAAATATTTTTATCTTTACAAAATTGGAATTTTTCATCCAAATTCTTTTCAAATCATTTATTATGTAATTTTTCCATATTTTTAATAATTTTGTCAAGGGTCGTACAGTCGGTTTCCAATAACGGCCATAGAACTGCATCCATAACAACCTTTTTCAAATTTGATTTGGACATAATTCCAAATTAAACCGTTAGATTTCAAATTTCTTATATTCATTGGAAAACTCTTTTCGATACGAACCCAATGGTTCCGGTTTTAGGAGAATCCGACGGTCGGATCTCCCGTTACGTCCATTTGAAATTAATAGTCGAAATTCGCAAACGGTCGCTGCGCTGCGCGTTCTATTCAGGCTATTAAATATATATAATATATATATTATGTATTTCGTCGATTTCCATTTAAAACGTATTTTACATATCGTTTATAAATTCATTTTAAAATGATTTCAACTTCATTTTCAATTTTAATCAAAATTGAATATTCTATATCATTATAATAATAAAATGATAATATTTTCAAAATATTAGATTTTGAAATCACTTCTTTTCTTTATTCATTATAAAATGAATAAAATCGATCGATAAACTCGTTCGGGTTAAAATGGCGTTTGCTACTTAACTCGGCTTCAAATTTCAATATTTTTGTGTCCTTCCAAAATCGGACATCAAAATCATAATTTTATTCTTCACTGAATATTATTTTAAATTATTGTTTAAATATCTTATTCTCCACATGAGTATTAGTAATGGTTTATACATTCAATAAAAATGATATTTTTATTGTTTAAATATTTTATTCATCAAATGAATATTTTATATGGTTTATACATTCAATAAAAATTATACTTTTATTCTTCAAATATGTTATTCACATCATTAACACTTTAAAAATAATATTTTTATCTAACAAAAATATTATAACATATGATTCTTTTTCTTCTTCATTAACATGTTAAAGATGACATTTTTTTATCTAACAAAAATGTATTTTAACATATGCTTCTTATATTGGTTTATACATACAATAAAAATGTGATTTTTATTATTAAAACATTTTATTTTAAAATATTCTTTATTTTAAAAGATTCTTTATTTTAAAAATATTCTTTATTCTGAATCGAAATGTGACTCAATCGATTACCATATAATTTCAGTTATATGGATTTCATACATCGCATGTATTCAACAATAATGATAAATAATCATTAAAAAATCCATTCACATCCAGAGTGAACTTTACAATTGTGTGAGCGATAAATAAATAATGCTCGTCATAGCCTGTCAATCCATCGATTGACATTCAACTAAATATTGGGAATAATGTATGTCAAATATCATCCCAATACCCGTGTGGGGTTTTCAAACAATAGTTAATTTAAATAAATTATTGGTTAACTAATTTAATTAATTCTAATTCGGTTTGAATCTATTTTTCCAATTAGCCAATTTTCACTGTTTAAATTATAAATAAATATTTATAATTTAATTTCAACTACCACATTAATTTTAACATTATTTCTAATACGTTAAACATTTCAATATGACAAATAACACACAATATAGTCTAAACAAATAATCATGGTATGTACAATAAATAGTGTCGGGTGCTGCTAAGCACCGTCTGCATCCTAATATATATTTAACTGTAAAAAAAATAGAGTGAGAAGGAGTTCTCAACTTTGGTTTCCACTCCTTCATTCTTTATTGGACGATTTGGATCCCGCTCTGCTTCCAGTCAGTTTCGTCGCAAACTATTTCACACGATTTTTATATTAAAAATCACATTTTTATTTTAACGCTATATAGATAAAAATCACATTTTTATTGTTATTCTGTTATATATAAAATTTCGATCTTTATAATGTTCTTCATACAATAAAAATCATATTTTATTTCAGTGACATATGCGCCAAAATCATATTTTTATTTCAATGTTATACATATAAAAACCCAATTTTTATTACAATGCTAGTTATATAAAAATCATATTTTTATACTATGTTATATATAATAAAAATTATATTTTAAAAATCATATTTATATTACAATATACATATATATCACATTTTTATACAATGTTATACACATTAAAAATCATATTTTTATTTATGCTGTATATATATAAAAAATCATATTTTTATACCATCGTTATATAGATTAAAAGTCACATTTTTTATTTCTATGGTATATTATATAAGAATCATATTTTTATTTTAAGCCATTTATAATAAAAACCATAATTTTATTTTAAAAACAATGCTTATTTTATATTTTAAAAACAATGCTATTTTATAATTTAAAAACAATGCTATTTTATAATTAAAAAATAATGCTATTTTATAGTTTAAAACAATGTCAAATTTATTTTATAAAACTACGTCAATTTTATTTTATAAAACGAATCTATTTTGAAAACAAATCTGTTTTTATTTTTAAAACAAATCTATTTTTAATTTCTAAAACAAATCTATTTTTAATTTCCTTAACCTTTTGCTAATCCTTCTTCCACCAAAATCGCTCCAGACTTTTCATGAATGAGAACCCAAACTCGATCTACGTTTACACCGTTGCACGCCTCCCCAAGGGGTCGGACCCCGATCGAAGACCATCATAGGCGAGCCCCTGACGTCCTCCATCAACGCCGAGAATTAGGGTGAGTTCGGTGGTCCCCAGATGTTGGAATCCAGCTGCGAATGCACCGACTTTGGTTGCTGAAATCCCTCGAATCATTATAGTAAAACCGATCATAACCGTTAAGGATATCAAGCTTGAAGAGCTCTTTAATTTTTCCTTTAAAGTTGGGTTCTAATTTGGAATGGATTGAGAGAGATATTGAAAGGAAGATCGGAAGAAACAGGCCATTGATTTTGACCCAGCGACTGTTAATGTGAGAGGGAGAATAGGGTTTTAGTGGAGGCCTTTATATACCCTATTTTAACATATATTTTTATTGTTTAATTCTCTAATTAATTCTATTTTTACTCGAACTTCAAATCAAACCCAACGACTGTCACCCCTAGCTAAGTACCCACATTCCGGACACAATGGTATATGTTTCGTATGCCAATTCGAATGTTTAGATCAATTTTCATCAAAATTAAAATATAAATCAATATATATTTAATTTAAGTGTACATTTTAATTTACTGGGGCCACATACTGACCCAAAAATTATAGAAAAATTATATCTAGCTTTGTTTTGATGATACGGTCCTAACAAAACTAATTTCGTAGAATTTGGAGACCGTTTGAAAAATGGCCATTTTCTGGTCGATATCCAATTTCATTGAAATTTGCAAAACACGTTTTCTTTTGCCATGCTCACATATTAATTCCAAATATTATGAAAATTGGAATCTAGCAATAATTTGACATTCCGGATTTAACAAAAGTGGTTTCATCGAAAACGGAGGTCTGTTGCAAAATGGCTATTTTTAAGGGCCATATATTATTTAAAATATATATAAATTCCATACGACTATTTTGAATTTTAAACTGGATATAACTTTCAATTTATAAAATGAAATTTATATTTTTCACATTCGTTAGAGATATTTAATTAAACAAATTCAAATATTTCTGGTTTTTACTGAAATTCGATTTATTTTGAATCCTGTACATTCAATTGAAATTAGAAATCGAATTTTCAAACTGCCACGCTATTTCAGGCTCGTTTTATAATTAAAATAAATTTATACGTCCCAACTTCGGTTAAAATAAATTTTTAGTTGTTATTATTTAAAATATATCATTTTAAATATTCAAAATAAACCAAAATAGCTAAAATAAATTTTTTAAATTGGTACTGAAAATCCGGGTTGTCACAATCTCCCCCACTTAAAATCTTTTCGTCCTCGAAAAGGAATGGAGTTGAATGTTGTTTAACCAACCAACTCAACTTTCATTCTTCAACCTTTTAGTTTCTGCGAATTTCTAATTTCTCAAAAATTTGGCTAACACCCTAAATTTTCAAAAAAATTCGCCATAACCTCCTTTGTACGGGTTGATATTTAAAACCGCAACTAGCCACGCTGGGCCCTCATTAATCCAAAAGAAAAAGAAAAAGCCAAGCGGCTCATAAAATCATCAAACCTAAGAAATACAGTAAATATGTACCTATTTGTCGGGCATACAATTTTATTCCTCTTCTCTAGCCTCCTTGCTATGACCTGTTCACACATATATATGTACATATAGGCAATTCCAAACAATTTTCAATTCAGTCCAATATTTGATTCAATTTGGCTTAATGGTTCAAAATTTTAATTAATCAAACCAATAATCAAACAACACAATCAACAATCAATTAGTTGATTATTTTTGCAAACATATACCTTTATATATAGTCAAAAATCCAATTTTTAGTGTCAAATCACAAGCCGTAAATTCTATGTTTTGGTTCTCACACCAGTCAATTGGAAATATATAGATATCCCACTTTCGAAACTCGAACATAAATGCTGATGATGGAGCTCCATCATCAGAATCATCCCCGGGCGACTAGAGTGTAATTTATATCTATCCAGCATATTTAAGACTTCATATACACTAGCTAGGTGTATATGCAAAATCTTCATATACTCGATTGTCCAAATTTAATATAAAATGAAATAGTCAAATACGTATAATAAGGTATAATTTTCAAAACTAAATTTATTTTCATTTTTATTTTAAAAATAACACTCTTTGAAACTCATTCTAGGATACTACTTATCCTATCTCTAACGAGTCATTCTCATTGGATATTACTAATCCAATCTCAGATGAATTCTTTCATTCGGTTCTAATGTGTCTTTTTCTTGAGCTCTGTAATCCAAAGCTCTGATACCACGCTGAAACGACCCAAACTTCCTCTCACGGGAAAGCCTGGATTGAGTTGAGAACACGACGCATCAGAACACGAACAATAGAACATTTCATTGCTTATTACAACAATTACATTAGAGTATGAAAAATTATTACACATTGGAAATACAATATCAAAGGTTTAATAAATTACAAAGCGGCGGAAAAATAAAATACAATGCGTAGCGGAAAATACATCACTAGCACAACTAAAAGAAATAAACGGATACAAAGCTTTTCAAATAGCTCTATCTGTAATCCAGGATCCTATGAAAAATAAATATCTGCACAAACCAGAACTACTAGCTGGCTATGCGGAAAACATGGGCACCCAGAGTTTAGGTAGAAACAATAAACTCCGAGTCAGTCATGGGACTGGTGTGAGAACTAAAAACATTTGTTAAACTTTACTTTAAAAGTTGGGAGATCATCGGACCACGCCGTATAACAAGAAACGGGTTTACTCCACATGAATCTTAGTTTAAAATAAAACGCAATTCTTTTTGGAAAAATGAAGCTATTATAAGACTCAAGTCCCATCACACAATGCAATGCAAGCCGAAGGATAGAGTTTTCCCTTATAATAGCCAAACATGCTTGGTACGTATAAAACAAAATCATTTTGATATCACTATAAGTGCATAATGTTAAAAACAACTTCAAACATAAATGTATCAATCATAGATGACATGGGTACCATATATCATGTCGCCATACTAGTTCTACAATCAAAACCGCACGACGTAGTATTGGAAGTTGGATTTCCATCTATGAGTCGAGGTTAGGGATCGTCCTCACCGAATTCGAGACTCTCTATCCTAAGCCTCAGGCTCACCTGCAACTGCACCTTGGATCTTCAGGGCCGGTCCACAAATACTTTAGTGGATTAGTAATGCCTGAACAATAGTTTCTCTGCCCTATAGGACATAAAATCTGAGCCACTGGGGACTCAATATTCGAGGCGCCTCGCAATCCATCATCCACATAAGTAAAAATGTCTGGGATCCATACCATGACACCACTTCTAACTAGAAAGAAACGCATGCACTCCTTGTAGTCATATCTCGTTTTTGACTCATACCGGGGTGTGAGGCTCGTGAATTAACGCTATACACAAAGTTATGCTAATTAAATCTGTGCCTTGATCATCAACCACAAGACTTTGCTTTTCAACAAAAGCCTTGATCATTTGCATCTTGGCATGCCACACTGACAATTCATGCCATACCACTGATATCTGTCAATATATAACCTCTAAGCTCGTACTTCTTAGAGAAGGGTGTTAAGCAAGAGAATAAATTCTCCACCACCAAACAGATATATATTTAATATAAATCAATAAGAACAGAATGAAATCCAATGTCAGACACACATCCATTTACAAGCCCGTTCTGGGTCTGAACGAAACTGGAGGCACCTTATTCCTCGTCCCATATGTCCAATATAGGAGAGAGGTCCTCGCATATCTGTCGATCTCCAAGTACGTCTGGATGATCACCACTTATTACCTTGTCTTGGGTGACAGCCCAATCAAGACATCAGTAACCATCCAAACGATGTGAAGAACTCCGGTCTTCAACCACCGTCTTCATCGTCGACATTTGGTCATTGTATCAGTTATTCAGAATGGGTTAAACCCGTTCTTTCCGAATAACTCGCGTATTTTATAATCGATAATAAAATGCTATAAAAACACATCATATGCCTCATTCCAATTTAGAATATTCTTTTATTCCAATATTCATACTTTTAGGGAAAGGTTCCCATTAATTTTTATCAAAGATAAATTTAATCTTCGTTTGGATATCAATTTCAAAAGATTTTGTTAGCTAGTCGGGATTATCGTGCCTTACCGAAGTAATCGTTTATTATTTTCCTATCCCAAACTATTAATCCCATGGAGCAAAACTGGTAGTACTCCATATCTAACACCGAGTGCATTGTCGGTAAATTTAATTACCATTTCTCGTTTAAATCTAATTAAAGATCTAACTACTGCCTGGAGTAAAACTAGCATACTCCATTTTCGATCCTTTCAAGAATTCGATAAAATTAATTTTCTCTTTCGCATTTTAATCTAATTAAAGATTCATTAAAACTCTAGTTTAGTTTTAATGTCAAAAATCATTTTTAATGATTTTTCAAATTTATGAAATTAATCTTATCTTTAACTGGGTTAAAGAACCAATGTCATTTAAAACACAGTTCACGATAAACCCAAACTCATCTTTCATTAAATATGGAATCTACACGGAAATCACAACAGTGCATAATCGATATAAATTCCCATATCAGACTAATAATATAAATGGAATAGTGGCAAGGCCTTTTAAATTCCATATATTGTAATGGTCTTCTTTTACAGAAGTTCTTCTCGATTATTACCAAATCGAATTCCATTCAATTCCAATTTAATATATTAAATTGAAAAACTTTATTTTGGAAATTTTCCATTCAAATCTAAATAAAGATTTATAAAGTCCAAATTATATTTCACTATTAATCAGGTTAAAGAACGAATGTCGTTAAAAACACAGTTCACAATAAACCCAATTCACATTTCATTTTATTCCAACTACTAAATATAACTGGAAACTCTAATAATCTTAATTAAAAGATTTATTCTTTTCTCATTAGTTTTAAGAACAGTGTTATTTAAGACACCATTCATGAAAAACCCAAAATCCAATTTCAATCCAATTAAATATTGATTAATTGGAAAAATTTTCAAAATCTTAATTAAAAGATTTATTCTTTTATTAACTGGGTGTGACGAATGGAATTTCGCTCGGTCCGAACCAGTCGCTAAACCGACCCAGACCGCTCGAAACGCCCTATCGTTTTGAGAACACGACAAAATAGAACACATACAGAAGAACATTTCATTTTATATTACAACAATGCATCAGATTACAAGAATATACAGAGTTTAAATGAATATTACACAGAAATATCAGAGATTTAAATTACATTCAAATACATCGCAGCGGAAAATAATACAATACACAACTAGAAGGAGATATACGGATACAAAGCTTTCCGGATATCGTTCCAGCTGTAAACCAGGATCCTGTGAATATAAATCTGCAAAACCAAAACTACTAGCTGCCCGTTTCAAAATAGGGGCACCCAGAGTTTAGGTTAAAACAATAAACTCCAGGTCAGTCATGGGACTAGTGTGAGAACTAAAACAGTTAATCTTTATTTTAAAGTTAGGTAAATCAAGGGACCACGCCGTATAACACGGAACGGGTTTCCTCCCAAGAATACCAGTGCATGAAACAAACAGCGCAATGCTAAATAAAGAAAAATGAAGCTGTTATAAGACCCAGGTCCTATCACACAATGCAACGCAAGCCGGGGGATGGGGTTTTCCCTTATAACAGCCAAAGAATGCTTGATACGTTTGAAACAAATCATTTGATACTATAATAAGTGCACAGTGTATAAAACAACTTCAAATCATAAGTATCAATCATAGGTGGCATGGGTACCATATATCATGTCGCCATATATAGGTTTACAAATAAAACCGCAAATTTCACGTATTTGGAAATTGGATTTCCGTCTATGAACCGAGGCAAAAGATAGTCCTCTACCGATTCGTGACTCTCTAGCCCGAGCCACAGGAAAGTTCTCAGTCAAGCCTTGGAGCGACAGGGCCGGTCCACCGATGTGGATTAAAATGCCTGAACACTACGTTTCCCCGCCCTTTGGGGCGTAAATGAGCCAACTAAATGACTCCATCGGTTCGAGAACGACCGATCAATCCGAGGCACCTCGCAACAACAACAACCACATAAGTCAAACTCGTCAGGGCGTGTAAAACCACTGACGCCACTTCTAACTAGAAAGAAACACATGCCCTCCCTGAGGTCCGTCTCCCGTTTTTGGTTCATACCGGGTGTGAAACTCGCGAAGTAAACGTTACACAAAGCTACGCCACAAAGGCCGTGCTTTGATCATCACCACAAGACTTTGCTTTTCAACAGAAGCCTCGATCAATTGCCACTTAGGCATGCCACACAGGCAATTCACTCCATGCGTTTGATATCCATCAATATATAACCCCTGAGCTCGTACGTCTCAGAGAAGGGCGTTAAGCAAGAGAATAAATTCTCCGCCGCCAAACAGATATATATTTAATAGAGATCAATCACACGGACTAAAATCCAATGTCAGACACACAGTCCATTTACAGGTCCGTTCTGGGTCGGAACGAAACCGGAGGCACCTAGTACCCCGCATATCCATCGATCTCCAAGTACGTCTGGACGATCACTAACTGTTTCCATCTTCTTGGGTGTACAGCCCAATCAAGATCATCAGTAATCACCCAAACGACGTGAAGACCTCCAGTCTTCGACCATCGTCTTCATCTTCGACTTATCGTCGTATCAGTTATTCAGAATGGGATAAACCCGGTCTTTCCGAATAACTCGCGTATATTTTAAATAAGTGTTACACAAACACAACATACGCCTCATTCCTATTCATCAGTCACTAACCGTAAATTAATCAAGAGAATAACTCCCCAAATATTAACCCCGAAGGCCGAAACCAACATCAGATCAATATCCAGAAAATCATTCTGCTTAGCTAACCGACAGTTAGTTTCTAAATTTCACATTCATAGGGAAAGGTTCCCATTAATTTTATCCAAGATAAATTTCTTGAATTTATTCTTTAATCTATTTTTGAATATCAATTCAAAACTAGTCGGGATTAGCGAACTTTACCGAAGTAATCATTTGTTTTAATTTCCCAATCCTAACCTATTCATCCCATGAAGTAAAACTGGTAGTACTTCATATCTAACACCACGGTGTTATTGGTAAATTCAATTACCATTTCACGTTCAAATCTAATTAAAGATTTAACTATCGCCTGGAGTAAAACTGGTGATACTCCATTTTCGATCTTTTCAATCTAATTAAAGATTCATTAAAACTCCACTTAGTTTTAATCTTTAACTGGGTTAAAGAATCAGTGTCATTTAAAACACGGTTCACGATAAACCCAAAATCACATTGCATTAATTATCGGGTTAAAGAACGAGTGTTATTTAAAACACTGTTCACGATAAACCCAAAAATCAATACCAATTCAATTCCAATTAAATATCAGTTAATTGGTAAACTTCATTAAATCTAAATAAAAAGATTTAATCTTTTCTCAACTGGGTTCAAGAACAGTGTTAGTGAAGACACCATTCATGACAAACCCAAATCACATTTGATATTCAATATAAGGATCTGAATAGAAAATATATCGGCTTATATTCAATATCAAATTCTACGATTAACAAATGTCGTATTGGAAACAACGATATATATATATATATATATATATATATATATATCTTTCAAATTTCCACAACAACACCTGTATAATCCCGAATTCCAACATCGAAATATTCCGAAGACAATTTCGATTCAAATCTACTCCAATGCAATCATTGGAAATTCTGGTTATTTCTAAAACCCTTTTCAAATCCAACTTATTTATTTAGAAATAAATAGAGTTATAATTCTAGTTCAAAACTAGTTCATTTCGATAAAAATCTATTTTTATCTTTTTAAATATGGAGTTTTTCATCCCAAACCTTTCTAAATCATTTCTTATGATTTTACACAAATTATTAATATTTTTAATAATTTTATCAAGGCCCGTACAGTCGATTTCCACCAATGGCCATCGAACTGCACTTACAACGACCTTTTTCAAATTTGATTTGGACATAATTCCAAATCCAACCGTTAGATTTCTAATTTCAAATATTCGTTAGAAAGCTCTTTTCGATACGAACCCAACTGTTCCGGTTTTAGGAGAATCCGACGGTCGGATCTCCCGTAATATCCGTTCGAAGTCAATGGTCGAAATTCGCGAACTGCCGCGGCGCGGCGCGTTCTATTCAGGCCATTATATTATATATATAATATATATAATATATATTTCGTCGATTTCTATTTAAAACGAATTATATAAATAGTTTTAAATTTGTTTCAAAAGCCATTTCAACTTCCATTTCAATTCAAATCAAAATTGAATTCTTCTTTATAAATTCGTTTTGAAATTCATTTCTATTCAATTCAAATTTCAATTCAATTTGAATTCATTTCAATTCGCTTTCAATTCAATTCATTTCGAAATCGTTTTCAATTCAATTCATTTCGAAATCGTTTTCAATTCAATTCATTTCGAAATCGTTTTCAATTCAATTCATTTCGAAATCGTTTTCAATTCAATTCATTTCGAAATCGTTTTTCAATTCAATTCATTTCAAAATGAATAAAATCGATATAAATATCGTTCACGTCAAAATGGCGTCAATCTAATCAACACGGCTTCATAAATTTCTATTTCAAATATTTCTTTTTCAAATATTTCTTTTTCAAAATAGTTGTTATTATCAAAATATTTCGTTCAACACATGACCAATCTCAATGGATGAGTACTGTCAGCACATGAACCTTTATTTTATATTGATAAAGACGTAAATTTTATTACTAAAATGTTTCGTTCAACACATGACCAATCTTAATGGATGAGTACTGTCAACACATGAACATTTATTTTATATTGATAAAGATGTAAATTTTATTACTAAAATGTTTCGTTCAACACATGACCAATCTCAATGGATGAGTACTGTCAACACATGAACATTTATTTTATAATATTCTTTATTTTTCAAATTGGAATGAGGCCCAATCAATTACCATATAAAGTTGATTATATGGATTTTCATACAACACATGTATAATAGCATTGAAAAATAATCAACCATCAACCAAAGTGCACTACACTGTATAAGCATCAAATATAGATATCTAACGCTTATAACAGCCTGTCAATCAATCGATCGACATATTTAATCAATCAGGATGAGTGAACTTCAAATTTCATCCCAACACCCGTGTGGGGTTTCAAACAATCAAACACAGATTTTATTTGTGCAGTTGGGCGATGTGTAAAATTTATCGTCCCAATCAATGTCATTCAAATAGGTGTACATAAACAAACCGTCCGGTTTGTAAATGAATATTTTATTCACTTCACGTTAAAAATTATATTTTTAACGATAAAACATTTTATTTTGACATATGAATTTCTATTCAGTTCATTTATTCAATAAAATGATATTTTTATTTTTCTAACATATTTTAGAAAATTTCGGCGGCATAACGGCACGATACTAGAAACGGGACAAGGCCTAGCCTTATCCCCGGTCTAGTGAAGGCCCACGCCATTCACACATCAATCAAATCAATTTCAAACCAAATAATCTAACCAACTACACAACCAAATAATTGAACAAACAAGCCATCCATGGTCTGTGGATGACGGGTGTCGGGTGCTACTAAACACCGTCTGCATCCTAGTATATATATAACGAGAAAATTAAATTGAAAGGTGAGAAGTTCTCACTTATAGCTATCCTAGCTCCACGGCACTTCAAATGCAGGAAATCTTCACTGTTCTCGTCTCTTATCACTTTCTTCGCCCGTAGCCACTACATATGTAAAAATCGAATTTTTATTTCGCTATTCCCTATATAAAAATCATATTTTTATTTCGAAGTTCAATATATAAAATCATATTTTTATTTCGAAGTTCAATATATAAAAATCATATTTTTATTTCGAAGTTCAATATATAAAAATCATATTTTTATTTCAAAGTTCAATATATAAAATCATATTTTTATTTCGAAGTTCAATATATAAAAATCATATTTTTATTTCGAAGTTCAATATATAAAAATCATATTTTTATTTCAAAGTTCAATATATAAAAATCATATTTTTAATTCGAAGTTCAATATATAAAAATCATATTTTTATTTCGAAGTTCAATATATAAAAATCATATTTTTAATTCGAAGTTCAATATATAAAAATCATATTTTTATTATTGCTTCATGTAAAAAAAATCAGATTTTTATAGATTAAAAATCATATATGTTCAAATCGAAAAATCATATATTTCATAACAAAGAGAACATATTTTCATACCAAAAGAAATATAATTTTCTTAATCAAAGAAATCTAATTTTCATCTACAAAGATTACATTTTTGAAATGATTTCTTTTCCATAAAAATCAGATTTTCATTTTCTTTTCAAACAAGGAGAAATCACTTTTTTTTTTTACTTTCACAAAGAAAAACATTTCATATATATTTTATAAAAACCTATTCATATATGTTTACATTATTTTTTATATTTTATATAAGCGGTTTTATAAATAACTAAGAATTTAAATAAAACTCACATTGTTTTACTATTCGTCGGAGGGGTGATGGTCGGAGGGCCAGGTGGCGCCAGGGAAGGTTGCAGCGTCGGCAGTTGGGAAGTGAAGGTGGCTCGAGGGTTTTGGGCGCTGGGTGCGAGCGCGTCTTCGATTTAGGGGGGGGGGATGAAGCAGGTGGAGGAGAGAGGGGAAGGCTGCGGCGGTTCAGAGGGGAGGGCAACGGGTCTTCGCGGAGAGGGGGAAAACTGCGTCGAGGTGAGAAGGAGGAGGGGGATCCGGCGGGTGGTGGGGCTTCCATCGATGCGACGCGGTGGAGGGAGGGTGGCGGCTGGCGGGTCTCCGATTCCTTTCGTTTTTTTTTCTTTTCTCTGAATCGAGAATTGGGGGGGGGGGGGGGCAGAAGATAAAGGAAAGGAGAGGAGAATATTTTTTTTATTTAATTATTAAAAAGTTGACTTTTACATACGACCTCTAAACGAGGCCCACCGCCTGTCGTCCATAGCATTTTACCCCCATTCCGAACACAATGGGATATGTATCGCTAGCTGATTTGATCGTTTCGATCAGTTTCCTTTAAATTTACATTTAAATCGCTATATTGAATTTTAAACGTACATTTCAAATTACCGGGGTCACATACTAACACGAAAAATTTCAGAAAAATATTTTCTAGCTTCGTATTGACGATACGGTCCTAACAAAACTAGTTTCGTCAAATTCTGAGACTGTTGGAAAAATGGCCAATTTCCAGTCGATTAAAATCAACTGAAACTGGTCAAACGCGTTTTCCTTTGCCACGCTCACATATTGATTCGAAAAATTATGAAATTTAAAACCTAGCAATAACTTTACATCACGGACCCAACAAAATTGGTTTCGTCGAAATCCGAGGTCGTTTGCAAAATGTCCATTTTTAAGGGCCTGAATTCCATAGCGACTATTCAGAATTTTCAACTGGACATATCTTTTGATTCCCGCTATGAAATTTCGATTGGTCGGATTCGTTGGAAAGATATTATCAATTAGATCCTAATGTTTTTGGTTTCACTAAAATCCGGATTGTTTTGCACCCGGTACATTCAATTGAAGTTTGAAATCGAATTATCGAACTACCGCGCCATTTTCAATTCTATTTATAATTATATATAAATATTTATATTCTATCGACGGCGTATATAATATATACGTTCGAATTCTATTCAAAATAAATTTCTCGTCTATATTATTTAAAATAATCTATTTTAAATATTCAAAATTCGCTAAAATTGCCAAAACAAAAATTTTAAACTGGCCCAGATTTTCGGGTTGTTACAATCTCCCCCACTTAAAAGTTTTCGTCCCCGAAAAGGAACAAAGTCGAAAGTGGTTTGATTAATCAACTCTACGTTCGATCTGGCTTCCATTCTCCAACTTTTCAGTTTCTGAGAATTTTCAAAATTTCAAAAATTTGGCTAACACCCTAAATTTTCGAAAAATTTCGCCATAACCTCCCCTACACCGGGAGCATTGGGGAATTTCAAATAGCTTCCCCGGTCCTTCAGATCTCAAAAAGAAAAAGAAAAAGCCAAGCGGCTAGCCAATAGGCTCATAAAATCATCATCACCCAAACAAAACAGTAAATTATATAGTAAACATGTACCTATTTGTCGGGCAAACAAATTTTATTCTCTGGCTCTAGCCTCCTTGCTATGACCTGTTCAATGTAAGTACATGTATGCAAGCAAATGCGACCAAATTTCAATACAATTCATTATTCGATCAAATTAGGCATAATGATTCAAAATTATCAAAAAATAAACAAGCAACACAAACATCAATCAATTAGTGAATTAGAGTTTCAAATTCATAATTTTGATACATATACAAAAATCAAATTTTTGATGCCAAATCACAACAATAGGCCCTATCTAATTTTGGTTCTCACACCAGTCAATAGGAAATATATAGATATTACACGTTCGGAGCACAAACATAAATATTGATGATGCCATGGTCATTATCAACATCATCTCCGGGCGACTAGAGTGTGATTCTATATCTATCCAGTATATTAAAACTTCAAATACACGTTTGCAAGGCGTATATGCGAAATCTTTATATACTGGACTGTCCTAATCAATATAGATAAATAATCAAATACGAATAATTGATTTAACTTTTCAAAACAAAAATTTGTTTTCATTTTAAAAATATACTCTTTACACTCGTTCTAGGATGCTACTGATCCCATCTCTAACGAGTCATTCCCGTTGGATATTACTAATCCAATATCTGATGAATTCTTTCATATGGTTCTAATGTGCCTTGCTCTCTAAGCTTTGTAAACCAAAGCACTGATACCAACTGTGACGAATGGAATTTCGCTCGGTCCGAACCAGTCGCTAAACCGACCCAGACCGCTCGAAACGCCCTATCGTTTTGAGAACACGACAAAATAGAACACATACAGAAGAACATTTCATTGTATATTACAACAATGCATCAGATTACAAGAATATACAGAGTTTAAATGAATATTACACAGAAATATCAGAGATTTAAATTACATTCAAATACATCGCAGCGGAAAATAATACAATACACAACTAGAAGGAGATATACGGATACAAAGCTTTCCGGATATCGTTCCAGCTGTAAACCAGGATCCTGTGAATATAAATCTGCAAAACCAAAACTACTAGCTGCCCGTGTCAAAATAGGGGCACCCAGAGTTTAGGTTAAAACAATAAACTCCAGGTCAGTCATGGGACTGGTGTGAGAACTAAAACAGTTAATCTTTATTTTAAAGTTAGGTAAATCAAGGGACCACGCCGTATAAAACGGAACGGGTTTCCTCCCAAGAATACCAGTGCATGAAACAAACAGCGCAATGCTAAATAAAGAAAAATGAAGCTGTTATAAGACCCAGGTCCTATCACACAATGCAACGCAAGCCGGGGGATGGGGTTTTCCCTTATAACAGCCAAAGAATGCTTGATACGTTTGAAACAAATCATTTGATACTATAATAAGTGCACAGTGTATAAAACAACTTCAAATCATAAGTATCAATCATAGGCGGCATGGGTACCATATATCATGTCGCCATATATAGGTTTACAAATAAAACCGCAAATGTCACGTATTTGGAAATTGGATTTCCGTCTATGAACCGAGGCAAAAGATAGTCCTCTACCGATTCGTGACTCTCTAGCCCGAGCCACAGGCAAGTACTCAGTCAAGCCTTGGAGCGACAGGGCCGGTCCACCGATGTGGATTAAAATGCCTGAACACTACGTTTCCCCGCCCTTTGGGGCGTAAATGAGCCAACTAAATGACTCCATCGGTTCGAGAACGACCGATCAATCCGAGGCGCCTCGCAACAGCAACAACCACATAAGTCAAACTCGTCAGGGCGTGTAAAACCACTGACGCCACTTCTAACTAGAAAGAAACGCATACCCTCCCTGAGGTCCGTCTCCCGTTTTTGGTTCATACCGGGTGTGAAACTCGCGAAGTAAACATTACACAAAGCTACGCCACAAAGGCCGTGCTTTGATCATCACCACAAGACTTTGCTTTTCAACAGAAGCCTCGATCAATTGCCACTTAGGCATGCCACACAGGCAATTCAATCCATGCGTTTGATATCCATCAATATATAACCCCTGAGCTCGTACGTCTCAGAGAAGGGCGTTAAGCAAGAGAATAAATTCTCCGCCGCCAAACAGATATATATTTAATAGAGATCAATCACACGGACTAAAATCCAATGTCAGACACACAGTCCATTTACAGGTCCGTTCTGGGTCTGAACGAAACCGGAGGCACCTAGTACCCCGCATATCCATCGATCTCCAAGTACGTCTGGACGATCACTAACTGTTTCCATCTTCTTGGGTGTACAGCCCAATCAAGATCATCAGTAATCACCCAAATGACGTGAAGACCTTCGGTCTTCGACCATCGTCTTCATCTTCGACTTATCGTCGTATCAGTTATTCAGAATGGGATAAACCCGGTCTTTCCTAATAACTCGCGTATATTTTAAATAAGTGTTACACAAACACAACATACGCCTCATTCCTATTCATCAGTCACTAACCGTAAATTAATCAAGAGAATAACTCCCCAAATATTAACCCCGAAGGCCGAAACCAACATCAGATCAATATCCAGAAAATCATTCTGCTTAGCTAACCGACAGTTAGTTTCTAAATTTCACATTCATAGGGAAAGGTTCCCATTAATTTTATCCAAGATAAATTTCTTGAATTTATTCTTTAATCTATTTTTGAATATCAATTCAAAACTAGTCGGGATTAGCGAACTTTACCGAAGTAATCATTTGTTTTAATTTCCCAATCCCAACCTATTCATCCCATGAAGTAAAACTGGTAGTACTTCATATCTAACACCACGGTGTTATCGGTAAATTCAATTACCATTTCACGTTCAAATCTAATTAAAGATTTAACTATCGCCTGGAGTAAAACTGGTGATACTCCATTTTCGATCTTTTCAATCTAATTAAAGATTCATTAAAACTCCACTTAGTTTTAATCTTTAACTGGGTTAAAGAATCAGTGTCATTTAAAACACGGTTCACGATAAACCCAAAATCACATTCCATTAATTATCGGGTTAAAGAATGAGTGTTATTTACAACACTGTTCACGATAAACCCAAAAATCAATACCAATTCAATTCCAATTAAATATCAGTTAATTGGTAAACTTCATTAAATCTAAATAAAAATATTTAATCTTTTCTCAACTGGGTTCAAGAACAGTGTTAGTGAAGACACCATTCACGACAAACCCAAATCACATTTGATATTCAATATAAGGCTCTGAATAGAAAATATATCGGCTTATATTCAATATCAAATTCTACGATTAACAAATGTCGTATTGGAAACAACGATATATATATATATCTTTCAAATTTCCACAACAACACCTGTATAATCCCGAATTCCAACATCGAAATATTCCGAAGACAATTTCGATTCAAATCTACTCCAATGCAATCATTGGAAATTCTGGTTATTTCTAAAACCCTTTTCAAATCCAACTTATTTATTTAGAAATAAATAGAGTTATAATTCTAGTTCAAAACTAGTTCATTTCGATAAAAATCTATTTTTATCTTTTTAAATATGGAGTTTTTCATCCCAAACCTTTCTAAATCATTTCTTATGATTTTACACAAATTATTAATATTTTTAATAATTTTATCAAGGCCCGTACAGTCGATTTCCACCAATGGCCATCGAACTGCACTTACAGCGACCTTTTTCAAATTTGATTTGGACATAATTCCAAATCCAACCATTATATTTCTAATTTCAAATATTCGTTAGAAAGCTCTTTTCGATACGAACCCAACGGTTCCGGTTTTAGAAGAATCCGACGGTCGGATCTCCCGTAATATCCGTTCGAAGTCAATGGTCGAAATTCGCGAACTGCGGCGGCGCGGCGCGTTCTATTCAGGCCATTATATTATATATATAATATATATAATATATATTTCATCGATTTCTATTTAAAACGAATTATATAAATAGTTTTAAATTTGTTTCAAAAGCCATTTCAACTTCCATTTCAATTCAAATCAAAATTGAATTCTTCTTTATAAATTCGTTTTGAAATTCATTTCTATTCAATTCAAATTTCAATTCAATTTGAATTCATTTCAATTCGCTTTCAATTCAATTCATTTCGAAATCGTTTTCAATTCAATTCATTTCGAAATCGTTTTCAATTCAATTCATTTCGAAATCGTTTTCAATTCAATTCATTTCGAAATCGTTTTTCAATTCAATTCATTTCAAAATGAATAAAATCGATATAAGTATCGTTCACGTCAAAATGGCGTCAATCTAATCAACACGGCTTCATAAATTTCTATTTCAAATATTTCTTTTTCAAATATTTCTTTTTCAAATATTTCTTTTTCAAAATAGTTGTTATTATCAAAATATTTCGTTCAACACATGACCAATCTCAATGGATGAGTACTGTCAACACATGAACCTTTATTTTATATTGATAAAGACGTAAATTTTATTACTAAAATGTTTCGTTCAACACATGACCAATCTCAATGGATGAGTACTGTCAACACATGAACATTTATTTTATATTGATAAAGATGTAAATTTTATTACTAAAATGTTTCGTTCAACACATGACCAATCTCAATGGATGAGTACTGTCAACACATGAACATTTATTTTATAATATTCTTTATTTTTCAAATTGGAATGAGGCCCAATCAATTACCATATAAAGTTAATTATATGGATTTTCATACAACACATGTATAATAGCATTGAAAAATAATCAACCATCAACCAAAGTGCACTACACTGTATAAGCATCAAATATAGATATCTAACGCTTATAACAGCCTGTCAATCAATCGATCGACATATTTAATCAATCAGGATGAGTGAACTTCAAATTTCATCCCAACACCCGTGTGGGGTTTCAAACAATCAAACACAGATTTTATTTGTGCAGTTGGGCGATGTGTAAAATTTATCGTCCCAATCAATGTCATTCAAATAGGTGTACATAAACAAACCGTCCGGTTTGTAAATGAATATTTTATTCACTTCACGTTAAAAATTATATTTTTAACGATAAAACATTTTATTTTGACATATGAATTTCTATTCAGTTCATTTATTCAATAAAATGATATTTTTATTTTTCTAACATATTTTAGAAAATTTCGGCGGCATAACGGCACGATACTAGAAACGGGACAAGGCCTAGCCTTATCCGCGGTCTAGTGAAGGCCCACGCCATTCACACATCAATCAAATCAATTTCAAACCAAATAATCTAACCAACTACACAACCAAATAATTGAACAAACAAGCCATCCATGGTCTGTGGATGACGGGTGTCGGGTGCTACTAAACACCGTCTGCATCCTAGTATATATATAACGAGAAAATTAAATTGAAAGGTGAGAAGTTCTCACTTATAGCTATCCTAGCTCCACGGCACTTCAAATGCAGGAAATCTTCACTGCTCTCGTCTCTTCACTTTCTTCGCCCGTAGCCACTACATATGTAAAAATCGAATTTTTATTTCGCTATTCCCTATATAAAAATCATATTTTTATTTCGAAGTTCAATATATAAAATCATATTTTTATTTCGAAGTTCAATATATAAAAATCATATTTTTATTTCGAAGTTCAATATATAAAAATCATATTTTTATCTCAAAGTTCAATATATAAAATCATATTTTTATTTCGAAGTTCAATATATAAAAATCATATTTTTATTTCGAAGTTCAATATATAAAAATCATATTTTTATTTCAAAGTTCAATATATAAAAATCATATTTTTAATTCGAAGTTCAATATATAAAAATCATATTTTATTTCGAAGTTCAATATATAAAAATCATATTTTTAATTCGAAGTTCAATATATAAAAATCATATTTTTATTATTGCTTCATGTAAAAAAAATCAGATTTTTATAGATTAAAAATCATATATGTTCAAATCGAAAAATCATATATTTCATAACAAAGAGAACATATTTTCATACCAAAAGAAATATAATTTTCTTAATCAAAGAAATCTAATTTTCATCTACAAAGATTACATTTTTAAAATGATTTCTTTTCCATAAAAATCACATTTTTATTTTCTTTTCAAACAAGGAGAAATCACATTTTTTTTTACTTTCACAAAGAAAAACATTTCATATATATTTTATAAAAACCTATTCATATATGTTTACCTTATTTTATATATTTTATATAAGCGGTTTTATAAATAACTAAGAATTTAAATAAAACTCACATTGTTTTACTATTCGTCGGAGGGGTGATGGTCGGAGGACCAGGTGGCGCCAGGGAAGGTTGCAGCGTTGGCAGTTGGGAAGTGAAGGTGGCTCGAGGGTTTTGGGCGCTGGGTGCGAGCACGTCTTCGATTTAGGGGGGGGGGGGGGCGATGAAGCAGGTGGAGGAGAGAGGGGAAGGCTGCGGCGGTTCAGAGGGGAGGGCGACGGGTTTTCGCGGAGAGGGGGAAAACTGCGTCGAGGTGAGAAGGAGGAGGGGGATCCGGCGGGTGGTGGGGCTTCCATCGAGGCGACGCGGTGGAGGGAGGGTGGCGGCTGGCGGGTCTCCGATTCCTTTCGGTTTTTTTTCTCTGAATCGAGAATTGGGGGGGGGGGGGGCAGAAGATAAAGGAAAGGAGAATTTTTTTATTTAATTATTAAAAAGTTGACTTTTACATACGACCTCTAAACGAGGCCCACCGCCTGTTGTCCATAGCATTTTACCCCCATTCCGAACACAATGGGATATGTATCGCTAGCTGATTTGATCGTTTCGATCAGTTTCCTTTAAATTTACATTTAAATCGCTATATTGAATTTTAAACGTACATTTCAAATTACCGGGGTCACATACTAACACGAAAAATTCTAGAAAAATATTTTCTAGCTTCGTATTGACGATACGGTCCTAACAAAACTAGTTTCGTCAAATTCTGAGACCGTTGGAAAAATGGCCAATTTCCAGTCGATTAAAATCAACTAAAACTGGTCAAACGCGTTTTCCTTTGCCACGCTCACATATTGATTCGAAAAATTATGAAATTTAAAACCTAGCAATAACTTTACATCACGGACCCAACAAAAGTGGTTTCGTCGAAATCCGAGGTCGTTTGCAAAATGTCCATTTTTAAGGGCCTGAATTCCATAGCGACTATTCAGAATTTTCAACTGGACATATCTTTTGATTCCCGCTATGAAATTTCGATTGGTCGGATTCATTGGAAAGATATTATCAATTAGATCCTAATGTTTTTGGTTTCACTAAAATCCGGATTGTTTTGCACCCGGTACATTCAATTGAAGTTTAAAATCGAATTATCGTACTACCGCGCCATTTTCAATTCTATTTATAATTATATATAAATATTTATATTCTATCGACGGCGTATATAATATATACGTTCGAATTCTATTCAAAATAAATTTCTCGTCTATATTATTTAAAATAATCTATTTTAAATATTCAAAATTCGCTAAAATTGCCAAAACAAAAATTTTAAACTGGCCCAGATTTTCGGGTTGTTACACTGGGTATAAGAATAGTGTTAATAAAGACACCATAAACAAAAAAATCCAATTTGATATTAAATACAAGATTCTGAAAAGAAGTTATATCGGCTAATATTCAATATCAAATTCTGAAAACCAACAAATATCGTATTGGTAATAACGATATATATGTATATCTTCTAAATTCCTCAACAACATCCGTATAATCACGGAATCCAATATCGAAATATTCCAAAGATAATTTCCATTCTAACTCATACTTTGGGAAATTTTGGTTATGTTAAAACCATTTACAAATCTAATTTATTTATTTATTTAGAAACATTACATTATTATTCTAGTTAATAACTAGTTCATTTTGATAAAAATATATTTTTATCTTTACAAAATTGGAATTTTTCATCCAGATTCTTTTAAAATTGTTTATTATGATTTTACATAATTTTTCCACATTTTTAGTAATTTTATCAATGGCCGTACAGTCGGTTTCTAATAACGGCCACCGAACTGCATCCATAGCGACCTTTTTCAAATTTAATTTGGACATAATTCCAAATCCAACCGTTAGATTTCAAATTTCTTATATCCATTGGAAAGCTCTTTTCGATACGAACCCAACGGTGGTTTCAGTTTTAGGAGAATCCGACAGTCGGATCTCCCAATACATCCATTTGAAGTTAATGGTCGAAATTCGCGAACGGTCGTTGTGCAGCTTGTTCTATTCAGGCCATTAAATATATATAATATATATATTATGTATTTCGTCAATTTCCATTTAAAACATATTTTATAAATTGTTTATAAATTCGTTTTAAAATGATTTCAACTTCATTTTCAATTTTAAATCAAAATTAAATATTCTATATCATTATAATAATAAAATGATAATATTTTCAAAGTATTAGATTTTTGAAATCACTTCTTTTGTTTATTCATTATAAAATGAATAAGATCGATTGATAAACCCGTTCAGGTTAAAATGGCGTTTACTACTTAACCCGGCTTCACATTTCAATATTTTATGTCCAACCAAAATCGGACATCAAAATCATAGTTTCATTCTTCACGGATATTATTTTAAAAAATTGTTTAAATATCTTATTCCACACATGAATATTTGTATTTGTTTACACATTCAATAAAAATGATATTTTTATTGTTTAAATATTTTATTCATCACATGAATATTTTATATGGTTTATACATTTAATAAAAAAGATATTTTTATCGTCAAATATTTTATTCATCACATGAATATTTTATTCACTTCATTAACATGTTAAAAATAATATTTTTATCTAACAAAAATATTATAACATATGATTCTTTTTCTTCTTTATTAACATATCAAATATGACATTTTTTTTATCTAACAAAAATGTATTTTAACATATGCTTTTTTTATTGTTAAACCATTTTATTTTAAAATATTCATTATTTTAAAAGATTCGTTATTTTAAAAATATTCTTTATTTCTGAATCGGAATGCAACTCAATCAATTACCAAATAATTTCAGTTATATGGATTTCATACATCGCATGTTTTCAACAATAATGATAAATAATCATTAAACAGTCCATTCACATCCAGAGAGAAATTTACAACTGTGTGAGCATTTAAATAAATAAATAATGCTCGTCACAGCTGTCAATCCGTCGACTGACATACAACTAAATATTGGGAATAGTGTATGTCAAATATCATCCCAATACCCGTGCGGGGTTTTCAAACAACAATAGTGAATTTAAATAAATTATTGGTTAACTAATTTAACCAATTCTGATTTGGTTTGAATTTATATTGCTAAGCACCATCTGCATCCTAATATATATTTAACTATAAAATAAATAGACTGAGAAGGAGTTCTCACCTTTGGTTTCCACTCCTTCATTCTTTATTGGACGATTTGGATTCCGCTCTGCTTCTAATCAGTTTCATCACAATTTGTTTCACGCGATTTTTATATTAAATATCACATTTTTATTTTAGCGCTATATAGATAAAAATCACATTATTATTATTATTCTATTATATGCAAAAATCCAATCTTTATAATGTTCTTCATACGATAAAAATCATATTTTTATTTCAATGACATATGCGTAAAAATCATATTTTTATTTCAAAGTTGTACATAAAAAAACCCAATTTTCATTACAACGCTAGTTATATAAAAATCATATTTTTATACTATGTTATATATAATAAAAATTGTATTTTTAAAATCATATTTTTATTAAGATATATATATGTATATAAATATCACATTTTTATACAATGTTATACACATTAAAAATCATATTTTTATTTATGCTATATATATAAAATCATATTTTTATACCATTATTATATAAATTAAAATCACAATTTTATTTCTGTGGTATATTATATAAAAATATATTTTTATTCTAAGCCACTTATAATAAAAACCATAATTTTATTTTAAAAACAATGCTATTTTATAATTTAAAAACAATGTTATTTTATAATTTAAAAGAATGCTATTTTATAATTTAAAAACAATGCTATTTTATAGTTTAAAAACAATGTCTATTTTATTTTATAAAACTATGTGAATTTTATTTTATAAAACTAATCTATTTTTAAAACAAATATATTTTTATTTTTAAAATAAATCTATTTTTAATTTCTAAAACAAATCTATTTCTAATTTCCTTAACCTTTTGCTAATCCTTTTTCCACCAAAATCGCACCAGACTTTTCACGAATGAGAACCCAAAACCCTCGATCTACATTTACACCGCCGCACGCCTCCCCAAGGGGTCGGACCCCGATCGAAGACCATCACAGGCGAGCCCATGACATCCTCCATCGGCGCCGAGAATTGGGGCGAGTTCGGTGGTCCCCCGATGTCGGAATCCAGTTCCGAATGCACTGACTTTGGGTGCTGAAATCCCTTAAATCATTAAAGTAAAACCGATCATAACCGTTGAGGGTATCGAGGTTAAAGAGCTCTTTAAATTTTCCTTTAGAGTTGGGTTCTAATTTGGAATGGATTGAGAGAAATATGGAGAGGAAGATCGGAAGAAACAGGCCATTGATTTTGATTCGGCAGCTGTTAACATGAGAGGGAGAATAGGGTTTTAGTGAAGGCCTTTATATACCCTATTTTAATATATATTTTATTATTTAATTCTCTAATTAATTTTATTTTTATTCGAACTCCAAATCAAACCCAACGACTATCACCCCTAGCTAAATACCCCCATTCCGGACACAATGGGATATGTCTCATAAGCCAATTCGAATGTTTAGATTAGTTTTCATCAAAATTAAAATATAAATCAACATATATTGAATTTAATTGTACATTTTAATTTACCGGGGCCACGTACTGACCCCAAAAAGTATAGAGAAATTATATCTAGCTTTGTTATGACGATACGGTCCTAACAAAACTAATTTCATCGAATTTGGAGACAGTTTGAAAAATGGCCATTTTCTGGTCGATCCAATTTGACTAAAATTTGCCAAACACGTTTTCTTTTGCCACGCTCACATATTAATTCCAAAAATTATGAAAATTGGAATCTAGCGATAATTTGACATTCCGGATTTAACAAAAGTGGTTTCGTCGAAAACGGAGATCGTTTGCAAAATGGCTATATTTAAGGGCCATATATTATTTAAATATATATATATATATATATATATATATATATATATTCCATAGCGACTATTTTGAATTTTAAACTTGACATAACTTTCTATTTATAAAATGAAATTTATATTTTCACATTCGTTAGAAAGATAAATAAATTCAAATATTTCTGGTTTTACTGAAATCCGATTTATTTTGAATCCTGTACTTTCAATTGAAATTAGAAATCGATTTTTCAAACTGTTGCACCATTTCAGGTTCGTTTTATAATTAAAATAAATTTATACGTTCTAACTTCGATTAAAATAAATTTTTAGTTGTTATTATTTAAAATAAATCATTTTAAATATTCAAAATACATTAAAATAGCTAAAATAAAATTTTTAAATTGGTTCTGAAAATCCGGGTTGTTACATTTTTCAGATATCCGTATGCATAGATGCTATGGTCTGCATTTCCAGTGGCTATGGTCCCACCCGACCCCTCCCTCAACTAGTGAAAGACAAACAGAATTGAGAGCTAGTGACGTGGCCTAGTAAAACAAAAAGAAACATCCTATTTGGCATGTCCCGCAATCAAAGTCTTGATAGCGAAAGGTTGATGATATATAGGTTTAGTTCTCCGTCTTTCCATATCACGCATCACGCCGACTGTTGATGGTTGATACTAGACAACTGCTATCCAACAGATGGTTAGACCCGCCAAAGGCAACCCGATAAAATGGTCGTAACCCGCCTAATCACAAGGCAAATGGATTGTCGAATCACTTATGCCACCCTACAGCTTTCTGACTGCCCATTATCATGGCAGTCAAGGTATACTCACCGGGTAGTAACACGCAAACCTAACCTTTGTGAGCATAGCCTTAACGCTGCCTGTAACAATCCGAATTTTTATAACATGTTAAAACCATAAATCAAGGCAGACTTAATTTTTTAAAATAAGAATAAAGGGAAACGGGTTACGCCATTGCGTTCGTCTCAGAATTATGCTTGAAATAAAGTCCGAGTTTGCGTAAAAACGGATTCCGTACGAAGAAGATATGGACGAACGAAGTTAGGCTGAAAAACCAGAAATGGGCCAGAATGCACTGGCGCACTTGGGAAGTGCGCCCATGCAATTTTGCATTGGCGCACTTGGCAGGTGCGCCCAGGATGAGCAGAAACCTGCTTGGTCAGGCCTTGGATGGCCTGGTCGGGTTCTGGTCGAATTTCTGAGCACTGCTATGTCACTAGGGCTAACTTGTCACTTTTTGATTGGCTTCTCTTGAGATGGATGGCCTTGATTAACTCTAGCTTCATCGACGGCTCTAATTAATTTGAAACCCTATATAAACAGCCTCCTAGCCTCATTCTCTTTACACCATTCTTCTCTAACCTTATGCTGCTCAAACTCTTGATGATCATGGCTTCTTCTTCTTCCTCTAAATTAAACCAATTAAATTAAAATGCGAAAATTATTTCTGGAAGACTACGGCTAGGAATTGGGGATTTGCTTCTACAATCAAAGCAAGATTCAGCGATTCAACAATTAAACGACAAATTTCTAGACTTGATTTCTGCATCTAAATTTCTTAGACCACGATCTGTAAGTTCCAATTACTTTTAGATAAAAACTATAAATCTAATATGGGCATGTTATAAACTGGAATTGATTTATGTATGATTCATATCTATTCTTGTTTTCTTCTTGGATCTTGACTATTGGGAATATTACCTATGACGTTGAAACTATTGTTGATGGCCTAAGACTATGACAGTGAACATATGACTATGCCTATGACTGTGAATGTAAGACTATGCCTATGCCTATGACTGTGGACATAAGACTATGCCTATGCCTATGACTGTGAATATAAGACTATGCCTATGCCCATGACTATGAACATAAGACTATGCCTACGCCTATGACTGTGAACAATAAGACTATTTTCTATGACTATGACAAGGACAGTTGTGACTAATTACCTAAGATTCATGACCATGAGGTTATTGCCTAGGATTATAACTTTGAAATCGGATCTAAGCTTGATTTTCTATTCAGACCTTTTCTTTATTTGTCCTTGGATCTTGATTTTGGGGATTTTTCTATTTAAATTTGATTTATCCTTGTTCTTGAAACTAGATTATTATTCAAACCTTTTCATGATCAATAATGTTATCAGATATATATGCCTGCGATGTTTTAATCAATTTATTCAGTTATGTCATGCCTTAAAAATAGATTGATAATAGAATAATGTTGATTATGTTATATGTGGAATTGAATGATATTGATCTATGCCTGTGGTTCTATTTCATTATCATGTTGAATTGGGAGTTAATGAATAAGTCTATTCTTGTGTATATGAACTTGAAGTATAACCCGTTATGACAAGTTGTGTAGTTTATCATGTTATGCAAGTTTTAGGTTGTAAAATCATATCACATATGTGACCAAATGTTTGATCTACATGTTTATGTGTATATGTTAAACCTATGTAGAATTTCAAGTTCACACTTATTCATATGCTCGTTATTGATTTGCAAGTTCACATATATGTAAGTTGAATTAGTCTATATTGCATGTTCACATATATGTATGTTGATTTGTTGCAAGATTCACACCTATGATATTCATGTTGACTATTTTGCATGTTCACACCTATGATGTTCATATTGACTATGCCGAAAATGCCAAGTTTACACCTATGTCATGTTTATGTTAATGAATTGCTTTATGCCAATTTTGCGTACGTTAAATTAGGCTAAGTTTTTAGCCTAATATTATATGTCAAAAATCTTGCGGACAAGAAATTAGGCTAAGATTGTTAGCCTAATATTTAGACGGGGTAACGTTGGGAAAAATTGGTAATCATAGGAAGCTTAGCATGAATCTTGCCTTGAAAACTTGACACGAACTTGACATGAATCTTGAACATGGACATGACACTAGAATGAACTTGAAAATGGCCAACTCGAGGTTGGGTTGATTTTGCAGTGTAAATCTGCCCAGAATCGCCCGGCAAATCCAGTGACTACAAACAATAGGATCCAATGTGAGTAGTTGGTCATATCGCGCTTGAAACTCGAGGTTAGACTGAGTTGTGGTGTAAATCTGCCTGGAACCGCCCGGCATATCCAGTGACCACAACAACAGGTCTGATGTGAGAGGTTGGGGTGCATTAATGAATTAATGCCTCATGATAGGGTTAAGTCATGAACATGAAAGACAACACTTAACCAACTTGAGACATGATTGGTAGGGTTAGGTCATGAACTTGAACGACAACACCTAACCAACTTGACACATGAATTGTAGGGCTAAGTCACGAACTTAAATGACAACACATAGCCAATTTGACATGCTAGACTGATAAGGGTTAAGTCTCGAATTTAAATGACAACACTTAACCTATTAGACGGAAACCCTAGTTATGCGGTCCATTTCAATAGTAACCCACTAGATGTATCATGGTACCCTGGAACTAGGCAGGGTAGGGCACGATTATTGGTCAGATTGTAAGCGACCAGAACGACAGCTGTGTTGGTGCACCAGTGTAGGTTCAGGCGGGCTATGGTCGTGCACGTGGTCCGGAGTTGAAAAAGCAGGCATTGGGCGTCAGTAGGTTTATCTGTGCATGCTTGATTCGTGTCGGTGGTTGGCACCCTAGGGCTTGATACACCCTATGGTGGACCTAGCACAGGTGACTACATTCGTGGTAGAGCCGTATGACACAGACACATGATGAGCTAGAACTTGTAGGGAGCCGATCGACTAGTGGATCATTTCGTTGGACCTAGAAATGGGTCATCTCATGATATTAGGCCAAGGAATCATTTCATGATTAATATAAGACATGGGTTTGGGATTCTAGTACAGTTGATGCAGCGAACCTTGAATACGTGATGTTATACTTTATTTATACTTGATTTATCATGTTATCTTATTCTATCTTGCCCGTCTTGTCATCATCCATATGATTACTTTCAGTTTATACATGTCATGTTACCTTTATCTGTTTTTATGCTGAAAGTCAATTGGACTTGCCAGTCTTTATGACTGACCCGTTTTCTTTCGCCTCTTTTTCTTCCGTTACCCCCAGGTTCTCAGGGAGGAAACTCTAGCACTTAGCTTGGATTTCACTTGCTTTCGGTTTAGCTCATGTACGGTTTGATCTTGAGCTATGCTATGGCTGCATTTCTGCTACCTTTGGGGAATTAAGCTCCTTTTGTTGTTTCAAGTTTGTGCTTCTTTATTTATGCAAGACAAAATTTATTGCAATGGAAAATAACGACCTTGGCTATTTGATGTAAAAGGTTTTGACTCTTTTTGAAAGTAATGAAATTTATCTTTTGATTCTTCCGCTTTTTTATCTGTGTTCTGTCTTGTAATATTTCTGTGTTTGTTTACCTCGATAACGCTCCTCCAAAACTAGTGCATTCCCTTTGCGAGTGACCCTAGTGGAGGTGGGGTGTTTCATTTGGTATCAGAGCAGAAGGTTACCAGACTGGGCAAAAGTTTTTAAAACCTTCTGAAATTATTTTCAAAACTGTTTACAAAAAAAGCATTTTTCCAGAAAAATCTTGTTTTATTTAAAGGCTATTCCCCAAAAGCCATTAGCACTATCCTTTGTTCCTTGTTTGAACCTCTTTTCCTTTCTTTTCTCCATCTGTAGTCGCAGTAGTTTTACCTCCGGCTAATCTTATTTATAGCTTCGTAGAGGGTTTTCCGTACGATGGAGATAGTTTCCGTGAGACTTGTTAACTTGTCACATAGGGAAGGTATGAGTGATAAGTTAAGGCGGATGAGTCTCAGAACGAGAAGAAAGACTTCCAGAAGGGAGGTGAGAACAACGACAACAATAATAACAAGTCACGTGATAAGAGGAAGTGCAACTTCTGTGGTATAGTTGGGCATGTTATCCAGGATTGTAGAAAGAAGAAGATGAAGATGGGAGCATGCTTTCAGTGTGGTGATACTGGACATATCAACAAGAACTGCCCCAATAAGCAAGGGCAAGGCCCGCAGGCAGGACCTCCTGAGGGTACATCTTTAACTTCTTCTCCTAGGTGCTTTGTTTCATCTTGCTTATCTTCTCAATCCTATCTTGAGAACCTTAGGTAGAACCCTTTTGGATGTAAAGATGTGATTGAAACATGTTATGGTTGATGTTTGCAAATGGTTGCAAGTGGTCGCAAGTGGTTGCTCGTGGTTGCATAACACACATTAGGCACTAGATCGGCTCAGACACATTTTCATATTGCATATGCATGAGTGTTTATACTTGTTTATGGATCAAATTGAATGTGTTATCATGTGAATATTGCATATCGATGGATGTTTGTGCACACATATAGTGTTTATGTGACTAGGACTATTTGCATACATGTTGGATTCATGACACTAAACATATTCTGCATTAGGAAGATCAGTCAGGCCTGATCATTTGCATTAGATAAGGAACATATACACACACTTTCTGCATATGTTCATATAGCATTAGAATTCTTTTAAGGACAATGGTTGCTTGTGGATGATGGTTAAGTAGATGGTTGACTGGATGATAGGATGCATTCTTCTTAACTTGAAGATTTCGGGGACGAAATCCTTTAAGGAAGGAAGAATGTAACAACCCGAATTTTTATAACATGTTAAAACCATAAATCAAGGCAGAATTAATTTTTTAAAATAAGAATCAAGGGAACCGTGTTATGCCATTGCGTTCGTCTCGGAATTCTGCTTGAAATAGAGTCCGGGTTTGCGTAAAACGGATACCGTACGAAGAAGATATGGATGAACGAAGTTAGGCAGAAAAACCAGAAACGGGCCAGAATGCACTGGTGCACTAGGGAAGTGCGCCCATGCAATTTTGCATTGGTGCACTTGGCAGGTGCGCCCAGGACGAGCAGAAACCTGCTTGGTCAGGCCCTGGCTGGCCTGGTCGGGTTCTGGTCGAATTTCTAAGCTCTGCTGTGTCACTAGGGCTAACTTGTCACTTTCTGATTGGCTTCTCTTGAGATGGATGGCCTTGATTAACTCTAGCTTCATCGACGGCTCTAATAAGTTTGAAACCCTATATAAACAGCCTCCTAGCCTCATTCTCTTTACACCATTCTTCTCTAACCTTATGCTACTCAAACTCTTGATGATCATGGCTTCTACTTCTTCCTCTAAATTAAATCAATTAAATTAAAATGCGAAGATTATTTCTTGAAGACTACGGCTAGGAATTGGGGATTTGCTTCTACAATCAAAGCAAGATTCAGCGATTTAACAATTCAACGACAAATTTCTAGACTTGACTTCTGCATCTAAATTTCTTAGACCACGATCTATAAGTTCCAGTTACTTTTTGATAAAAACTATAAATTTAATATGGGCATGTTATAAATTGGAATTGATTTATGTATGATTAATATCTATTCTTGTTTTCTTCTTGGATCTTGACTATAGGGAATATTGCCTATGACGTTGAAACTATTGTTAATGGCCTAAGACTATGACGGTGAACATATGACTATGCCTATGACTGTGAATGTAAGACTATGCCTATGCCTATGACTGTGGACATAAAACTATGCCTATGCCTATGACTGTGAATATAAGACTATGCCTATGCCTATGACTGTGGACATAAAACTATGCCTATGCCTATGACTGTGAATATAAGACTATGCCTATGCCTATGACTCTGAACATAAGACTATGCCTACGCCTATGACTATGAACAATAAGACTATTTTCTATGACTATGACATGGACAATTGTGACTAATTACCTAAGATTCATTACCATGAGTTTATTGCCTAGGATTATAACTTTGAAATCAGATCTAAGCTTGATTTTCTATTCAGATCTTTTCTTTATTTGTCCTAGGATCTTGTTTTGGGGATTTTTCTATTTAAATTTGATCTATCCTTGTTCTTGAACCTAGATTATTATTCAAACCTTTTCATGATCAATAATGTTATCAGATCTATATGCCTGCGATGTTTTAATCAATTTATTCAGTTATGTCATGCCTTAAAAATAGATTGATAATAGAATAATGTTGATTATGTTATATGTGGAATTGAATGATATTGATCTATGCCTGTGGTTCTATTTCATTATCATGTTGAATTGGGAGTTAATGAATAAGTCTATTCTTGTGTATATGAACTTGAAGTATAACCCGTTATGACAAGTTGTGTAGTTTATCATGTTATGCAAGTTTTAGGTTGTAAAATCATATCACATATGTGACCAAATGTTTGATCTACATGTTTATGTGTATATGTTAAACCTATGTAGAATTTCAAGTTCACACTTATTCATATGCTCGTTATTGATTTGCAAGTTCACATATATGTAAGTTGAATTAGTCTATATTGCATGTTCACATATATGTATGTTGATTTGTTGCAAGATTCACACCTATGATATTCATGTTGACTATTTTGCAAGTTCACACCTATGATGTTCATATTGACTATGCCGAAAATGCCAAGTTTACACCTATGTCATGTTTATGTTAATGAATTTCTTTATGCCAATTTTGCGTACGTTAAATTAGGCTAAGTTTTTAGCCTAATATTATATGTCAAAAATCATGCGGACGAGAAATTAGGCTAAGATTGTTAGCCTAATATTTAGACGGGGTAACGTTGAGAAAAATTGGTAATCATAGGAAGCTTGGCATGAATCTTGCCTTGAAAACTTGACACGAACTTGACATGAATCTTGAACATGGACATGACACTAGAATGAACTTGAAAATGGCCAACTCGAGGTTGGGTTGAGTTTGTAGTGTAAATCTACCCGGAACCGCCCGGCATATCCAGTGACTGCAAACAATAGGATCCAATGTGAGTAGCTGGTCGTATCGCACTTGAAACCCAAGGATAGACTGAGTTGTGGTGTAAATCTGCCCGGAAACGCCCGGCATATCCAGTGACCACAATAACAGGTCTAATGTGAGAGGTTGGGGTGCATTAATGAATTAATGCCACATGATAGGGTTAAGTCATGAACATGAAAGACAACACTTAACCTGTAACACCCCGAATTTTAGTTAATACTAAAATTCACTAATTACAGGATAAATAATCTCAGATGTGGGAATTGGGGGTAACGGGCTGCGTCATTACGTTCGTCTCGGAAAAATACGCGAAATAGAGTCCGAGTTTTCGAGAATCGGAGTCCGTATGGCCCAGTTAAGGCCCAATGAAGTTTGCAGAAAAATTAAAGCTAAAAACAGATTTAAAAATTCAAATTCAGATTTCAAAATCGAACTGGCGGGGCCAGGCGGGAAAATTCCCGCCCTAACCATGTCGACAGGGCTGTCGACAGGCCTGTCGACAGGGGGGTCGACTTGCCTGTCGACTTGCCTGTCGACTTGCCTGTCGACACGGCGTGTCGAGCCAGAGGGCTTGGGTGCACCAGATTTGGTTTTCTGGCTAGGGCTGGGCTGGGTTCTAGAGATTTCCTAAATCTGACGGTCCTAATCTAATCTAGGGTTAATCTAAGGGCCTAAAACACTACCTAATCCTATAAATAAGACCCTAACCCTACCCTAATTCATTCATAATTAGATCTTGTAACTAAACTATGGCAAAATGAAACTTGATCATGGCCTCCACAAATCAATGAAGAGAGTTGCAAGCTAATCAACCTCTAATCAACATCTTCTTCAACTAGAGCAACTAATTCCACTTCATAAGTTTGCTAATCTAGGTTTTGGTGAGTTTCTATCACTTTGATGATCAATTGCTAAATTAAGTAGATGAGATGTGATGAGATCTATGGTTTTGCATGAGGATTAATGGGTTTCCAAGTCATATGATATGATGGGAATATGCTAATCTATGTTAATATTAATCCTATGTTTATGCATGTTGAATATGTGAGTTTATGCATGTTGAATATGTGAGTTTATGCATGTTGAATATGTGAGTTTATGCATGTTGAATATGTGAGTTTATGCAAGTTGGATATGTGGGTTTATGCAAGTTAAGTGGTGGGTTTATGCATAATTAGTAATTGATTTTATGCATGCTAAGTAGGTGGTTTTATGCATGCTAAGTGTTTGGTGTTATGCATAAATCATGACATGCAAGTTTACCCTTTTAAATGTGATGCATACATATGCAAGATGGCACCTTTATATGATTTGAATATATATATATATATATATATATATATATATATATATATATGCATGTTTACCCTTCCTTTAAGATGCAAGTCATATATGCAAGTTCAACATGTTATGCAAGTTATGTGTATGCTTATATGCAAGTTCAACATGTTATGCAAGTTATGTATATGCTTATATGCAAGCTCAACATGTTATGCAAGTTTATGTGTATGATGTTATGTAAGTTATGTGCATGTTGTTATGCAAGTTCATATGCAAGTTATGTGTATGATGTTATGCAAGTTATGTGCATGATGTTATGCAAGTTATGTGTATGTTGATATGCAAGTTATGTTTATAATATTATGCAAGTTATGTGTATGATGTTATGCAAGTTAACATGTAACATGTTGTACAAGTTCACACCTTTAAGACACATGCAAGTTCACCCTTGAAAAACCTATGAACACTTATGCAAGTTGCTTTTAGATATGACATATGTATGTTCATGCAAGTTGGGTTATTTAGCAATGCTAGTTGGGTTAATATTATGATGTAAGTGGACACCATTTAACCCATGTTAATGCTAATGTATGCTAAGTGAAACCCATGTTAATTGTGAAAGAATCTTCTCTTGGAAATATGTCGTGTTAGCATAAGTACGTGGGGGGAAACGATGGGGTTAATAGACATGTTAATGAAATGGTGTGAAATGATTATGATTAAGCATACCATAAAATGAATAAGCATAAGTGGGAATTTACCTATTGAGTTAGGTCTACCCCATGGGAATTTACCTATTGAGTTAGGTCTACCCATGTTATGGAATTGGGAATTTACCTATTTAGTTAGGTCTACCCATATTCTTAAAAATGTGATATTAATTAGGGATAATTAATATGGGGGTGATTAATTAGGTGTAATTAATCGACTAAGACACGAGGTTGGACTCATTTGTAGTGTAAAACTGCCCGGACCCAACCGGCTTAACCAGTTGCTATAAATGTTAGCCCAATGTGAGAGGTCTTAGGCACAAACTAAATACGTGATTAATGTAAAGACACGAGGTTAGACTCGGTTATGACATAAGGCTGCCCGGACCCAACCGGCTTAACCAGCGGTCATAAAAGATAGTCTAATGTGAGAGGTCTTTATAAGGATCACGGTCTTAATTAATTAAGAAACACTTAACCAAATTAGCATGTAGTGGGACATGAGGGTTAAGTGGGTGCCTTGGGTGGCATGTAGTAACTAGTGGGGGTGCCTCGGGTGGCATGAGGAAACTAGTGGGTTGCCTTGGGTGGCAATAGAAAATACGATTAGAATACTTAACCAAAGTGGAACATGTAATTAAAACATGGGTGAAGGGTTAAGTAAGTGCTTTGGGTGGCACGTGGAAATCTAGTGGGTGCCCTAAGTGGCAATTGAAATATGATTGATGACTTAACCAGATCTTAACATGTAAGTGGGCATGACTATATAAGGGGTTAAGTGGGATGCACTAGATAAAAGTAGCAAGCTTAAGTAGTAGCTTGTGGGGGCCCATTTCAACCAATATCCCAAACGTATCTTTGTGGGCTCGACTCTAGTCGAGTGACGGGACACGCATATTGGGCTTGACTATAAGTGGCCAAACCGGGTTAGCGGTGGCAACGCAGGATCAACGGGTTTCATATGCGTGTGTGGACCCGGGCTGGTTGGTAAGTCGTTGTTGCATCGTGTAGATATAAAGCCGTGCACCGTTGATATTATCAGGTAGCCACTTTGGGGAATGATACACCCCCTTTTGTGGGACCAGCACGGGTATCTACGTAGGGGAGCCGATTGCTTGGGGAGTAGTGGGTACACCTATGTAGTCAGATAGGAGTACACGAAACTACTAAATTACTAAGTACACTTAGGGGGATCAACCTTTAAGTAGGAATGACTGGTGTGGTGCAGTGTAGTAATTATCCTTGGGTGGGTGGATGCGTCTTTACGGTTATCTTAGTTTATCCTAAGTCTGCCAAGCTGCTTAGTGTAGCCATTCATCCCCAGACGTTACCGTATATCAAGCTTATGTCTTCTCTGGTTACTTTAATGATTGTATTGTTAAAGTTATAGGACTCACTCAGACTTATGTCTGACCCCGTTGTTTTTATCCTTTTTTCCAACCCTCAGGTTATCAGAGTGGGCCCGGTACGAGTGGGCTAGATCAGGCTGCTTTATTCTCTTTTGGAGCTTGGACCATAGATGTAGAGCTCAGCTTACCCTTTCTTTTATGGCTATCAGTTCATGTATTGGGATTATGTACTTTTATTTATCAGGGTGGATATTTTGTACTTGACTCTTATTATGGTTTTGTGATGTAACCAAACATGTTTTACTCTCCGCTGCAATGAAATGATGTTTTGAAATTTTCAAGTATTACTTATATCTGTCTTGTTGTAATTTTTCTGTTCTATATTCACTTAAAATACTCCACCGATGTTATGGCATTCCCTTAGAGAGTGACCATAGCGGGTGTGGGGTGTTACACGTGGTATCAGAGCTTAAGGTTACCAGAACAGATAATTTTTTTAGAAAAACTATTTTCTAAGAATATTTTTGGAAAGGAGTATTTTCAAAAACATGTCTTTTAAGAGAAAAGTTTTTGAAAAAAAACATAATCCCCGATAGCCATATCTTTATCTTTCGAATTCTCCGTTTTGAATCTCTTCCTCTCTCGATTTTGAGCTTCCCCTCCGTGTATAGATGATCTTTCGAAGATAGATAAGAATGGAAAACCACTTCAAGGGACTTAGACGATAGTCAGATTAGAAGTTGGTTCAAGAAGGAGGAGGACTGGAAGGTACCTATTAGATAGACGATGGGAGGAAGGCTCAAATAGTTGATGTTTAATGAAAGACGAAACCTCATTTTGATGGGAGGTTATGAGTGGAGAATGGGAAGAAGAGGGCTAGTTGTTATCCTTTTGGAGGATTTTCCAAAGGGGCAAGGGCAAGGTACGGAATCTCCTGGAGGGTGGTTGTATTCCCTCACGACTAAGGTACCAGATGGGGATAGGACCGTCTAGGTTGGAATTTGGATTTCTTGATTATCCGATTCGAGCTTTATTTGATTCTGACGCATCGAGTTCGTTTATCTCATCATTGTTAGTTGAGTCACTGCACTTAGACACCAGTTTGGTAGATGATCCCTTAGTTGTTTCAAACCCAATTGGGCTCCAGGATGTGTTTGGGTTTGAAAGTTTCTATACTTAGCGTTGAGTTTAGGTGTGATGCTTGTTGGGCTTCACGGGCTATGGATTAGTTTTGGGCATGGACTGGTTATCCAGTAGGGGTGCCGTTCTTGATTTTGAAGGGAGAGTTGTTAGGCTTATGACCCGCTTGGGTAACACTCTCGAGATCTCTTGTGATCCCATAGAATCTGTTATGCTAAGTTATCTAGAATCGCTTGACACGTCGGTCTAGAGTTTGCGATCTGTTAGAGCGGTCCGGGAATACTCGGATGTGTGTGAGGAGGTGAAGGGCTTACCTCCGAAGCGGGAGACTGACTTCCGAATATATCTGATGGATAATGCTAAACCTGTATCTTTACCAGTGCGCCACATGGCTCCTCGTGAGAGGAGGGAACTCCATAAGTAAGTAGGCGATTTGCTTGAGAAAGGGTTCATAAGACGAAGTATATCGGAGTGGAGTGCTCCAGTAGTTTTTGTCACGAAGGCGGATGGGTCCCTCAGACTTTGTGTAGGCTAAAGAGAACTAAATAAACTCACAAAGAAGAATAGACACCCATTGCCGAGGATTGATGATCTCTTTGATCAGTTGGCTGGCGCCTCAGTATTTTTGTAGTAGGACTTAGCCACGGGATTTCATCAGTTGAGAGTGGCTGAGGATAGCATAGAGAAGACTGCCTTTAGGACTCCGGATGAATTTTTTTATGAGAGGGCTGGTGATGCCATTTGGTTTGACGAACGCCCCCGCATACTTTGTTGATTTGATGAGAAGGGTGTTCAGGGAGTACCTAAATAAGTTCGTGATGGTCTTTGCGGAAGACATCTGGGTCTTTTCTAGGAGCGAAATAAGTTTTCGTATATGCTCAATGGGGTGAGCAAAGCCAGTTATGGGAAAACGGTGGTTTTGGAGCGAGACTGGCGAGGACATCCAAAGTTGGTCAAAGGCTTAATTGATTAGCCATTTTTACTAGTATCATCTCACGTAGGTCGCCTAAACTCGAAGGAGATATCCCTTGGGTGTTTGTCTGATATTGGTTTAGGCCTTTGGGGCTTGCATTTGGGGGATGTCGAGTTCGACTAGGGTGGTCTGCGTGAGAGATGGACAGTTGTGATGATTTTGGATGGGATTCTTAGCATCCTATGAGTTTGAGATAGCGTATACCCATGGCAAGGGTAACGTGGTGGTGGACGACTTAAGTAGAAAAAGGTTGTCCTTGAGTTTATTGTTCGTTGAACGACGGAGCTTAGAGTTTATTTCGATGTTGACTTTAGACCTTCCGTTGACCTTGTACCCGGTTTGCTAGCCTCCTTGGAGGTTAGGCCTACTCTTTTGGGGCATATTGGCGGAGCACAGCGGGACGACCCACAGTTGGTTGAGTTAGTAAAGAAGCTCAAGAGGAGGGGGAGTCGTCCTGCCATTTGAGTAGGTACACCCTAGATGGTAAGGGGTGTTTGCGTAGAGACGGTAGCTTTTGTGTACCGTAAGACAAGGGGTTTGAGGAAGGCTATACTCGATGATGCACATCAGTCAAAGATGACCATTCATCCCGATAGGAACAAGATGTACCAAGACATGAAGCGAGTTTTCTTTTGGGCCGGTATGAAGAAAGACGCGGCCGAGTATGTCGCTCGATGCTTGGTCTGCCAACAAGTGAAGGCAGAGCAAAAGAAACCAGGTGGGTTGCTTCACCCATTGGAAGTTCCGAAATGGAAGTGGGATAGCGTCTCGATGGATTTTATTGACGGGTTACCAAGATCGAGGAAAAGGTAATATAGGAATTTGGGTGGTAGTAGACAGACTTACTAAGAGCGCCCATTTCATACCTGTGAAGAGCAAGAGGACCGCTCCATGGCTAGCTTCTGTATATCTTCGAGAGATAGTTCGATTGCATGGGGTACTCTCTAGCATAGTGAGTGATCGAGATCCTATCTTCACTAGCGAGTTCTGGAGAAGTTTGCAAGAAGCAGTGGGGACTCAGTTGTGTTTGAGTACCGCATATCATCCTCAGACGTACGGCCAGACCGAGAAGGTGAATCGTACTTTAGAAGACCTTTTGAGGCTATGTATCTTGGATTTTGGAGGTACGGGGAAAGAGTATCTTCCATTAGTGGAGTTCGCATGTAATAACAGCTTTAAGTCCAGTATTGGTATGGCACCTTTCGAAGCTCTTTATGGAAGGCCTTGTCGGTCACCTACACATTGGTGGGAATCTACGGATGAGATCTTGCTTGGGCCGATAAGGTTAGAAAGACTTCGGGAAAAGATTGATTTGATTCGAAGAAGGATGAAAGCGGCGCAAGATAAACAGAAATCTTATGCGGACAAGAGGAGAACAGAGCTTGAGTTTGATATTAGGACATGCTTTTTATCAAGATATCTCCGTTACGGAATGTGGTTCACTTTGGATCTGTTGGGAAGTGAGTACCAAGGTTTGTTGGGCCGTTTCCTATTAAGGAAAGGATTGGACAGATGACATATAGAGTGGAGTTGCCGACAGGCTTAGTGGTGTACATGATATATTCCATGTGTCACATTTGAGGAAGTTCCTACATGAGACCGCTGAGGTGGTAGAGCCGAGCTGGCTTAAAGAAGTAGAGACAGAGCGTGATGAGACGATTCGATGAGCTCCTACTCGCATCCTTGGGTCAGAGACTAGGAAGTTGAGGAGTCGAGAGGTTCAACTAGTCAAAGTGCAATGGGGAGAAGATGAAAGCAACGCTACCTTAGAGACGGAAGAGAAGATGCGTTCATTATACCTATTCCTTTTTAGGATATGTCTTTTAATTTCTCCTTTATCGTTTGACTAGTACTTATCTTATCTTTAGTATGTCCTCTCATTAGTACCTTTGACCTTTAGATAGGGTAAACCTATGGTTGAAACATGTGTTTGAGACATGTTATGGTTGATGGATGCAAGTGGATGCAAGTGTTTGCTAGTGGTTGCTCATGGATGCATATACACACACTCTAGGCACTAGATCGGCTCAATCACTTCATATTGCATATTGCATAAAATTGTGTGTAGGAAGCTATATTTATGGATGTATAATGATTGTGTTATCATATGGATGACGCATTTTGGTGAATGATTGTGCACTCATATAGATACTGTATGTGTCGATAGGGTTCTCTCGCATACATAATGGATGCATGGCACTATCATGGTTTGCATATGTTCAGACATTAGATAAGGAACATATACACACACTTTTTGCATATGCTCATACATCATTAGAAATTGTTTTAAGGACAATGGATGCCCGTGTTTGATGGATTGAGTAGATGGTTGTGTGGATGGTAGGATATGCATTCTCCTTAGCTTAGAGATTTCGGGGACGAAATCCTTTAAGGAGGGGAGAATGTAACACCCCGAATTTTAGTTAATACTAAAATTCACTAATTACAGGATAAATAATCTCAGATGTGGGAATTGGGGGTAACGGGCTGCGTCATTGCGTTCGTTTCGGAAAAATACACGAAATAAAGTTCGAGTTTTCGAGAATCGGAGTCCGTATGGCCCAGTTAAGGCCCAATAAAGTTTGCAGAAAAATTAAAGCTAAAAACAGATTTAAAAATTCAAATTCAGATTTCAAAATCGAACTGGCGGGGCCAGGCGGGAAAATTCCCGCCCTAACCATGTCGACAGGGCTGTCGACAGGCCTGTCGACAGGGGGGTCGACTTGCCTGTTGACTTGCCTGTCGACACGGCGTGTCGAGCCAGAGGGCTTGGGTGCACCAGATTTGGTTTTCTGGCTAGGGCTGGGTTCTAGAGATTTCCTAAATCTGACGGTCCTAATCTAATCTAGGGTTAATCTAAGGGCCTAAAACACTACCTAATCCTATAAATAAGACCCTAACCCTACCCTAATTCATTCATAATTAGATCTTGTAACTAAACTATGGCAAAATGAAGCTTGATCATGGCCTCCACAAATCAATGAAGAGAGTTGCAAGCTAATCAACCTCTAATCAACATCTTCTTCAACTAGAGCAACTAATTCCACTTCATAAGTTTGCTAATCTAGGTTTTGGTGAGTTTCTATCACTTTGATGATCAATTGCTAAATTAAGTAGATGAGATGTGATGAGATCTATGGTTTTGCATGAGGATTAATGGGTTTCCAAGTCATATGATATGATGGGAATATGCTAATCTATGTTAATATTAATCCTATGTTTATGCATGTTGAATATGTGAGTTTATGCATGTTGAATATGTGAGTTTATGCATGTTGAATATGTGAGTTTATGCATGTTGAATATGTGAGTTTATGCATGTTGAATATGTGAGTTTATGCAAGTTGGATATGTGGGTTTATGCAAGTTAAGTGGTGGGTTTATGCATAATTAGTAATTGATTTTATGCATGCTAAGTAGGTGGTTTTATGCATGCTAAGTGTTTGGTGTTATGCATAAATCATGACACGCAAGTTTACCCTTTTAAATGTGATGCATACATATGCAAGATGGCACCTTTATATGCTATGAATATATATATATATATATATATATATATATATATATATATATATGCATGTTTACCCTTCCTTTAAGATGCAAGTCATATATGCAAGTTCAACATGTTATGCAAGTTATGTTTATGCTTATATGCAAGTTCAACATGTTATGCAAGTTATGTATATGCTTATATGCAAGCTCAACATGTTATGCAAGTTTATGTGTATGATGTTATGTAAGTTATGTGCATGTTGTTATGCAAGTTCATATGCAAGTTATGTGTATGATGTTATGCAAGTTATGTGCATGATGTTATGCAAGTTATGTGTATGTTGATATGCAAGTTATGTTTATAATATTATGCAAGTTATGTGTATGATGTTATGCAAGTTAACATGTAACATGTTGTACAAGTTCACACCTTTAAGACACATGCAAGTTCACCCTTGAAAAACCTATGAACACTTATGCAAGTTGCTTTTAGATATGACATATGTATGTTCATGCAAGTTGGGTTATTTAGCAATGCTAGTTGGGTTAATATTATGATGTAAGTGGACACCATTTAACCCATGTTAATGCTAATGTATGCTAAGTGAAACCCATGTTAATTGTGAAAGAATCTTCTCTTGGAAATATGTCGTGTTAGCATAAGTACGTGGGGGGGAAACGATGGGGTTAATAGACATGTTAATGAAATGGTGTGAAATGATTATGATTAAGCATACCATAAAATGAATAAGCATAAGTGGGAATTTACCTATTGAGTTAGGTCTACCCCATGGGAATTTACCTATTGAGTTAGGTCTACCCATGTTATGGAATTGGGAATTTACCTATTTAGTTAGGTCTACCCATATTCTTAAAAATGTGATATTAATTAGGGATAATTAATATGGGGGTGATTAATTAGGTGTAATTAATCGACTAAGACACGAGGTTGGACTCATTTGTAGTGTAAAACTGCCCGGACCCAACCGGCTTAACCAGTTGCTACAAATGTTAGCCCAATGTGAGAGGTCTTAGGCACAAACTAAATACGTGATTAATGTAAAGACACGAGGTTAGACTCGGTTATGACATAAGGCTGCCCGAACCCAACCGGCTTAACCAGCGGTCATAAAAGATAGTCTAATGTGAGAGGTCTTTATGAGGATCACGGTCTTAATTAATTAAGAAACACTTAACCAAATTAGCATGTAGTGGGACATGAGGGTTAAGTGGGTGCCTTGGGTGGCATGTAGTAAATAGTGGGGGTGCCTCGGGTGGCATGAGGAAACTAGTGGGTTGCCTTGGGTGGCAATAGAAAATACGATTAGAATACTTAACCAAAGTGGAACATGTAATTAAAACATGGGTGAAGGGTTAAGTAAGTGCTTTGGGTGGCACGTGGAAATCTAGTGGGTGCCCTAAGTGGCAATTGAAATATGATTGATGACTTAACCAGATCTTAACATGTAAGTGGGCATGACTATATAAGGGGTTAAGTGGGATGCACTAGATAAAAGTAGCAAGCTTAAGTAGTAGCTTGTGGGGGCCCATTTCAACCAATATCCCAAACGTATCTTTGTGGGCTCGACTCTAGTCGAGTGACGGGACACGCATATTGGGCTTGACTATAAGTGGCCAAACTGGGTTAGCGGTGGCAACGCAGGATCAACGGGTTTCATATGCGTGTGTGGACCCGGGCTGGTTGGTAAGTCGTTGTTGCATCGTGTAGATATAAAGCCGTGCACCGTTGATATTATCAGGTAGCCACTTTGGGGAATGATACACCCCCTTTTGTGGGACCAGCACGGGTATCTACGTAGGGAAGCCGATTGCTTGGGGAGTAGTGGGTACACCTATGTAGTCAGATAGGAGTACACGAAACTACTAAATTACTAAGTACACTTAGGGGGATCAACCTTTAAGTAGGAATTACTGGTGTGGTGCAGTGTAGTAATTATCCTTGGGTGGGTGGATGCGTCTTTACGGTTATCTTAGTTTATCCTAAGTCTGCCAAGCTGCTTAGTGTAGCCATTCATCCCCACACGTTACCGTATATCAAGCTTATGTCTTCTCTGGTTACTTTAATGATTGTATTGTTAAAGTTATAGGACTCACTCAGACTTATGTCTGACCCCGTTGTTTTTATCCTTTTTCCCAACCCTCAGGTTATCAGAGTGGGCCCGGTACGAGTGGGCTAGATCAGGCTGCTTTATTCTCTTTTGGAGCTTGGACCATAGATGTAGAGCTCAGCTTACCCTTTCTTTTATGGCTATCAGTTCATGTATTGGGATTATGTACTTTTATTTATTAGGATGGATATTTTGTACTTGACTCTTATTATGGTTTTGTGATGTAACCAAACATGTTTTACTCTCCGCTGCAATGAAATGATGTTTTGAAATTTTCAAGTATTACTTATACCTGTCTTATTGTAATTTTTCTTTTCTATATTCACTTAAAATACTCCACCGATGTTATGGCATTCCCTTAGAGAGTGACCATAGCGGGTGTGGGGTGTTACATAACCAACTTGAGACATGATTGGTAGGGTTAGGTCATGAACTTAAACGACAACACCTAACCAACTTGACACGTGAATTGTAGGGCTAAGTCACGAACTTAAAAGACAACACTTAGCCAATTTGACATGCTAGACTGATAAGGGTTAAGTCTCGAATTTAAATGACAACACTTAACCTATTAGACGAAAACCCTAGTTACGCGGTCCATTTCAGTAGTAATCCACTAGATGTATCATGGTACCCTGGAACTAGGCACGGTGGGGCATGATTACTGGGCTGATTGTAAGCGACCAGAACGACGGCTTTGTTGGTGCGCCATTGTAGGTTCAGGCGGGCTATGGTCATGCACGTGGTCTGGAGTTGAAAAAGAAGGCATTGGGCATCAGTAGGTTTATCTGTGCATGCTTGATTCGTGTCGGTGGTTGGCACCCTAAGGCTTAATACACCCTATGGTGGACCTAGAACAGGTGACTACATTCGTGATAGGGCCGTATGACACAGATACATGACAAGCTAGAACTTGTAGGGAGCCGATCGACTAGTGGATCGTTTCGTTGGACCTAGAAATGGGTCATCTCATGATATTGGGCCAAGGAATCATTTCATGATTAATATAAGACATGGGTTTGGGATTCTATGCAGTGAACCTTGAATACGTGATGCTATACCTGATTTATACTTGATTTATCATGTTATCTTAGTCTATCTTGCCCATCTTGTCATCATCCGTATGATTACTTTCAGTTTATACATGTCATGTTACCTTTATCTGTTTTTATGCTGAAAGTCACTTGGACTTACCAGTCTTTATGACTGATCCATTTTCTTTCGTCTCATTTTCTTCCGTTTCCCCCCTCCCCAGGTTCTTAGGGAGGAAACTCTAGCACTTAGCTTGGATTTCACTTGCTTTCGGTTTAGCTCATGTACGGTTTGATCATGAGCTATGCTATGGCTGCATTTCTGCTACCTTTGGGGAATTAAGCTCCTTTTGTTGTTTCAAGTTTATGCTTCTTTATTTATGCAAGGCAGAATTTATTGTAATGGAAAATTATGACCTTGGCTATTTGATGTAAAAGGTTTTGACTCTTTTTTAAAGTAATGAAATTTATCTTTTGATTCTTCCGCTGTTTTATCTATGTTCTGTCTTGTAATATTTCTGTGTTCGTTTACCTCGATAACGCTCCTCAAAAACTAGTGCATTCCCTTTGTGAGTGACCCTAGTGGAGGTGGGGTGTTACACTGCCACCGTACAGAGGACTACCAGGAGGAACCTCCATGTCCCAAGAAGCTACATGCTTCCATTTCCAGTCCTTTGGAGCCAGCAGAATATCAGCAGAATAACAGGCAGAATAATAAGATGGACGTGCGCTCCCCTCGTGCCTATGATACCACGATGGTCTTCCCCGTTGGGTTATTCGCCTTCAAACGTATGGACTGGTCCAAGCGCCACGGGTTAATGTGTTATTAGACTTTATGTCTAATCGTTTAATTACGCGCTTGCTCTACCTTTTCAATTTTCCACTCAACTTGGTTATTACAAGTCATATTGACTTCTTATCAAGTTACCAAATTCCTCTTGCTTATTTATTTCAGTTATATAACTTAACCAATTTAAGTTCATTAATAAGCCTTTAACATGTTATTCTTATCAGCAGATTTCAGATTCTCAAGTTTATAGATAACATGTTCTTCTTATCAATAGGATTCAGATTCTTAGTTTGTAAATTACTTAATTTATAATTAAGTACAACTTATTGCATTTCATAAGTTTTCCCCCTTTTTCTCTACTTGTTACAAACAATATGTTTTAGGTTTCCAAATTTACAAATTACTTAATTTATAATTAAGTACAACTTATCTTATTAGATAAGTTATCTCATTCCCCATATCGTCATTATAACCTAAGTTATAATTTCTACTTGTCCCTTTAACAAACCTACCTATTATCTTTCCTTTTTCCCCTTCAAGTTTATTCATAATAGGTAATTATCATTCCCCGTTCATTCCAATCCTTTTTACTAGTTGTATCTTTCCTTCATTTCCATTAATTACAATCAATGCCATTTATTTTTATTCTTCCATATACATATATTCATATATATGTTTATGCATCAGACCTCTCACATTAAGCCGACCACTTGTGGATGCTGGATTTGTCGGGCGGTTCCGGGCGGACTTCTACCATAAGTTGGACTTAAGCTCGTGTCTTAGCACCGTTATATGTACGTTTACACACCAGACCCCTCACATTAAATTAGCCACTTATGGATGATGGATTTGTTGGGCGGTTCCGGGCAGACTTCTACCACAAGTTGAATTTAACCTCGTGTCTAGGTGCGGTTACAATTTTCTATTTACTGTAAATTTAGGCATATCCATTTTTCCATTTTTTAGCGTAATATATTTTTACGTGTCATACTTAATATCATATTAAGTCCGTTTTAATTGATTATCATGTCGCATGTTCTTTCTAACCCGTAATTAACTCTAATTAAAAGATTAACATGTAATCATCCAATCATGTAATTATTCCAATTTATAAAATTAATATGTAATTATACCAATTCTTACAGTTAAGGCTTCAAGTACGTAATATGCCAAATATTAACATGTAATTCTCCCAATTTCACTGTAACTTAACTTGCAGTATACAATTAACAAATTATTAGAACATGTATGTATACAACAGTAATCTTTTCCACATATTTTAACAGGTTTATACATTTCAGCAGATTTACATTCCAGCAGATTTACTATGCATATTAACGGGGAATGTAAACGATAAATATACCACTATCAAAAAGGTATAACTTAAATCCACTCATCTTAAAGCTTTTAAATTAATGAATATAGTCCAAACCTAGCATTCCATGGCTCCCCTAACCGAATCTAGAACCTAAATAATCATGGATCCACAATTCTCAGCTAAAAGCAAAAGGGAAGAAAGAGGAGAAATTTAAATTGACCAGATCCAAGAATTTACCTATCTTTAGTCAGAATTCTGAACACCATTTGCAATTATCCAATATTTTCCACCAGATCATTAATCAGAATTTCCTAAGACTATTTATTCTATTTTCTAAAGAGATTTGAGGAGGAAGAAGAAAGGCAGAGTCTTGACATCTTCTCAGAAAAAATGAGATTTAGGCTAGGCTATGCTAGCCTATTTATAAGTGTTCCAGAAAGCTTTAAACCATCAGATAAAATTAAATATAATCTGAGCCGCTCAAACCATCAAAAACACATCATAAAAACGCACTGGACACACTTGGATCGACCCACCTACCCCTACGTGTCGACCCATAGCCAATCTGGGTTGACCTGACACTTACATGGGTCGACCCATAGGTCGACATAGGCCCAAGTCGGGATCCTCCCACGCGTTGTCTCCAGTTTGAATTAATTTGAATTATATTTATATGAGCCTCTTATATATATGCAAACTTCCAAGGTTCATAACTTATTCTCCTTTTTGCCCATACTTGGGGTCTGTCTAAACCATAATTCTGAGACGGATGCAAAGGGAATGCCGGTTTCACCTAGTTCTGAATTTTCAATTAATATATTCCCAATTTATTTTTTTATTCCTTATAAAGTGCGGGGTGTTACATTACACAAGAGAAAACAACACCAATGTCTTCGAACAAACCCGAATGCACCACTGAATGGCTGATCACCTGACGTCTCCGAGAGTTGTGCCTTACCTTTCAACCCTATCTCCAGTTTTACTCACGAGTTCCCACCAGACATCGGAGCTTCTCTCTCTCGAGACCTTTATTTCTGTTCTCTCCTTATACATATATATATAAGAAGCTTTCGGATTTGCAGATTTCGAACTAAAAGGGAGAAAACGATTGCTGGAAAGGGAATAATGACAGAAGATAGGTGTATTATTATTTTTGGTCTATTAATATTAAGGAAGATATATTTCGGTTTCAGCTCAGAATAAAAAGAGAATGGAAAGTTGAAAGTTTGTGGTTTGAGAAGAAAATGTTTATGTATATAAATGAATGAGAACACATGATTTTGCTGCAGTGAAGAAAGTGGCAATTGCCTTTAAATAGAAGTGAGGAGGAACATCGTTTTCACTTTATCATTTAGAAAAGAAAATAGATGACAGCGGATTTCCGAAAAACAATGGGCGGCTTTGCAGAAAACATGTCGGTAACAGAATAAAAATGAGATAGAATTCATGTGGGAAGGCGTAGAAACATTTAATTGATGGGACGAACAATTTTTGTGTGAGATGACCAACGATATTTTTACGAAGGCGACCGACGATATTTTTGGCTTATAATGCATGCCGCTCACTATTCGTACGAATGCACATGAACTTCGATCGTAATGAAATTGAAAATTACACAATAATTTAATTTTTTGGATATAATGGAACTGATACAATATATGTTGGGTTTTAATATAAACGAATCTATTACTAATAAACTTTTATTAACATATTTATCTAGTCAGAATTATATGTGGCTTCACATTTATAAATCTAACTTTTTTTTAAACTCGACACTTTAAATTCTAAGTTCAAACAATATTTAATATATTAAAATCCACTTTATTTTATATAATAAATTATTGTAATTTATTAACGATTCCATAATGACTATTTGAAAATTTGATTTGGACATAAAACAAAATCTACCACATGAAAACACGATTTTTCTCTTACGTCAGAAACATATTAACCAATAGATCCAGGAGTTTTTTGTTTCAAAGATTTCCGACTTAAATTGGATCATGTACAATCAATTGGATTTCAAAACGTAATATCACAAACTACCACGCCGTTGTAGATCGTTTTATAATAAAATTATAAATTATACGTTCTAACATCGTTTAATAAACGAATAAGTTAATACAATTCAACTATAAACTAAAATAAATATTTCAATATTGTCTAATTTACATTATACATCAAATTCAACTAATTCCGATTATTTCGGAGTTAAATTCATTAACATATTATTTATATTAATATAATATTCAAAACCATTTGTATTCAAGTTACTAAATTTCAAAACAATATTTAAAACCATTATTAAATAAACGGCTAAAAATCTGTGCCGCTACAGTTTTGCTTCATTAACTCTTTCTGCAATCTTTGTTTCCCACTTAGGAGCAAAAGACGGGTTGTAAGTTTTGCTACAACTTCTCATATTTGATAAAAATAATCAAATGATCAATAGAAGTGCGTGCAAGCAAAGCTTTCCTAGGTAACGATCGAGCACCTTTTAGTATATACATTGAACTTTTGGAAGCGTCGTTGGTCATGACTTCATTATCTTTATACGAGGCCCAACTCTCTTTTCCGTTCAAACTTTTTTCAATCTAGTTGTGCATCCTAAAGTTAATATTCTCTATTTATTTCAGAATCTTATTATACTCAACTTCCTCCAAGAATATGTTGTAGAATAAAAAAGATGCATCAATCGTTTTTCACTGGAACAGACTATCTGAAAGTTGACATTAAGATGTCTAGCACAGAAACGGTGCTTATGAGGTAAATGACCCTTTGTTCCCAATGCGTTCAGTATTTCTTTCACTCGATTAGATATAAAAGTAATTCATTAATTATTGAAGGTATGAATGAATCGGCGCATGCAAGCTAAAAATCACCCCTGAACTATCGGTAGATTCTGACTTAAGGTTGCATATGCGAAAGAATATAGATAGTTATCCGCATCAACAACAATGACTACAAATAACGCCCCTTTATTTCCTATATAAATGTGCCCTATTAATACAAAGTAAGGGACAATAATGTACAAAACCTTCAATACACGGACTAGAAGCCCAAAAACTCAATCAAATACTCCATATTCATTTGTAATAACATGCCCAACACTCTTCGGGTTCATTCTAGCAATTTTGCAAAATATTGCCTTAGAGGAGTATAGAATTCCATCCAATTAGCATAAATTCTTTCACTGCCTTACTCAAAGTTCTCCATGCATTCATATAACTAACCTTTATGAACAATTGTTCCTAAATTAATACCTGCACGATACCATTGGTTATATTCAAATCATGTTTTACGAAAGGTAAAATCTTTAAAACTTGAAACCTAGAAGTGACTTTCTTATAATTGAAGTTGACCATTAGGTTCACACATTTGTGCTCACTTGGATATTTCCTTATAATCCACCAACTTTGCTCAAATTTTTTGACACAATTACATGAATTCTCAAAGAATAATTAGCATCGACATTGCAGACGGTTGTACATTTGGTTTTATTTGATTTCATAGGTTTAAAAGGCATGACATGAAGAATTAACCATTTACTCGATTGTTATTTAAAATTGTTTAGTCTCGAAAATCATACCAGCTTTAAATCAATTTTGGATGTCTCATTCTTGAATTGGAGATCTACAATAATTGATCTCACTATTATTTGTGTTGCGCCTAAGTCATCATCAAGAGGTAGCTCTCTTTCTACCTCATCCCCACCTCGAGGCAAATCAAAGTTTAAAGCTTCGTTATTAACCTACATGTTATTGATCCAAGACCGTCATTCTCTAATATACTCAATACATTCATGTTATTAACAAGGGGACCAACATTGTAATGACCCGCATTTTTAGTGATATAATAATTAATTTATTTAATTATTTAAATAGTGATATAGAGAATTAAATGGTTGTTTTATTAAATAATATTGAATATTTAATTAAAATAAATTATTTATTTCTGAAATGGTCAGAAATAATGAATTGACTATATAACGTGAATTGGGCAATTTAAAATATATAATTCAATTTGGAATTTGAATTTGAATAATGAATATATTATATAAACGATAGTTGAACGCATAATTTATTTTATAATTATAATCGAGCTCGAAATGGCGCGACAGTTCGCTATTTGGCGATTTTAACTTCAACTGAATATACAGGGTCCGTTTTAAATCAGATTTCTATGAAACAAGAAACGTTAGGAGCTCGTGAAGTATATATTTCTAGTGGAAGAGAAAAAATCGAGATTTCATTGTGTAGATTTTGATTTATGTCGAAATCAAATTTTAGAAAAGTCGCTATGGAATTCCTTTGAAATTTATAAATATATATATTTATATTATAAAAGGATTTTATATATAAATCGACTATCGATATAACTGGGAATTTTGAAATATAAAGTTATAAATCCCATTGGAGTTGTATGATATTCTATTGTGAATATATACGATAATATTTATTTTTAAATATTAAATTTAATTATTTTTAAATATATTTATTAATTTAAATGGGTTATTTAGAGCTTTAAAAATTGCTAGTTTTGCAAACAACCTTCATTTTCGACAAAACTAATTTTGTTGGATCTACAATATTAAATTATTGTTAGATTTCAATTTCCATTGTTTTTAGGGTCAACGTGTGGCCGTACGGATTTTTAATGTGAAAAACAGTCAGTATTTTGACGGTTAAAAATACGTTGTGTGAGCAAACAGAGTCGGAAAACGACGAAACCATTTTCGTTGGGTGCGTAATATCGAACTGAAGGTGCATATCCAGTTTTGTAATTTTTGGGTATCGTATGTGATCACAGGAATTTTAGAGGATAAATTCAAACAGCGGTTGCTTAAAATAAAATAAAATAATCGAATAAAAATATATATACCCACCCTATAAATATACCTTAACTCTCCTAACCCTAATACACATTTTCTCTGGTCAAAACTCAACAGCACTGCTACCAGGAGAAATCATTTAAGATTAAACGAGTGTTCGAAAATCAAAATCAAATCAAAGGGATAGTTAAAAATTCCGTAACATCCATAAATGGAATCACTGAGTGTTCCTCTTCAATCCTATACCCAATTTATGGAATACGATCTGAGTTTTCTATTGGCCTATATTTCGGCGGCAACTAGGGTTGAGGATCGATCTGTGTATAAGCACCAATTCAAGTTTCGTGTATTATTTTCGGGATCTAGGAGAAAAACCGCAGTTGTGTGCTAATTTCTGGTTATTTCCAAGCAAGTAGCTGTCGATGTTGTCAGGGTCCACTCGCGTGGATGGGTAGAAGTCGCGAGGTGGACGAGTGCCGCGAGTTAAGTATTTCGATGATAGGTTGATAGAGGATTCAAAAGGGAAGGTATTGGTGATCTCGGTTGTGTTAATCGTGGAGTGAGAAGGGCTGAAGTAGAGGTGCGGTAAAGCGTCAGAACGATGGGGAGTGTATCAGCGTATTGGGGAAGAAGGTTAGTAGTGGGCTGGGCTTCTGGATGGGCCATTTAAATGGGTGAGGCCAAGTGTAAAAGGAAAAGGACTTTAATTTATTTAATTTAAATAAAGTATACAAACTTCTAAATTCAATATTTAAATCATACAGTAACAGAATCTGACGAAACAAGATCCGTTAGGATCGTATGGACGGGGGCTATACCATGAAACTGACCAGAAGTGAATTGGAGCTCGTTTGTATTTATGGTGAGTTTAAATGCCCGAATCAAATCAGTGAAAAATTATCGTTATTTAACGATAATCGTCCAAGGTGAGTAAAACTCACTAACTCTTCTCAGTTACATTTTTATAACTGATAAATAATGGCTGTTTGCTGTGTGTTGGCCGTTTGGTCGAACTGCTAGTGAGTTGATTGAAACTATAGATAACGATATAGATATAAATCGTTAATCAAATATTGATTCTGTTTAGCAGAATATTTCATAATGAAATGAAATTGATGTTAATTTTATTGTTTAACATCTGTGGATGCACGGAAACAGGTCGGAGGAATCCAACTGGGTTCCTCAACATTTATTTTACTGTTTTTTTTTCATATATTATGTTATATGATGTGATACGAAATTTGTTGTTGATTTTGTATGTTTGAATGATACCGATCATTATTATACGGTACGCTAAATACCATAAGGAATACTGGAATGTTAAAAAGGAATTTTTCATTGTTATATTGAAAAAGAAATATTTTTAAATATGATATTATAAAAAGAAATATTTATTTAGGGAAATAAATATGATAAAATACAAAGAGGAAATATTTGTGAAAACAAATAAAAAAGGAAGTATTTCTAAAACATTTATAAATAGAATTGAAAAGGGAATATTTGTAAAACATTTACAAAAAGATTATAAATAGAAATATTTATTTAGAAAATAAATAGAATCATAAAGAAGTATTTATTTAGGAAAATAAATAGAATTATAAAAAAAATATTTATTTCGAAAATAAATAGACTATAAAAAGGAAATACTTGAAAAATGAATAGATTGCATAAAAAGAGAATTTTACACCAGAAAGTTTTAGACCCATGCTTCTCACACGGGTATAATAGAATATGAATTCAAAATGAACATTTAAGAGAAATCTGTTTTAACAGATAAAGTAAGAAGACTAATTTATAAATAATATTTTATAAATCAAATGAAATTTTTATCACTAGATAAATAGAATATATAAGTCAGGACTTATATAGAGAAGTAAGAATCGATTTCGATATTTGAAATTGAATATGGATGTAGAGTTAAATCAAAGGAGTTAATCGAATTATAGTTAACCGATTAGAGTTAGAATCAATTGATTAGAGTTAGAGTTAATCAGTTAGAATTAACCAGTTAGAGTTAATCAGTTAGAGTCAACCAGTTAGAGTTAATCAGATAGAGTTAACCAGTAAGAGTTAACTGGATAGAGAAAACTGAACATAGTTAATCGAATTAGGATAAATTGAATATTAGTTATTCAATTAGAATTGATCGAATATAGTTATTTGAGATAGGGTTAGTCAAACATAGTTATTCAGGATGAGTTTCCATTTCTTTCGACTGTTAGCGTAATTCGCTGGGCTGCAGATAGCCTACGGCGGTTGGATGTTTCCTGAGGGAATCAAGCGGAACCATTGTGATCGCTGCGATCTAGGTCAAGCGAATGGAGTTGAATCGAATATTACCCATTCGAAATAAAGTTAAAACTGACATAGTTATTCGAATATAAGTTGATCGAATATTAGTTATTCGATAGGAGTTAAATAAGTTGAGTTAAATAAGTTGAGTTAATCAAGTAAGTTAATCAAGTTGAGTTAATCTAGTTGAGTTAGTCAAGACGAGTTAACCAAACCGAGTTAATCCAAATGAGTTAACCCAAAGGAGTTATTCGAAATAGGTTATTCGAATAAAATTAAGGGAGTTAATCGAATATAGTTTATTCAAAAGGAGATTAATCGAATGCAAACCATTCGAAGAGAGTTAATCGAATGTAAATCATTCGAAGAGAGATTATCAAATATAGTTATTCGAAGAAAGATATTATCGAATATAGTTATTCAAAGAAAGAGTTATCGAATATAGTTATTCGAAGAAAGTGTTATCGAATATAGTTATTCGAAGAAAGGGTTATCGAATATAGTTTATTCGAAAGGAGTTACCGAATAGAGATTATTCGAAAGAGGGTTATACATTGAAATTCGATTATATCGAATTCGGGAAATTACACTTTCCGTTTTAATCAAGATTTAATGATTTCTTCATAAATTGTCTATTTAGTTATTTAGTTAAATTAAGGAATAAAAGTTATATTTTGAAGTTAGATATTTAGGAAGAAGGGATTATAACGCTATAGTTATAATCAATGTTTTAAAATAAAGAAGTGGATTTATAAATAGAATCCGAGTTACATAAGGAAGTTGGTTAAAAGATTTAAAAAGGTGAACTTTGTCTATTTCGAGTTAGAAATGTTGTTTAGTTAAGGTCTGAGAGGTAATTATACCCCAACTTGATTGACTTCGTTTTTAACTAAGGGATGGGTAAGGTTCAATAGTGAAGATTGGTTAAGTAAATTTAGTTAATGAGTGTAATGGTTTGAACTGGTTTAGTGATGTTTTATGTAAACATCAGTTTAATTCAAATAAAGGAGTTTTGGAAATGTTTTTTTCCAAATTAAAGAAATCAGATATGTTTTCTAATATAGAAAACAAGAAATGGGAGTAAATATAGAGATGTTTTCAAATGATTTATAAAGTACATTTTTTAAATTTAGAAAATAAGAATTTACAAATATATAGAAATGGGAAATGAATAAATTAATAATAGATTAAATTAAAAGAGATAAATGTTAATTGATGATTGATCGATCAAATCTCTATCTAGAAATAAGATCGTTGGTTGTACATTTATTTTTCTTTGATAGTTAAATCACCGACTATCGAAGTTTCTTTGACCATTTTTCCGTCGTCAATACGGAGAGACCGGGATCAGATTCATTATCTGAAAACCACTCTGTATGGACGTTAGCGTTGCGATCAAATATGATGAAAATAATTGAAGACGGAGTCATGCAAGGGCTATCCTGTTTACAGAATAGTGCCTCCGGTTTGTCTAGTCCCAGGACAACGTGAATGGACGAATGTCCGATAGAGTATATCTAACGGATCGTGTAAGTTGATCTCTTCAAATATACTTACGTTTGGTGGCAGAGGAATTTGTTTCTCGTAGCATTATACCCATGGTATTTTTAGGGAAATCAATTTGTGATTTGACGGGTATGATGATGTGGCGTTCAAAGTGAATGGTGGTCAGGTGTTCCAAAAGATACGTTATAACCTTAAGCCTTATCAACCGGGAAGTGACAGAAATCGGGCAGGCAACATGGCTAGGTGGGTCGCTCCCATTAGGGTGTATACCACCTATCTAGTGAAAATCCATTTCATTCTTTTATCTATTCACGATGCTGTCCCTTTTCGGGAAACGGTGGGTAGCTCGCAACCGTTGGTGATATACATTCGATACACTCATGCGAAATGAGTGGTCGGTCATGTGTGAGTCGGGTTGCAAGATGTTCTTGTTGAATCCAGTGTGTTCGCCTCTAGAGATACACTATCGGCAGGTGGTCCCATACCTTGTCATAATCGGAATCCAATCTCCAATAAGCGCCCGCGGTTTTGTTTGTATACTATAAATGTTGAACGTGAGATGCAAGCGTTCTGCTAGCTTGGTAATTACTTGTGATTAGACACTATTATAATACCAAAATTATTGATTTTGAATGTGTTTTGGGTTATCGTAAGGTAAAAACCATCCGTGTTTATGTGTGGATCGGTTTTACGATTACCTTTTCTTTTGAAAAGGATTTTGAAAAGTTAAACCAAATGATTTGAGTTTACTCACACCAGTCCCATGACTGACCCAGAGTTTATTTTGTTTTGTTTTCCCTAAACTCTTGGGTGCCCATATTTGTATGGGCAGTCAAGTAGTTCAGGTATTTACGGATATACTTGGAGGAGCTTGAAGCAGGAGGCTTCAGGATTATATAGCTATTGATATTTCCGCCGTGTGTAAGTGTTGTACTCATAAAAGTGTATTGTATATGAATACTGTTTTATTGCAAAGTTATGTTGTATATTATATTTTATTCGTTCCGCTGTGAGATTCGTGTTTACTCTGATTGTGTTCTTCTTCTTCTTCTATTCTAATTTTTCTATCTTATCTATTCTCACCCTCTAACTTCTTTCTATTAATGATATGGAATGTTCGATACCTGAATAATTAACATGGGTTTTGTGTTGATTTTTCGGTGTCAAAAATCCTAGTTCGTTACAGTGGTATCAGAGCTAAAGGTTAAGTGATTACCTTGGCTATGTGGCGTAACTCAGTAGAGATAGGGTTAGTAGTACCCTAGATTGAGTTGATTGTATATATACGAGTGAACGTATTTGTTATTTGATATAAAAATGGTTTTATATTATGGAGATTTATTGGTTGAGTTGTTTATGAGTTCTGATCGATCAATTTGATCCACTGTATCGATAGGAGTTTCTAAATGCTTGAATACGATAAACCAATATAGTATGTTTTGAAAAAGGGTAAATGAAATAATTTTACCCAAAATATATTTTGATATAAAAGAAGGGTATATCTTGGAATTATTTTCATATGTTGGATGTGTTGGTTGATTATAATTGAAATGGTTATGTAAGTAACCACTTTGAGTTCGTATAATTTAAAAGCAAATTAATTAAATCTGAATTAAATCAGAATTGGAATTAAAATTTTGAAAACTGGGAGAAGTGTTAGTAAGTGGATTTGAGTTAAGTATAAGAAAATTTTGAAATACCGGGAGATTTTAAATTGTTTACAAGTATTGTGAATGATATTTTGAATTTTTTTCAAAATGACAGTGTTTAAAATTTGAGTTTTGAAGTGATATAGTTTTGAACTCACTTCAATAGCTGGGAAATAACTCTAATGATGATGGCCACATCATCAGTGTCATTTTCGAGTTGTAAGTGACGGATTACTACCAAAGATTTTGTGTTGAACTGTTTTGAGAAAACATGTTGTTTTGAATCTTGAAAAGAAATATTTGATTTTTGTAAGAGCTAAACTGTTTAAAAACTCCCAGGAGGGATTGTTTGAAAAAAAAACAAATTTAAATAGAAATTTGTGAAACCGAGCTGGAATTGAATTGAAACCAATTAACTGGAAATTGAATTGGATTTGATATATCAAGTAGAATCAGATTTTGAATGGTGAGATAGAATCTGAAATGGTATTGGATGGGTGAGTTAGGAGTTTGAAATCGAGAATGGAGCTCGAGTTTGAAATGGAATTTAGCTTTGGATAAGCGAATAGTTGTGTTGAGATTTGGTTGATTGAAATTGATTGGAAATCGATTGGTATAGATGGATATATGATCAACAGGTATTGAGTAGAAGCAAGTGCAAGAATATGATGATGTGCACGAGAAAGGTACACGTTTAAATTTCCATATGAGGTTTATTTGCCGAATTAGCAAGCCACTTGGCTTTTTGATTTTCTTTTTGAAAGGAAAGGGCCTAGAGAGGCGAGTTGGGGTTTGAACTATTGACCGGTACAAAGGAGGTGCTAGCGAAATTTTTCGGAAATTTAGAGTGTTAGAAAATTTTCAGAATTTTTGAAAATTTTCGTAATCGAAATAAATTAATATTTTAATTGAAATTAAATTGGTTCAGTTGAAATTAAAGTTGATAAGTAAACAAATAAATTTGTACTATTCAATAGGGTTTGTTCTTTACCTTAGCAATTTCGAGGACAAAATTATTTTAAGGAGGAAAGAATGTAACTACCCGCATTTTCAGTGATATAATAATTAATTTATTTAATTATTTAAATAGTGATATAGAGAATTAAATGGTTGTTTTATTAAATAATATTTAATTAAAATAAATAATATAATAAAATATTTATTTCTGAAATGGTCAGAAATAGTGAATTGACTATATAGCGTGAATTGGGCAATTTAAAATATATAATTCAGTTTGGAAATTGAATTTGAATAACAAATATTTATATAAACGACAGTTGAACGTATAATTTATTTTATAATTATAATCGAGCTCAAAATGGCGCGGTAGCTCGCTATTTGGTGATTTGAACTTCAACTGAATATGCAGGGCCCGTTTTAAATTGGGTTTCTCTGAAACAAGAAACATTAGGAGCTGGTGAAGTATATTTTTCTAATGGAAGAGAAAAATCGAGATTTCATTATGTAAATTTTGATTTATGTCCAAATCAAATTTTAGAAAAGTCGCTATGGAATTCCTTTGAAATTTGTAAATATATGTTTATATTATAAAAGGATTTTATATATAAATCGAATATCGATATAACTGCAAATTTTGAAATATCAAGTTATAAATCCCATTGGAGCTGTATGATATTCTATTGTGAATATATACGATAATATTTATTTTTAAATATTAAATTTAATTATTTTTAAATATATTTATATATTTAAATGTGTTATTTAAAGCTTTAAAAATAGCCAATTTTGCAAACGACCTTCGTTTTCGACGAAACTAATTTTGTTGGACCCGCAATATTAAATTATTGTTAGATTTCAATTTCTGTGATTTTTAGGGTCAGCGTGTGGCCGCACAGATTTTTAATTTGAAAAACACTCGGTATTTTGATGGTTAAAGATGCGCTGTGTGAGAAAACGGAGTCGGAATTCGACGAAACCAGTTTCGTTGGGTCCATAATGTCGAACTGAAGGTGCATGTCCAGTTTCGTGATTTTTGGGTATCCTATGTGATCACAGGAATTTTAGAGGATAAATACAAACAGCGATTGCTTAAATTAAAATAATCGAATAAAAAAATATATACCCACCCTATAAATATACCTTAACTCTCCTAACCCTAACACACATTTTCTCTGGTCAAAACTCAATAGCGCCGCTACCAGGAGAAATCATTTAAGCTAAAACGAGTGTTCAAAAATCAAAATCAAATCAAAGGGATAGTTAAAAATTCCGAAACATCCATAATTTGAATCACCGAGTGTTCCTCTTCAATCCTATACCCAATTTATGGAGTACGATCTGAGTTTTCTTCTGGCCTATTTTCCGGTGGCAAATAGGGTTGAGGATCGATCTGTGTATAAGCATCGATTCAAGTTTTGTGTATTATTTTTGGGATCTAAGAGAAAAACCGCACTTGTGTGCTAATTTCTGGTTATTTCCGAGCAAGTAGCTATCGATATTGTCAGGGTCCACTCGTGTGGATGGGTAGAAGTAGCGAGATGGACGAGTGCCGCGAGTTAAGTATTTCAATGATGGGTTGATAGAGGAATCAAAAGGGAAGGTATTGGTCATCTCGGTTGTGCTAATCGTGGAGCGAGTAGGGAGAAGGGCTGAAGTAGAGGTGCGGTAAAGGGTCAGAATGATGGGGAGTGTATCAGCGTATTGGGGAAGAAGGTTAGTAGTGGGCTGGGCTTCTGGATGGGCCGTTTAAAGTGGGTGAGGCCAAGTGTAAAAAGAAAAGGATTTTAATTTATTTAATTTAAATAAAGTATACAAACTTCTAAATTCAATATTTAAATCATATAGTAATAGAATCTGACGAAACAAGATCTGTTAGGATCGTATGGACTGGGGCTACACCATGAAACTGACCGGAAGTGAATTGGAGCTCGTTTGGATTTATGGTGAGATTAAACGCCTGAATCAAATCAATGACCAATTATCGTTATTTTACGATAATCGTCCAAGGTTAGTGAAACTCACTAACTCTTCTCATTTATATTTTTATAATGTATTTTTATAACTGATAAATAATGGTTGTTTGCTGTATGTTAGCTGTTTTGTCGAACTGCTAGTCCATTGATTGAAAATATAGATAATGATATAAATATAAATCGTTAATCAAATATTGATTCTGTTTTGCAGAATATTTCGTAGTGAAATGAAATTGATGTTAATTTTATTGTTTAACATCTGTGGATGCAGGGAAACAGGTCGGTGGAATCCAACTGTGTTCCTCAACATTTATTTTACCGTTCTTTTTCATATATTGTGTTATATGATGTGATACGAAATCTGTTGTTGATTTTGTATGTTTGAATGATACCAATCATTGTTATATGGTACGTTAAATACTGTAAGTAATACTGGAATGTTAAAAAGGAATTTTTCAATGTTATATTGAAAAAGAAATACTTTTAAAATCAAAAGAAGTTATAAAAAGAACATTTTTAAATATGATATTATAAAAAGAAATATTTATTTAGGGAAATATTTGTGATAAAATACAAAGAGGAAATACTTATGAAAACAAACAAAAAGGAAGTATTTGTAAAACATTTACAAATAGAATTGAAAAGGGAATATTTGTAAAACATTAACAAATAGATTATAAATAGAATTATTTATTTAGAAAATAAATAGAATCATAAAGAAATATTTATTTAGGAAAATAAATAGAATTATAAAAAAAACATTTATTTCGAAAATAAATATACTATAAAAAGGAAATACTTGAAAAATGAATAGATTGCATAAAAATAGAATTTTATACCAGAAAGGTTTAGACCCGTGCTTCGCACACGGGTATAACAGAATATGAATTCAAAGTTAACATTTAAGAGAAACCTGTTTTAACAGATAAAAGTAAGAAGACTAATTTATAAATAGTATTTTTTAAATCAAATGAAATGTTTATCGTTGGATAAATAGAATATATAAGTCAGGACTTATATAGAGAAGTAAGAATCAATTTCAACATCGATATTTGAAACTGAATATGGATGTAGAGTTAAATCAAAGGAGTTAATCGAATTATAGTTAACTGATTAGAGTTAGAATTAATCAATTTGAGTTAGAGTTAATCTGTTAGAGTTAATCAATTAGAGTTAATCGGTTAGAGTCAACCAGTTAGAGTTAATTAGACAGAGTTAACCAGTAAGAGTTAACTAGATAGAGAAAATTGAACATAGTTAATCAAATTAGGATTAATTGAATATTAGTTATTCAATTAGAATTGATCGAATATAGTTATTTGAGATAGGGTTAGTCAAACATAGTTATTCAGGATGAGTTGCCATTTCGTACGACTGCTAGCGTAATTCGCAGGGCTGCAGATAGCCTACGGCGGTCGGATGTTTCCTGGGGGAATCGGGCGTAACCATTGTGATCGCTGCTATCTAGAGTCAAGTGAATGGAGTTGAATCGAATAATGGCCATTCGATATAAAGTTAAAACAAACATAGTTATTCGAATATAAGTTAATCGAATATTAGTTATTCGATAGGAGTTAAATAAGTTGAGTTACTCAAGTAAGTTAATCAAGTTGAGTTAATTGGGTTGAGTTAGTCAAGACGAGTTAATCAAACTGAGTTAATCCAAATGAGTTAATCAAAAGGAGTTATTCGAAATAGTTTATTCGAATAAAATTAAGGGAGTTAATCGAATATAGTTTATTTGAAAGGAGATTAATCGAATGCAAATCATTCGAAGGGAGTTAATCGAATGTAAATCATTCGAAGAGAGATTATCGAATATAGTTATTCGAAGAAAGAGATTATCGAATATAGTTATTTGAAGAAAGAGTTATCGAACATAGTTATTCAAAGAAAGAGTTATCGAATATAGTTATTCGAAGAAAGAGTTATCAAATATAGTTTATTCGAAAGGAGTTATCGAATAGAGATTATTCGAAAGAGAGTTATACATTGAAATTCGATTATATCGAATTTGGGAAAGTACACTTTCCGTCTTAATCAAGATTTAATGATTTCTTCATAAATTGTCTATTTAGTTATTTAGTTAAATTAAGGAATAAAAGTTATATTTTGAAGTTTGATATTTAGGAAGAAGGGATTATAATGCTATAGTTATAATCAATGTTTTAAAATAAAGAAGTGGATTCATAAATAGAATCTGAGTTACGTAAGGAAGTTGGTTAAAAGATTTAAAAAGGTGAACTTTGTCTATTTCAAGGTTAGAAATGTTGTTCAGTTAAGGTCTGAGAGGTAATTATACCCCAACTTGATTGACTTCGTTTTTAACTAAGGGATCGGTATGGTTCGATAGTGAAGACTGGTTAAGTAAATTTAGTTAATGAGTGTAATGGTTTGAATTGGTTTAGTGATGTTTTATTTAAATGTCGGTTTAATTCAAATAAAGGAGTTTTGGAAATGTTTTTTCCAAATAAAAGAAATCAGAAATGTTTTCTAATATAGAAAACAAGAAATGGGAGTAAATATAGAGATGTTTTCAAATGATTTATAAAGTACATTTTCTAAATTTAGAAAATAAGAATTTACAAATATATAGAAATGGGGAACGAATAAATTAATAATAGATTAAATTAAAAGAGATAAATGTTGATTGATGATTGATCGATCGAATCTCTATCTAGAAATAAGATCGTTGGTTGGACACCTATTTTTCTTTGATAGTTAAATCAACGACTATAGAAGTTTTTTTGACCATTTTTCCGTCGTCAATACGGAGAGATCGGGATCAGATTCATTATCTGAAAACCACTCTGTATGGACATTAGCGTTGCGATCAAATATGATGAAAATAATTGGAGACAGAGTTATGCCACGGCTATCCTGTTTACAGAATATTGCCTTCGGTTTGTCAAGTCCCTGGACAACGTGAATGGACGAATGTCTGACTGAGTATATCTAACGGATCGCCTAAGTTGATCACTTCAAATGTACTTACATTTGGTGGTGGAGGAATTTGTTTCTCTTAGCTTTATACCCGTGGTATTTTTGGGGAAATCAATATGCGATTTGATGGGTATGACGATGTGGCGTTCAAAGTGAATGGTGGTCAGGTGTTCCAAAAGATACGTTATAACCTCTAGCCTCATCAACCGGGAAATGACAGAAATTGGGTAGGCAGCATGGCTCGGTGGGTCGCTTCCATTAGGGTGTATATCACCTATCTAGAGAAAATCCATTTCATTCTTTTATCTATTTTCGATGCTGTCCCTTTTCGGGAAACGGTGGGTAGCTCCCAACCGTTGGTGATATACATTTGATACACTCAACCGAAATGAGTGGTCGGTCATGTGTGGACCGGGTTGCAAGATGTTCTTGTTGAACCCAGTGTATTCGCCTCTAAAGATACACTATCGGCAGGTGGTCCCATACCTTGTCATAATAAGAATCCAATCTCTAATAAGCACCCGCGATTTTGTTTGTATACTATATATGTGGAACGTGAGATGCAAGCGTTCTGCTAGATTGGTAATTACTTGTGATTAGACACCATTATAATACCAGAAAAGTATTGATTTTGAAAGTGTTTTGGGTTATCGTAAGGTAAAAACCATCCGTGTTTATGTGTGGATCGGTCTTACGATTACCTTTTCTTTTGAAATGGGTTTTGAAAAGTTAAACCAAATGATTTGAGTTTACTCACACCAGTCCCATGATTGACCCAGAGTTTATTTTGTTTTGTTTTCCATAAACTCTTGGGTGCCGAAATTTGGACGGGTAGTCAAGTAGTTTAGGTCTTTACTGATATACTTGGAGGAGCTTGAAGCAGGAGGCTTCAGGATTATATAGCTATTAATATTTCCACTGTGTGTAAGTGTTGTACTCTGGAAAGGGTGTTGTATATACATACTGCTTTATTGCAAAGTTATGTTATATATTATATTTTATTCGTTCCGCTGTGAGATTCGTGTTTACTCTGATTGTGTTCTTCTTCTTCTTCTATTCAAATTTTTCTATCTTATCTATTCTCACCCTCTAACTTCTTTCTATTAATGATCTGGAATGTTCGATACCTGAATAATTAACATGGTTTTGTGTTGATTTTCGGAGAAAATCCCAGTTCGTTACAAATATGTTCATCTTCACCTAAATCCATGTCCATTTCCATATCATTGGTTATCTTATTTGATCTTGCACTCACTTTATTTACTTTGATATTAAACTATATAACAATATCATGGAAGAGATATCTAAAACCCATAAAAACTTTACTTTTTTATATAAATTTCAAAACTACAATCATAAATATTAAATATGTACTACTCACATACCTCTGACTTATATGGTATAATTCTGACGGCGTTGGATACATAAAAGGTGACACATTAAAATTTGGAATTTTGTACAACAAAGTAATATTGGTCGATGCAAAACATAATTACATATAAAACATTACGACTTTCAACTACCAAATAACACGAATTGTTATAAAGCATAAATATTTCAAAAATATCTTTCACGTTTTCATCATATGTGTAAAGCTGTCTTAAATCGAATAAAGATAGAAGAATACCATGTTGATTACTCATACATGGCGGGTATCCAAAATAACTTTATCGTTGATCGTAATTCCCTGTCATAGATGGAGTACTAAAGCTAGGCGATTCATTTCCATGACTAATTCTATCAGTCATAACTCTTTTATTATAATCTTTAGTTTCATCTCTAACTACTTGTGGCTATTGGTTCTTATACATGCATTTGTCTACTCTTTAAAATAAACAACTCTATGGATTTTGTTTTCATTGAGAATATTAACTCTACATCATCACCATTGACTATTTTAATGGTTTATGATCCTGAATTCGTAGACCAATTACACACCAAATCTATATCAATTTTTCCATATTTTATCTTATTCGCTTTAAACATCGACTCGTTCAGTTTTGCCAAATTACAGCTTTTAACAACTTCAGTTTAAATGACTGTCTAACATATCTTTTGAATTTTTCTTTCTCTATAACTAATTCACAATCAAAATGGCATTGGAGCACATTTAGGAGTCATTCTACATTCAAAAAACATGCATCTACTCATTTAATACCAAACCAAACGTCAAATGTTGCACGCACACATAATATTGAATTGATTTTTGAAAAAACATATCTTCAAGAACAAGTAGAAAGAATAAGTTATTGATCTTCAAGTAAATATACTTTCAATTGATTTGAATTCGTATGGAATAAAATTTTGGGTTAAAATTTCTTTTTTGATTAATGAGTTTATGTTTGAAGCGAGGGAGGAAGAAAGTGGGGCTAATTAAAAGTAGCCAAACTAGACCTAGACGGTATTTGAAATATCGCCAACGGGCAACATTTCAGATGCTGGCAGTTAAAAAAATTATGATCAGCATTCAAATGTCGCCGACTAATTTAAAAAAACACTGATGGCTTTAAAGATGCTTCTGATACACGTGCAAACTACATAAAATGATCTATTTCTATAATTTGTTTTGAAACTGAGTTATTTTTGTTATTAGTTTTTGTAACTGGCCCAAATAAGAGAAAAAAAAATCCTTTTTTTCTTTCTATTTTTTTATCCATGTTTTGGAAATTATTACACAAGTAACCTTATTTTAAAGTTAATTACAAAAGTAGCTATATTTTGGTAAGCTCTAATGTTTTAGCCAGCTTAGAGCTGAGCTAGCCAAAGTGCACTTCATTCCAAATAATGTCTATATGTGATTTTTTTTACTTTCGTATATACACTGGCGCTATTTGAAATGGCGCCATTGTAAATGAGCATTTTTTTCCTTTTATGTGAAATGTCATTAATGGGATGCATTTTAAATTTCATCAATGGGCTGCATTTTAAATATCATCAAATGCACTTTATTTTATAATGTCATCAATGGGCTGGATTTTAAATATTACTCAGTCATGTTGTAGGCTCAAAATAGAGTTTCTCCATTCTCTTCCTCTTCAATGTTCCACTTCTTCAAAACATAAAAAACAAAGATGGTATTTGGTTTGTACTATTTTTTCATTTTTCAACATTAATTACCAAAAGTATGAAGAGTTAGTGGACAACGAAGGAAACAAAAGAATGATAAAAGAAAAGACGGAGGGGGTGGAGGGACGATTAAGTAATGAGTTACCTCTTGTTCATATGTTACTTCATAAAACACATAAAACAAGCAAAAGTTATTTTTCTTTTTTCTGTGTTAAATTCATTTTCTAAAGCGGTTGTTTTTCATGATATACATGCGACCTTCACATTATTATATAGAAAAATTAAAATTAGAAGAGTAACCAGACACCAGCAAAATTGTCTTTCCCTTTTTTCATCAATACAAAATTAATCATGGTTGTCACTGATTTATTCGCCAAATTTGAGCATGGCTAGTTCTTTGACACAAGAAGCTTCTATATATATGAATTCTAAATCAGTTTTCAATTTTTCCAAGAACCAGTGTTTCAGTAAGTTAGGAAAAATTATTTTTTTAATTTTTTTAATTATAGTTATTCAATACTATAATTTACAAATTAGCTGAGTGTATGATATTTTACAATTTTTTTTAACTTCGTTAGTTGAGTTTGAGATTGTTAGTGAGAAAGTTATTGAATGAGTAATTTATTATTAATGTTTTATCTAGATTACTATGAGATGTTACCCAAACCGATCGATAATAGTATACTATAATTGCAAGAACGTCATCAATAGTGCAACAACGTACTAATAGCAGCAACACATTTTCTTTTGTAATACAATTCTATAGGGATGTTGGTTGTATGTAGTGCATATATTTTGTTGTTTCTAACAGTGCAAAAATCCAATTACAACTATTGATCACTCCTCCTTGGTAAAGTCGATGACTTCTCATCCCATTATTCTAGAACTGATAGTGCGAGCTGGCTTCTTGCTTATCTTTCAATTGGAGTATACTGAATTGGATCGTCATCTTATCACTGCTTTGATGGATGTATGGAGCCCCGAGATATATACATTCCACCTAAGATCTGGAAAGATGACCATCTTGTTGGGTGATGTAGTTGTTTTTCTTGGTGCACCCATAGATCCACTCCTGTGAGAAACCCAAAGGCAACACGTTATATGTAATGCCCCGTATTTTTAGTTATCAGATATTTAAATTATTTTATTATTTTAAATATTTATTTGGAATGATAATGGATTTTCATATTAAATTCGTTTATAAAACTATGTTTAAACGTAAACTTTATATTAATATAAATCAAGCTCGTAATGACACGGTAGTACGTAATATTGAGTTTTGAACTTTAATTGAATATACAGGATCGATATAATTCAGATTTCCATGAAATAAGAAACTTTTGAATATTGTTGATTATAATTTTCTAATGAAAGAGAAAAATCGAGATTTCCTATTATAGATTGTTAGTTATGTCAAATTCAAATTTAAAATAGTCGTTATGGAATTATTTATAAATTATAGCGATTAATTTAATAATTTAATTCAATTTAAAAGGGTTTTTGTATGTAACGTGAGGTAACGATTGAATTAAGCTATAAAATGAATTCTGTTGAATTCATATAGACATTTAGAGTCAGAATAGATATATAATTTGTTATTTTTGAAGACTAGGTATTTTGGTGTCAAAAAAAACATTGTTTTACACATAAAATAGAATAACTGATATGCAAATGATCTCTGTTTTCAACGAAACTAGTTTTATTGAATCCGTATTGATTAATTTTAGTAATGTTTCATGTTTCAGGTTATTTATAGTTATTTTGTGATCATGGGAAATTTAAACACGTGTTTTTCACTTGTGATTTATAATGGACTTTTCACAGATGATCTCGGAATTTGACGAAACCTTTTCCATTGTGTCCGGAATATTATTTTATGTTAGGATTACAAGTTTCATCATGATCGGAGATCATATGTTCGTGTTTTAATGCTTTACTACATGGCGAAGTATCATTAAATGTTATTTTATTATTACCTTATGCCTATATAAATGTAACGACCCGGAAAATCTGAACCAATTTAAAAATTTTTAATTAGCTATTTTAGTGGATTTTAAATATTTAAAATAAATATTTTAAATAATAACGATGAAAAGTAAGGTTGAATCGACGTTTGAAAATAAATATAATTAATTCTAATTATAAACAGGGCCTGAAATGGCGCGGTAGTTTCAAAATTTGGATTCAAATTTTGACTGACTGTACCGGGTGCAAAACAAAACGGATTTGAGTGAAACCAAAAATATTTAAATCTGTTATTGAATACCTTTCTAACGAATCTGAAAAATCGAAGTTTCATAGCGGGAAGCAAATGTTATGGCTAAATGAATTTTCAGAAAGGTCGCTTTGGAATTTATATAGCCGGTGAAAATGGCCATTTGGCAAACGACCTCGGAATTCGATGAAACCACTTTTGTTGGATCCGGGATGTTAAATTACAGCTAGGTTTCAAATTTCATAATTTTTGAAGCTAGTATGTGAGCGTGGCAAAGAAAAATGTGTTTTGGTCAATTATAGTTAAATTGGATCGACCAGAAATGGGCCATTTTGCAAACGGTCTCAGAATTCGACGAAACTAGTTTTGTTGGGACCGTATCGTCAAAACCTAGCCAGATTTATTTTTTTGGAATTTTTCGAATCATTTTATGGCCCTGGCAAATTGAAATGTACGTTCAAATCGAATATTGAATGTTATATATTTTAATTTGAAGGAAAACTGACTGAAACAGTCGAATGGGCCTACGAAACATATCCCATTGTGTTCGGAATGGAGGTAAAACGCTAGGGACAACAGTCGTTGGGTCTGAATTGGTGTTCGTGTGTGACAAGGGGTATTTTCGGATTTTTAAAACTTTATAAATAAATAAAAAGAGTCATTGGTCCACATCAGCCCCCCCGACTTTCTCTCTCCCCGTAGCTCGATCGAAGGCGGAAAACCACTCCCCCGTTCCCGTTCACTTTCTGATCAATCCACGCAATAAAAACCCATCCTCCAGTTGATGATTTTGTAGAGCTAGGGAAGATCTTCAAATCCATATATAGTTTGGATTTTTTCGTGCAGGATTAGAGGAGAATTAGAGCTCGAAAGTCGAGCCCTTCATCTCGCCGCCACCATCAGCCAGAGCCACCGTACTGGCCCCACTTCCTGGCGCACGTGCGCCTCTCCTAGCTTTACGCTATGGCGCTGGCCGATGTTCTGAAGTTGCGCGGATTTCGAGAAAAGTGCAAACCTAGTTTTGAACGAACGTATGAGGTAACGGCTGAAACTATTTAATAGCAGTTTAAAGCGCTACGGTTTTTGATTTCACTTTAAAAATCATATCTTTTTCGTTTGTTGATGAAATTCAGTAAAACAAGAGACAGTGGACTCGTGTGGACGCCTTCTACATTCTAGAAGAGACCGCATATTTTTCTGAGCCTTCTGCTATTTTTGGTGGAGTGGAACCCAATATGAGACTTCTAATTTATAAACGATATAGAAAACGACGATGTATAGATTATATAGTCGATGTATGAGTTATATAAGCGTTGTACACCTCTTGTATAAGCATTGTATAAGTTGTACGTTCGATGTATAAGTTATATATGCGTTGTAAAAATTATATATGTGTTGAAATAGAAGTGAAATGCTTATATATATATATATATATATATATATATATATATATATATATATACGCCCCTCGTCCACAAACCATGGACGATATTTATTGGTTGTGATTGGTGTGAAAATTGGTTGATTACGAATGGTTGATTAGAATTGTTTGTGGTTGAAATTGATTGATTGTGGTTGAAAAATACCCGTTTGTGGTTGAGAAATGTTTGGTTGGAACCACATAGGATTAGTTTGTGGAAATGAAAAAAATATACAAGCCGCCTGCGTGTGAACTAGATGCATGATTCCTGTGAAGACCCGCAACCTCCCCGTAAAGGAAAGCGTCGGATAGTTCGAGAACAAACCACAGCAGAACGCATACAGAAGAACATTTCATTGTATATTACAACAATGCATCAGATTACAAGAATATACAGAGTATAAATGAATATACACAGAAATATCAGAGATTTAAATTACATTTAAATACATAGCAGCGGAAAATAATACAATACACAACTAGAAGAGATATACGGATACAAAGCTTTCCGGATATCATTCCAGCTGTAAACCAGGATCCTGTGAATATAAATCTGCAAAAACCAAAACTACTAGCTGCCCGTGTCAAAATAGGGGCACCCAGAGTTTAGGTTAAAACAATAAACTCCAGGTCAGTCATGGGACTGGTGTGAGAACTAAAACAGTTATTAATCTTTATTTTAAATCATTAGGTAAATCAAGGGACCACGCCGTATAACACGGAACGGGTTTCCTCCCAAGAATACCAGTGCATAAAACAACAGCGCAATGCTAAATAAAGAAAAATGAAGCTGTTATAAGACCCAGGTCCTATCACACAATGCAACGCAAGCCGGGGGATAGGGTTTTCCCTTATAACAGCCAAAGAATGCTTGATACGTTTAAAACAAATCATTTGATACTATTATAAGTGCATAGTGTATAAACAACTTCAAATCATAAGTATCAATCATAGGCGGCATAAGCGCCCCATCCCACTATGTCGCCATAAATAGGATTACAATTAAAACCGCACATGTCACGTATTTGGAAATTGGATTTCCGTCTATGAACCGAGGCTAGGGTCAAGATCCTCAACCGATTCGAGACTGCCTAACCCGAGTCTCAGGCAAGCGCGCAGGCAAGCCTTGGATCGTCAGGGCCGGTCCACACGGAGTGGATTAAAATGCCTGAGCACTACGTTTCGCCGCCCTTTGGGGCGTAAGCGAGCCAACGAATGACTCCATCGGACCCGGATCGTCCGATCTAACCGAGGCGCCTCGCAACAGCAACAACCACATAAGTCAAACTCGTCAGGGCGTGTAAAACCACTGACGCCACTTCTAGCTAGGAGGAAACGCATGCCCTCCCTGATGTCCTCTCCCGTTTTTGGTTCATACCGGGTGCGAAACTCGCGAAGGAAACGTTACACAAAGCTACGCCACAAAGGCCGTGCTTTGATCATCACCACAAGACTTTGCTTTTCAACAGAAGCCTTGATCATTTGCATCTTAGCATGCCACACAGGCAAACCACTCTATGCAACCGATCTCAGTCACACAGAATGAAATCCGATGTCAGACACACAGTCCATTTACAAGTCCGTTCTGGGTCTGAACGAAACCGGAGGCACCTAGTACCCCGCATATCCATCGATCTCCAAGTACGTCTGGACGATCACTAACTGTTTCCATCTTCTTGGGTGTACAGCCCAATCAAGATCATCAGTTATCACCCAAACGACGTGAAGACCTCCGGTCTTCGACCATCGTCTTCATCTTCGACTTATCGTCGTATCAGTTATTCAGAATGGGATAAACCCGGTCTTTCCGAATAACTCGCGTATATATTATAAAAGTGTTACACAAACACAACATACGCCTCATTCCAACTCATTAGTCATTAACCGAAACCAACATCAGATCAATATCCAGAAAACCATTCTACTTAGCTAACCGACAGTTAGTTTCTAAATTTCACGTTCAAATCTAATTAAAGATTTAACTATCGCCTGGAGCAAAACTGGTGATACTCCACTCTCGATCTTTTCAATCTAATTAAAGATTCATTAAAACTCCACTTAGTTTTAATCTGTGACTGGGTTAAAGAATCAGTGTCATTTAAAACACGGTTCACGATAAACCCAAAGTCACATCCCATTAATTATCGGGTTAAAGAACAAGTGTTATTTAAAACACTGTTCACGATAAACCCAAAAATCAATATCCATTCAATTCCAATTAAATATTATTTAATTGGTACACTTCATTAAATCTAAATAAAAAGATTTAATCTTTTCTCAACTGGGTTCAAGAACAGTGTTAGTGAAGACACCATTCACGACAAACCCAAATCACATTCGATTAATTATCGGGTTAAAGAACAAGTGTTATTTAAAACACTGTTCATGATAAACCCAAAAATCAATACCAATTCAATTCCAATTAAATATCATTTAATTGGTACACTTCATTAAATCTAAATAAAAAGATTTAATCTTTTCTCAACTGGGTTCAAGAACAGTGTTAGTGAAGACACCATTCACGACAAACCCAAATCACATTCGATTAATTATCGGGTTAAAGAACAAGTGTTATTTAAAACACTGTTCACGATAAACCCAAAAATCAATACCAATTCAATTCCAATTAAATATCATTTAATTGGTACACTTCATTAAATCTAAATAAAAAGATTTAATCTTTTCTCAACTGGGTTCAAGAACAGTGTTAGTGAAGACACCATTCACGACAAACCCAAATCACATTCGATATTCAATACAAGGCTCTGAATAGAAAATATATCGGCTTATATTCAATATCGAATTCTACGACTAACAAATGTCGTATTGGAAATAACGATATAAATATATATCTTTCAAATTTCCATAACAACACCTGTATAATCACGAATTCCAACATCGAAATATTCCGAAGACAATTTCGATTCAAATCCACTCCAATGCAATCATTGGAAATTTTGGTTATTTTCAAAACCATTTCAAATTCAATTTATTTATTTAAAAATAAATAGAATTATAATTCTAGTTCAAAACTAGTTCATTTCGATAAAAATCTATTTTTATCTTTTCAAATATGGAGTTTTTCATCCCAAACTTTCACAAATCATTTCTTATGATTTTACACAAATTATTACTATTTTTAATAATTTTATCAAGGCCCGTACAGTCGATTTCCAACAACGGCCATCGAACTGCACTTACAGCGACCTTTTTCGAATTTGATTTGGACGTATCTCCAAATCCAACCGTTAGATTTCAAATTTCTAACATTCATTAGAAAGCTCTTTTCGATACGAACCCAACGGTTCCGGTTTTAGGAGAATCCGACGGTCGGATCTCCCGTAATGTCCGTTTGAAATAAATGGTCGAAATTCACGAACTGCCGCGGCGCGGCGCGTTCTATTCAGGCCATTATATTATATATATAATATATATAATATATATTTCATCGATTTCTATTTAAAACGAATTATATAAATAGTTTTGAATTCGTTTCAAAAACAATTTCAACTTCCTTTTCAATTCAAATCAAAATTGAATTCTTCTTTATAAATTCGTTTTAAAATTCATTTCTGTTCAATTCAAATTTCAATTCAATTTGAATTCATTTCAATTTGTTTTCAATTCAATTCGAAATCGTTTTCAATTCAATTCATTTCGAAATCGTTTTCAATTCAATTCATTTCGAAATCGTTTTCAATTCAATTCATTTCGAAATCGTTTTCAATTCAATTTGAATTCGTTTTCAATTCAATTCATTTCGAATTCGTTTTCAATTCACTTTGAATTCGTTTTCAATTCAATTCATTTCGAAATCGTTTTCAATTCAATTCATTTCGAAATCGTTTTCAATTCAATTCATTTCGAAATCGTTTTCAATTCAATTCATTTCGAAATCGTTTTCAATTCAATTCATTTCGAAATCGTTTTCAATTGATATAAATATCGTTCACGTCAAAATGGCGTCAATCTAATCAACACGGCTTCATATATTCCTTTATTTTCAAATATTCTATTTCAAATATTTCTTTTTCAAATATTTCTTTTTCAAAACTGGAATGAGGCCCAATCAATTACCATATAAAATTAATTATATGGATTTTCATACAACACATGTATATAATAGCATTGAAAATAATCAACCATCAACCAAAGTGCACTACACTGTATAAGCATCAAATATAGATATTCAACGCTTATAACAGCCTGTCAATCAATCGATCGACATATTTAATCAATCAGGATGAGTGAACTTCAAATTTCATCCTAACACCCGTGTGGGGTTTCAAACAATCAAACACATATTTTATTTGTGCAGTTGGGCGATGTGTAAAATTTATCGACCCAATCAACGTCATTCAAATAGGTGTACATAAACAAACCGTTCGGTTTATAAATGAATATTTTATTTTATTCACTTCACGTTAAAAATTATATTTTTAACGATAAAACATTTTATTCCAACCTATGAATTTCTATTCGGTTCATTCTTTAAATAAAATGCTATTTTTATTTTTCTAACTTATTTTAGAAAATTTCGGCGGCATAACGGCACGATACTAGAAACGGGACAAGGCCTAGCCTTATCCCCGGTCTAGTGAAGGCCCACGCCATTCACACATCAATCAAATTCACTTTCGTTATGCAAACCACAAAATTTGGAGTAAGGGTCTAACCTAGCCTTACTCCTTCGCCTTATAACGGCGCACGTCTAATCCTAACCAATTTATCGATTCGATTTTTCACACCACAAACCACATTCAAACCAATATCACAATCAATAACCAAACAGCCAAACAAACAAGTCCATGGTCTGTGGACGATTGTGTCGGGTGCTACTAAACACCGTCTGCATCCTAGTATATATATATAACTAGAAAAAGTAAATTGAAAGGTGAGAAATTCTCACATATAGCTATCCTAGCTCCACAGCACTTCATTGATAGAAATCTTCATCGCTATCGCATCTTCGTCATCTTCGTTGCCCGTAGTCACTATATATATAAAAATCACATTTTTATTTCTCTATTCAATATATAAAAATCATATTTTTATTTCAAAGTTCAATATATAAAAATCGAATTTTTAGTTCAAAGTTCAATATATAAAAATCGAATTTTTAGTTCAAAGTTCAATATATAAAAATCGAATTTTTAGTTCCAAGTTCAATATATAAAAATCGAATTTTTAGTTCAAAGTTCAATATATAAAAATCGAATTTTTAGTTCAAAGTTCAATATATAAAAATCGAATTTTTAGTTCAAAGTTCAATATATAAAAATCGAATTTTTAGTTCAAAGTTCAATATATAAAAATCGAATTTTTAGTTCAAAGTTCAATATATAAAAATCGAATTTTTATTTCCGCTAACTTCATATAAATAAAACCCGAATCTTTATAACTCGTTATGCATGATGAAAATTATAACCTCATTGTCCTGAAAATTCATATTTTTATTTAAATAAAAATCTATACTTTACATAATAAAAAAAAAACAAATCTTTTACTATGTTTAAAGATCAAATCTTTTTCCTTTTACAGTTAAAACCTCTTCCTTTTTAAAGCTAAAACCTCTTTCTTTTTAAAGTTAAAACCTTTTTCTAAAATCAGTTTTAATTCATTTTAAAATTGGTTTTAAAGCATTTAAAAATCAGTTTTCTTTTTATAATTTCAGTTTTTAAAACCTATAAAAAGAAAACAGTTTCTACTTCTTTTTCAAAAAAAATCAGTTTTTTAAACTTGTTAAAATAAAAACAGTTTTTCAAAAATCAGTTTTAAATTATGTAAAAATCAGAAATAAAATAAATAAGTAAAATAAAATAAAATAAAAAACTTACAGGGGGGAACTTGCGGCTGAAGGAGGGAAGGGGGGGGGTTTCGTCAGTGCGTCGGAGGGCTTGAGGTTGGCGTTCGCGGTGGCACAAGGAGGCGGGATGGACGGGTGATGTGGCGGCCTCGATTCTGGCGCGAGGGTTTGGGGGTCTTCGCGGTTTGACTGGAGGGAAGGGGATCGGGGAAGAAGGAGGAGGAGGATAACGGGAGGGCGGCGGCGGCGATGGTTGGACGGTGGGGCGCGCCTCCGTCTTCTTCTTTTTTTTTCTTTTTTTTTTTATTTCTGAAAATCAATTTGATCGGGGGGGGGGGGGGGGCAGAGTTAAAAGGGGGAAAGGAGTTTTTTTTTTTATTATTATTATTAAATTCAAAATAAAGTTGACTTTCACATACAACCTCTAAACGAGGTCCACCGCCTGTCGCCCATAGCGTTTCACCCCCATTCCGAACACAATGGGATATGTATCGCAAGCTGATTCGACTGTTTGAATCAGTTTCCGTTAAATTTACATTTAAATCACTATATTGAATTTTAAACGTACGTTTCAAATTACCGGGGTCACATACTAACTAGAAAAATTCCAGAAAATATTTTCTAGCTTCGTATTGACGATACGGTCCTAACAAAACTAGTTTCATCGAATTCTGAGACCGTTTGCAAAATGGCCAATTTCCAGTCGATTAAATTCAACAGAAACTGGTCAAACGCGTTTTCCTTTGCCACGCTCACATATTGATTCGAAAAATTATGAAATTTGAAACCTAGCAATAACTTTACATCACGGACCCAACAAAACTGGTTTCGTCGAAATCCGAGGTCGTTTGCAAAATTGCTATTTTTAAGGGCCTTATATATATAAAAATATATATAAATTCCACAGCGACTATTTCTAATTTTAAACTGGACATATCTTATCATTTCTAAGATGAAATCTCAGTTTGTCAACTTCGTTGGAAAGATATCATCAATTAGATCCTAATGTTTTTGGTTTCACTAAAATCCGGATTGTTTTGCACCCGGTACATTCAATTGAAGTTTGAAATCGAATTATCGAACTACCGCGCCATTTTCAATTCTATTTATAATTATATATAAATATTTTATATTCTAACGACGACGTATATAATATATACGTTCGAATTATATTCAAAATAAATTTCTCGTCAATATTATTTAAAATAATTCATTTTAAATAATCAAAATTCGCGAAAATTGCCAAAATAAAAATTTCAAACTGGCTCGCATTTTACGGGTTGTTACAATCTCCCCCACTTAAAACTTTTCGTCCCCGAAAAGGAACAAAGTCGAAAGTGGTTTGATTAATCAGCCCTACGTTCGATCTGGCTTCCATTCTCCAACTCTTTAGTTTCTGAGAATTTCCAAAATTTCAAAAATTTGGCTAACACCCTAAATTTTTGAAAAATTTCGCCATAACCTCCCCTGCACCGGGAGCATCGGGGAATTTCAAATAGCTTCCCCGGTCCTTCAGATCTCAAAAAGAAAAAGAAAAAGCCAAGCGGCTAGCCAATAGGCTCACAAAATCATCATCACCCAAACAAAACAGGAAATTATGTAGTAAACATGTACCTATTTGTCGGGCAAACAAATTTTATTCTCTGCTCTAGCCTCCTTGCTATGACCTGTTCAAAGATATATATGTATATGCAAGCAGATGCGACCAAATTTCAATATAATTCAATATTTGATCCAATTAGGCTTAATGGTTAAAAATTAGCAAACAACTAAACAAACAACACAAACATCAATCAATTAGTTGATTAGCTTTTGAAATTGATAACTTTGATACATAGTCAAAAAATCAGATTTTTGATGCCAAATCACAACAATAAGCCCTATCTAATTTTTGGTTCCCACACCAGTCAATAGGAAATATATAAATATCACACCTTCGACTCTCGAACACTAATTCTGATGATGTAGCTACAATCATCAGAATCATCTTCGGGCGACTAGAGTGTGAATCTATATCTATCCAGTATATTAAAACTTTGAATATACGTTTGCAAGGCGTATATGCAAATTCTTTATATACTGAATTGTCCAAAATCAATTTAAATAAATAATCAGATACGAATAGTTGATTTTAAATTTCAAAACAAAAATTGTTTTTACTTTAAAAATATACTCTTCACACTCGTTCTAGGATACTACTGATCCCATCTCTAACGAGTCATTCCATTGGATATTGCTAATCCAATATCTGATGAATTCTTTCGTATGGTTCTAATGTGTCTTGTTCTCTGAGCTTTGTAAACCAAAGCTCTGATACCAAATGTGAAGACCCGCAACCTCCCCGTAAAGAAAAGCGTCGGATAGTTCGAGAACAAACCACAGCAGAACGCATACAGAAGAACATTTCATTGTATATTACAACAATGCATCAGATTACAAGAATATACAGAGTATAAATGAATATACACAGAAATATCAGAGATTTAAATTACATTTAAATACATAGCAGCGGAAAATAATACAATACACAACTAGAAGAGATATACGGATACAAAGCTTTCCGGATATCATTCCAGCTGTAAACCAGGATCCTGTGAATATAAATCTGCAAAAACCAAAACTACTAGCTGCCCGTGTCAAAATAGGGGCACCCAGAGTTTAGGTTAAAACAATAAACTCCAGGTCAGTCATGGGACTGGTGTGAGAACTAAAACAGTTATTAATCTTTATTTTAAATCATTAGGTAAATCAAGGGACCACGCCGTATAACACGGAACGGGTTTCCTCCCAAGAATACCAGTGCATAAAACAACAGCGCAATGCTAAATAAAGAAAAATGAAGCTGTTATAAGACCCAGGTCCTATCACACAATGCAACGCAAGCCGGGGGATAGGGTTTTCCCTTATAACAGCCAAAGAATGCTTGATACGTTTAAAACAAATCATTTGATACTATTATAAGTGCATAGTGTATAAACAACTTCAAATCATAAGTATCAATCATAGGCGGCATAAGCGCCCCATCCCACTATGTCGCCATAAATAGGATTACAATTAAAACCGCACATGTCATGTATTTGGAAATTGGATTTCCGTCTATGAACCGAGGCTAGGGTCAAGATCCTCAACCGATTCGAGACTGCCTAACCCGAGTCTCAGGCAAGCGCGCAGGCAAGCCTTGGATCGTCAGGGCCGGTCCACACGGAGTGGATTAAAATGCCTGAGCACTACGTTTCGCCGCCCTTTGGGGCGTAAGCGAGCCAACGAATGACTCCATCGGACCCGGATCGTCCGATCTAACCGAGGCGCCTCGCAACAGCAACAACCACATAAGTCAAACTCGTCAGGGCGTGTAAAACCACTGACGCCACTTCTAGCTAGGAGGAAACGCATGCCCTCCCTGATGTCCTCTCCCGTTTTTGGTTAATACCGGGTGCGAAACTCGCGAAGGAAACGTTACACAAAGCTACGCCACAAAGGCCGTGCTTTGATCATCACCACAAGACTTTGCTTTTCAACAGAAGCCTTGATCATTTGCATCTTAGCATGCCACACAGGCAAACCACTCTATGCAACCGATCTCAGTCACACAGAATGAAATCCGATGTCAGACACACAGTCCATTTACAAGTCCGTTCTGGGTCTGAACGAAACCGGAGGCACCTAGTACCCCGCATATCCATCGATCTCCAAGTACGTCTGGACGATCACTAACTGTTTCCATCTTCTTGGGTGTACAGCCCAATCAAGATCATCAGTTATCACCCAAACGACGTGAAGACCTCCGGTCTTCGACCATCGTCTTCATCTTCGACTTATCGTCGTATCAGTTATTCAGAATGGGATAAACCCGGTCTTTCCGAATAACTCGCGTATATATTATAAAAGTGTTACACAAACACAACATACGCCTCATTCCAACTCATTAGTCATTAACCGTAAATTAATCAAGAGAATAATTCCCCAAATATTAACCCCGAAGGCCGAAACCAACATCAGATCAATATCCAGAAAACCATTCTACTTAGCTAACCGACAGTTAGTTTCTAAATTTCACGTTCAAATCTAATTAAAGATTTAACTATCGCCTGGAGCAAAACTGGTGATACTCCACTCTCGATCTTTTCAATCTAATTAAAGATTCATTAAAACTCCACTTAGTTTTAATCTGTGACTGGGTTAAAGAATCAGTGTCATTTAAAACACGGTTCACGATAAACCCAAAGTCACATCCCATTAATTATCGGGTTAAAGAACAAGTGTTATTTAAAACACTGTTCACGATAAACCCAAAAATCAATATCCATTCAATTCCAATTAAATATTATTTAATTGGTACACTTCATTAAATCTAAATAAAAAGATTTAATCTTTTCTCAACTGGGTTCAAGAACAGTGTTAGTGAAGACACCATTCACGACAAACCCAAATCACATTCGATTAATTATCGGGTTAAAGAACAAGTGTTATTTAAAACACTGTTCATGATAAACCCAAAAATCAATACCAATTCAATTCCAATTAAATATCATTTAATTGGTACACTTCATTAAATCTAAATAAAAAGATTTAATCTTTTCTCAACTGGGTTCAAGAACAGTGTTAGTGAAGACACCATTCACGACAAACCCAAATCACATTCGATTAATTATCGGGTTAAAGAACAAGTGTTATTTAAAACACTGTTCACGATAAACCCAAAAATCAATACCAATTCAATTCCAATTAAATATCATTTAATTGGTACACTTCATTAAATCTAAATAAAAAGATTTAATCTTTTCTCAACTGGGTTCAAGAACAGTGTTAGTGAAGACACCATTCACGACAAACCCAAATCACATTCGATATTCAATACAAGGCTCTGAATAGAAAATATATCGGCTTATATTCAATATCGAATTCTACGACTAACAAATGTCGTATTGGAAATAACGATATAAATATATATCTTTCAAATTTCCATAACAACACCTGTATAATCACGAATTCCAACATCGAAATATTCCGAAGACAATTTCGATTCAAATCCACTCCAATGCAATCATTGGAAATTTTGGTTATTTTCAAAACCATTTCAAATTCAATTTATTTATTTAAAAATAAATAGAATTATAATTCTAGTTCAAAACTAGTTCATTTCGATAAAAATCTATTTTTATCTTTTCAAATATGGAGTTTTTCATCCCAAACTTTCACAAATCATTTCTTATGATTTTACACAAATTATTACTATTTTTAATAATTTTATCAAGGCCCGTACAGTCGATTTCCAACAACGGCCATCGAACTGCACTTACAGCGACCTTTTTCGAATTTGATTTGGACGTATCTCCAAATCCAACCGTTAGATTTCAAATTTCTAACATTCATTAGAAAGCTCTTTTCGATACGAACCCAACGGTTCCGGTTTTAGGAGAATCCGACGGTCGGATCTCCCGTAATGTCCGTTTGAAATAAATGGTCGAAATTCACGAACTGCCGCGGCGCGGCGCGTTCTATTCAGGCCATTATATTATATATATAATATATATAATATATATTTCATCGATTTCTATTTAAAACGAATTATATAAATAGTTTTGAATTCGTTTCAAAAACAATTTCAACTTCCTTTTCAATTCAAATCAAAATTGAATTCTTCTTTATAAATTCGTTTTAAAATTCATTTCTGTTCAATTCAAATTTCAATTCAATTTGAATTCATTTCAATTTGTTTTCAATTCAATTCGAAATCGTTTTCAATTCAATTCATTTCGAAATCGTTTTCAATTCAATTCATTTCGAAATCGTTTTCAATTCAATTCATTTCGAAATCGTTTTCAATTCAATTTGAATTCGTTTTCAATTCAATTCATTTCGAATTCGTTTTCAATTCACTTTGAATTCGTTTTCAATTCAATTCATTTCGAAATCGTTTTCAATTCAATTCATTTCGAAATCGTTTTCAATTCAATTCATTTCGAAATCGTTTTCAATTCAATTCATTTCGAAATCGTTTTCAATTCAATTCATTTCGAAATCGTTTTCAATTGATATAAATATCGTTCACGTCAAAATGGCGTCAATCTAATCAACACGGCTTCATATATTCCTTTATTTTCAAATATTCTATTTCAAATATTTCTTTTTCAAATATTTCTTTTTCAAAACTGGAATGAGGCCCAATCAATTACCATATAAAATTAATTATATGGATTTTCATACAACACATGTATATAATAGCATTGAAAATAATCAACCATCAACCAAAGTGCACTACACTGTATAAGCATCAAATATAGATATTCAACGCTTATAACAGCCTGTCAATCAATCGATCGACATATTTAATCAATCAGGATGAGTGAACTTCAAATTTCATCCTAACACCCGTGTGGGGTTTCAAACAATCAAACACATATTTTATTTGTGCAGTTGGGCGATGTGTAAAATTTATCGACCCAATCAACGTCATTCAAATAGGTGTACATAAACAAACCGTTCGGTTTATAAATGAATATTTTATTTTATTCACTTCACGTTAAAAATTATATTTTTAACGATAAAACATTTTATTCCAACCTATGAATTTCTATTCGGTTCATTCTTTAAATAAAATGCTATTTTTATTTTTCTAACTTATTTTAGAAAATTTCGGCGGCATAACGGCACGATACTAGAAACGGGACAAGGCCTAGCCTTATCCCCGGTCTAGTGAAGGCCCACGCCATTCACACATCAATCAAATTCACTTTCGTTATGCAAACCACAAAATTTGGAGTAAGGGTCTAACCTAGCCTTACTCCTTCGCCTTATAACGGCGCACGTCTAATCCTAACCAATTTATCGATTCGATTTTTCACACCACAAACCACATTCAAACCAATATCACAATCAATAACCAAACAGCCAAACAAACAAGTCCATGGTCTGTGGACGATTGTGTCGGGTGCTACTAAACACCGTCTGCATCCTAGTATATATATATAACTAGAAAAAGTAAATTGAAAGGTGAGAAATTCTCACATATAGCTATCCTAGCTCCACAGCACTTCATTGATAGAAATCTTCATCGCTATCGCATCTTCGTCATCTTCGTTGCCCGTAGTCACTATATATATAAAAATCACATTTTTATTTCTCTATTCAATATATAAAAATCATATTTTTATTTCAAAGTTCAATATATAAAAATCGAATTTTTAGTTCAAAGTTCAATATATAAAAATCGAATTTTTAGTTCAAAGTTCAATATATAAAAATCGAATTTTTAGTTCCAAGTTCAATATATAAAAATCGAATTTTTAGTTCAAAGTTCAATATATAAAAATCGAATTTTTAGTTCAAAGTTCAATATATAAAAATCGAATTTTTAGTTCAAAGTTCAATATATAAAAATCGAATTTTTAGTTCAAAGTTCAATATATAAAAATCGAATTTTTAGTTCAAAGTTCAATATATAAAAATCGAATTTTTATTTCCGCTAACTTCATATAAATAAAACCCGAATCTTTATAACTCGTTATGCATGATGAAAATTATAACCTCATTGTCCTGAAAATTCATATTTTTATTTAAATAAAAATCTATACTTTACATAATAAAAAAAAAAACAAATCTTTTACTATGTTTAAAGATCAAATCTTTTTCCTTTTACAGTTAAAACCTCTTCCTTTTTAAAGCTAAAACCTCTTTCTTTTTAAAGTTAAAACCTTTTTCTAAAATCAGTTTTAATTCATTTTAAAATTGGTTTTAAAGCATTTAAAAATCAGTTTTCTTTTTATAATTTCAGTTTTTAAAACCTATAAAAAGAAAACAGTTTCTACTTCTTTTTCAAAAAAAATCAGTTTTTTAAACTTGTTAAAATAAAAACAGTTTTTCAAAAATCAGTTTTAAATTATGTAAAAATCAGAAATAAAATAAATAAGTAAAATAAAATAAAATAAAAAACTTACAGGGGGGAACTTGCGGCTGAAGGAGGGAAGGGGGGGGGGGGGTTTCGTCAGTGCGTCGGAGGGCTCGAGGTTGGCGTTCGCGGTGGCACAAGGAGGCGGGATGGACGGGTGATGTGGCGGCCTCGATTCTGGCGCGAGGGTTTGGGGGTCTTCGCGGTTTGACTGGAGGGAAGGGGATCGGGGAAGAGGAGGAGGAGGATAACGGGAGGGCGGCGGCGGCGATGGTTGGACGGTGGGGCGCGCCTCCGTCTTCTTCTTTTTTTTTCTTTTTTTTTTATTTCTGAAAATCAATTTGATCGGGGGGGGGGGGGGAGGGGGCAGAGTTAAAAGGGGGAAAGGAGTTTTTTTTTTATTATTAAATTCAAAATAAAGTTGACTTTCACATACAACCTCTAAACGAGGTCCACCGCCTGTCGCCCATAGCGTTTCACCCCCATTCCGAACACAATGGGATATGTATCGCAAGCTGATTCGACTGTTTGAATCAGTTTCCGTTAAATTTACATTTAAATCACTATATTGAATTTTAAACGTACGTTTCAAATTACCGGGGTCACATACTTACTAGAAAAATTCCAGAAAATATTTTCTAGCTTCGTATTGACGATACGGTCCTAACAAAACTAGTTTCATCGAATTCTGAGACCGTTTGCAAAATGGCCAATTTCCAGTCGATTAAATTCAACAGAAACTGGTCAAACGCGTTTTCCTTTGCCACGCTCACATATTGATTCGAAAAATTATGAAATTTGAAACCTAGCAATAACTTTACATCACGGACCCAACAAAACTGGTTTCGTCGAAATCCGAGGTCGTTTGCAAAATTGCTATTTTTAAGGGCCTTATATATATAAAAATATATATAAATTCCACAGCGACTATTTCTAATTTTAAACTGGACATATCTTATCATTTCTAAGATGAAATCTCAGTTTGTCAACTTCGTTGGAAAGATATCATCAATTAGATCCTAATGTTTTTGGTTTCACTAAAATCCGGATTGTTTTGCACCCGGTACATTCAATTGAAGTTTGAAATCGAATTATCGAACTACCGCGCCATTTTCAATTCTATTTATAATTATATATAAATATTTTATATTCTAACGACGACGTATATAATATATACGTTCGAATTATATTCAAAATAAATTTCTCGTCAATATTATTTAAAATAATTCATTTTAAATAATCAAAATTCGCGAAAATTGCCAAAATAAAAATTTCAAACTGGCTCGCATTTTACGGGTTGTTACAATTCCCCCTTGTCAAAAACTGCGAGGCTTTAAGGTAGAGCGAGGAGCCGTACAAGGGACGGCCCCGGTTTTAACTACCCTGCCGTTATGCTGCCGAAATTTTGAATAATATTCATGTGTTAGAATTATTTTCCTGTGTTGAAACTATATTCGTGTGTTGAATAGAAAACCTTCATGTGTTGAATAGAAATTCATTCGTTGAATCATATTCATGTGTAGAATGGTATTCACATTTTGAAATAAATTGTTTTATAATAAAAATCATATTTTATCATCTATATGAACTATAAAAAATAGTAATGTTTTGAAATAAATTGTTTTGCCATAAAAATCACATTTTTATTATATATATACAAACTATAGAAAACATTCATGTGTTGAATCGAAATTCATTCGTTGAATAGAAATTCATGTGCTGAATGGTATTTGTGGTTTAAATATAAAAATCACCTTTTTATCTATATATATAAACTATAGAAAACCTTCATGTGTTGAATCGAAATTCATTCGTTGAATTGAAATTCATGTGTTGAATTGAAATTCATGTGTTCAATGGTATTCGTGTTTTGAAATAAATTGTTTTATAATAAAAATCATAAAGTTAACATCTATATGAACTATATAAAATAATCGTGTTTGAAATGAATTGTTTTACAATAAAAATCACATTTTTACTATATACACGAATAATAGAAAATAGCGAAGTGTTGAAATAATTGTCGGTGGGATAAAAATATCATTTTTATCAAATGTATGAAAAGAATATAGTTTTGAAATTGAAGAATCGATATATATATATATATATATATATATATATATATATATATATAAAATTGAAATATATCAAATAGCGAAGCTGCAGTTCGTGTTTTGAAACCGTGATTTCAAACGATTAGTGTGGGAGGTCCGACCATCGGATTTTCCCGAAACCGAAACCGTTGGGTTCGCTTTGGAAATATCTTTCCGACGACACCAACTTTGTATGGATCCAACGGTTGGATTGTCTGGAATGTTTAATTCAAATCTGAAGAAAAACAGCGCCAGAATCGATTATATTTATATATATAAATATAATTAAATTAAATCGAATAACGACGTTGCAGTTCGTATTTTGAAATCGAAACTTCAAACGATTACACCGGGAGATCCGACCGTCGGATTTTCCCGAAACTGGAACCGTTGGATTCGTTTTGAAAAGATCTTTCTAATGATGTAAATTTTGTGAAGATCCAATGGTTAGATTTTCAGATATGTGTAAATCAAATCTGAAGAAAAACAGCGCCACGGCCGCGTTATGGCTCGAAGCGTCGTTTGAATAAATTGGATGTTTTAAAATAAATAAAAATGGAACGATTAGTGTGGGAGGTCCGACCATCGGATTTTCCCGAAACCGAAACCGTTGGGTTCGCTTTGGAAATATCTTTCCGACGACACCAACTTTGTAAGGATCCAACGGTTGGATTGTCTGGAATGTTTAATTCAAATCTGAAGTAAAACAGCGCCAGAATCGATTATATTTTTTTATATATATATAAATATAATTAAATTAAATCGAATAACGACGTTGCAGTTCGTATTTTGAAATCGAAACTTCAAATGATTACACCGGGAGATCCGACCGTCGGATTTTCCCGGAACTGGAACCGTTGGATTCGTTTTGAAAAGATCTTTCTAATGATATAAATTTTGTGAAGATCCAACGGTTAGATTTTAAGATATGTGTAAATCAAATCTAAAGAAAAACAGCGCCACAGCCGCGTTATGGCTCGAAGCGTCATTTAAATAAATTGGCTATTTTAAAATAAATAAAAATGGCGATAAATCGTTATAAAATATTATAAACGATATGGATGTGAAATTTAGAAACTAACTGAAGGTTGGCTAAGTCGAATGGTTTCCTGAGTGTTGATATGATGTTGGTTTCAGCCTTCGGGGTTAATATTTGGGAAATCGTTCTCTTATTGATTTACGGTTAGCGACTAATGAATTGAAATGATGCGTATGTGTGTTCGTGTAGCACTTGTTTATTATATACGCGAGTTGCTCAGAAAGACCAGGTTTATCCCATTCTGAATAACTAAATCGACGATAAGAAATCGAAGATGAAGACGGTGGTTGAAGACCGGAAATCTTCACCTTGTTTGGATGGTAATTGGTGTCCTGATTGGGGGGCATCCCGAAATATGGATAATGAGTGGTGATCGTCCAGACGTACGTGGAGATCGATGGGTTTGCGAGGCATGTAGTGCCTCCGGTTTCGTTCAGACCCAGAACGGACTTGCAAATGGACGGTGTGTCTGACATTGGAATTTATTCTGTGTGATTGATAGACATCAGTTGCATGGTGTGAATTGCCTGTGTGGCATGCTAAGATGCAGTGATCAAGGATTCTGTTGAAAAGCAAAGTCTTGTGATAATGATCAGAGCACCGCCTGTGTGGCGTAGCTTTGTGTATAACGTGAATTCACGAGCCTCAGACCCTGGCATGAACCAGAAACGGGAGAGGACCTCAGGGGGGACATGCGTTTCTTTCTAGCTAGAAGTGGCGTCAGTGGTTTTACACGCCCTGACGAGTTTGACTTATGTGGTTGTTACAGTTACGAGGCGCCTCGGTTAGATCGGACGATCCGTGTCCAATGGAGTCATTCGTTGGCTCATTTACGCCTCATAGGGCGGGGAAACGTAGTGTTCAGGAATTTTAATCCACATCGGTGGACCGGCCCTATCGCTCCAAATGCTTGCCTGCGCGCTCGCCTGAGACATGGGCTAGATTGTCTCAAAGTCGGTAAGGACTATCTTTTGCCTTGGTTCATGACGGAAATCCAGTTTCCAAATACGTGACTGTGCGGTTTTGATTGTGTATATATATATATATATATATATATATATATATATATATATATATATATGGCGACATGATATATGGTAGCCATGCCGTCTATGATTGATAGTTATGATTGAAATTGTTTTTGAAACTTATAAACACTAGTAATAATATCAAATGCTTTTGTTTTATTCGTATCAAACATATTTTCGCCATTATAAGGTAAAACTCTATCCTCCGGTTTGCGTTGCATTGTGTGATGGGAACTGAGTCTTATAATGGCTTCATTTTTATAAAAAGCATTGCGATGTTTAAAAGAATGATTTGTTTTAAAGCACTGGAAATCCAATGGAGTAAACCCGTTCCACGAAAGTGGCGTGGTCCTGTGATTAGCCATATTATAAAGGTGTTAAGTAGATTTCTCATACCAGTCCCTTGACTGACTCGTAGTTTGTTTCACTTTCAAACTCGGGTGCCCCTTTTTCTACATGGGCAACCTTATATTCAGGTTTAGAAGGCTTTTCTGGATAGCTGGAGTTGAAGATGGGTTCTATCATTTATCTCTTTTTATGCTGTCCAGCTCCTATTGTACATATTATGTTTATTTCCGCTGTAGACATTTATGTATAGCTGAACTATATTTGTACTAAGTATGATCCTGTATACTGTGTAACTCTGATGATTATGTTTATCCAGTGTATTATTTTTTCATTATCTGGTGTATTTATTTAATTCTGTTCTGGTGTTATCTGTTTATGTGTTATATTCCAAAGATTACCCTTGCCACCGTCTGTACGGGGTTTGGGGTCGTCACAATAAACTCCCATCATTCCCTAACCCTAAGATTCCTTTCTACGTAGTCAAGGCTTGGAAAGCCGCCACTTTTAAAACTGAACGGTATAAATCTTCAAGAATTTTTCCTCTAAAATAAATCAATCCATTCACAAATTCAGTAATCGTTCAACTGCAACTATGTTCATCTCAATGAGATCTAGCACTTAAACGACTATGATAAGAAACAACAAACACCGATTACCGGAATCGAATGGTGAAGGCGCCGATTTCCATTGCTCTTTCTAGAGCAGGGTTGAATTCGAGTCGCACAGAACTTGGTGCAGCGGTGGCAAACGCTGGGGCTGTGCTGGTGGTATCCTACGATCGACGGTCGATGATCAAGAAGAAGGGCGATGGTTAAATTTTTAAGTCGACATGGGTTTCTAAAATTGAACGAATAAAACTGTACTGGGTTTGGAAGAGAATGGATGCAAAGAGAAATTTTGAAGTCGACCTGAACCTTTTTAACTAGACCGAGCATAATTCGTGAATAAAATCATGAATGCTTAATTAATTTTTATTATAATTATTGTTTGTTAGGTTAAACTATCATTTTTATACAAGTAGCTAATTTGGTACTACCGAACGAATGAATGTACAAGATGAAATATGGATCGACCAGTAACGACCCGCATTTTTTCAGTGATATAAATAATTTATTTAATTATTTAAATAATGGTTTGGTTATTTAAAATGACCAAAATTAAATAATACTGAATATTTAATTAAAATAAATAATATAATAATTTATTTAATTTCTAAATAGTCAAAAATAGTGGAATTCGCAGAATAGTATGAATTGGATCATCTGTGATATTTAATTCAATTTAGAATTGAATTAGAATAACGAATATATTATTTGAACGGCAGTTTGAACGTAAAATTATATTATAATTAAAATCGAGCTCGAAATGGCGCTGCAGTTCGCTATTTGGCGATTTGAACTTCAATTGAATATACAGGGTTCGTTTTAAATCGGATTTCTGTGAAACAAGAAACATATGGAGCTGGTGAAGTATGTCTTTCTAATGGAAGAGAAAAATCGAGATTTCGTCGAGTAGATTTTTAGTTATGTCCAAATCAAATTTTAGAAAAGTCGCTATGGAATTCCTTTATAATATATATCGTTTTATTTATATTTTAAAATGGATTTTTAAATATAAATCGAATATCGATATAACACTGGATTTGAAATATCGAGTTATAAATCCCAGTGGAGTAGTATGATATTCTGTTATGAAAAATATATGATAATATTTATTTTTATATATTAAATTTAAATGTTTTTAAATATATTTATATATTTAAATGGGTTATTTAGAGCTTTAAAAATAGCCAGTTTTGCAAACGACCTCAGAATTCGACGAAACTAATTTTGTTGGATCAGCAGTGTTAAATTATTGCTAGAGTTCAGTTTCCGTGATTTTTGAAGTCAGTATGTGGCCGTACCGATTTTTAGAGTGAAAACCAATCAGTATTTTGGCAGTTAAAAATACGCTGTGTGAGCATACAAAGTCGAAATTCTACGAAACCAGTTTCGTTGGGTTCGTAATGTCAAACTGTAGCTGCATGTCCATTTTCGTGATTTTTGGATGTCATGTGTGATCATAGAAATTTTTAAGGACAAATACAAGCAGCGTTGGAGAATAAATTAATATAATAATCCAATATAAAATTATTAAAGTTTTCCTATAAGTAATCCTTAACTCTCCTAAACCTAATCTAACTTTTTTCTTCGGTTAAAATACCGAGCCGCCAACTTCTTTCTCTTCCAGTAACACTTCCCCTCTTCAAAAATCTCAAAGAAATCAAAGAAAATTTCTAAAATAAAAAGAGTGCAGTATTTAGATTCCTGGAAGGGTTCTCGTCAAACCAGTATGAACTTTTCAGTGTTCGAAGCTTTTTGGTTTAACTGGAAAAACAAAACCGTGATTTAGGGATAGTGATTTGGGAAGTTACAAGCATTGATTTGTGTTGGGCTTGTTATTTTTGGATTCAGGATGTGAAATAGTCCTCGCGTGCAAAGCTAGGAAGGAAACGATGTTGATTGTTGTCGTGCGACTTTGCTGTAGGGTGTATTTTGGGCCTTATGTCGGGTTCTGGAAAGATGGTGCGAGTCCAGCGTGAAGGGTACGGGATGGAAGAGAAGATCCGAACGAGATTTATGGTGATTTTATATTGTATTTAAAAGAAGTGGAGAAGGAGTAGTAGGATCTTGGGATTTCGCTAATGGTGATTAAGGACTGGCGACAGGATATTTGAGAATCCTGGAGGAAGAGAGGCAGCGTATTTCGGATGTGGGTTTTTGGGTAAGGGAATGGGCCGGTCTCTAAAACAAAGGCCCATATTTCAATAATAATTTAGTTTAAATTAATTTATAATAGTACCTAAACTTTTTAATATCATAACTATTCCATACGATATCAGAATTGGACAAAACTGGATCCGTTAGGATCGTATGGACGGATACTACCCAATGGAACTGATGGGGAGGGATTGGAGCTCGTTTGAATTTATGGCGAAATAAATTGCCTGATCAGAATCAACTAACGCAAATCGTTATTTAACAGTTAACGCGTTTGGTGAGTAAACTCACTAACTCTTCTCAGTTATATTTTTCTAAAGTATTTTTAGAAATGATAAATGATGGTTGTTTGCTATGTGTTGGCTGTTTGGTTGAACTGCTAGTCAGTTGATCGAAAATATAGATAACAATATAGATATAAATCATTAATCAAATATTGATTCTGTTTAGCAGAATATTTCATAGTGAAATGAAATTAATGTTAATTTTATTGTTTAACATCGGTGGTAGTAGGAAAACAGGTCGGAGGGACCCAACTGGGTTCCTCAACATTTATTTTACTGTTTTCATATATTGTGATATATGATGTGATATGAAATCTGTTGTTGATTTTGTATGGTTGAATGTATATTGTTTTATATGATGTGATATGAAATCTGTTGTTGATTTTTCATGGTTGAATGATACTGATCATTGTTATATGATATGTTAAACACTATAAAGAATATGGAATGTTAAAAAGGAAATTTTCAATGTTATATTGAAAATGAAATATTTATAAAATTAAAAGATTTTATAAAATGAAAATATTTATTTAGAAAATAATAGATTTAAAATGGGATATTTATTTGTTAATCAAATAGATAGAATTGAAAAGAAATATTTGTAAACCATTTACAAATTGAATTGAAAAGGAATATTTATTTGAAATAAATAGAATAGAAAGAGGAAATATTTGTAAAACAAATAGAAAAGGGAATAGTTAGATTATCAAAGGAATTACTTATAAAATCAATAGATTTTATAAATAGAGAATATTTTATAAATAAATAGAATTATCAAAAAGGGATTTATTTTATAAATAAATAGATTTTAAAAGGAAATACTTGAAAAGTGGCTAGAATTATATAAAAGGAGAATTTTGCCTTTGGAAGGTTTAGACCCGTGCTTCGCACACGGGTATAACATGATATGGATTTATAGCAAAGATTTTAAATAGAATCTATTCTAACCGATGGATTGAGAGATAAATTTATAAACAATATTTTATAAATCAAATGAAATATTTATCATTGGATAAATAGAATATATAAGTCAGGAGTTATATAGAGAAGTAAGAATCGATTTCAACATCGATAGTTGAAACTGAATAATCAGTAGGAGTTAACCAGTTAGACTAAATTGACTAGAGTTAGAATTAATCGAATTAGAGTTAACTAAACATAGTTAATCGAATTAGAATTAATTGAATATTAGTTATTCAATTAGAGTTGATCGAATATAGTTATTTGAGATAGAGTTAGTCAAACATAGTTATTCAGGATGAGTTGTCATTTAGTACGACTGTTAACGTAATTCGCAGGGCTGCAGATAGCCTACGGCGGTCGAATGTTTCCTGAGGGAATCAGGCGTAACCATTGTGATCGCTGCAATCTAGAGTCAAGAGAATGGAGTTAAATCGAATATTAGCCATTCAAATAAAGTTAAAACAGACATAGTTATTCGAATATAAGTTAATCGAATATTAGTTATTCAATAAGAGTTAAATAAATTGAGTTAATCAAGTAAGTTAATCAAGTTGAGTTAATCGAGTTGAGTTAGTCAAAATGAGTTAATTCAAAGGAGTTAATCGAATATAGTTTATTCGAAGGGAGTTAATCAAATGTAAAACATTCGAAGAGGGTTAATCGAATGTAAATCATTCGAAGGGAGTTAATCGAATATAGTTATTCGGAGAGAGATTATCGAATATAGATATTCGAAGAAAGAGTTATCGAATGTAGTTTATTCGAAAATGAGTTATCGAATAGAGATTATTCGAAAAGAGAATTATTCATTGAATTCGATTATATCGGAATTCGGGAAAGTAATATTTACTTGCCATTTTAACCGAGGTTTACTTATTTATTAATAAATTAGTGATTTAGTTAGTTAGTTAAATTAAGGAATAAAAGGTATACTTTGAAGTTGGATATTTCAAAAGTAGGGATTATAACGCTATAGTTAAAATAAATGTTCTCAAATAAGAAGTGGATTCGTAAATAGAATCTGAGTTACGTAAGGAAGTTGTTAAATATTTAAAAGGTGAACTTTGTCTATTTCGAAGTTAGAAATGTTGTTCAGTTAGGGTCTGAGAGGTAATTATACCCCAACTTGATTGACTTCATTTTAACTAAGGGATGGGTAAAGTTCGGTAGGAAGATTGGTTAAGTGAATTAAGCCAATGAGTGAAATGGTTTGAATTGGCTTAGTGATGTTTTATTTAAACATCGGTCCAAATCAAATGAAGAAGTTTGGGAACGTTTTCCAAATAAGGATCAGAAATGTTTTCCCATATAGGAAATAAGAAATGGAAGTAAATATGTTGATGTTTTCCAAATGATTTATAAAGTATGTTTTTCCAAATTTAGAAATTAAGAATTTACGAATATATAGGAGGGAAAATGGATAATTTAACGATAATTTAATTTAAAAGAAATAAACCTTTGGATGATGATTGGTCGATAGAATTTCTATCCGGAAATAATATCGTTGGTTGCACACCTGTTTTTCTTTGATAGTTAATTTCCTGACTATCGAAGTTTTTTGACCATTTTTCCATCGTCAATACGGAGAGACCGGGATTAGATTTTTATCTGAGAACCATTCTGTATGGATGTTAGCGTTGCGATCAAATATTGATGATGGATTTATGCAAGGACTATCCTGTTACAGAATAGTGCCTTCAGTTTGTCGAGTCCCAGGACAAACGTGAATGGACGAATGTCTGACAAAGTGTATCTAATGGATCGTGTAAGTTGATCTCTTCAAACGTATTTACGTTTGGTGGTGGAGGAATTCGTTTCTCTTAGCTTTGTACCAGTGGTATTTTTGAGGAAATCAATTTGTGATTTGGCAGGTATGACGATGTGGCATTCAAAGCAAATGAATGTATGATCTGTCAAAAGATACGTTATGACCTCAAGCCTCATCAACTAGGAAATGACAAAAATCGGGCAGGCAGCATGGCTAAGTGGGTCGCTCCCATTAGGGTGTATATCACCTATCTAGAGGAAATCCATTTCATTCTTTTATCTATTAGCGTTGCTGTCCCTTTTCGGGAAATGGTGGGTAGCTCCCAACCGTTGGTGATATACATTCGATACACTCAAGCTAAATGAGTGGTCGGTCATGTGTGGGCCGGGTTGCAAGACATTCTTGTTGAACCCAATGTATTCGTCTCTAGAGAAACACTATCGGCAGGTGGTCCAATACCTTGTCATAGTTGGAATCCAATCTCCAATAAGCACCCGTGGTTTTGTTTGTATGCTTTATATGTGGAGCATGAGATGCAAGCGTTCTAGTAGATTGTTAATTACTTGTGATTATACATTATTATAATATCCGAGAAGTATTGATTTCCAAACTTTTTTGGGTTATCGTAAGATAAAAACCATCCGTGTTTATGTGTGGATTGGTCTTACGATTATCTTTCTTTTGAAAAGGATTTTGAAAAGTTAAAAACAAATGATTTGAGTTTACTCACACAGTCCCATGACTGGCCCAGAGTTTATTTTGTTTTGTTTTCCCTAAACTCTTAGGTACTGAAATTTGTACGGGCAGTCAAGTAGTTCAGGTCTTTACAGATATACTTGGAGGAGCTTGTAGCAGGAGGCTTCGGGATTATATAGCTATTGTTATTTCCGCTGTGTGTAAGTTTTGTACTCTGAAAATGTTGTTGCATATATATATATATATATATATATATATACCGTTCTATTTCAAAGTTATGTTATCTATTATATTTTATTCGTTCCGCTGTGAGATTCGTGGTTACTCTGATTGTGATCTTATTCTTCTATTCTAATTTTCTATCTTATCTATTCTCACCCTCTAACTTCTTTCTATTAATGATCTGGAATGTTCGATGTCTGAATGGTCAACATGGTAGTTTGGTGCTGATTTTCGGAGTCGAAATTCCTAGTTCGTTACTATGGTATCAGAGCTTAAGGTTAAGTGATTACCTTGGCTCTGTGGCGTGACTCAGTAGAGATGCGGTTAGAAATGCCCTAGATTGAGTTGAGTGTATATATATGAGTGGACGTATTTGTAGATTTTTATAAAAATAATTTTATATTGTGGAGATTTATCGGTTGAGTAGTTTGTGAATTCGGATCGATCAGTTTGATCCACTTTATCGATAGGAGTTTCTAAACACTCAAGTACGATAAACCGATAGTATGTTTTGGAAGAGGGTAAATGAGATAATTTTACCCAAAATATATTTCGATATAAAGAAAATATTTATCTCCGAATGATTATAGTATGTTGGATGTGTTGGTTGATTATAATGGAAATGGTTATATAAATAACCCATTTGAGTTTGTATAATATAAAAGCAGATTAATTAAATCTGAATTAAATTAGAATTTGAACCAAAATTCTGAAAATAGGGAGAAGTGTTTGTAAATGGATTTGAATTGAATATATGAGAATTTTAAAATCCTGGGAGATTTTAAGTTGGTTTACAAGTATCGTGAATGATATTTTGAAAAAGATTCCAAAATGAAAGTGTTTAAAATTTGAGTTTTGAAGTGATATAGTATTGAACTCACTTTTATAGCTGGAAAATAACTCCGATGATCCTGGCCACATCATCAGTGTTCATTTTCAGGTTCTAAGTGATGGATTACTACCAAAGATTTTGTTTTCGAATTATTTTAGGAAAGGGAAGTTGTTTTGAATCCCGAAAGGGAATAATTTATTTTAGGAAAACTCAGTTATTTAAAACTCCCAGGAAAAGATTGTTTGAATTAAAAGCAAATTAAAGAAATTCGTTAAAGCAAATATGCATTAAATTGAAACCAATTAACTGGAAATTTAATTGGAATATAATATATGAAGAAAAATCAGATTTTGAATTGTGAGATAGAATCTGAATGGGAATTGGATTGGTGAGTTAGGAATTTGGGATCAAGAATGAAACTTGAGTTTGAAATGGTAATTGGCTTGTTTAAGCTAATAGTTGTGTTGAGGATAAATTGATCAGAGATTGATTGGGATGACTTTGATATATGCTGAATTGGCAGCAGAATAAAAGGATGAAATGGTATGCCCGACAAAAGGTACATGTTTAAGTTTCCATATGAGGTTTTATGTGCTGGATCGGCAAGCCGCTTGGCTATTTGATCTTCTTTTGGATTGGAAAGGGCCTAGAGAGGCGAGTTGGGGTTTGAACCATTGACCGGTATAAAGGAGGTGCTGGCGAAATTTTTCGAAAATTTAAGGTGTTAGAAAATTTTCAGGATTTTTGAAAATTTTCGTTAGTAAGAATAAATTAATATTTTAATTGAAATAAATTGATTTAGTTGGAACTGAAGTTAAAAGTGAACGAATAGTTTTTAAACCAGTTATTAGGGTCTGTCTTCTACCTTAGCAATTTCGAGGACGAAATTATTTTAAGGGGGGAAGAATGTAACGACCCGCATTTTTTCTGCGATATAAATAATTTATTTAATTATTTAAATAATGGTTTGGTTATTTAAAATGACCAGAATTGAATAATATTGAATATTTAGTTAAAATAAATAATATAATAATATATTTAATTTCTGAAATAGTCAGAAATAGTGGAATTCACAAAATAGTGTGAATTGGATCATCTGTGATATTTAATTCAGTTTAGAATTGAATTAGAATAATAAATATATTATTTGAATGACAATTTGAACGTATAATTATATTATAATTAAAATCGAGCTCGAAATGGCGCTGCAGTTCGCTATTTGGCGATTTGAACTTCAACTGAATATAGAGGGTTCGTTTTAAATTGGATTTCTGTGAAACAAGAAATGTATGGAGCTGGTGAAGTATATCTTTCTAATGGAAGAGAAAAATCGAGATTTCGTCATGTAGATTTTTAGTTATGTCCAAATCAAATTTTAGAAAAGTCGCTATGGAATTCCTTTATAATATATATCGATTTATTTATATTTTAAAATGGATTTTTAAATATAAATCGAATATCGATGTAACACTGGATTTGAAATATCAAGTTATAAATCCCAGTGGAGTAGTACGATATTCTGTTATGAATATATACGATAATATTTATTTTTATATATTAAATTTAAATGTTTTTAAATATATTTATATATTTAAATGGGTTATTTAGAGCTTTAAAAATAGTCAGTTTTGCAAACGACCTTAGAATTCGACGAAACTAATTTTGTTGGATCTGTAGTGTTAAATTATTGCTAGAGTTCAGTTTCCATGATTTTTTAAGTCAGTACATGGCCGTACCGATTTTTAGAGTGAAAAACAGTCTGTATTTTGGCAATTAAAAATACGCTATGTGAGCATACAAAGTCGGAATTCGACGAAACTAGTTTCGTCGGGTTCATAATGTCAAACTATAGCTGCATGTCCATTTTCGTGATTGTTGGATGTCTTGTTTGGTTATAGAAATTTTTAAGGAAAAATACAAGCAGCGTTCGAGAATAAATTAATATAATAATCCAATATAAAATTATTAAAGTTTTCCTATAAGTAATCCTTAACTTTCCTAAACCTAATCTAACTTTTTTCTTTGGTCAAAATACCGAGCCGCCAACTTCTTTCTCTTCCAGTAAACATTTTCCCTCTTTAAAAATCTCTAAGAAATCAAAGAAAATTTCTAAATAAAAAGAGTGTAATATTTAGATTCCTGGAAGGGTTCTCGTTAAACCAGTATGAACTTTTCAGTGTTCGAAGCTTTTTGGTTCAACTGGAAAAACGAAACCGTGATTTAGGGTTAGTGATTTGGGAAGTTACAAGCATTGATTTGGGTTGGGCTTGTTATTTTTGGATTCAGGATGTGAAATAGCACTCGCGTGCAAAGCTAGGAAGGAAATGATGTTGATTGTTGTCGTGCGACTTTGCTGTAGGGTGTATTTTGGGCCTTATGTCGGGTTCTGGAAAGATGGTGCGAGTCCAGCGTGAAGGGTACGGGATGGAAGAGAAGATCCGAACGAGATTTATGGTGATTTTATATTGTATTTAAAAGAAGTGGAGAAGGAGTAGTAGGATCTTGGGATTTCGCTAATGGTGATTAAGGACTGGCGACAGGATATTTGAGAATCCTGGAGGAAGAGAGGCAGCGTATTTCGGATGTGGTATTTTGGGTAAGGGAATGGGCCGGTCTCTAAAACAAAGGCCCATATTTCAATAATAATTTAGTTTAAATTAATTTATAATAGTACCTAAACTTTTTAATATCATAACTATTCCATACGATATCAGAATTGGACAAAACTGGATCCGTTAGGATCGTATGGACGGATACTGCCCAATGGAACTGATGGGGAGGGATTGGAGCTCGTTTGAATTTATGGTGAAATAAATTGCCTGATCAGAATCAACTAACGCAAATCGTTATTTAACGGTTAACGCGTTAGGTGAGTAAACTCACTAACTCTTCTCAGTTATATAAAGTATTTTTAGAAATGATAAATGATGGTTGTTTGCTATGTGTTGGCTGTTTGGTTGAACTGCTAGTCAGTTGATCGAAAATATAGATAACAATATAGATATAAATCGTTAATCAAATATTGATTCTGTTTAGCAGAATATTTCATAGTGAAATGAAATTGATGTTAATTTTATTGTTTAACATCTGTGGTAGCAGGAAAACAGGTCGGAGGGACCCAACTGGGTTCCTCAACATTTATTTTACTGTTTTCATATATTGTGTTATATGGTGTGATATGAAATCGGTTGTTGATTTTTATGGTTGAATGATACTGATCTTTGTTATATGATATGTTAAACAATATAAGGAACACTGGAATGTTAAAAAGGAAATTTTCAATGTTATATTGAAAATGAAATATTTATAGAATTAAAAGATTTTATAAAATGAAAATATTTATTTAGAAAATAATAGATTTAAAAAGGGATATTTATTTGTTAATAAAATTGATAGAATTGAAAAGAAATATTTGTAAACCATTTACAAATTGAATTGAAAAGGAATATTTATTTGAAATAAATAGAATAGAAAGCGGAAATATTTGTAAAACAAATAGAAAAGGGAATAGTTAGATTATCAAAGGAATTACTTATTAAACAAATAGATTTTATAAATAGAGAATATTTTATAAATAAATAGAATTATCAAAAAGGGATTTATTTTGTAAATAAATAGATTTTAAAAGGAAATACTTGAAAAGTGACTAGAGTTATAAAAAAGGAGAATTTTGCCTTTGGAAGGTTTAGACCCGTGCTTCGCACACGGGTATAACATGATATGGATTTAAAGCAAAGATTTTAAATAGAATCTATTCTAACAGATGGATTGAGAGATAAATTTATAGACAATATTTTATAAATCAGATGAAATATTTATCATTGGATAAATAAAATATATAAGTCAGGAGTTATATAGAGAAGTAAGAATCGATTTCAACATCAATAGTTGAAACTGAATAATCAGTAGGAGTTAATAAGTTAGAGTAAATTGATTAGAGTTAGAATTAATCGAATTAGATTTAACTGAACATATTTAATCGAATTAGAATTAATTGAATATTAGTTATTCAATTAGAGTTGATCGAATATAGTTATTTGAGATAGAGTTAGTCAAACATAGTTATTCAGGATGAGTTGTCATTTCGTATGACTACTAGCGTAATTTGCAGGGCTGCAGATAGCCTACGGCGGTCTGATGTTTCCTGAGGGAATCAAGCGTAACCATTGTGATCGCTGCGATTTAGAGTCAAGAGAATGTAGTTAAATCGAATATTAGCCATTCGAATAAAGTTAAAACAGACATAGTTATTCGAATATAAGTTAATCGAATATTAGTTATTCAATAAGAGTTAAATAAATTGAGTTAATCAAGTAAGTTAACCAAGTTGAGTTAATCGAGTTGAGTTAGTCAAAATGAGTTAATTCAAAGGAGTTAATCGAATATAGTTTATTCGAAGGGAGTTAATCGAATGTAAAACATTCGAAGAGGGTTAATCGAATGTAAATCATTCGAAGGGAGTTAATCGAATATAGTTATTCGGAGAGAGATTATTGAATATAGATATTCGAAGAAAGAGATATCAAATGCAGTTTATTCGAAAAGGAGTTATCGAACAGAGATTATTCGAAAAGAGAATTATTCATTAAATTCGATTATATCGGAATTCGGGAAAGTAATATTTACTTGCCATTTTTAATCAAGGTTTACTTATTTATTAATAAATTAGTGATTTAGTTAGTTAGTTAAATTAAGGAATAAAAGTTATACTTTGAAGTTGGATATTTCAAAAGTAGGGATTATAACGCTATAGTTAAAATAAATGTTCTCAAATAAAAAGTGGATTCGTAAATAGAATCCGAGTTACATAAGGAAGTTGTTAAAGATTTAAAAGGTGAACTTTGTCTATTTCGAAGTTAGAAATGTTGTTCAGTTAAGGTCTTAGAGGTAATTATACCCCAACTTGATTGACTTCATTTTAACTAAGGGATGGGTAAAGTTCGGTAGTGAAGATTGGTTAAGTGAATTAAGCTAGTGAAATGGTTTGAATTGGCTAAGTGATGTTTTATTTAAACATCGGTCTAAATCAAATGAAGAAGTTTGGGAACGTTTTCCAAATAAGGATCAGAAATGTTTTCCAATATAGGAATTAATAAATGGAAGTAAATATGGTGATGTTTTCCAAATGATTTATAAAGTATGTTTTTCCAAATTTAAAAATTTATAATTTACGAATATATAGGAGGGAAAATGGATAATTTAACGATAATTTAATTTCAAAGAAATAAACCTTTGGATGATGATTGGTCTATAGAATTTCTATCCGGATATAATATCGTTGGTAGCACACCTGTTTTTCTTTGATAGTTAAATCACCGACTATCGAAGTTTTTTGACCATTTTTCCGTCGTCAATACGGAGAGACCGGGATCAGTTTTTTACTGAAAACCACTCTGTATGGACGTTAGCTTTGCGATCAAATATTGAAGACAGAGTTATGCAAGGACTATCATGTTTACAGAATAGTGCCTTCGGTTTGTCCAGTCCCAGGACAAACGTGAATGGACGAATGTCTGACAAAGTATATCTAACGGATCGCGTAAGTTGATCTCTTTAAATGTATTTACGTTTGGTGGTAGAGGAATTCGTTCCTCTTAGCTTTATACCCGTGGTATTTTTGAGGAAATCAATTTGTGATTTGGCAGGTATGACGATGTGGCATTCAAAGCAAATGAATGTATGATCCGTTAAAAGATGCGTTATGACCTCAAGCCTCATCAACCGGGAAATGACAAAAATCAGGCAGGCAGCATGGCTAAGTGGGTCGCTCCCATTAGGGTGTATATCACCTATCTAGAGGAAATTCATTTCATTCCTTTATCTATTGTCGATGTTGTCCCTTTTCAGGAAACGGTGGGTAGCTCCCAACCATTGGTGATATACATTCGATACACTCAAGCGAAATGAGTGGTCGGTCATGTGTGGGCTGGGTTGCAAGATGTTCTTGTTGAACCCAATGTATTCGTCTCTAGAGATACACTATCGGCTGGTGGTCCCATAACTTGTCATAGTTGGAATCCAATCTCCAATAAGCGCCCGCGGTTTTGTTTGTATACTTTGTATGTGGAGCATGAGATGCAAGCGTTTTGCTAGATTGTCAATTACTTGTGATTATACATTATTATAATATCAGAGAAGCATTGATTTCCAAACTGTTTCGGGTTATCATAAGATAAAAACCGTCCATGGTTATGTGTGGATTGGTCTTATGATTATCTTTTCTTTTGAAAAGGATTTTGAAAAGTTAAACCAAATGATTTGAGTTTACTCACACCAGTCCCATGACTGACCCAGAGTTTACTTTGTTTTGTTTTCCCTAAACTCTTGGGTGCCCAAATTTGTACGGGTAGTCAAGTAGTTTAGGTCTTTAGAGATATACTTAGAGGAGCTTGAAGCAGGAGGCTTCAAGATTATATAGCTATTGTTATTTCCGCTATGTGTAAGTATTGTACTCTAAAAATGTTGTTGCATATATATATACCGTTCTATTTCAAAGTTATGTTATCTATTACATTTTATTCGTTCTGCTGTGAGATTCATGGTTACTCTGATTGTGATCTTCTTATTCTTCTATTCTAATTTTCTGTCTTATCTATTCTCACCCTCTAACTTATTTCTATTAAGGATCTGGAATGTACGATGTCTGAATGGTCAACATGGTAGTTTGGTGTTGATTTTCAGAGTCGAAATTCCCAGTTCGCTACACGACCAAGATGGGATTAAACTGTAATTAGTTTAACCTAAGTTAATTAAAAAGTAATTAATTTAATTTTAGTAGTAATCTGTAACGTCCCATATTTTTCGCAGTAAAATATTTAATTTAATTTATTATTTTAAATATTATAATTGGAATATTAATAGATTTTAATATTTAATTCATTATTAAAACGAAGTTTGAATGTTATATATTTATATAATATAAATCAAGTTCGAAATGGTGCGACAATTCGTAATATGGAGTAAAGTTCAATTGAATGTACCGGATCCGATATAAGTCGGATTTCTGTGAAACAAGAAACTTCAGAATCTCGTTGATTATAATTTTCATATGGAAGAGAAAAATCTAGATTTCATGTTGTTGATTGTTAGTTATGGCTAAATCAATTTTGAATAGTCGCTATGAAAATCGTTTATTAATTATAACATTTATTTAATTTATACAAAGGTAATATATATATATATATATTCGGGCACCGTTTTACTTGAATATATTAATGTTGGGTTATAATTCCATTTTGTTAAATTGGAAGTGATATATTATTTTATTTAGATGTATTCGATAATGATAATTTATTATTTTTATCTAATTAATTTGTTTGGATTTAATTTATAATATTATATAAGCATTAAATTTTTTTTCAAATAACCTCCTTTTTCAACAAAACGGATTTTATTAGAATATGTATCACTAATTATTGCTAGATTTCTAATTTGGAGCCAATCAGGGTTGTTTTATCGGTAAGCAATATTTAAAAGCGAACCGATAAATATATTAGAAATAAAAAAACGTATTTGGGCAAACGTCGCCCCTTTTTGACAAAATCAATTTTATTGGGACCGCAGCATCAAGACGTAATAGTGTATCATTTCCGTTGAGTTTAGAGATAGTGTGTGGCGGTGCGTACAAATAACGGTAACGTATTAACGGTAGGAATTTATTAACCGTGTACGAAACCAATAATGTGTATATATATATCTTAACCCCCTAAGTAACTAAAAGATCAGCCTATACTATATGCTACCATTTTTATTTTATTTTTAAATCTCGAGCCTATCCTATATTCACTCTTTTACGTAAAGCTCCCCGCGAATGAAAGCACTGCACCCATTTCTATCCTACCTTCTGACAGCTATCTTTCATTTCGTTGCCTAGACCCTCTTTTCTTCCATGTCAGTTGAACATACAAGTGCATGCGGTAGCTAGTAAAAACGTGCAGACTAAACAAATTGTATAAGCATGGGCTAATTTGAGTCGATAACACGATGTAAAACATATATTCTTTTTTTTTTTTTGCAAATGAAGTACATATCTACCCTATCCTACGAAATGTACACGCCTAGCCTATGAAGTGAGAATACAATGAAGCCGCCCCCTATTTTCTTTGTAAAACCTACCCTGTTTCTACATAAAACCGTACTGCCTCAACATTTAACCAACAAATGCCACTGGCCGATTTTCACCCATTAACTTACAACCTCAGTAAAACGTGCCGACCAGGTTAGAGAAAAATTCAGTTTGCACATGCTACTCAGCTTTCGAGCTACCTTGTACCTGAAGCGTGTCTGCTAAACAAAATGCGTGGTAGCCAAACTTTCCGCCCTCTATAAATATACATCATTCTTTGTTCTTTTCCCATCAACTGTAGTATCTCTCCACTGCAAGAAAACAAAACTTGAAAGCCCTCCTTCACCATATATATATTAAAAGTAGAAGCAAGTTTTCCATCATCATGAAACTGAATCTTCCATTCGAGATTTTTAGTGGGACTCTGTGAGGGGGTGGCGATCTGACCTGGGGAGGGGTACATGGTTACTGGTCTGGGGTAGTTGGATGTCACGCAGGGGTGTGAAGTGGATGAACAGTGGTGTGATTGTGCTTTGATCAGTAGCAGGAGAAATGGAGAAAGGTGAAAATGTGAGCACAGGTGAGTAAAGCAGTGTGGTGGAAGGAAGGAAAGATGCGGTTTCCTTTTGTACACATGAAGAGAATGAGGAACCAATGCTACATGCGAAGGAATAAGGAACGTGAAGAAATGGAGAAGGAATCTTGGTGGGGGATCACGGATGAGAGGAAGTGAACCTGTAGCAAAAGCATGAAGATACTCGGAAGGAGAAGCACGTCATTTTGGGCCTTTGGAATTTAATTGGGCTTTGGGTCTGAGGAAATAGAAAAAAAAATATAAATAAAACAATAAAGAAGCGGGTACATGGCAGCATCGCAGGGGAAGAATATAATGGGACAGCATGTATTTTTTTCCAATGAAGGACAACATGTGATTATTCCTATATAGCATGCCTTATAGTACATTGAATATGTCCAACCTAAGTTAAAACGTTCATATTAGGGGTTATAATCAAGTTAACAATATATGCATATTAAGTTGCTAACAGTATAAGTACAAAAAGTAATTGTTTCCAATTTATAAGAAGCATGTCTGAATGTACCTATCTAAAGCTATTTAACATAAATAGAAAATTTAGTTAATCAAATATATTATTTAAACAAGTGAATAACAATAAAATTATTATTGTGTCATATGTGCACAGAATTGGACCAAACATGGAGCGTTGAACCGTAACGGCAAGCACGACATTAGTGAACTAGTCTGGACAGAGTTGAAAGCATCTGAAATGAACCGTTTCAACGTCGAATGGAAAACCCAGAGTGAGTTAAACTCACTCAGTTTTTCCCATTTATATTTTATATAAATTGGGTTTTTTATTTTGTGTGTTCTGTTTGCCAATGGTTGACTATTTGCTGGTTATTTTTTTTTGATTTAATCGATGAAATTAAACCATTTTTTAACTTTAGTAGAATACTAAATTGTTATTTTAACGACTGGATCTAATAGAGGTAATTTACCTTGTTGGTCACATTTATAGAATAAACGTGCTTAACTGTTTGAATTGTCTAAATTGTTTTGTTGATTGGTTGATATTATATAGTCATTGTTTGCTATTATAGAAATTAACAGTTAAATTGAATTGATTGACCTGATTTGAGATAATCATTTGAATAGAGGGAAGAACAAGTCGGAGGGATCCAACAGGATTCCTCAAATATATTATTTATTTACATATCATCATATATGAACTGATCTGATGGGGTGATTGATTCGATTGTTGATTTTCGACTGAAAATTCAACATTTGTTTAGTTTAAACCAATGGGCGGTATTGGTTGAGTATTTGGCAGCATATGGCCTATGAAATCAATTGTTTTATAAATGTTGAATTACCGTCAGACAGATCAACAGAGATGAAGTTATAAAATTTATTTTATAATTGGATATAGATTTTGGAATTGAATTATATTGAAAATAAGTTTGTAAAAAGAAATTAAATATTTATTATTTAAATTTATAATTAATTATTAACTGATTTTATAGAGTAAATTCTGATGTTAATCAGATTTATAAACTAGTGAATAGGAAATTAACCTAACGGTTAAATTTGGATATTGTCTTATTAAGAAATAATTTAATGGAATTATTTAAATTAATTATATTATTAAATAATTTAATGGGAAAACGAATTGGATTGTTAATGAGATAACCGTGTTTTGAGTTGACTAAATCGACTGGTTTTTTTAATTGGGATGAAATTAGTGCATTTTGAATAAAATGGTTTGGTGAATATCGTTCAAATTATAATAAGATATTTGAAAAGGGATTTACTATTTATTTTAGTTAATTAAGGAATTAACTATTTTTATAGCAGTTAACGATCAAGGTAAATTATTATTTTAATTAATAATAATTTAGAAAATTACTTTTTAAATGGAAATTCATTTAAAAGCTAATTGAAGTTGAAACCAAATCTAGTTGAATAGTGGAGTTTATAAACGCGTTTTATATTTAAAACCAAAATTTTTATAACGAAGTTATAAAGAGAATATTAAGCGAATACGATTGCTTAAATTAAATGTTTATTTAATATTGGAATTAAATAAAAGGAATTGAGAATAGAAGGGTTTATATAAAAACAGAATTATATAAACGAGGTTTGTAAAAAGTGATGAGGTGTTATAACATTAATTTTAAATTAACGTGGCTTAATAATGGGATTAAGTAAAAGTGGGAAAATGAGAATAAGATTTTCAAAGCGGGAATTAATTGAATGGATCTGGAAAGGGATTGGTAAAAAGTGAAATTGGGTAAAGAAGTGGATCATAGGATTTGATAAACATATCCGAATTATATTTTTTAAAAAGGTAAAGGTTAAAAAGTGGTGTTTTATAAGGAATTACTTTGTAACGGCCCGCAAATCCGTACTATCTGAGTTGACTAATAACACCACACGTCCAACCCAAATTGCACAGAAATACGAATCATTATTAGAAAGAAGTTAGAGGATGAGAAATAGAAGGAAAGAAATATTAGAATAGAAGAGAACGAAGATCACAACTCACAGCGGAACGAATAAAATATATTAGGTAACATAAACTTTGATATACAATTCGGTAACTTTATATACATACCATCATCAGAGCACAACGGCTATTTCTGGAACAGTCATAAACACCTGTTTCTAGATATGAACATGGTATACAGTGGAATATATGATAGTTTATAGCTAACTGGTGAAGCCTCCTGCTTCAAACTCCTCCAAGTGAATCTGTAAAATCCCGACTACTTAATTGCCCATACAAATTTGGGCACGCAAGAGTTTAGGGAAAACAAACAAAATAAACTCTGAGTCAGTCATGGACTGGTGTGGGTAAACTCCAACCGTTTGTTTAACTTCCAAAATCCTTTCGAAAGAAAGGATAATAGTAAGACCAGCTCACACATAAACATGGACGGTTTCTACCTTACTATAACCCAAAACACATTGATACGAAAATCCAGTGATATTATTATAGTGTCTAAATCAAATAAATAACAATCTAGCGGAACACTTGCATTTCATGCTCCATATATAATATAAAATCAAAAACTGCAGGGCGCTTATTGGAGATTGGATTTCCAACATGATAATGTATGGAACCACCTTCCGATAGTGTATCTCTAGAGGGGAATACACTGGATTCAACAAGAACATCTTGCAACCCGGCCCACACGTAACCGACCACTCATTTCGCTTGAGTGTATCGAATATATATATCACCAACGGTTAGGATCAGCAACCGTTTCCCAAATGGGACAACATCGAATAGAATAAGGAATTAAATGAATTTCTCTAGATAGGTGATCATACACCCTAATGGGAGCGACCCACATAGCCATGCTGCCAGCCCGATTTTTGTCATTTCCCAGTTGTTAAGGCCTGAGCTATGATTTCTTATCATTCATTGATAGCACAATCACTTTGAATGCCACATTGTCAGGTCCGTAAATCACTAATTGATTGCACAAATATATTCTGAATATTATGCTAAGAGAATAAATTCTCCGCCACCATATATATCTATACAGACTAACATATGCAATCATTGGAAATACTGTGTCAGACATTCGTCCATATACGTTCGTTCTAGGATTGAATGAAACCAAAGGCAAAACTTCTATTAATAGAAAAAGCCCTTGCACTCTACTCCGTCTCCGATTATCTTCATATAATCTGATTCGCAATGCTACTTTCCAATACGGAGTGGTTCACAAATAATAATCCAACCGGTCTCTCCATATTGACAACCATATTGGCAAACACTTCGATAGTTGGTTATTTAACTATCGAAGAAAACAAACATTCATTCAAAGCATCAAACAAATCACTAGGCCATTTAATTAATATTTCGTTAATTAAAATACTTCTCTATTTCCTTATCCGTATTCGTTAACACGATATTTTCAGTAATCATCTTGACCTCTTACGCTATTTGGAAAACATTCCATATATTGCCTTCTTTTATTTTCTATACTTAGAAAATATATTTTATTTATAATTAGAAAATATTCCAATTATTTTTCTCTTTCACGACCATTCATTTTTAGTCTTAGGAAATATTTATTATTATATTTCCAAAATTCCACTTATTAGGTTAAAACGAACGTTGTATAAAACATCGTTACAACAACCCAAAATAATGCATTCAACTAAACTCTTATTCAAACATTTCTCTTCGAGACTGGATCTTGCTATTCATCGGTTAAAAATGAAATCAATCAAGTTGGGGTATAACAATGTCTCAGACCTTGAATGAAAACATCGTTAACTTCAAAACGGACAAGACCGCTTACCTCGAATAATCAACATCATAAAACCCATTATTCATTTTTAAAACACGTATATGCTTCTCTTTCTATTTTTACCAAATTTAATTATAGATTTTCTTTTTGTTTATAATACTATTTTTAAATTCATTTCCTTACCAAATTCTATATATATCGATACACAAATTTCTAACTATCAAATTTTCTTAAAAATATTCTAACTCCTTAAATTTCCGGAAAATTTTGCCATAATCCTTTATACCGGTTGATAGTTCAAACCTTAACTCGACTCTCTAGGCCCTTTCCATTCAAAAATAAAATCAAAAAGCCAAGTGGCTTGCCAATTCGGTGCATAGAACCTCATATGGAATTTAAACGTGTACCTTTTTGTTGGGCACATAAATTAAAATCTTCATACACTTCACTCCATGCCTGTCTAACACATATCCATATATATCCATTTAGTTTCAACTCAATCTATTCGTCTTAACCTAATTCGCTAATTTATTTTCTAATTAGCTATATTTGCCTGTTTCACTTCGTATTTGAACATATCACATTCAAATATATTTTAATCTACTCATGAACGTAGTCCAATTCCATTTTCAACTCGAGTTACATATTCAATTTCGAATAAAAATTCCCTAATCTCTTTCACTTATCCAACGCCCAATTTCGATTCAAATCTCAATTAACTATTTATTCTTCAAACTAGTTAAATCTATTTAATAACTAAAAATCTGATTTTTTTTTGTTTCAAAAATCATTTCACTTACTTCACCAGAGTTCATATTTATTTTACATCTCCAGTCTGGATTTTTCTGATGGCAATTCGGATAATAAAATCCTTTTATTTATTTAAATAAACCATTATGCCTTTATAATGGTTCTGGCGCTGTTTTTCTGAAAATTTGATTTCGACATAACTCAAAATCTATTCCACGAAATCCAGATTTTTCTCTTCCATTAGAAAACAATTATCTAATTGGTCCTAACAGTTCTTGTTTCAAAGAATCCCGACTTAATTTGAGTTCTATATACTCAATTGAAGTTCGAATCACCAATTTACGAACTGTCGCGCTGCGGCGAGTTTGTTTTAATTATAATTAAAAATATAAACTTTAAACTTTGTTGATAAATGAATTTCAACACCCTTCTAAAATATTTTAATCTATTTTAAACCAATTTTACTCAATAGTTCTAATTATCCCTAATCGTCAATTATTTCATAATTCAGTTATAAATTTATTTACAACTCGATCTGCTATATTAACTTCTAATCCCTTTATAAATAATTTATTTATAAATTCAATATAATCAAATTCTGATTATAAACCCTTTGGATTTTCCTCACTTTAATTTATATTCCGAATTTCGGAATAAAATTTATCGTTCTATTTCAAACCGTTTGTCCAATTCACTTTTCAATTTTTACTTGAATTATAAACTCCTAAATTATCCAACAATAATTTATTTCCCTATTTTTATAAACATTTTTTATAAATTAATTTTCTTTTTTAAAAATTAAAACAAGCTTTCCTTTTAAATACCTATTTGAAACCCAACTCCTTTTACGAATTTCGGAATAAAAACTATCATTTCCTTTTTCCGAAATGGTTTCAATTTGTACTTTTAAATTCATATTTGAATTTAATATTTCAAATTATCTCTTGATAATTAATTCATCATATTTATAAACATTGTTTATAAATTTCATTATCTTATATATTTAAACAAGTTCTATTTCGAAATCTATTTAAAACCAAAATCTCATTTTGGAATATTCTATATATATCATAATTTATCTATATAAATATAGATATATAGAATCTATTTTCAAATTTAAATTTAACTTCTATTTAAATAAAACCCTAATATTTTCTAGACATGTTTTAGTTAAATAAATTCGAACTAATCGAATTCACCTCATAAATCCTTACGGATTTATTTCAGTTCATTTTATATTCTGAACATCAGAATAAACTTCATCTTTTACTTCTTTAAAACAATTTCCCATTTTTATTTATAAATTCATATTTGAATTTAAATACTCAAATTATAAAATGATAATTTTTCCACTTTATTTATAAACACTGTTTATAAATTCAATTCAATTTCCTGATTATCCAATGAAAATCATTCTATTTTATTTATATACACCGTTTATAAATTACTTCAATTTCTTACATTTTTCAATTTATAAACATCGTTTATAAATTCAATACTTGTTCAAAACAAGTTAATTTTTCTATAGCTCATTAAAAATTCAAATTCTATTTAAAAAAAAGATTTCCCCTTTTAAATCTCAATATCTTTTCACGATATTTTTATATCTCAACATTTTGGCCCCAGCGATATTTAAACAATCCAACCACTCAATTATCAGTCAACACATCACATATGATAATATATGTGTAAACAAACAAATAATGATATTTTTGAGGAATCCAGTCGGATCACTGTAACCTGTTTTTCCTGCATCCACAGACGCTAACCAACATAAATAATACCCAACCTGCTTCGAGGCAGGATATCACAGTATAGAAGGTCATCCACCATATATATTGCGGGGCGCATATGGAAATCATCCGCTAATGATACTGCGGGCATCCGCGATTGGTACTGCGGGAATCCAACCACCAATATATATATATATATATATATATATATAATAACCAAAAATACCAATCCTAAATAACTAATATATATTTAATAACTACAATAATATTTCAATGTAACCAAACAATCATCAATTATTTTTAACGACTAAAAATAATTCAAAATAAATAAATTGAGTGAGATTTTCTCACCGTGATTATTTTTCATTGATATGTTCCCAACTTTTGAATTTAAATTGAATTTTCGGACTAAATTGAAAATCTAGCTGGCTTCGAGACATCTCAAATCCCTTTTCAACGTATCACATTCATTACTATGATTTTCAACACACGTCGTCTTGTCGAAAACTGTTATTGTTTGAGATAATTTAAATTGTCATTAACTTGTAAATTAGAAATTTATTTAAATAACTAACATTACCTTAATCCTTGTTTCAAATTCTTCCTTCCTTACTGTAAAGGACTGACCCTGCTTCATCGCCATTTTCATCGCAAATGATCGACCATTTCCAACACCTTCGTCCTAATTACCATTACGTCGAACAAAAATCTTGCAGCCCCGATCACTGCTGCAAAGCCTCCAATCATAGTCCTCACGTTCAGCCATGAGAGCTTCCATCATTCCCAAACACAGATCGCACTGCCCCTATCTCATTCTGCCACAACCCAAAAAGAATTCACCCACTACCATCGCACGAAACAATAATAATTAAATTCCGCTCCAGATTCACAGACTCCGTTGATTTGCTTCCTCACCATCGAACTCCAAAAACCACCCAAATCCAATGCTACCATCGAACACCCCTTCTGGCCTCCCAGATCTGAAAGACATCAACTTTCCGTATACTACATTGCGAACTCCCAAATGCTACGTCGAGTTGAACTCGCGAACCCCAAATTGTGAATCCCCAGTTCAAACGCGACTACTGTTATCCCCCTTAAAATCGATTTCAAAAGCCGTGCATTGAGATTAGGAGTTGCGGTTTTCACTTGGGCTCGCGATTTCCATTTTATATTTGTTTTAGCTTCCAGTGTTTCGATTTGGTTAGGTGAAAATAAACTAGGAAGAGAGGAAAGACTGTAACGAGGAAAAGTTACATTATTGGGGAGGATTAAGAAGGGATCAGCCATTTCTATTTTTGTTTTCAACAGGAAGAAATTGGACATGTTTGCGTGCGAATATATAGAGGATGAATACTTAGCAACGAAGAATTAGTCTGAGCGAGGTATAGGCTTTAAGTACAACGAAGTATAATCGCTATTAATATCGATTTGATTTTAATTTAATATGAGTTGAAATAAAGAGATCTTTATTTCTTTTAAACAGATTCTGATTTGATCTTCGATTCGATTCGATCTTATCCATTACAAATATCTTGGGGTCCATTACATGAATTCACAAACCGCTATTTTACAACATGACTGACATTTAAATATTATAACATTATTCTGAATTGAACAGTATATATTCTGAAATTTAATTTGAACGTATATACCATATTAAATTAATATAATATAGTTTAAATTCAGAAACCGTAAATTCTTCGATATTTAATTATCATTATCGTATATTTATATTCCAAACAGAATTTATAACGATCAGCTGAATTATTTTGATTTAGTTCTAATTCAAAATTATATTATACTTCATTTTCGTATTACGATATTTAATATTTTCGATATTAAATCGAAATTGATTAATAATCGACAACTCACTATAAAAATTAATTTATATTATCAACTAAATATTTAAAACCATATTAAAAATTTAAAATAAATCGATAGAAAAATCCGGGTCGTTACATTCTTCCCACCTTAAAAGAATTTCATCCCCGAAATTACAACGGTAGGAAAAATAGTACGAACCCATTACTTTTCAAAACTTATTTATGTTTAAACTATACTTTCCATATTTCTATAACTTTTAGTTCTACCAAAACTTTTGGTTTCCATTTGTTTACTTCGATCCATTTAACTTGTTTAAGTTAAATTTAAATCCAGAATTCAAATACCCGGGTTTTTATTTCAAATCTTTTAGAAATCACATAAATATATACATATATTTATTTCCATCACAAATTCAAAACATTTGATTTTTTTTCAAACCAACTTGTTTTCTTTCAAACAAATTTCCATGTTCCCTAAGGTAGCAATCCATCACTTAGAAACTCGAAAATGAACACTGATGATGTTGCGATCGTCATCAGAATTATTTCCTAGCCACAGAAGTGAGTTCAGTGCTTTATCACTTTCAAAATCCATTCAAAATAATTTTTATTTAAGATCCTTCCAAAACAAAGCTATATTATTTTAATATACTTCAGTAAATATTTTTCAAACACCCAGGATTTTAAATTCTTAATTCTGATTCTGAATTCAATTTCAGTTCATCTCATTTGTATATACTTCATTTATATGCAATTTTATTTGGTTACACATAACCTTTCCAATTTTATAATATTATCGGACTATAATATTAGCAACCAACTCACCCAAAATATTATTAATAATTCAGAAAATTATCCTTTCTATATCAAAATAGAATTTTGGGTAAAATTATTTCATTTACCCACTTTAAAACAATACTGTGTCGAATTTCTCTGTTCAAGTGTTTATAAATTCCTATCGACTTCGTAGCGTCCCACGATTCGATTAGAATTCATAAGCCACTTAACAGACTAGTCAGCACAACATAAAACATTTGTTTTAGTCAATTAACAAATACGCTCTCTTGTATATATACACTCAACTCATTCTAGGGTTTTACTGACCCTATCTCTAATGAGCACCACCCACCAAAGCCCAGGTATTCGCTCAACCTAAGCTCTGATACCAACTGCAACGACCCGTAAATCCGTACTATCTGAGTTGACTAATAACACCACACGTCCAACCCAAATTGCACAGAAATACGAATCATTATTATAAAGAAGTTAGAGGATGAGAAATAGAAAGAAAGAAATATTAGAATAGAAGAAAAAGAAGATCACAACTCACAGCGGAACGAATAAAATATATTAGGTAACATAAACTTTGAAATACAATTCGGTAACTTTATATACATACCATCATCAGAGCACAACGGCTATTTCTGGAACAGTTATAAACACCTGTTTCCAGATACAAACATGGTACACAGTGGAATATATGATAGTCTATAGCTAACTAGTGAAGCCTCCTGCTACAAACTCCTCCAAGTGAATCTGTAAAATCCCGACTACTTGACTGCCCGTACAAATTTGGGCACCTAAGAGTTTAGGGAAAACAAACAAAATAAACTCTGGGTTAGTCATGGGACTGGTGTGAGTAAACTCCAACCGTTTTTTTAACTTCCAAAATCCTTTCGAAAGAAAGGATAATAGTAAGACCAACCCACACATGAACATTGATAGTTTTTACCTTACTATAACACAAAACACTTTGATACGAAAATCCAGTGATATTATAATAGTGTCCAAATCAAATAAATAACAATCTAGTGGAAAGCTTGCATCTCACGCTCCATATATAATATAAAATCAAAAACTGTTGGGCACTTATTGGAGATTGGATTTCCATCATGACAAGGTACGGAACCACCTTCCTATAGTGTATCTCTAGAGGGGAATACACTGGGTTCAACAAGAACATCTTGCAACCCGTCCCACACATGACCGACCACTCATTTTGCTTAAGTGTATCCAATGTATATCACTAACGTTTGGATCAGCAATCATTTCCCAAATGGGACAATGTAACACCCCACATCTGTTAAGGTCACTCACAAAGGGAATGCCTTAACTTCAATGGAGTATTATGGGTACTGGAACAGAAATGTTACAACACAGACATATATAAAACAGCGGAAAATAAAGTGGAAGTACTTCAAATCATTTATTACATATAAATGTTTACAAGAAAAGCCCATCAACTTCCAATACCCAATTTCATAGTTAAAATATCTGTCTTTCTCAAAAACAAAGAAGCATAAAAACAAACTGCAGTATTCCCCAATAAAGCAAAGCAAGCTATAGCCAACAGAAATCCAAGCCATTCATGAAAGAGCCTTGGAGCTTGGTAAGATCCGAACTAAGCTGTATTCCCACCCTGTGAACCTGGGGGGCGGAACGGAAGAAAAAGAGCCGAAACAAAACGGGTCAGTCATAAAGACTGAGTAAGTCCTGGTGACTTTCAGCATAAAAATAGGTAAAGATAACATGGCATGAATAAACTGAAAGTAAACATAAGTATGGTGACAAGGTAGGCAAGATAAACTAAGATAACAAGATAAACTATGCTAACAATATAAACTAAGGTAACAAGATAAACTTCGGGCACGAAGAAACAAGTATAACATCCCATAATTCCTATCATGTATCCCACCGCATGGTTTCTATCAAGAATAACATCACAAGGTTTCTAAGCTTTACCATTAAAACGATATCTATTTGCTCTGCACCACCTAACTAGCATCCTCATAAGTGTCTTACATGGAATGATCTGTACTCCTACTAGTATTCCAACTAGTGTCCTGTGCAACAAGGATCCGTACCACCTACTAGTGTCCCAACTAGTAGCCCGTGTTATATAATAATTACAACGTGACCCCAATCCCCGCAATTATGGTAGCCTTCAAGTGTACATCGATTTTGAGGATTCCACCTCGATCACCCCAATGGCCATGTATATATTCGATGCACCCTTACTACCTTATCGATCGGCTCCCTACTTGACCTAGTTTTCGTTTGTGTCACGCGACCCCCTACTTGTAGACACCTGTGCTGGTCCCACCATGGGGTGTATCAAGTCCCATGGTGGCAACCCTAACACAATCAAGATGCACAGCTTTATACCTACTGATGCCCAGTGGCTAATTTTCTACGCCGAAGTGTGTGCATGCCCGCACTCCATTAGAACCTGCACTGCTGCACCAACCGCCGCTAATTTGACCTCTTATAATCAGCCCAGTAATCGTGCCCTACCCTGCCTAGCTCAGGGTTCCGTTGATACCTAATGTGGGTTACTGCTGAAATGGGTCCCCGTTACTAGGTTTTTCTAATGGTTAAGTCTGTGGGCCTATACTCTCTGATATTACCTACCAACCCTGATGTGTACTTAACCCTGCTACTGATTCAAGCATGTGTATTTAATGGTTAAGTGTATGTGGGCCTATATTTACTAATATTACCCACCAACCCGATATGTACTTAACCCTTCTACTCGTTATGTTACCATGGTTAAGTGTTTACCTTAGTTAACTTAACCTTTCTCGCTTATTATGTTTGATTGGTTAAGTGTGGTTTATTAACTTAACCACGTTCGTCTATCTGGTTACATTGGTTAAGAATTTTCTTATTAACTTAACCCCATGTGTTACTTAACCCTACTACGCATCACATCAGATTAGTTAAGTGCATGTTAACTTAACCCCATCCACTAGTCATATTATAATGTTTAAGTGTTATCAACTTATTCAAGTTAACATAACCCACCCGCTTGTCCTGTTATGTAGGTTGAGTGTTACTACTTAACCGCAACCACTTGTCTAATTAACCCATTGTATTAGTTAAGTGTTCTTATTAACTTAACCTCACTCTCTAGTACAGTTTAATCATGTTATAATGGTTAAACATTTGCTTAACCTTACCCACTCCCGTAGTCAACTTATTAAATTGGTTAAGTGTCCAGATTAACCTAATCATATTACTTAACCCACCCATTTATATCATATTGGTTAAGTGTTCTTATTTACTTAACCCTACCCACTGGTCTAATTACCATGTTACGTTGGTTAAGTATTACTATTCGTATTTCCACATGTCACCCACATGTCACCCACTTAACCCCATGTCCCACCACATGTTTATCTGGTTAAGTATTTCATAATTCATTAAGGCCGTAACCTTATAAAGACCTCTCACATTAGACTGACATTTATGGCAGCTGGATTTGTCGGGCGGGTCCGGGCAATCTTACACCATAAAAGAGTCTAACCTCGTGTCTTTACATCTGTTACGCTTTTAATTTAGGCCTAGGACCTCTCACATTAGGCTGACATTTGTGACTACTGGATTCGCCGGGCGGTTTCGGGCAGGTTTACGTCACAAACGAGTCCAACCTCATGTCCTAAGCATTGATTATCACTAATAATCTTTTACCCCAATTTGAATTTATTTCCCCTATTCAAATTATCAATTAATTCCTAATTTAACGATGTCCATAATTGACTCAATTATGTCCATCAATTAATGGTATGCAAAATCATACCAATTTTACCACAAATTATCTTAGGCCATTAAAGGCAACTTATCTCAATTTATATTTATCCCTCCTTTAAGGCTATTACATGCCAACTACCCAAAACCTATTTAGGCGTGTTCATATTAGCCCCTTTTCAAGACATAAATTATCATATGTGTTTCAACCACAAATTTCACCTATTTAACATATACCCAAGTTCTAGATTACATGTCCGTTTTACATTAGCCTAATTCATACCAAATTTACATATGTTCAATTCATGCCTGTTTACATGTATGCCAAATTTATATATGCCTAATCTTAGACAATTTTACATATATACCAAGTTTCATGCCTTTTTATACATATATCAAGATTCATAGTTTACATGTTTACAAAGCTATGCCCAATTCACATAGATCAATTTTTAGCCAAATATATGTATCAATATTCTTGCCATATTTTACATAGGTCAAGTTTCATACCAACTACATGTATTCCACGTTTACTCCAATTTACCCAAGCTAGCAAAACTTTAATTATAACGATAATACCCAAATTAAAATTTCGTGTTAATGGCAATAATACCCAAGTATCCAGTTTTCATATTATGCCTTCGATTCTACCAAACACATATATCCAACAAGGCAATATCCCAATATTTCCCCCGTATTCAATCACACGCAAATCGCAGTTTAGGCCTAGGTCCGAAATTGACCAAGGTTCATCAAAAGAAAACAAATAGGGGAAAGGTAGAATTTTGCATAATAAATAGATCAGAGAGAAAAACAACATCATGATAGGCATAATGATTAGAACTTGATGATAACATCATTACGAATCAAGAAAACTGCTTAATAAATCACAAACTTGTCATGAGAATAAAGATAGACAAGTCTCAAAACGAAAGATTCAAAAAGCAACAGGAATAGATCATACTTAATCCAATTCCACTTTAATTCATGGCCACATTATAATTAAATATTTAAATCGGAAAGCAACTAGAACTTACAGAGAACGGCTAATGAATTAGGGAGTGAATTTGTCGTAGAAAGTTGCAGTGTCATTGATTTATCCTCTTGAATTTGTTGTAGAAGCATTGATCTTTGATTTGATTTGGGTTTGAACGCTTAAGCTTTAATTTGGAGACGGCGGCCATGGCTCAAGAGAGATTCCAGCAGCATTTAGGTGTAAGAATGATTTGTTATGAATTAGGTTAGGTCTAGGTGTTATTTTATAGGTGTAGCAATTCATTTCATCCATCAGATTAACCCTAAAACCCATCTGGACCATCAAAGCTCGTCCCGGGCCTCAAAAATGGGTTCTGGGCCACCCCAGGCCGACCAGGTCGACCTGTACAAAGGGGGGGGGGGGGTCGACACTATAGTCGACCTGGGGGGGGGGGGCAGGTCGACTATAGTGTCGACACTATGGTCGACCTGGGTCAGTCTGCCAGAAAGTCTGCTGAAATCTTGTTTTGGTCATATATTGGTCATACAGACTCCGATATTCGAAAAATCGGACTCTATTTCGCGTTTTTTTCCGAGAGGAACGCAATGGTGATGTCAATTTTACCTAATTCCTGATTCTTGAATTAGTTATCCTTATTTCACTATCTTTTCCGTTACATACGCTCTTATCGAACAAATTTTTCTTCTCTTCCATGTATTAATTAATTCTCCTTATGCATCACCATTATTTACCTATCATAAGCATATTTTCATATATTTTATTTCATTTTTAATTATATTAAAAAAATATGGGGTGTTACATTCTCCCCTCCTTAAAGGATTTCGTCCCCGAAATCTTCAAGTTAAGAAGAATGTGTCCTACCATCCATCATCCATCTACTAAATCATCAATCACAGGCATTCATTGTCCTTAAGAGATTTCTAATGCTGTATGAACATATGCAAGAAGTGTGTGTATATGTTCCTTGTCTAATGCAAATGATCAGGCCTGATTGATCTTCTAAATGCAAAATATGTTTAGTGCCATGAGTCCAACATGTATGCAAATAGTCCTAGTTACATAAACACTATATGTGTGCACAAACATCCATCCATATGCAACATTCACATGATAACAAATTCAATTTCATCCACAAACAAGTATAAACACTCATGCATATGCAATATGAAAGGTGACTGAGCCGATCTAGTGCCTAATGTGTGTAAATGCATCCACGAGCAACCACTAGCAACCACTTGCAGCCACTTGCAACCATCAATCATAACATGTCTCAAACACATGTTTACACCCAATTGTTCCTATCTAAAGGTATAGTCGAATGATAGAAGCAAGTAAAAACTTTGTGCCCATTAGGCAATGTCAAAACTAGAAATCTATGCCACATATATATTGATTAGGAGAAGAACTCTCTAAGCATCAGCTCCGAAGACCGAAATCAACATCAGACCGACACCCAAAGAATTACTCATCCCAACCAATATATATGATTCTAGGAAACTAAGCATGATGGACTCATATTAGGTCACAAGGAAATCCCTTCCTAAGACCAACCCGTATCCTATAAAACCCAAAAAGTTTAGTCAACCCAACGAACACCCTCAAGCCCTAACATGTGTTACTAATAGATGAGTCATACTCCCTATGGGGTTCGCAACAGAAATTGGATTGAGAATAGGACCAAGAGGATATACACAAAAGATAGCATGCAAGTAAGCTCTATAAGAAAAAGGAATCAAGTATATACTCTTAAAAAGAGTTGTGATTCACGAATATAGTCTTCAATCTTATAAGACGCATTTCCTTGAGCTTAACTCCATTGTGCTTTGTCCTTCTTTAACTTCACAATTTCGTAGCTTCTTAATTCTTGTTTCCAAAATATGAGTTGGAACCTATTTCACTGTTGCCTCTCGTTCCTCTTTCACTTACTCTACTTCTAGTATACTCGGCTCAAACATAACGGCGTACTCATGGTTTCATGCAAGCTCTCCAAAATTCACTAGTGAATCTTGGATCTCTTCCACTTACTATCAGGTATTCCATGCAGAAGAACTATCTCTTGAAAATAAATGCCAACCATGCTGCCAAATGTACTTACTAAGGTGATTCTCTACAACTCATGCATAAGCAAAATGACCCATCCGCCTTAGTGGCGAACACTACTCGAGCGGATTACAAATTACCAATAAATGTGTCAAGAGATTCTAGGTAACAAATCATGATAGAACCCTAAAGGTTACATGCGACTTCGAGGGTATTACCGAGGCAAGTCAAGAGTCTAACTACACCATTTTTCAAAACCGAGAAGGTCACCCTTACTGGATAACCACTCCATCGCTAGAATCAACCCATAGCCCAAAACATAAACATTACTTCTAGACTCAACACTTAGCATAGACATTCTCAAATCCAAACAAGTCACGAATAAATGAGCCGATTTCCCCAACAGGACTTGAGAAAAAAATGGGATCCTCTATTATGCTAGTACTAAGGTGCAGAGACTCAACTTTCGAAGCAGAATTAAAAGGATGCGATGTACAAAAACAAAGTTCTAGTGGGATGATAGAAAAGAAAAGCTAAACCTTTAACAGAAACGTTACCACTCTCTTAGGTACGCTAGTAGTGAGAGCATTCAATTGCCCTCTCGACGTTATTGCCCCTTGCCCTTGTCCTATAATACTTAACTGCATGTCCCTTCTCACTAAAGATACTCTCTCTTGTCATGGGTTTTTCTATTCTTTCACTTAGGCCTCTTTCCTTTCACCTTTTTCCTCCTTCGTGGATTGAGCTATAACAACTAGTTCCTTGTTCTTACTGTCCTTGTATAGTTTGTTGACAAGTCTCTCGAAGCTACCTCCAACGCACGGCACTCTACCCAACTTGAAATAAGATTAGACGCAGATGGAACTACTACGGCTACAGATGGAGGTTGGGCACTCCTTTGCCCTCCGACCTGTGTCGGATGCCTAAAAAACTATGGTGAAAAGAGAGAGAAGAGATTTCAAGAGAGAATCAAAAGATAGTGCATATGGCTTTGGGGAATATGCCTTTTAATCAAAACAAAGTTTTCTTGAAAATTTTCTTCTTTGTAAATGTTTTGAAAATAATTTCAGAAGGTTTTTGAAAACTTTTGCCCAGTCTGGTAACCTTCTGCTCTGATACCAAATGTAACACCCCACATCTGTTAAGGTCACTCACAAAGGTAATGCCTTAACTTCAATGGAGTATTATGGGTACTAGAACAGAAATATTACAAGACAGACATATATAAAAAAGCGGAAAATAAAGTGGAAGTACTTCAAATCATTTATTACATATAAATGTTTACAAGAAAAGCCCATCAACTTCCAATACCCAATTTCATAGTTAAAATATCTGTGTTGCTCAAAAACAAAGAAGCATAAAAACAAACTGCAGTATTCCCCAATAAAGCAAAGCAAGCCATAGCCAAGAGAAATCCAAGCCATACATGAAAGAGCATTGGAGCTTGGTAAGATCCGAACTAAGCTGTATTCCCACCCTGTGAACCTAGGGGGGGGGGGGGAACGGAAGAAAAAGAGGCGAAACAAAATGGGTCAGTCATAAAGAATGAGTAAGTCCTAGTGACTTTCAGCATAAAAATAGGTAAAGATAACATGGCATGAATAAACTGAAAGTAAACATAAGCATAGTGACAAGGTAGGCAAGATAAACTAAGATAACAAGATAAACTATGCTAACAAGATAAACTAAGGTAACAAGATAAACTTCGGGCACGATGAAACAAGTATAACATCCCATAATTCCTATCAAGTATCCCACCGCATGGTTTCTATCAAGAATAACATCGCAAGGTTTCTAAGCTTTACCATTAAAACGATATCTATTTCCTCTGCACCACCTAACAAGCATCCTCATAAGTGTCTTACATGGAATGATCTGTACTCCTACTAGTATCCCAACTAGTGTCCTGTGCAACAAGGATCCGTACCCCCTACTAGTGTCCCAACAAGTAGCCTGTGTTATATAATAATTACAACGTGATCCCAATCCCCGCAATTATGGTAGCCTTCAAGTGTACATCGATTTTGAGGATTCCACCTCGATCACCCCAATGGCCATGTATATATTCGATGCACCCTTACTACCTTATCGATCGGCTCCCTACTTGACCTAGTTTTCGTTTGTGTCACACGACCCCCTACTTGTAGATACCTGTGCTGGTCCCACCATGGGGTGTATCAAGTCCCATGGTGGCAACCCTGACACAATCAAGATGCACAGCTTTATACCTACTGATGCCCAGTGGCTAAATTTTCTGCGTCGAAGTGTGTGCACGCCCGCACTCCGTTAGAACCTGCACTGCTGCATCAACCGCCGCTAATTTGACCTCTTATAATCAGCCCAGTAATCGTGCCCCACCCTGCCTAGCTCAGGGTTCCGTTGATACCTAATGTGGGTTACTACTGAAATGGGTCCCCGTTACTAGGTTTTTCTAATGGTTAAGTCTGTGGGCCTATACTCTCTGATATTACCCACCAACCCTGATGTGTACTTAACCCCGCTACTGAATCAAGCATGTGTATTTAATGGTTAAGTGTATGTGGGCCTATATTTACTAATATTACCCACCAACACGATATGTACTTAACCCTTCTACTCGTTATGTTACCATGGTTAAGTGTTTACCTTAGTTAACTTAACCTTTCTCGCTTATTATGTTTGATTGGTTAAGTGTGGTTTATTAACTTTACCCCGTTCGTCTATCTGGTTACATTGGTTAAGATTTTTCTTATTAACTTAACCCCATGTGTTACTTAACCCTACTACGCATCACATCAGATTGGTTAAGTGCATGTTAACTTAACCCCATCCACTAGTCATATTATAATGGTTAAGTGTTATCAACTTATTCAAGTTAACTTAACCCACCCGTTTTTCCTGTTATGTTGGTTGAGTGTTACTACTTAACCGCAACCACTTGTCTAATTAACCCATTGTATTAGTTAAGTGTTCTTATTAACTTAACCTCACTCTCTAGTCCAGTTTAATCATGTTATAATGGTTAAACATTTGCTTAACCTTACCCACTCCCGTAGTCAACATATTAAATTGGTCAAGTGTCCAGATTAACCTAATCATAGTACTTAACCCACCCATTTATATCATATTGGTTAAGTGTTCTTATTTACTTAACCCTACCCACTGGTCTAATTACCATGTTACGTTGGTTAAGTATTACTATTCGTATTTCCACATGTCACCCACATGTCACCCACTTAACCCCATGTCCCACCACATGTTTATCTGGTTAAGTATTTCTTAATTCATTAAGGCCGTAACCTTATAAAGACCTCTCACTTTAGACTGACATTTATGGCAGCTGGATTTGCCGGGCGGGTCCGGGCAGTCTTACACCATAAAAGAGTCTAACCTCGTGTCTTTACAACTGTTACGCTTTTAATTTAGGCCTAGGACCTCTCACATTAGGCTGACATTTGTGACTACTGGATTCGCCGGGCGGTTCCGGGTAGGTTTACGTCACAAACGAGTCCAACCTCGTGTCCTAAGCATTGATTATCACTTATAATCTTTTACCAAAATTTGAATTTATTTCCCCTATTCAAATTATCAATTAATTCCTAATTTAATGATGTCCATAATTGACTCAATTATGTCCATCAATTAATGGTATGCAAAATCATACCAATTTTACCACAATTTATCATAGGCCATTAAAGGCAACTTATCTCAATTTATATTTATCCCTCCTTTAAGGCTATTACATGCCAACTACCCAAAACCTATTTAGGCGTGTTCATATTAGCCCCTTTTCAAGACATAAATTATCATATGTGTTTCAACCACAAATTTCACCTATTTAACATATACCCAAGTTCTAGATAACATGTCCGTTTTACATATGCCTAATTCATACAAAATTTACATATGTTCAATTCATGCCTGTTTACATGTATGCCAAATTTATATATGCCTAATCTTAGACAATTTTACATATATACTGTAACACCTCGAAAATTCTATAACTGTGAAATTAACAATTTAAAGTATAATTAATCTGAAATCAAAGAACTAAGGGAAACGGGATACGCCATTGCGTTCGTCTCGGAAAAATACGCGAAATAGAGTCCGAGTTTTCGAAAAACGGAGTCCGTATGAAGAAGATACGGCCTTCGGAAGTTTTAAATTTAAAATTCAAACAGAATAAAATAATCAAAAATCGGGCCCAATGGGCCAGGGCGGATAAACACCCGCCTAGGCCACCCAGGTCGACTGGGCTGTCGACCTGGGCTACCCATGTCGACAGGGCTGTCGACAGCCCTGTCGACAGGGGTGTCGACCTGGTCGAGCCCAGTCAACCTGGCTGGCCAGGTCTGTGTTTGGTCGAATTTCTGTGGTCTGCTTTGTCATTAGGGCTAGGTGGCGGGTTCTAATTGGTCTCTCTATCTAATGAATGGCTACGATCTAACCTAGCAACATCAATGGTCCTAATCAATTCCTAACCTCTATATAAACAACCCTAGACTAAACCCTAATCTATTCATTCAAATTAAGAACATAGCTGCCATGTTGCTGAGGAACGACTAAGAGTAGCCGCCGACTAGAGAGAGAATTAGAAAGAAAGTTCTAAAGCCTAAAGCAATTCAAGCAACCTAAAGCCAATCAATATAACAAAGGAATCATATCTCTTAATTAGAGAATTCTCCGCAACCATTGTAAGTAGAGTATTACTTTGGTATGAATAAACAACTGTATTGATTTGTATGCTTGAATTGGGATAATAAAGTAATTCATATTTGTGCAAAATTATGTTATTCATTATAAAGAACTACATGCGGTAGTTCTATGCAAGTATACGTTTGGAATATTGCGCAAATTATGTAATCTATGTTGAAGCTACATGTATGTAGTTGATTGAAATTCATGCAAGTTTGGGGCTTTGTTATTATGTCATCATGATGTATATTTTTTATGCATAAATCATTGTGCAAGTAATTGAAACAAGTTTGGTTATTACAGTTCATATGAAACCTATGTTGGAATTTTGACACCGTAATCCATGTATTAAGTCATGCTTTTGCAAACTTATGAATATGGCTAGGCTATGAATGATATAATTGAAACCCATGATTAAGTCTATCTTGTTTACAAGAATTATATGATGACATATGTGAGACATGGCTAGGTTAGACTCAAAAATCCCTTTTTGCAAGTTTTAAAGCAAACACCATGTTTAGGAATATTTATGCATAAGTATGTTTATACCATCGTTATGTGATTAGACTTAAACCATGATTAAGTTGAACTATGCTTTTGTGTTGGTAACAAAGTATCCCCTTTGTAAACATGTAGAAACCTTATGAACATGACTTGTTTATGTTTATGCCATGAACAAATTTAACTTTACTTATGCCACTCTTATGTTTGACATTATGCTATGCTTATGCTAGGAATATTTATGACATGCTTATGTTTGACATTATGCCTAAATAAGAATATAGGTTCATGTTGTAGTTAAACCTATGCAAGTTCACATGCTTTGATTCAAGTCACCTATGTTACCACTATGCAAGTACACCAATTTCTATTCTGTATTTCCAACGTCGTATTGCAAGTTCATGCGCTCACTTTCCCCTCTTTGTGTATACGCCATAAGCCTCCCCTTTTCGCATGGCTAAATTGGGCTTTAAAAGGCTAAGCCCAATATATATATAAACGGACGTGTAAAACGGGGGAAAATAACGTTGGGTTAAAATTTATTAATGAATGAAAATATAAAATAGAAGGGCCCAAGTTCGAGTATGGGTTGGGCCCGTGATTGGTGTAACCTTTACACCATTAACTTAATAATGGGCCGCAAATATTTACATATAAGAAATAAAGAAGAATGACAAGATATGTAAATGTAGAACATACGATGTGTTTAACCCGAGGTTGGATTGAGTTGTGATGTAAACCTGCCCGGAACCGCCCGGCTGTCCAGTAGTCACAACAATACCTATCCAATGTGGGAGGTTAAACATGGAGCCCAGCAAGGACCCGAGGTTAGACTGAGTTGTGGCGTAAGACTGCCCGGAACCAACCGGCAACAGGCAGCCACAACAATACCTGTCTAATGTGAGAGGTCAGGGCCTTAATAAGACAATTAAGGCTGAGTCAGGATTGTTAGGATTAAGTGGACTAAAGACTTAATCAAAATGGAACATGCTAAACTAAATGGACTGGTGGGGGTTAGGTTAGAAACACTTAACCAACTTAGCATGTTGGCTAGAGATAGAAAACCTAGTAACGGGGGACCCTTTTCAGCAGTAACCCTAAAAGGTGTATCATGATACCCTGAAACTAGGCAGGGTGGGGCACGATTACTGGGCTGATTGTAAGAGGTCAAAAAGCGACGGCGGTGGTGTAGCAGTGTAGGTTCTAACGGAGTGCGGGCGTGCACACACTCCGGCGCAGAAAAATAAGGCACTGGACACCAGTAGCATACCTGTGCACTCTAAGGTTGTGTCGGGTTGCCACTATGGGACTTGATACACCCCATGGTGGGACCAGCATAGGTAACTACAGACATCGGGGGCCGTAAGACACATGTAACTATGCGAGTAGGAGCCGATCATCATAGAATGGATCACATCACCCTGATTATGGGGTGCCAGTTGGGAACTAGTTTATATGGGTTCAAAGATTAACATGGGGTACGATGGTCTATTCGACCCTAGACAACTTAACCGAGTTTATTGTGTTTGCCCACTTCTTGTTTATACTTATCATATCTAGTTCTTTATTCATAGACAAAATAGTACTAGACTTACTCAGGCTTTATGTCTGACTCTACTTTTCTTTCGTCTTCTTTCTTCCGTTCCCCCCCCAGGTCCTCAGGGAGGGAACACAGCAGCTTGACCAACCTCAACATCCAGCTTGAAGAAGAGAAATGTATTGCTTGGACTTTCCTATTTTGAACTATGGCTTTGGACAATCCACTAAGGGGCTTTTGCAGTTTATCTATGTTTTATTTATGCTTCTTTAAATAATGTACTCAAGACAGATTATGAAAGTGTTATGTTATGTTTTTGGAAAGGATGTTGTTGTACACGTATTTGACTTTATGAAATAAAGTTTGTTGTTCTTCCGCTGTTTACAAATATGTGTTCTTATATCTGTCTTGTATATCTGTGACTTGTACTTATAAACCTCCACCAAAATTAGGGCATTCCCTTTGAGAGTGACCCTAACGGAGGTGGGGTGTTTCACTTGGTATCAGAGCATAGGTTTACCAGATAAGATAAAAAGTTTTGAAAATTATTTTCAAAAAGGAAATTTAAAGAAGCATTTTTAAAAGAAAAATATTATTTTATTTTAAAAAGGCAAAGTCCACCCCCAAAGCCATAGGAACTATCTCTTATCCTTCGTTTTGAATCTATCCTTTTTGTTTCAGCATGTCCCAAGATCTTAACTTGCCAGAAGGGGTGCCAATACCTGGTTGGTTTAGACGGTTCTTAGAAGCAAGGGCCACTCAGCCAGGTCCTACTGTTCCTCCTCCCCCAGCGGAAGGAAATCATCCAGCTGCAGCAGCACCTTTTCCTCCACCTCCTCTTCGGGGAAACACATTCGCTAAGATATGCAAAGATTTTAAAGCTATGGGAGGAAGGGATTTCCATGGAACTGAGTCCTTTGTAGCAGCTAGGAATTGGCTGAAAGAAACGGAGGACCTATTCATCATCTTTGAGGTAGAAGATAGACAAAAAGTACAGTTGGCAGTGTGGCTATTGAAGGGCGAGGCTTCCTACTGGTGGGAAGTCACCAATGCTGAAAGACCAGTGGAGACATGGGAGGACTTTAGGGCAAGGTTTGAGACTAAATTTCTCTCAGATGCAGAAAGAAGTTTGCAGTTGGAAAAATTCTTATTTCTTAAACAAGGGGACAAGACAGTCAGAGAGTATGTGAATCAGTTCGATGAGCTGGCTAGGTTTGGGCTTGACCTAGTCAACACCCCGCACAAGAAGGCTCTCCGTTTCGTCAAAGGGTTGAATGAGCCATTACACAGTTTGGCCATGACCCATATACCCATGGGAGCCACGTATGAAAGATTGGTGCAAATGGCATTGCTGAATGAAGAGGATAAGAGCAAGAAGGAGACGAAGGCAGAAAGCTCTCAAGGGAAGAAAGAGGGTTTGCAGCCCAAGAAGACAGACTTTAAGAAGGGTAGGAAAGGCAACAAAGAGAAGAGGAAGTGTAATTTCTGTGGCAAAGTGGGGCACTTAGTAAAGGACTGCCGGAAAAAGAAGGCCAAGGAGAATGGTGGTTGCTTTTCTTGCGGTGAGACAGGCCATAGGGCTAAGGACTGCCCAAGGAAACGAGGACAGGGGCAGAGGGCTGGATCCACCCCAGGGGCACAGGTCCACGTGCTAGAAGCGCCACCATTGCAACAGCGAGGTATAAATACTTCTGTAGAAAGCGTAATTTATCTTTATGATCACCCCGTTCACACTTTATTTGATTCTGGCGCATCACACTCCTTTATCTCATCTGCTTTAGTAGAATCTCTGCACCTAGAAACTAGTATGGTAGAGGACCCCTTAATTGTTTCAAACCCAATTGGGGGCCCAGCTCATTTGACTATGATCTGTGTGGGATTGAAAATTTCTATTCTAAGTGTCGAATTTCAATGTAGTGCCTTTGTTTTGGGCTTTTCGGGTTATGGTTTGATTTTGGGTATGGATTGGCTATCCAGTAATGGGGCCATCCTTGATTGTGAGAAAAGGGTTGTTAGGCTCCTAACCCAGCTCGGTAATACTTTGGAAATTTCTTGTAATCCCTCGTATGCGGTTATGCTTAGTTATCTTGAATCGCTAGATGCCTCCGTTGAAAATTTGCAATCAGTTAGAGTGGTCCGGGAATATCCGGATGTCTTTGAAGAGGTGAAGGGCTTGCCTCCAAAGCGGGAAATAGACTTCCGCATATATCTTGTAGATAATGCAAAGCCCGTCGCGTTGCCCGTTAGACATATGGCTCCACGAGAGAGGAAAGAGCTCAGTAAACAGATTAAAGAGCTTCTAGAAAAGGGGTTCATTAGGAGGAGCATTTCAGAATGGGGCGCTCCAGTGGTGTTCGCTACAAAGGCGGATGGTTCACTCCGTCTATGTGTTGACTATAGGGAGCTCAACAAGCTAACGAAAAAGAATAGGCACCCTCTCCCTAGAATTGACGATTTATTTGACCAGCTTGTAGGAGCGTCTGTTTTCTCCCAACTCGATTTAGCAACCGGTTTTCATCAGCTAAGGGTGGCTGAAGATAGCATCGATAAAACGGCTTTCAGAACCCCAGACGGTTTCTTTGAATGGCTTGTCATGCCTTTCGGCTTGACAAATGCACCTGCTTACTTCGTGGACCTGATGAGTAGGGTATTTAGAGATTTCCTCAACAAATTCGTAGTGGTCTTCGTAGATGATATCCTTATCTTCTCAAAGAGTGAAGAGGAACATGCTAAGCACCTAAGGGCAATCATGGAAACTTTGCGAGTCCATCAACTAAAAGCCAAATTCTCCAAATGCCACTTTTGGAGAGAAGAAGTGAGGTTCCTTGGGCACATAGTATCCAAACAAAGATTAGCGGTGGACCCCGCTAAGGTAGTGGCGGTACAAGATTGGAAGACACCAAGGAATGCAACTGAGGTCCGAAGCTTTCTAGGACTAGCGGGTTTCTATCGAAAGTTTATAAGGGATTTTGCGAAAATCTCAGCTCCGCTCATGAAATTGACTAAGAAGAACCTAGCGTTCAATTGGGACTTGGATTGCGAGTTTGCTTTCCAACGACTAAAAAGGGCTCTCACAACAGCCCCAGTTTTGACGCTGCCAGATGGGAGCAAGATGTTCACTGTTTATACGGATGCATGTGGGATAGGGCTAGGCGCCGTCTTAATGCAAGAAGGAAGGGTAGTAGCTTATGGCGGGAGGCAGTTGAAAGCGCACGAAAAGAACTACCCAACCCACGATCTCGAGTTAGCCGCCATCGTGTTTGCACTCAAGTCTTGGCGACACTATCTCCTAGGTGAGAAGTTCAAACTTTACACTGACCATAAATCGTTGAAATATCTTTTCTCGCAGAAGGATCTTAACTTGAGGCAACAAAGATGGATGGAGTTTCTTGCCTCGTACGATTTCGAAATCTCCTACACTCCGGGCAAAGGCAACATAGTGGCAGACGCGTTGAGCCGAAAGAAATTGACCCTAAGCCCATTGTTTGTTGAAAGACAAAGCCTAGAGTTTATAGCCAGCTTCGACTTTAGGCCCTCCTCCGATTTCGTACCAGGCTTGCTAGCATCTCTCGAAGTGCGCCCAACTTTAGTGGATTCAGTAGGGACAGCACAACGCGAAGACCCTCAGCTTATGGAAATAATTGATAGGTTAATTAGGGGTGAGACTTCAAGTCACCTCAACCGATACTCCATCGACGATAAGGGATTGCTAAGGCGAGACGGAAAACTATGCGTCCCACAGACGAAAGATCTAGTAAAGAAGGTTCTCGAGGAAGCACATCACTCCAAGATGACGATACACCCAGGCGGAGATAAAATGTACAAAGACATAAAAAGGACTTTCTTCTGGAATGGCATGAAAAAGGACGTGGCAGAATTCGTTTCTAAGTGTAGGGTGTGCCAACAGGTTAAAGCGGAACAGAAAAAGCCTGGCGGACTGTTACATCCTTTGGAGGTCCCGCAGTGGAAGTGGGATAGCATCTCAATGGACTTCATCGATGGGCTGCCTAGGTCTAGGAGAGGCAACACTAGCATTTGGGTAATAATGGATAGGCTTACTAAAAGCGCCCACTTTTTACCTGTCAAAAGTAAAAGAACTGCCTCATCCCTAGCATCACTTTACCTCAAAGAAATCATTCGACTCCATGGAATACCGTCTAGCATTGTTAGTGACCGAGACCCCATCTTCACCAGTGAGTTTTGGCGGAGTCTGCAAGAAGCAGTAGGAACGCAATTATGCTTGAGCACAGCCTATCATCCCCAAACCGACGGCCAAACAGAGAGAGTGAATAGAGTTCTGGAAGACCTCTTAAGACTATGCGTCCTTGACTTCGGAGGGACATGGGAAGACCACCTTCCTTTAGTAGAATTCGCCTACAACAACAGCTATCAAGCAACCATCGGAATGGCGCCCTTCGAAGCTTTATATGGAAGACCGTGCCGATCGCCCACTTGTTGGTGGGAGTCCACGGATAAGCTCATACTTGGACCAGATATGATCCGAGAGACTTCAGAGAAAGTGGACTTAATACGAAGAAGGATGAAGACGGCCCAAGACAGACAAAAGTCCTATGCTGACAAAAGGAGGACCGACCTTGAATTTGAAGTAGGAGACAGAGTTTTTCTCAAGGTATCACCGCTAAGGAACGTTGTTCGTTTTGGAACCACAGGAAAACTGGCACCAAGGTTCGTAGGGCCATTCCCTATTATCGAGAAAATTGGGAAAATGGCCTATAGATTAGAGCTACCCGAGAAGTTGGCTGGAGTCCACAACGTTTTTCACGTTTCACATCTCCGAAAATGTCTGCATGAGTCAGCTGAAGTGGTAGAGCCAAATATCCTCGAAGAGGCCGAAGTGGAACGCGAAGCGACCATAAGAAAAGTTCCAACCCGCATCTTAGGAACAGAAGTGAAGAAGCTACGCAACCGCGAAGTCAAGCTCGTCAAAGTTCAGTGGAGCGACGCCGAGGGAGACACGACTTGGGAAACTGAAGCTAGAATACGTGCTGCCTACCCTTTTCTGTTCGAGGGTACATCCTTGATCTTTCTTTTTCCTTAAGTTGCGCTTTTATCTATCTTTTTAGGTATATTTCCTCGACCTTATCTTTTAGGTAGAGACCCTTTGGATTGAAACATGTAGTTGAAACATGTTATGGATGATGGTTGCAAGTGGTTGCAAGTGATTGCTAGTGGTTGCTCGTGGTTGCGTATACACACACAATCTAGGTTTTAGATCGGCTCAATCACTTCATATTGCATATGCATATATGTTTGCATTCGTATGTGGATGAACTTTAATGTGTTGTCATATGAATGTTGCATTTGTATTGAATGATTGTGCACTCATGTAGAATCATGAATAGGAAAATTTTCATACATAATGGATTCATGGCACTTACATAATTCGCATTAAGGAGGTCAACTGAATCAGTAGACCGCCTGATTTTGCATTAGATAAGTACATGTACACACACACTTTGCATATGATCATGAAGCATTAGAAGTCTTTTAAGGACAATGGATGCTCGTGTTTGATGGATGAGTAGATGGATGATTGGATGTTAGGATATACATTCCTCCTAACTTGAAGATTTCGGGGACGAAATCCTTTTAAGTGGGGGAGAATGTAACACCCCGAAAATTCTATAACTGTGAAATTAACAAATTAAAGTATAATTAATCTGAAATAAAAGAACTAAGGGAAACGGGATATGCCATTGCGTTCGTCTCGGAAAAATACGCGAAATAGAGTCCGAGTTTTCGAAAAACGGAGTCCGTATGAAGAAGATATGGCCTTCGGAAGTTTTAAATTTAAAATTCAAACAGAATAAAATAATCAAAAATCGGGCCCAATGGGCCAGGGCGGATAAACACCCGCCTAGGCCACCCAGGTCGACTGGGCTGTCGACCTGGGCTACCCATGTTGACAGGGCTGTCGACAGCCCTGTCGACAGGGGTGTCGACCTGGTCGAGCCCAGTCAACCTGGCTGGCCAGTTCTGTGTTTGGTCGAATTTCTGTGGTCTGCTTTGTCATTAGGGCTAGGTGGCGGGTTCTAATTGGTCTCTCTATCTAATGAATGGCTACGATCTAACCTAGCAACATCAATGGTCCTAATCAATTCCTAACCTCTATATAAACAACCCTAGACTAAACCCTAATCTATTCATTCAAATTAAGAACATAGCTGCCATGTTGCTGAGGAACGACTAAGAGTAGCCGCCGACTAGAGAGAGAATTAGAAAGAAAGTTCTAAAGCCTAAAGCAATTCAAGCAACCTAAAGCCAATCAATATAACAAAGGAATCATATCTCTTAATTAGAGAATTCGCCGCAACCATTGTAAGTAGAGTATTACTTTGGTATGAATAAACAACTGTATTGATTTGTATGCTTGAATTGGGATAATAAAGTAATTCATATTTGTGCAAAATTATGTTATTCATTATAAAGAACTACATGCGGTAGTTCTATGCAAGTATACGTTTGGAATATTGCGCAAATTATGTAATCTATGTTGAAGCTACATGTATGTAGTTGATTGAAATTCATGCAAGTTTGGGGCTTTGTTATTATGTCATCATGATGTATATTTTTTGTGCATAAATCATTGTGCAAGTAATTGAAACAAGTTTGGTTATTATAGTTCATATGAAACCTATGTTGGAATTTTGACACCATAATCCATGTATTAAGTCATGCTTTTGCAAACTTATGAATATGGCTAGGCTATGAATGATATAATTGAAACCCATGATTAAGTCTATCTTGTTTACAAGAATTATATGATGACATATGTGAGACATGGCTAGGTTAGACTCAAAAATCCCTTTTTGCAAGTTTTAAAGCAAACACCATGTTTAGGAATATTTATGCATAAGTATGTTTATACCATCGTTATGTGATTAGACTTAAACCATGATTAAGTTGAACTATGCTTTTGTGTTGGTAACAAAGTATCCCCTTTGTAAACATGTAGAAACCTTATGAACATGACTTGTTTATGTTTATGCCATGAACAAATTTAACTTTACTTATGCCACTCTTATGTTTGACATTATGCTATGCTTATGCTAGGAATATTTATGACATGCTTATGTTTGACATTATGCCTAAATAAGAATATAGGTTCATGTTGTAGTTAAACCTATGCAAGTTCACATGCTTTGATTCAAGTCACCTATGTTACCACTATGCAAGTACACCAATTTCTATTCTGTATTTCCAACGTCGTATTGCAAGTTCATGCGCTCACTTTCCCCTCTTTGTGTATACGCCATAAGCCTCCCCTTTTCGCATGGCTAAATTGGGCTTTAAAAGGCTAAGCCCAATATATATATATAAACGGACGTGTAAAACGGGGGAAAATAACGTTAGGTTAAAATTTATTAATGAATGAAAATATAAAATAGAAGGGCCCAAGTTCGAGTATGGGTTGGGCCCGTGATTGGTGTAACCTTTACACCATTAACTTAATAATGGGCCGCAAATATTTACATATAAGAAATAAAGAAGAATGACAAGATATGTAAATGTAGAACATACGATGTGTTTAACCCGAGGTTGGATTGAGTTGTGATGTAAACCTGCCCGGAACCGCCCGGCTGTCCAGTAGTCACAACAATACCTATCCAATGTGGGAGGTTAAACATGGAGCCCAGCAAGGACCCGAGGTTAGACTGAGTTGTGGCGTTAGACTGCCCGGAACCAACCGACAACAGGCAGCCACAACAATACCTGTCTAATGTGAGAGGTCAGGGCCTTAATAAGACAATTAAGGCTGAGTCAGGATTGTTAGGATTAAGTGGACTAAAGACTTAATCAAAATGGAACATGCTAAACTAAATGGACTGGTGGGGGTTAGGTTAGAAACACTTAACCAACTTAGCATGTTGGCTAAAGATAGAAAACCTAGTAACGGGGGACCCTTTTCAGCAGTAACCCTAAAAGGTGTATCATGATACCCTGAAACTAGGCAGGGTGGGGCACGATTACTGGGCTGATTGTAAGAGGTCAAAAAGCGACGGCGGTGGTGTAGCAGTGTAGGTTCTAACGGAGTGCGGGCGTGCACACACTCCGGCGCAGAAAAATAAGGCACTGGACACCAGTAGCATACCTGTGCACTCTAAAGTTGTGTCGGGTTGCCACTATGGGACTTGATACACCCCATGGTGGGACCAGCATAGGTAACTACAGACATCGGGGGCCGTAAGACACATGTAACTATGCGAGTAGGAGCCGATCATCATAGAATGGATCACATCACCCTGATTATGGGGTGCCAGTTGGGAACTAGTTTATATGGGTTCAGAGATTAACATGGGGTACGATGGTCTATTCGACCCTAGACAACTTAACCGAGTTTATTGTGTTTGCCCACTTCTTGTTTATACTTATCATATCCAGTTCTTTATTCATAGACAAAATAGTACTAGACTTACTCAGGCTTTATGTCTTACTCTACTTTTCTTTCGTCTTCTTTCTTCCGTTCCCCCCCCAGGTTCTCAGGGATGGAACACAGCAGCTTGACCAACCTCAACATCCAGCTTGAAGAAGAGAAATGTATTGCTTGGACTTTCCTGTTTTGAACTATGGCTTTGGACAATCCACTAAGGGGCTTTTGCAGTTTATCTATGTTTTATTTATGCTTCTTTAAATAATGTACTCAAGACAGATTATGAAAGTGTTATGTTATGTTTTTGGAAAGGATGTTGTTGTACACGTATTTGACTTTATGAAATAAAGTTTGTTGTTCTTCCGCTGTTTACAAATATGTGTTCTTATATCTGTCTTGTATATCTGTGACTTGTACTTATAAACCTCCACCAAAATTAGGGCATTCCCTTTGAGAGTGACCCTAACAGAGGTGGGGTGTTTCATATACCAAGTTTCATGCCTTTTTATACATATATCAAGATTCATAGTTTACATGTTTACAAAGCTATACCCAATTCACATAGATCAATTTTTAGCCAAATATATGTATCAATATTCTTGCCATATTTTACATAGTCAAGTTTCATACCATTGTAACAACCCGAAAATCTGGGCCAGTTTAAAATTTTTGTTGTGGCAATTTTAGCGAATTTTGAATATTTAAAATAGATTATTTTAAATAGAATCGACGAGAAATTTATTTTGAATATAATTCGAACGTATATATTATACGCGTCGTCGTTAGAATATAAATATTTATATATAATTATAAATAGAATTGAAAATGGCGCGGTAGTTCGATAATTCGATTTCAAACTTCAAATGAATGTACCGGGTGCAAAACAATCCGGATTTTAGTGAAACCAAAAACATTAGGATCTAATTGGTAATATCTTTCCAACGAATCTGAATAATCAAAATTTCATAGCGGGAATCAAAAGATATGTCCAGTTTAAAATTCTGAATAGTCGCTATGGAATTCAGGCCCTTAAAAATGGACATTTTGCAAATGACCTCGGATCTTGACGAAACCAGTTTTGTTGGGTCCGTGATGTCGAATTATTGCTAGATTCCAAATTTCATAATTTTTCGAATCAATATGTGAGCGTGGCAAAGGAAAACGCGTTTGACCAGTTTCAGTTGATTTTTAATCAACTGGAAATTGGCCATTTTTTAAACGATCTCAGAATTCGGCGAAACTAGTTTTGTTAGGACCGTATCGTCAATACGAAGCTAGAAAATATTTTTATGGGATTTATAGAGTTAGTATATGACCCCGGTAATTTGAAATGTACGTTTAAAATTCAATATAATGATTTAAATGTAAATTCACCGGAAACGGATCGTAACGTCCGAATCAACCTACGATACATATCCCATTGTGTTCGGAATGGGGGTAAAACGCTATGGACGACAGGCGGTGGGTTCGATTCTGAAGTCGACAGAAAAAGTTACTTTATGAGAATATAAATTAAATAAATAAATAATAAAAGTAAAATAAAATAATAAATACCCTCTCCTTTCCCCCTTTAACTCTGGCCCCCCCGATTGCATTTCGAGCAGAGAAAAAAAAAACAACGACGCGCTGCAAACACCCGCCGCCGCCTGGAGCTTCTCCACCGCCGACCTCCGATGAGTGGATGGCCTGACGCCGCCGCCTCCGACCTTCCCTCTCCCTATTCGCTCTCCTCTTTCTTCATCTCCAAACACCCGAACTCGCTCAAACACCCACCGCCGCCACCCTCGATTTCCGCCGCCCTCCGAACCCCAGTCCGACCACCATAGACCCTGACGCTCCTCTCCACTTCCAGCAGCTCCGATTTCCCCCTCCCAATCAAAACCCTAAAAGGAATTGTAAATTTCTACTTCTTTTATTTTGTTTTTGTTTATTTAAAGTTATTATAAATATGATTTGGATTAGAGTAAATAGTTTAAATCGAAAAGGGTTTGATTTTCATATTTTTAAAAGCAGAAAAACGAGATTTTTGTTTAGAAGAAAATTTGATTTTTTTTTTAAATAAATAGAAATATATTTGAAAATAAAATAGCAAAGGTTAGAACAGTTTTTGAAAAATAAAATAGCATTGATTTTGAAATATCTTTGAATTGAAAAATATAGACGTCATTGATTTGAATATAAATATCATCGGAATTAAAAATGTGATTTTTATATATTGAACTTCGAATTAAAAATGTGATTTTTATATATTGAACTTCGAATTAAAAATGTGATTTTTATATATTGAACTTCGAATTAAAAATGTGATTTTTATATATTGAACTTCGAATTAAAAATGTGATTTTTATATATTGAACTTCGAATTAAAAATGTGATTTTTATATATTGAACTTCGAATTAAAAATGTGATTTTTATATATTGAACTTCGAATTAAAAATGTGATTTTTATATATTGAACTTCGAATTAAAAATGTGATTTTTATATATTGAACTTCGAATTAAAAATGTGATTTTTATATATTGAATAGCGAAGTAAAAATATGATTTTTACATATGTAGTGAAAGCGGATAACGAAGGTGACAAAAAGGCGAGAACGAAGAAGATTTATATCAAAGAAGAGTCAAGATGATTGGATAGCTATCAGTGAGAACTTCTCACTCTTCAATTTCTTTTCTCTAGTTATATATATATATATACTAGGATGCAGACGGTGCTTAGTAGCACCCGACACAATCGTCCACAGACCATGGACTTGTTTGTTTGGTTGCATAAATTAATTTGATGACTTGATTTGAATTGTTTGTTTGGTGAATTTGATTGATGTGTGAATGGCGTGGGCCTTCACTAGACCGGGGATAAGGCTAGGCCTCGTCCCGTTTCTAGTATCGTGCCGTTATGCCGCCGAAATTTTCTAAAATAAGTTAGAAAAATAAAAATATCATTTTATTTAAAGAATGAACTGGATAGAAATTCAAGTGTTAGAATAAAATGTTTTATCGTTAAAAATATAATTTTTAACATGAAGTGAATAAAATAAAATATTCATTTACAAACCGGACGGTTTGTTTATGTACACTGATTGGACTGATATTGATTGGGTCGATAAATTTTACACATCGCCCAACTGCACAAATAAAATCTGTGTTTGATTGTTTTGAAACCCCACACGGGTGTTAGGATGAAATATGAAGTTCACTCATCCTGATTGATTGAATATGTCGATCGATTGATTGACAGGCTGTTATAAGCGTTAGATATCTATATTTGATGCTTATACAGTGTAGCGCACTTTGGTTGATGGTTGATTATTTTTCAATGTTATTATATACGTGTGATGTATGAAAATCCATATAATTAACATTATATGGTGATTGATTGGGCCTCATTCCAATGTAGAAAATAAAGAATATTATAAAATAAAGGTTCATGTGTTGACAGTACTCATCCATTGAGATTGGTCATGTGTTGAACGAAATATTTTAGTAATAAAATTTACATCTTTATCAATATAAAATAAAGGTTCATGTGTTGACAGTACTCATCCATTGAGATTGGTCATGTGTTGAACGAAATATTTTGATAATAACAACTATTTTGAAAAAGAAATATTTGAAATAGAATATTTGAAAATAGAGATTTATTAAGCCGTATTGATTAGATTGACGCCATTTTGACGTAAAAACGATATTTATATCGATTTTATTCATTTCGAAATGAATTGAATTGAAAACGATTTCGAAATGAATTGAATTGAAAACGATTTCGAAATGAATTGAATTGAAAACGATTTCGAAATGAATTGAATTGAAAACGATTTCGAAATGAATTGAATTGAAAACGATTTCGAAATGAATTGAATTGAAAACGATTTCAAAATGAATTGAATTGAAAACGATTTCGAAATGAATTGAATTGAAAACGATTTCGAAATGAATTGAATTGAAAAAGATTTCGAAATGAATTGAATTGAAAACGATTTCGAAATGAATTGAATTGAAAACGATTTCGAAATGAATTGAATTGAAAAAGATTTCGAAATGAATTGAATTGAAAACGATTTCGAAATGAATTGAATTGAAAACGATTTCGAAATGAATTGAATTGAAAACGATTTCGAAATGAAATGAATTGAAAACGATTTCGAAATGAAGTGAATTGAAAACGAATTCAAATTGAATTGAAAACGAATTCAAATTGAATTGAAAGCGAATTTAAATGAATTCAAATTGAATTGAAATTTGAATTGAATAGAAATGAATTTTAAAACGAGTTTATAAAGAAGAATTCAATTTTGATTTGAATTGAAATGGAAGTTGAAAATGTTTTTGAAACGAATTCAAAACTATTTATATAATTCGTTTTAAATAGAAATCGACGAAATATATATTATATATATAATATAATGGCCTGAATAGAACGCGCCGCGCCGCGGCAGTTCGTGAATTTCGACCATTTATTTCAAACGGACATTACGGGAGATCCGACCGTCGGATTCTCCTAAAACCGGAACCGTTGGGTTCGTATCGAAAAGAGCTTTCTAACGATTACTGGAAATTAGAAATCTAACGGTTGGATTTGGAATTATGTCCAAATCAAATTCGAAAAAGGTCGCTGTAAGTGCAGTTCGATGGCCATTGATGGAAATCGACTGTACGGGCCTGGATAAAATTATTAAAAATAGTAATAATTTATGTAAAATCATAAGAAATGATTTATAAAGAATTGGGATGAAAAACTCCATATTTGAAAAGATAAAAATAGATTTTTATCGAAATGAACTAGTTTTGAACTAGAAATATAATTCTATTTATTTTTAAATAAATAAATTGGATTTGAAATGGTTTTGAAAATAACCAGAATTTCCAATGATTGCATTGGAGTGGATTTGAATCGAAATTGTCTTCGGAATATTTCGATGTTGGAATTCGGGATTATGCAGATGTTGTTATGGAAATTTGAAAGATATATATATTTATATCGTTATTTCCAATACGACATTTGTTAATCGTAGAATTTGATATTGAATATAAGCCGGGATATTTTCTATTCAGAGCCTTGTATTTAATATCAAATGTGATTTGGGTTTGTCGTGAATGGTGTCTTCATTAACACTGTTCTTGAACCCAGTGGAGAAAAGATTAAATCTTTTTATTTAGATTTAATGAAGTGTACCAATTAAATAATGTTTAATTGGAATTGAATTGATATTGATTTTTGGGTTTATCGTGGACAGTGTTTTAAATAACACTCGTTCTTTAACCCGATCATTAATGAAATGTGATTTTGGGTTGTCGTGAACGGTATCTTCAATAATACAGTTCTTAGACCTAAAGGAGTTAAGAAAATCAGAAACTAACTGGAGATTAGTTAAGTTGAATAGTTTCCGAGGTATTGATCTGATGTTGGTTTCGGCCTTCGGGATTAATACTTAGGGAATTGCTCACTTGCTAATTTACAATTAGGGACTGATTGAAATGTGATGTGATTTTGGGTTTATCGTGAACCGTGTTTTAAATGACACTGATTCTTTAACCAAGTCACAGATTAAAACTAAGTGGGGTTTTAATGAATCTTTAATTAGATTGAAATAATCGAAATGGAGTATCACCAGTTTTGCTCCAGGCGATAGTTAAATCTTTAATTAGATTTGAACGTGAAATGGTAATTGAATTTACCGATAACACTGTGGTGTTAGATATGAAGTATTACCAGTTTTACTTCATGGGGATAAATAGGTTGGGATGGGGAAATTAAAATAAATGATTACTTCGGTAAGGTTCGCTAATCCCGACTAGTTTGAATTGAGATTCAAAAATAGAATAAAGAATAAATTCAAAGAATTTATCTTGGATAAAATTAATGGGAACATTTCCCTATGAATGTGAAATTTAGAAACTAACTGTCGGTTGGCCAAGCAGAATGGTTTTCTGGATATTGATCTGATGTTGGTTTCGGCCTTCGGGGTTAATATTTGGGGAATTATTCTCTTGATTAATTTACGGTTAGTGACTGATGAATTGGAATGAGGCGTATGTTGTGTTTGTGTAACACTTATTTAAAATATACGCGAGTTATTCGGAAAGACCGGGTTTATCCCATTCTGAATAACTGATACGACGATAAGTCGAAGATGAAGACGATGGTCGAAGACCGGAGGTCTTCACGTCGTTTGGGTAATTACTGATGATCTTGATTGGGCTGTACACCCAAGAAGATGGAAACAGTTGGTGATCGTCCAGACGTACTTGGAGATCGATGGATATGCGGGGTACTAGGTGCCTCCGGTTTCGTTCAGACCCAGATCGGACTTGTAAATGGACTGTGTGTCTGACATTGGATTTTAGTCCGTGTGATTGATCTCTATTAAATATATATCTGTTTGGCGGCGGAGAATTTATTCTCTTGCTTAACGCCCTTCTCTGAGACGTACGAGCTCAGGGGTTATATATTGATGGATATCAATCGCATGGAGTGAATTGCCTGTGTGGCATGCTAAGATGCAAATGATCGAGGCTTCTGTTGAAAAGCAAAGCCTTGTGGTGATGATCGAAGCACGACCTTTGTGGCATAGCTTTGTGTAACGTTGATTCGCGAGTATCACATCCGGTATGAACTAAAAACGGGAGACGGACCTCAGGGAGGACATGCGTTTCTTTCTAGTTAGGAGTGGCGTCAGTGCTTGAACTGGCTGACGAGCTTGACTCATGTGGATGTTACTTATTATTACTTGCTGAAAAGCGAGGCGCCTCGTGATATCGGTTTCGGCCGATGCTTCTGGTCGGCTGACGGGCCAGGCTTACGCCCCAAAGGGTGGGGAAACGCATTTTCAGGCATTTTAATCCACATCGGTGGACCGACCCTGAAGATCCAAGGGTCACTCGAGCTCTGATCCTGAGGGGCGGACTAGAGCGTCTCGAATCGGTTGAGGATCTTGCCCCTAGCCTCGGTTCATACCATAAATGATAACCCAACTTCCAATACGACATTTGCGGTTTTTATTGTAAACTTATATATGGCGACATAGTGTTATGGGCCATTCATGCCGCCTATGATTGATACTTATGATTTGAAGTGTTTTATACACTATGCACTTATAATAGTATCAAATGATTTGTTTTAAACGTATCAAGCATTCTTTGGCTGTTATAAGGGAAAACCCTATCCTCGGCTGCGTTGCATTGTGTGATGGGACCTGGGTCTTATAACAGCTTCATTTTTCTTTATTTAGCATTGCGCTGTTTGTTTTATGCAATGGTATTCTTGAGAGGAAACCCGTTCCGTGTTATACGGCGTGGTCCCTTGATTTACCTAACTTTGAAAATAAAGATTTACTGTTTTAGTTCTCACACCAGTCACATGACTGACCTGGGGTTTATTGTTTTAACCTAAACTCTGGGTGCCCTTATTTTGACACGGGCAGCTAGTAGTCTTGGTTTTGCAGATTTATATTCATAGGATCCTGGTTTATAGCTGGAATGATATCCGGAAAGCTTTGTATCCGTATATCTCTTCTAGTTGTGTATTGTATTATTTTCCGCTGCTATGTATTTAAATGTAATTTAAATCTCTGATATTTCTGTGTAATATTCATTTTTACTCTGTATATTTTTGTAATCTGATGCACTGTTGTAATATACAATGAAATGTTCTTTTATATGCGTTCTGGTGTGGCTTGTTCTCGAACTATCCGACACTTCCTTTTTGGGGAAGTTACGGGTTTTCACAACCAACTACATGTATTCCATGTTTACCCCAATTTACCCAAGCTAGCAAAACTTTAATTATAACGATAATACCCAAATTCAAATTTCGTGTTAATGGCAATAATACCCAAGTATCCAGTTTTCATATTATGCCTTCGATTCTACCAAACACATATATCCAACAAGGCAATATCCCAATATTTCCTCCGTATTCAGTCGCACGCAAATCGCAGTTTAGGCCTAGGTCCGAAATTGACCAAGGTTCATCAAAAGAAAACAAATAGGGGAAAGGTAGAATTTTGCATAATAAATAGATCAGAGAGAAAAACAACATCATGATAGGCATAAAGATTAGAACTTGATGATAACATCATTACGAATCAAGAAAACTGCGGAATAAATCACAAACTTGTCATGAGAATAAAGGTAGACAAGTCTCAAAACTAAAGATTCAAAAACCAACAGGAATAGATCATACTTAATCCAATTCCACTTTAATTCATGGCCACATTATAATTAAATATTTAAATCGGAAAGCAACTAGAACTTATAGAGAACGGCTAATGAATTAGGGAGTGAATTTGTCGTAGAAAGTTGCAGTGTCATTGATCTATCCTCTTGAATTTGTTGTAGAAGCATTGATCTTTGATTTGATTTGGGTTTGAACGCTTAAGCTTTAATTTGGAGATGGCGGCCATGGCTCAAGAGAGATTCCAGCAGCATTTAGGTGTAAGAATGATTTGTTATGAATTAGGTTAGGTCTAGGTGTTATTTTATAGGTGTAGTAATTCATTTCAGCCATCGGATTAACCCTAAAACCCATCCGGACCATCAAAACTCGTCCCGGGCCTCAAAAATGGGTTCTGGTCCACCCCAGGCCGACCAGGTCGACCTGTACAGAGGGGGGGTTGACACTATAGTCAACCTGGGGGGGGGGGGGGGGGTGGGCAGGTCGACTATAGTGTCGACACTATGGTCGACCTGGATCAGTCTGCCAGAAAGTCTGATGAAATCTTGTTTTGGCCATATCTTGGTCATACGGACTCCGATTTTCGAAAACTCAGACTCTATTTCGCGTATTTTTCCGAGAGAAATGCAATGGTGATGTCCATTTTACCTAATTCCTGATTCTTGAATTAGTAATCCTTATTTTACTATCTTTTCCGTTACATACGCTGTTATCGAACTAATTTTTCTTCTCTTCCATGTATTAATTAATTCTCCTTATACATCACTATTATTTACCTATCATAAGCATATTTTCATATATTTTATTTCATTTTTAATTATATTAAAAAAAATACTGGGTGTTACAGACAACATTGAATGGAATAAGGAATTAAATGAATTTCTCAAGATAGGTGATTATACACCCAAATGGGAGCGACCCGCATAGCCATGCTGCCTTCCCGATTTTTGTCATTTCCCGGTTGTTCAGGCCTGAGGCTACGATTTCTTATCATTCATTGATAGCACGATCACTTTGAATGCCACATTGTCAGATCCGTAAATCCCAAATTGATTGCACAAATATATTCTAGATATTATGCTAAGAGAATAAATTCTCCGCCACCATATATATCTATACAGACCAACATGCGATCATTGAAATACTCTGTCAGACATTCATCCATATACGTTCGTTCTGGGATTGAACGAAACCGAAGACACAATTTCTATTAATAGAAAAAGCCCTTGCACTCTACTCCATCTACGATTATCTTCATATAATCTGATTCTCAACATTACAGCCAATACGGAGTGGTTCATGGATAATAATCTAACCGGTCTCTCCATATTGAGAACGATATTGGCAAACACTTCGATAGTCGGTTATTTAACTATCGAAGAAAACAAACATTCATTCATAGCATCAAACAAATCATTGGGCCATTTAATTAATATTTTATTAATTAAAATACTTCTCCATTTCCGTATCCATATTCGTTAACATGATATTTTCAATAATCATCTTGACCTCTTACGCTATTTGGAAAACATTCCATATATTGCCTTCTTTTATTTTCTATACTTAGAAAATATATTCTATTTATAATTGGAAAATATTCCAATTACTTATCTCTTTCACGACAATTCATTTTTAGTCTTAGGAAATATTTATTATTATATTTCCAAAATTCCACTTATTTGGTTAAAACGAAAATTGTATAAAATATCGTTACAACAACCCAAAATACTGCATTCAACTAAACTCTTATTTAAACATTTCTCTTCGAGACTAGATCTTGCTATTCATTGGTTAAAAATGAAATCAATCAAGTTGGGGCATAACTACCTCTCTGACCTTGACTGAAAACATCCTTAACTTCAAAACGGACAAGACAACTTACCTCGAATAATCAACATCATAAAAACCATTACTCATTTTTAAAACACGTATACGCTTCTCTTTCTATTTTTATCAAATTTACTTATAGATTTTCTTTTTGTTTATAATACTATTTTTAAGTTCATTTCCTTACCGAATTATATATATATCGATACACTGGTTTCCAACTATCAAATTTTCTTAAAAATATTATGACTCCTTAAATTTCCTGAAAAATTCACCATAACCTCCTTTGTAGCGGTCGATAGTTCAAACCTTAACTCGCCTCTCTGGGCCCTTTCCATTCAAAAAGAAAATCTAAAAGCCAAGTGGCTTTCCAATTTGGCGCACAAAACCTCATATGGAATTCAAACATGTACCTTTTTGTCGGGCACATAAATTAAAATCTTCATACACTTCACTCCATACCTGTCTAACACATATCCAAATATTTCCATTCGGTTTCAACTCAATCCATTCATCTTAACCCAATTCGCTAATTTATTTTCTAATTAGCTACATTTGCCTGTTTCACTTCTTATTTGAACATATCACATTCAAATATATTTTAATCCACTCATGAACCCAATCTAATCCCATTTTCAACTCAAGTTACATATTCGATTTCGAATAAAAATTCTCAAATCTCTTTCACTTATCCAACGCCCAATTTCGATTCAAATCTCTATTAACTATTTATTCTTCAAACTAGTTAAATCTATTTAATAACTAAAAATCTGATTTTTTGTTTCAAAAATCATTTTACTCACCGGAGTTCATATTTGTTTTACATCTCTAGTCTAGATTTTTCTGATGGCAATTCGAATTTTATTTCCTTAAAATCCTTTTATTTATTTAAATAAATCGTTATGCCTTTATAATGGTTCTGGTGCTGTTTTTCTGAAAATTTGATTTTGACATAACTCAAAATCTATTCCACGAAATCCAGATTTTTCTCTTCTATTTGAAAACTATTATCTAATTGGTCCTGATGGTTCTTGTTTCAAAGAATTCCGACTTGATTTGAGTTCAATATACTCAATTGAAGTTCGAATCTCCATTTACGAATTGCCACACTGCGGAGAGTTCGTTTTAATTATAACTAAAAATATAAACTTTAAACTTTGTTGATAAATTAATTTCAACTCCCTTCTAAAATATTTTAATCTATTTTAAACCAATTTCCCAATTTTACTCAATAGTTCTGATTATCCCTAATCGTCAAGTATTTCATAATTCAGTTATAAATTTATTTATAACTCGATCTGCTATATTAATTTCTAATCACTTTATAAATAACTTATTTATAAAGTTCAATATAATCAAATTTTGATTATAAACCCTTTGGATTTTCCTCACTTTAATTTGTATTCCGAATTCCAGAATAAAATTTATCGTTCTATTTCAAACCGTTTTTCCAATTCCCTTTTCAATTCATACTTGAATTATAAACTCCTAAATTATCCAACAATAATTTATTTCCCTATTTTTATAAACATTGTTTATAAATTAATTTTCTTGTTCAAAAAAATTAAAACAAGCTTTCCTTTCAAATACTTATTTGAAACTTAACTTATTTTATTTTCCGAATTTTGGAATAAAAACTATCATTTCCTTTTTCCGAAATGGTTTCAATTTATACTTTTAAATTCATATTTGAATTTAATATTTCAAATTATCTTTTTATAATTAATTCATCATATTTATAAACATCGTTTATAAATTTACTTGTCTTATATATTTAAACAAGTTCTATTTCGAAATTTATGTAAAACCAAAATCTCATTTTGGAATATTCTATATTATTATAACTTATCTATATAAATATAGATATATAGAATCTATTTTCAAATTTAAATTTAACTTCTATTTAAATAAAATCCTAATATTTTCATTTTTTAGTTAAATAAATTCAAACTAATCGAATTCACATCATAAATCCTTACGGATTTATTTCAGTTCAGTTTATATTTTAAACATCAGAATAAACTTCATCTTTTACTTCTTTAAAACAATTTCCCATTTCCATTTATAAATTCATATTTGAATTTAAATATTCAAATTATCAAATGATAAATTTTCCACTTTATTTATAAACATTGTTTATAAATTCAATTCAATTTCCTGATTGTCCAACGAAAATCATTCTATTTATTTATATACACTGTTTACAAATTCACTTCAATTTCTTGCATTTTTCAATTTATAAACATCGTTTATAAATACAATACTTGTTCAAAACAAGTTAATATTTCTATAGCTGATTAAAAATTCAAATTCTATTTTAAAAAAAATAGATTCCCCTTTTAAATCTCAATATCTTTTTCACGATATTTTTATATATCAACATTTTGGCCCCAGTGATATTTAAACAATCCAACCACTCAATTATCAATCAACACATCATGTATGATAATATATGTGAAAATAAACAAATAATGGTATTTTTGAGGAATCCAGTTGGATTCCTCCAACTTGTTTTTCCTGCATCCGCAGACGTTAGCCAACATAAGTAATACCCATCCTTCTTCCAGGCAGGATATTACGGTATAGAAGGTCATCCACTATATATATTGTGGGGCGCATAAGGAAATCATCCGCTAATGATACTACGGGCAACCGCTAATGTTACTGCGGGAATCCAACCACCAATATATATATAATAACAACAAACACCAATCCCAAATAACTAATATATATTTAATAACCATAATAATATTTCAGTGCAACTAAACAATCATCAATTATTTTTAACGACTAAAAATAATTCAAAATAAATAAAGTTGAGTGAGATTTTCTCACCATGATTTTTTTTCATTGATCTATTCCCAACTTTTGAATTTAAATTGATTTTTTGGACTAAACTGAAAATCTAGCTGGCTTCGAGACATCTCAAATCCCTTTTCATCGTGTCACATTCATCGCTATGATTTTCAATACACTTTGACTTGCCAAAAACTGTTATTGTTTGAGATAACTTAAATTGTCATTAACTTGTAAATTAGAAATTTATTTAAGTAGTTAACATTACATTAATCCTTGTTTCAAATTCTTCCTTCCTCACTGTAAAGGACTGACCCTGCTTCATCGCCATTTTCATCACAAATGATCGACCATTTCCAACACCTTCCTCCTAATTACCATTACCGTCGAACAAAAATCTTGCAGCCCCAATCACTACTGCAAAGCCTCCAATCATAGTCCTCACATTCAGTCATGAGAGCCTCCATCATTCCCAAACACAGATCGCACTGCCCATATCTCATTCTGCCACAACCCCAAAAGAATTCACCCACTACCATCGCAAAAAACAATAATAATTAAATCTCGCTCCAGATTCACAGAGGCCGTTGATTTGCTTCCTCACCATCGAACTCCAAAAACCACCCAAGTCCAACGCTACCGTCGAACACCCCTTTTGGCCTCCCAGATCTGAACGACGTCGACTTCTCCTATATTGCATCGCGAACTCCTAAACGCTACGTCGTGTTGAACTCGCGAACCCAAATCGTGAATCCCCAATTTGAATGCGACTACTGTTGTCCCCTTTAAAATCGATTTCAGAAGCCTTGCGTTGAGATTAGGAGTTGCGGTTTTCACTTGGACTCGCGATTTCCACTTTATATTTGTTTTAACTTCCGGTGTTTCGATTTGATTCGGGGAAAATAAACTGGGAAGAGAGGAAAGACTGTAACGAGGAAGAGTTACATTATTGGGGAGGATTTAGAAGGGATCGGTCATTTCTATTTTTGTTTTCAACGGAAAGAAATTGGACATGTTTGCGTGTGAATATATAGAGGATGAATACTTAACAACGAAGAATTAGTCTGAGCGAGGTATAGGCTTTAAGTACAACAAAGTACAAACGCTATTAATATCGATTTGGTTTTAATTTAATGTGAGTTAAAATAAAGAGTTCTTTATTTCTTTTAAACAGATTCTGATTTGATCTTCGATTCGATTTCGATCTTATCCATTACAAATACCTCGGGGTCCATTACATGAATTCACGAATCGCTATTTTACAGCACGACTAGCATTTAAATATTATAACATTATTCTGAATTGAACAGTATATATTCTGAAATTTAATTTGAACGTACGTACCATATTAAATTAACATAATATAATTTAAATTTAGAAACCATAAATTCTCCGATAATAAATTATCATTATTGTATATATATTCCAAACAGGATTTACAATGATCAGCAGAATTATTTTGATTCGGTTCTAATTCAGAATTAAATTATAATTCATTTTCGTATTACGATATTTAATATTTTTGATATTAAATCAAAATCAATTATCAATCGATAACTCAATATAAAAATAAATTTATATTATCAACTAGATATTTAAAACCATATTAAAAATTTCAAATAAATCGATAGAAAAATCCGGGTCGTTACAAAATTAATTATTAATTAAGGGATAATGTTATATTCGAGAAGGAGATTTTCAAAGAGATAAGAAGGTTGTATGAAACCGTATTTGAATAAAGTAGTAAAATCGGAATTTGTATTAGTATTAGAATGAAGTTTCGGTTTTTAGATTACAACCGGTATCCATCTTAAGATAAGAATGTTGTTGATCAAGGTCTGAAAGGTAATTAAAATACCCTAACTTGTACGACATCAGGATTATCGGAAGGTGATATTGGTTATAATGGTAAAATAGGATAGTAATAATTTATTATTTCATTAGATAAATAATAACACAACATTTTTGATGAAGATTTGGAAAATGTATATATAATGAGGATTCCAAAGTAAAAGCGAAATAAAAAGGGGTTGTGTGAGAATATAATGATATTTTCGAGTTGGAAAGGAAACATAAAGTTGATTTCTATTCTATAAGAATAAGAATGGATTATTTATTTCAAGTAATAAAATAAAAAGATATCTCGTAAAATTATTCTACGTGTAATAAATTGAATTGATTTCCCAATTTTGGATAATAATGTGGGAAATGTTTTGAAAGTAAAAATAGAAACTGGATATGATATAGGATTTTCCTAAGTAATAAAGTGAACTTGTTTAAAGAAGAATCTTATGTTAAATAAGAAGCGAGAAACTATATTTATAATATCGAAATATTTAAGAGTTTTAAATTTACATTATATTTTAATTAAAAAAGGCCAATTGAAGCTGAATACTGAACCAATGAACTTGTTCGATTTTCATGATTGAATCACTGTTTATTTTGATAGTTAAATAACCAACTATCAAATCTGGACAATACAATTGTTTGTACAGAAAGACCGGGATCGAATTTATATTCGAAAACCATTTCGACCAACAAATACGTGAAGATATCAGAAGATGATAGAAATGGAGCATTGAAGACCGTAGATCTTCATAAACGAAAGAACTACTAATAGTCTCTAATGCTGCAACCAGAGATAAACTGTGGTTCTGCCGTGGTTGGAATCTACAGATTGCAAGAACTACTCGCTACTGATCCTTGGGGGTGACTCCTGTATGGGATGTCATAGGAGAGTGCCTTCGGTTCATCTTATTCCTGGATGACTTGTATGGACGGATGTCTGACAGAGTATTTCCAATGGGATCGCGTACGTTGATTTCTTCAAACGTACCATAGTTAATTGTGGAGAAATGGTTTTTCTCTAGCCAAATGACTAGAGTATTTTTGTGGACGTCAATTAGTGATATCTGGCGGATCTGACGATGTGGCATTCAAAGTAAATAGTGACCATGTGTTCCAAAAGGGAACTCAAACCTCAAGCCTCATCAACCAGGAAATGACAAAAATCGGGCAGGCAGCATGGCTATGTGGGTCGCTCCCATTAGTGTGTATAATCACCTATCTAGAGAAATCCCTTTTACTTCTTTAGTCTATTTCGATGATGTCACTTTTGGGAAACGGTGGTTTGAGCCCAGCCGTTGGTGATATACGTTCGATTCACACAAGGAAATGAGTGGTCAGTCATATGTATGCCGGGTTGCAAGACCTTCTTGTTGAACCCAGTGTATTCCCTCTAGTGATACACTATCGGCAGGTGGTCGCATACCTTGTCAATGTTCGAATCCAATCCCCAATAAGCGCCCGCGGTTTTGATTGTATACTATATATGTGGAGCGTGAGATGCAAGCATTCCGCTAGATTGATATCTACTTGTATTTAGACACTATTATAATAACAAAAAAGATATTGATTTCAAAAATGTTTTGGGTTATCATAAGGTAAAAACCATCGGTATTAATGTGTGTATTTGGTCTTCCGATTATCCTTTTCTTTTGAAAAAATTTTGACTTTAAAATCAAGTTGTGTGATACCGTTAATACTGCGCGATTTTTTCTCACTTTGGTTCACCAGACTGACCCGGTGTTTGTAAATGCTCAGATTAGACCAGGTTATACAGTTTCAGGTTATCGAATGCTGTGAAGAGATGAGCTGGAGAGTTCAGATGTACGATATTATATAGCTATTATTCCGCTGTGTGTTGTATATGAGGACATGTTATTATAACTGTCCACATGTGTAATGTACACTGATGACTGTAAGTATTTTTAAACGCTCTCAATAAAGATATATTTCTGTATTATATTTTGTTCCGCTGCGATATGAGACTCTGATTCTATGTTGTGTTGATTCTTCTTCTTCTATTCTAATATTTCTTTCTTTCTTATCTCACCCTCTACTTTCTTTCTAATAACTATCCCGTGTTTTTCAGTGTTTTGAAAGATTGGCATGGGATATGAAATTGTATTTTTATCGATTTTCGAGGCCGAAAATCCTTGGGTCATTACAGTGGTATCAGAGCTATTGGTTTAGAAATAACCTTGGATCTGTGGTATAACTCGATAGAGATTGGGTTAGTAATACCCTAGATCGAGATTGAGTGTATATATATGAGACCATATTTGTAAATTTTGTATACAAATGTTTTGTATTGTGTTGGTTTATCAGTTCAAGTGTTGAGAAGCATTGAACTGGCGATGTATACAATATTGTTTTGTAAAGAGGGTAAATGAAATAATTTTACCCAAATTATGTTTTTGGTATAGAAGAGAAATAATTTTATCAAATTACTGATATATTAATGTGTTTGATTGATTTGAATGTTATTCAATTTGGATTAAAATTTGAATTGAAAACTTAACCTCGTTAAGTGGAAATTAAAATAATCATGATATTGAAATTGAATTACATAGATTGGAATTAAAATTTGAATGGAATAATCAACCGTTTAAGGGAGTTAAAATAATTTTGAACTAAAGAATAATATCCGGTATAATTAAACTGGATTGAAACTACATATGAATTGAATTTTATGATTTAATCCTATATCTGATAATGAGTTGATGCTATCTGATTGATTCTGGAATTGGTGTAGTTATACCAGTTGATTAGTGAAATATTACTTAAGAATTTCATATATTTATTACTCATATGTGAATTGAGTTAAGTACAGGTGCCGAATGGCTAGGAAGATTGATATTGATTGAGTAAATCGAATATATATTAAGTAAGCATGCTCAATAGCGCTCGTAAGAGGTAAGCCTACGCGAAAATATAAAAATTTTGGGTTTTGATTTTTGTTTTCCGGCAGTGTGGGTCGATGTATATATTATTTGTTCCTGCAATATCGCAGATGTCACTCCGTATAGGAGAGACTCTACCGAATTTTTCCAGGAATTTAAAGTGTTAGAAAATTTTCGATGTTTTTGAAAATATTTATTTACTATAATGAATTGGTTTTCGATTTATAAAAAATTGAATTTGGAAATTAATGGGATTCGTAACATTTATCTTACCGTAGCAATTTCGGGGACGAAATTATTTTAACTGCGGAAGAATGTAACGACCCGTATTTTTTGCAGCCAAATATTTAATTAAATTTATTATTTTAAATATTATAATTAGAATATTAATCAATTTTAATATTTAATTCATTATTAAAATGAAGTTTGAACGTTATATATTTATATAATATAAACCGGGTTCGAAATGGTGCAGCAGTTCGTAATATGGAGTTGTGAACTTCAATTGAATATACAGGATCCGATATAAGTCGGATTTCTATGAAACAAGAAATGTTAGAATCTTGTTGATTATAAATTTCATATGGAAGAGAAAAGTCCAGATTTCGTGGTTCTGATTGTTAGTTAAGGCTAAATCAAATTCTGAAATAGTCGTTATGGAAATCGTTTATTAATTATAACGTTTATTTAATTTATACAAAGGTAATTTAGATATATATATATATATATATATATATATATATATATATATATTCGGGCATCGTTTTACTTGAATATATTAATATTGGGTTATAATTCCATTTTGGTTAAATTGGAAGTGATATATTATTTTATTTAGATATATTCGATAATGATAATTTATTATTTTTATTTAATTAATTTGTTTGGATTTAATTTATAATATTATATCGATGCTATATAAGCATTTAAAATATTTATTTTTCAAACAACCTCCGTTTTCGACGAAATGAATTTTATGGAATATGTATCGCTAATCATTGCTAGATTTCCGATTTGGAGCCTATCAGGGTTGTTTTATCGGTAAGCGATATTTAAAAGCGAACCGATAAATATATTAGAAATAAAAACTACGTATTTGTGCAAACAAAGCCTGTTTTTGACGAAAATCAATTTTATTGGGACCGTAGCATCAAGACGTAACAGTGTATTCATTTCCGTTGAGTTTAGAGATAGTGTGTGGCGGTGCGTATAAATAACGGTAATGTATTAACGGTAGGAATTTATTAACCATATACGAAACCAATAATAGGTATATATATTTTAACCTCCTAAGTAACTAAAAGATCAGCCTATACTGTACGCTATCATTTTTATTTTAATTTTAAATCTTGAGCCTATCCTATATTTCATTCTTTTACGTAAAGCTCCCCTCGACTAAAAACACTGCACCCATTTCTATCCTACCTTCTAACAGCTTCTTTCATTTCTTTACCTATACCTTCTTTTCTTTCATGTCAGTTGAACATAGAAGTGCATGCGGTAGCTACTAAAAATGTGCAGACCCAACAGATTGTACACGCATGGGCTAAGTTGGGTCGATAACACGATGTAAAGCATACATTCTTTTTTCTTTGCAAATGAAGTACATATCTACCCTATGCTATGAAATGTACACGCCCAGCCTGTGAAGTGAAAACACAATGAAGCCGCCCCACTACTTTCTCTGTAAAACCTAACATGTTTCTACATAAAACTGTATTGCCTCAACATTTAACTAGTAAATGCCACTGGCCGATTTTCACCTTTTAACGTACAGCCTACAGTAAAACGTGCTGACCACGTTAGAGAAAAATTCAGTTTGCACATGCTACTCAGCTTTCCATTTACCCTGTACCTAAAGCGTGTCTGCCAAACAAAAGGCATGGCCACCAAACTTTCCATCCTCTATATATATACATCGTTCTTCGTTCTTTTCCTAGCAACTGTAGTATGTCTCCACTGCAAGTAAACAAAACCTGAAAGTCCTCCTTCACCGTATATATATTAAAAGTAGAAAAAAGTTTTCCATCGTCATGAAACCGAATCTTCCATGTGAGATTTTTAGTGGGACTCTACGAGGAGGTGGCAATCTGACCTGGGGAAAGGTGCATGGCTACTGGTCTGAAGTGGCATGTCGGAACTTGTTAGGGGTAGCAGGAAGTCACGCAAGGGGTGTGAAGTGGATGAACAGTGGTGTGATTGCACTTTGATCAGTAGCAGGAGGAATGGAAACGGAAAAAGGTGGAAATGTGAGCACGGGTGAGTAAAGCAGTGTGGTGGAAGGAAGGAAAGCTACGGTTTCCTTTTGTACACACGAAGAGAATGGGAAACCAATGCTACATGCAGAGGAATAAGGAACATGAAGAAATGGAGAAGGAATCACGGTGGGGGATCATGTAAGTCACGGATGAGAGGAAGTGAACCTGTAGCGGAAGCAAGAAGATACTCGGAAGGAGAAGCATGTCGGTTTGGGCCTTCGAAATTTAATTGGGCTTTGGGTCTAAGGAAAAAGAAAGAAAAAAATATAAACAAAACAATAAAGAAGCGGGTACAAGGCAGCGTTGCAGGGGAAGAATAAAATGGGACAACATGTATTTGTTTGCAACGAGGGCCAACAAGTGATTGTTCCTATATAGCGTGCCTCATAGTACATAGAGTATGTCTAACCTAAGTTAAACATTCATATTTGGGGTTAGTATTCAAGTTAACAATATATGCATATTAAGTTGTTAAATGTTAACCCATAAAAAGGGTAAGAAATCCATGTCGTTTTAACTAAGTCGTTAGAGGCATGTCGCGAGGGAGAAAATTCACCCATATCGCACCAGGTCGCTCACAATCATACCGCACTCATCCATGTCGTGCCCTACTAATTTGAGTCATTTACGACATGGCATCGTGACATGCTATAAGCCCAAGGCGCTAAGGAGCATAAAGTCGTACGACATGGGTCATGCCGCTTGTAACGACCCGAGAAAACTCGACGCTCGAACTTTCGACAATAACACATAAACCCGTGTCACTTGCCAAAAATCCAAGTATCGAAAATCCAGATTGTCAATAGAAAGAAGTTAGAGGGTGAGAAATAGAAAGAAAGAAATGTTAAAATAGAAGAAAGAAGAAGAACACATCAGAATCTCACAGCGGAACGAATAAAATATAATATCAAATACTTTTATACAAAGGAATTGTATATACATACCAATCATCAGAGTACAACATACATCAGAGACAGCGGAAAATAACTTTATATAACTAGCGGTGAAGCCGCCTGCTTCTAGCTCCTGAAACACCAAGCGAAACCTAACCTGGAACATACTCGGTCTGACCCGAGCACATTTGATTTAAACAAAATACACCGGGTCAGTCTGGAATACTATCAGTGATAAATTCACAGCACAAACATCTGTTTAACTTTGGAAAATCCTTTATGAAATCAAAGGATAATAGTAAGACCAGTCCACACATAAACATGGACGGTTTTTACCTTACTATAACCCAAAACGATTTTTGAAATCATTACTTCTCTGATATTATAATAATGTCTAATCACAAGTAAATAACAATCTAGAGGAACGCTTGCATCTCACGCTCCCCATATATAGTATACAAACCAAAACCGCAGCCGCTTATTGGAGATTGGATTCCAACTTGGCAAGGTATGGGACCACCTTCCGCACGTGTATCTCTAGAGGCGAATACACTGGATTCAACAAGACCGTCTTGCAACCCGGCCCTCACATGACCGACCACTCATTTCGCTTGAGTGTATCGAATGTATATCACCAACGGTTGGGATCAGCAAACGTCTGCCCGAAAAGGGACAACATCGAAACATAGATTAAGAAGCAATTGGAATTTCTCTAGATAGGTGATCATACACCCTAATGGGAGCGACCCACATAGCCATGCTGCCTGCCCGATTTTTGTCATTTCCCGGTTGATGAGGCTTGAGGCTAGAATTCATTTCTTCATACATCTGACCATCATTCACTTTGAATGCCACATCGTCAGATCCTCTGGACATCACTAATTGACATCCACAAAAATATTCTGGTCGTTAAGCTAGAGAGGTGCCCCTCTCCGCCACTAACAGAGATACGTTTGTAAAAATCAACGTACGTGACCCCTTTGGAAATACTCTGTCAGACACTCATCCATACAAGTCATCCAGGAACAGGATGAACCGAAGGCACCCTCCTACTGCATCCAATATAGGAATCACCCCATGGATCAGTAGCGAGAAGTCCTTGCAATCCGTAGATTCAACCACGACAGAATCACAAATCGAATAACCCTGGTTGCAAGCCAGAGAAATTCAACCAGTAGTCCTTCCGCTTATGAAGACCCATGGTCTTCGCTTGCTCCGTCTTCAATTGACGTCTTCACGTATTTGCTGGACGGAATGGGTTTCGAATATGAATTCGATCCCGGTCTTTCCGTACCAACAATCGTATTTGGTCAGGTTTGATAGTCGGTGTTTTAACTATCAAATAACAAAGGTGTGAATACAATGAATTTGTTGATTCTGCACTAGACACAACTCGACCTCTTTAAAATATATTTAACCAAATCTTTTTTTGACTAACCCTGACTGATTTACTTTGATTGATTAACTCTAACTTGACTAACTCGACTTATTTAACTCAACAGGACTAACTTGATTTGATTACTCTTATCGATTAACTAATACTCGACTTAACTCCATTCGCTCGACTCTAGATCGCAGCGATCACAATGGTTACGCCTGATTCCCTCAGGAAACATCCGACCGCCGTAGGCTATCTACAGCCCTGCGAATTACGCTAGCAGTCGTACGAAATGGAAAATCTTCCTGACTAACTATGGTTTGACTAACTCTAACTAAAATATGATATTTGATCAATTCTAATTGAATAAACAAACATTCGATATAATTTGAAAACAATATTCTGATTCCTTTTGAAACTAATATTGCAATATTATTTATTTATATTCATATTCCCAAAATCTCGCATTCATTTTAATACTTCACTTATGGGACATCACACCGATCACACCACTTCTCACTCGTTTCAAACTAATACCATTCCTCGACAATAACAAAGACGTTCAAGTTGGGGTATTCTGTTTACCTCTCAGGCCTTGATCGACAACGTCCTTATCTCAGAATAATATCAGTTCGTCACTTAAACCTCGATATTCAAATCTCGTTTATCGCTTTGATTTCAAATCTAGTTTTATAAAACATTTCCTATTTGAAATCCTTGTTTGAGAAATCTTTTGCTTAATTCCTTTAATTAAGTATACTTTCAATAAACGACCCTTTTTGAACTTGAAACATTACTTCACCTATATGTTTGGGTTTTAAATGGAAAACCCACGCCCAATAATCGATTTCCATTTACAAGTCTCGTTTTGAAAACTTGGAACATACATTCCTTTATAAAACTCTTATCTTTCCTTCGACCAAACCTATTGTCATCAAATCACCTTTACTTTAAAGTCCAATTACCAATCATCACTTTAATTACTAACAACTAAATAATAATAATCAACTTTATTATTAACTATGTTAAGATGGTTAACTTGTTTATTAACTAACAATGGTATAATTATCATTTGGAAAAGCTTAACAAGTAAAAATCCTTTATTTACACTAAACAATTCAATAATTTCCATAACTTATAGTTAACCGAGGATTAACTAATAGTTTACCTTATTCGGAATATTTACATCGAATTTATCTCATTCGCCAATTTTACTCAAAAGCGGTTGGTTTTTGCCAACCGTTCATGTCAGTTTACTACCAACTAATTTTCATCATCATTTTCCCCTTTTTAAATTAATTAAATAAGTTAATTAATTTAAAACACTATTTTATTATTTAAAAAAAACAATTATTTCATTTCTCCACCCCGTAGGTAAAATCCTTGGGTTTTTCTCTGCTTTTACAACTGGTAAAATCCATTTAAATAATCCCTTTAAACTCGATTAAAAAATATATATATATAAATTTCCATTTAAATTTCTTATATAAATTAATTTAAACCTTATTCCAGTTATAAAATCATTTATAACTTTAAAACCAGCGTCGATTTACCGAACGGTAGAACGACGTTAAAAACAACACATTTTAGGCATTTCACCGCCAATTACTAAATCAACACTGTCGGTTGATTTTTAAACACAACACGGGTGAATATTTTTTCAACCGTCGCGCTCAAACAGGTTTTCAACCGTTTGTGGTTCAATCAGTTCAATTATCAACAATATAAACAAACAAGCAACACATATGATGTTTGAGGAATCCGGTCGGATCCCTCCAACCTGTCCTTCCCTGCATCACAACTCGTTATACATTTCATAACAATATACGAAATAAATTTCATATGATCGATTAAATCTAAATAACGGCAACCAATCAACGATAATCAGCCAATAGCAACCAATAGGAACCAATTTATATTTTTAAAGGTAAATTAGATTTTAATATGAATTTAGCACATCACAGAATTCTAGAAGGTGTGAGAATTAACTCAACAGATTTATTTCGATGATCTGCGTGTCAGTTTATATAATTTCAAACATACGTTCGAAATTCCATAAAACCCCAATTGCCTCCAATTCTCTCTGAATCAGCTCGACTGCGTCATATTTTTTTTTGCCGCAATTCTGATAACGTATGAGAAACATATCGCTATTAAAAAGTTCAACTTGAATTTAAATCAATAATTAGCTAAAGTTATGTGTATAAGTTATATTACCTTAATTCTAATTAGTGCATAATAACCTAATCATCACCAGGCGTTCTCTCCCTCGGTTGTATACTGAAACCCGTCATTCCACTCTTTACCAAAACATGATACTGCCATTACAAGTATATTCATTAATTTATTTAACTAAACATATGTATAATTATTAAATAAAATCTTAATTATCGGTCATTAGCTCAACTAAATCCCGTATTGGCCCCCATAATCCTTCTACCTGGTCACATAACTCTTGAATGCGAACCCTCCATTGACCTGATCCCGCACCACTGTAATGCCATCTCCTTCTTCCAGTACACACCGGCCTCGAACTACCAGCAAACCTCGACACTCCCCTAAACGATCAAAGAACCCAAACCACATTTATTCCCATATACCGCTCTCCAAGTCTTTGTGTGAAATGCAGACCGAACCCATCCACTTTCAATGCATGCCACACTCAGCCCTTCATTTCCTTTCCCATGCAAATCTTCAACTTTCATACCTGATGGCCATTTCAACGTAGCTCAGCCCGTTCTTCACTGAGTTCTCCGCCCTGACCTCGACCGGAACCCATCGGAACCTCCTCCGACATCGCCATCCACTCCAGATCGAAACAAACTACCCTTGTGCCAACATCCCTCCGTCACCACGTTCCACGAATTGAAACCCGAACTCCACTTCGTCAGAGAACCCGTCCTCATGCGAGAATGGCAGACTTGAAATGGCATGATCCTATTTTGAGTTTCAATTTGTTTATATTTTGAGAAGTCTCCTGGGTGCTTTATATAAGATAGTGTGGGCACCGTTCTCCCTTATTATATTTTATTATTTAGTTTTAATAGACGAGGAAGCAACCATCAGTTTTCAAATGACGGAAAAAGGGAGTGAAATATCAGCAGAGGAGAAAGAATGGCCTTTAAAGAATGGGAAGAAACAAAGGTATTAGCATAATATATAGGTGGAGAACCCGTGGCATGCAAGTAAAATAAAATACGGAATTGTCAGAAATATTTTCTACCTTGTTTCAGAATGCATGTGCTTCCTGAGAAGGATTACCTTCGCACATGATATTTTGAGAAAGAAATAAAAAAAAACATGCGTAACAATGTACGATTTAGCCATTTTATATCTTTTTCTTCCCTCTACCAACTAGGAAGGTTCCTTTCGTCTACAGTATCGTTGTTCAAAGGACCGACAACGATTATTTTCTTCAACAGCCGGACACTCTACAGTTTGAAATGAGGCGTTGAAAGTGATATGTTACTGTTGTTTGCATGTGCTTAGCTATAAATAGAGACTTGCCAAGATTTGCAGATATTTGAAGAACAATGGCAAGATTCTGAAATTATGTACATAAAACAGCTTTGTAGAGATAAAACAACATGTGCTGCGATGTCATAGCGAGATTTTGCAGCAAGAGTATGCTCAGGAAACGATATTATGTGTTAGAATATATATTTTTCTAAATATGTAGCCACCCTAAACTTTGACTTAGGACCCCCGAGACGTGCGTAGATCAACTGATATCAGTAGATCCATGTGTAGCTGAACATTTGAAATGAGATAACACCTTGCTTTTGCGAGCGATAGATTTGATTTTCATGACAGTATAAATCAATGTCCTGTTTCTTAGTTAAAATAATATATAAATTTAAGGATTTCATGCGATACAGATCTGTACAGTATCAAATTCCTGGAACACGATCATACCGAGATTTTGATATGAATCGTGCTGAAATTACGTACAAGGATTGACCGAGATTTGTTGCTGCTGGATTTTTGGATGGACAACTCAGTGAGGATTTGCAAATATATTGCAAAGATCAAGGAGATGCAGTAATAATGTGTGCGGATTTTTCTTATTTGAAAGCGACTTATTAAAAAAATATTTCATAGTTCCAGACACCAATCAAAATCACCGTGACCGACGTTTCTACGTTTAACTGTTGTTTTAAACACACGCGATCAAATTTCATGATTTAATTCGAGTATATGAGCAAAAGATAAATTTAAAATCGACGATTTAAATTGATCGTAATTAAATAATTATCATGCAATTGATATTGATAAAATATTTAAAATTATCGAATTCAAGCTAATTAAATTCCAAACCAATTTTTGAACCATAATTAAATACTAAATAAAACGGTTAAAAAAAAATCTGGGCCATTACATTCCTTTCCCCTTAAAAGAATTTCGTCCCGGAAATTGTTAAGGTAAAAAGAACGTTACAACCCATTATCTTTATAAAAATAATAAATTTAAAATTCGATTTTATTTTCAAAACTAATCTAATTGGTCGTTAAACCAAATTAATTCAAATAAAAGAATTTCCCAAAAATCTTCAAAAAATTTCTAATACTCTAAATTTTGGAAAAATTTAGGCAGAGTCTCCCCTGTACGGAGGACATCGCAGGTTCAAGGAATAAATATACATCGACTCTCATGGTCGGAAAAATTCAAAAACCAAACCCAAAATCCAAACAAAACCCAAAATTTCATATTTTCGTACGCGTACCTTTTTGCAAGCGTTATTATGCGATAGGCGAATATTATACACGAGCTTGCTTAGTTATACTGCAGCTCTATACTAAAACTGGATTCGTTTTACTCCAGAATTTTCTCTTGGATGGATTTTAAAGCTGAATAATCACTTTTGCACCTGTTCTCAACTCAAATGAACTCATTAGTCATCGAACAAATGTTAATCATGTTCAAAACATCCATATCAGCCAATTCTACACACTTTTCAATCCATACGAGGTTATAATAATTTATAATCACTTCATTTATTCATTCAGATTTGTTAAATTTGGATTGATTATCCAACTTATTTCATTTTGGTTTTCAACCAAGTCGATTCATGTTCAGGTTCATATTCAAGCAACCAACAATGCAATCTAAACATATCATACAAATCAACAGTAAGAAACCCAATGAATTTGCCCATATTATAATAATCATTACTTTTATTATATTATAAAATAAATTGGGCAAAAATAATTTCAAAAATAATTTCATATCAAATTACAAATACGAGCTCTCATATATACACTCAAACTCAATCTAGGGTGTTACTAACCCCATCTCTATTGAGTCACGCCACAGAGCCAAGGTTATCACTAAACCAATAGCTCTGATACCAACTGTAACGACCCGGGAAAACTCGACGCTCGAACTTTCGACAATAACACATAAACCCATGTCACTTGCCAAAAATCCAAGTATCGAAAACCCAGATTGTCAATAGAAAGAAGTTAGAGGGTGAGAAATAGAAAGAAAGAAATGTTAAAATAGAAGAAAGAAGAAGAGCACATCATAATCTCACAACGGAACGAATAAAATATAATATCAAATACCTTTATACAAAGGAATTGTATATACATACCAATCATCAGAGTACAACATACATCAGAGACAGCGGAAAATAACTTTATATTACTAGCGGTGAAGCCGCCTGCTTCTAGCTCCTGAAACTCCAAGCGAAACCTAACCTGGAACATACTCGGTCTGACCCGAGCACATTTGATTTAAACAAAATACACCGGGTCAGTCTGGAATACTATCAGTGATAAATTCACAGCACAAACATCTGTTTAACTTTGGAAAATCCTTTATGAAATCAAAGGATAATAGTAAGACCAGTCCACACATAAACACAGACGGTTTTTACCTTACTATAACCCAAAACGATTTTTGAAATCATTACTTCTCTGATATTATAATAATGTCTAATCACAAGTAAATAACAATCTAGAGGAACGCTTGCATCTCAAGCTCCCCATATATAGTATACAAACCAAAACCGCAGGCGCTTATTGGAGATTGGATTCCAACTTGGCAAGGTATGGGACCACCTTCCGCACGTGTATCTCTAGAGGCGAATACACTGGATTCAACAAGAACGTCTTGCAACCCGGCCCTCACATGACCGACCACTCATTTCGCTTGAGTGTATCGAATGTATATCACCGACGGTTGGGATTAGCAACCGTCTGCCCGAAAAGGGACAGCATCGAAACATAGATTAAGAAGCAATTGGAATTTCTCTAGATAGGTGATCATACACCCTAATGGGAGCGACCCACATAGCCATGCTGCCTGCCCGATTTTTGTCATTTCCCGGTTGATGAGGCTTGAGGCTAGAATTCTTTTCTTCATACATCTGACCATCATTCACTTTGAATGCCACATCGTCAGATCCTCTGGACATCACTAATTGACATCCACAAAAATATTCTGGTCGTTAAGCTAGAGAGGAGCCCCTCTCCGCCACTAACAGAGATACGTTTTTAAAAATCAACGTACGTGACCCCTTTGGAAATACTCTGTCAGACACTCGTCCATACAAGTCATCCAGGAACAGGATGAACCGAAGGCACCCTCCTACTGCATCCAATATAGGAATCACCCCATGGATCAGTAGCGAGAAGTCCTTGCAATCCGTAGATTCAACCACGGCAGAATCACAAATCGAATAACCCTGGTTGCAAGCCAAAGAAATTCAACCAGTAGTCCTTTCGCTTATGAAGATCCACGGTCTTCACTTACTCCGTCTTCAATTGACGTCTTCACGTATTTGCTGGACGGAATTGTTTTCGAATATGAATTCGATCTCGGTCTTTCCGTACCAACAATCGTATTTGGTCAGGTTTGATAGACGGTGTTTTAACTATCAAATAACAAAGGTGTGAATACAATGAATTTGCTGATTCTGCACTAGACACAACTCGACCTCTTTAAAATATATTTAACCAAATCTTTTTTTGACTAACCCTGACTGATTTACTTTGATTGATTAACTCTAACTTGACTAACTCGACTTATTTAACTCAACAGGACTAACTTGATTTGATTACTCTTATCGATTAACTAATACTCGACTTAACTCCATTCGCTCGACTCTAGATCGCAGTGATCACAATGGTTACGCCTGATTCCCTCAGGAAACATCCGACCGCCGTAGGCTATCTGCAGCCCTGCGAATTACGCTAGCAGTCGTACGAAATGGAAAATCTTCCTGACTAACTATGGTTTGACTAACTCTAACTAAAATATGATATTTGATCAATTCTAATTGAATAAACAAAAATTCGATATAATTTGAAAACAATATTCTGATTCCTTTTGAAACTAATATTGCAATATTATTTATTTATATTCATATCCCCAAAATCTCGCATTCATTTTAATACTTCACTTATGGGACATCACACCGATCACACCACTTCTCACTCGTTTCAAACTAATACCATTCCTCGACAATAACAAAGACGTTCAAGTTGGGGTATTCTGTTTACCTCTCAGGCCTTGATCGACAACGTCCTTATCTCAGAATAATATCAGTTCGTCACTTAACCCTCGATATTCAAATCTCGTTTATCGCTTTGATTTCAAATCTAGTTTTATAAAACATTTCCTATTTGAAATCCTTGTTTGAGAAATCTTTTGCTTAATTCCTTTAATTAAGTATACTTTCAATAAATGACCCTTTTTGAACTTGAAACATTACTTCACCTATATGTTTGGGTTTTAAATGGAAAACCCACGCCCAATAATCGATTTCCATTTACAAGTCTCGTTTTGAAAACTTGGAACATACATTCCTTTATAAAACTCTTATCTTTCCTTCGACCAAACCTATTGTCATCAAATCATCTTTACTTTAAAGTCCAATTACCAATCATCACTTTAATTACTAACAACTAAATAATAATAATCAACTTTATTATTAACTATGTTAAGATGGTTAACTTGTTTATTAACTAACAATGGTATAATTATCATTTGGAAAAGCTTAACAAGTAAAAATCCTTTATTTACACTAAACAATTCAATAATTTCCATAACTTATAGTTAACCGAGGATTAACTAATAGTTTACCTTATTCGGGATATTTACATCGAATTTATCTCATTCGCCAATTTTACTCAAAAGCGGTTGGTTTTTGCCAACCGTTCATGTCAGTTTACTACCAACTAATTTTCATCGTCATTTTCCCCTTTTTAAATTAATTAAATAACTTAATTAATTTAAAACACTATTTTATTATTTAAAAAAAACAATTATTTCATTTCTCCACCCCGTAGGTAAAATCCTTCGGTTTTTCTCTGCTTTTACAACTGGTAAAATCCATTTAAATAATCCCTTTAAACTCGATTAAAATATATATATATAAATTTCCATTTAAATTTCTTATATAAATTAATTTAAACCTTATTCCAGTTATAAAATCATTTATAACTTTAAAACCAGCGTCGATTTACCGAACGGTAGAACGACGTTAAAAACAACACATTTTAGGCCATTCATCGCCAATTATCAACACTGTCGGTTGATTTTTAAACACAACACGGGTGAATATTTATTCAACCATCGCGCTCAAACAGGTTTTCAACCGTATGTGGTTCAATCAGTTCAATTATCAACAATATAAACAAACAAGCAACACATATGATGTTTGAGGAATCCGGTCGGATCCCTCCAACCTGTCCTTCCCTGCATCACAACTCGTTATACATTTCATAACAATATATGAAATAAATTTCATATGATCGATTAAATCTAAATAATGGCAACCAATCAACGATAATCAGCCAATAGCAACCAATAGGAACCAATTTATATTTTTAAAGGTAAATTAGATTTTAATATGAATTTAGCACATCACAGAATTCCAGAAGGTGTGAGAATTAACTCACCAGATTTACTTCGATGATCTGCGTGTCAGTTTATATAATTTCAAACATACGTTCGAAATTCCATAAAACCCCAATTGCCTCCAATTCTCTCTGAATCAGCTCGACTGCGTCATATATTTTTTTGCCGCAATTCTGATAACGTATGAGAAACATATCGCTATTAAAAAGTTTAACTTGAATTTAAATCAATAATTAGCTAAAGTTATATGTATAAGTTATATTACCTTAATTCTAATTAGTGCATAATAACCTAATCATCACCAGGCGTTCTCTCCCTCGGTTGTATACTGAAACCCGTCATTCCACTCTTTACCAAAACATGATACTCCCATTACAAGTATATTCATTAATTTATTTAACTAAACATATGTATAATTATTAAATAAACACTTAATTATCGGTCATTAGCTCAACTAAATCCCGTATTGGCCCCCATAATCCTTCTACCTGGTCACATAACTCTTGAATGCGAACCCTCCATTGACCTGATCCCGCACCACTGTAATGCCATCTCCTTCTTCCAGTACACACCGGCCTCGAACTACCAGCAAACCTCGATACTCCCCTAAACGATCAAAGAACACAAACCACCTTTATTCCCATATACCGCTCTCCAAGTCTTTGTGTGAAATGCAGACCGAACCCATCCACTTTCAATGCATGCCACGCTCAGCCCTTCATTTCCTTTCCCATGCAAATCCTCAACTTTCAAACCCGATGGCCATTTCAACGTAGCTCAGCCCGTTCTTCACTGAGTGCTCCGCCCTGACCTCGACCGGAACCCATCGGAACCTCCTCCGGCATCGCCATCCACTCCAGATCGAAACAAACTACCCCTTGTGCCAACAACCCTCCGTCACCACGTTCCACGAATTGAAACCCGAACTCCACTTCGTCAGAGAACCCGTCCTCATGCGAGAATGGCAGACTTGAAATGGCATGATCCTATTTTGAGTTTCAATTTGTTTATATTTTGAGAAGTCTCCTGGGTGCTTTATATAAGACAGTGTGGGCACCGTTCTCCCTTATTATATTTTATTATTTAGTTTTAATAGACGAGGAAGCAACCATCAGTTTTCAAATGACGGAAAAAGGGAGTGAAATATCAGCAGAGGAGAAAGAATGGCCTTTAAAGAATGGGAAGAAACAAAGGTATTAGCGTAATATATAGGTGGAGAACCCGTGGCATGCAAGTAAAATAAAATACGGAATTGTCAGAGATATTTTCTACCTTGTTTCAGAATGCATGTGCTTCCTGAGAAGGATTACCTGCGCACATGATATTTTGAGAAAGAAATTAAAAAAGAACATGCGTAACAATGTACGATTTAGCCATTTTATATCTTTTTCTTCCCTCTACCAACTAGGAAGGTTCCTTTCGTTTACAGTATCGTTGTTCAAAGGACCGACAACGATTATTTTCTTCAACAGCCGGACACTCTACAGTTTGAAATGAGGCGTTGAAAGTGATATGTTACTGTTGTTTGCATGTGCTTAGCTATGAATAGAGACTTGCCAAGATTTGCAGATATTTGAAGAACAATGGCAAGATTCTAAAAATATGTACATAAAACAGCTTTGTAGAAATAAAACAGCATGTGCTGCGATGTCATAACGAGATTTTGTAGCAAGAGTATGCTCAGGAAACGATATAATGCGTACGAATATATATATTTTTCTAAATATGTAGCCACCCTAAACTTTTACTTAGGACCCGCGAGACGTGCGTAGATCAACTGATATCAGTAGATCCATGTGTAGCTGAACATTTGAAATGAGATAACACCTTGCTTTTGCGAGCGATAGATTTGATTTTCATAACAGTATAAATCAATGTCCTGTTTCTTAGTTAAAATAATATATAAATTTAAGGATTTCATGTGATACAGATCTGTACAGTATCAAATTCCTGGAACACGATCATACCGAGATTTTGATATGAATCGTGCTGAAATTACGTACAAGGATTAACCGAGATTTGTTGCTGCTGGATTTTTGGATGGACAACTCAGTGAGGATTTGCAAATATATTGCAAAGATCAAGGAGATGCAGTAATAATGTGTGCGGATTTTTCTTATTTGAAAGCGACTTATTAAAAAAAATATTTCATAGTTCCAGACACCAATCAAAATCACCGTGACCGACGTTTCTACGTTTAACTGTTGTTTTAAACAAATGTGATCAAATTTCATGATTTAATTCGAGTATATGAGCAAAAGATAAATTTAAAATCGACGATTTAAATTGATCGTAATTAAATAATTATCATGCAATTTATATTGATAAAATATTTAAAATTATCGAATTCAAGCTAATTAAATTCCAAACCAATTTTTGAACCATAATTAAATACTAAATAAAACGGTTAAAAAAAAATCTGGGCCATTACATTCCTTTCCCCTTAAAAGAATTTCGTCCCCAAAATTGTTAAGGTAAAAAGAACGTTACAACCCATTATCTTTATAAAAATAATAAACTTAAAATTCGATTTTATTTTCAAAACTAATCTAATTGGTCGTTAAACCAAATTAATTCAAATAAAAGAATTTCCCAAAAATCTTCAAAAATTTTCTAATACTCTAAATTTTGGAAAAATTTAGGCAGAATCTCCCCTGTACGGAGGACATCGCAGGTTCAAGGAATAAATATACATCGACTCTCATGGTCGGAAAAATTCAAAAACCAAACCCAAAATCCAAACAAAACCCAAAATTTCATATTTTCGTACGCGTACCTTTTTGCGAGCGTTATTATGCGATAAGCGAATATTATACACGAGCTTGCTTAGTTATACTGCAGCTCTATACTAAAACTGGATTCGTTTTACTCCAGAATTTTCTCTTGGATGGATTTTAAAGCTGAATAATCACTTTTGCACCTGTTCTCAACTCAAATGAACTCATTAGTCATCGAACAAATGTTAATCATGTTCAAAACATCCATATCAACCAATTCTACACACTGTTCAATCCATACAAGGTTATAATAATTTATAATCACTTCATTTATTCATTCAGATTTGTTAAATTTGGATTGATTATCCAACTTATTTCATTTTGGTTTTCAACCAAGTCGATTCATGTTCAGGTTCATATTCAAGCAACCAACAATGCAATCTAAACATATCATACAAATCAACATTAAGAAACCCAATGAATTTGCCCATATTATAATAATCATTACTTTTATTATATTATAAAATAAATTGGGCAAAAATAATTTCAAAAATAATTTCATATCAAATTACAAATATGCGCTCTCATATATACACTCAAACTCAATCTAGGGTGTTACTAACCCCATCTCTATTGAGTCACGCCACAGAGCCAAGGTTATCACTAAACCAATAGCTCTGATACCAACTGTAACGACCCGGGAAAACTCGACGCTCGAACTTTCGACAATAACACATAAACCCGTGTCACTTGCCAAAAATCCAAGTATCGAAAACCCAGATTGTCAATAGAAAGAAGTTAGAGGGTGAGAAATAGAAAGAAAGAAATGTTAAAATAGAAGAAAGAAGAAGAACACATCAGAATCTCACAGCGGAACGAATAAAATATAATATCAAATACCATTATACAAAGGAATTGTATATACATACCAATCATCAGAGTACAACATACATCAGAGAAAGCGGAAAATAACTTTATATAACTAGCGGTGAAGCCGCCTGCTTCTAGCTCCTGAAACTCCAAGCGAAACCTAACCTGGAACATACTCGGTCTGACCCGAGCACATTTGATTTAAACAAAATACACCGGGTCAGTCTGGAATACTATCAGTGATAAATTCACAGCACAAACATCTGTTTAACTTTGGAAAATCCTTTATGAAATCAAAGGATAATAGTAAGACCAGTCCACACATAAACACGGATGATTTTTACCTTACTATAACCCAAAACGATTTTTGAAATCATTACTTCTCTGATATTATAATAATGTCTAATCACAAGTAAATAACAATCTAGAGGAACGCTTGCATCTCACGCTCCCCATATATAGTATACAAACCAAAACCCCAGGCGCTTATTGGAGATTGGATTCCAACTTGGCAAGGTATGGGACCACCTTCCGCACGTGTATCTCTAGAGACGAATACACTGGATTCAACAAGAACGTCTTGCAACCCGGCCCTCACATGACCGACCACTCATTTCGCTTGAGTGTATCAAATGTATATCACCGACGGTTGGGATCAGCAACCGTCTGCCCGAAAAGGGACAGCATCGAAACATAGATTAAGAAGCAATTGGAATTTCTCTAGATAGGTGATCATACACCCTAATGGGAGAGAACCACATAGCCATGCTGCCTGCCCGATTTTTGTCATTTCCTTGTTGATGAGGCTTGAGGCTAGAATTCATTTCTTCATACATCTGACCATCATTCACTTTGAATGCCACATCGTCAGATCCTCTGGACATCACTAATTGACATCCACAAAAATATTCTGGTCGTTAAGCTAGAGAGGTGCCCCTCTCCGCCACTAACAGAGATACGTTTGTAAAAATCAACGTACGTGACCCCTTTGGAAATACTCTGTCAGACACTCGTCCATACAAGTCATCCAGGAATAGGATGAACCGAAGGCACCCTCCTACTGCATCCAATATAGGAATCACCCCATGGATCAGTAGCGAGAATTCCTTGCAATCCGTAGATTCAACCACGACAGAATCAAAAATCGAATAAACCTGGTTGCAAGCCAGAGAAATTCAACCAGTAGTCCTTCCGCTTATGAAGATCCACGGTCTTCACTTGCTCCGTCTTCAATTGACGTCTTCACGTATTTGCTGGACGGAATGGTTTTCGAATATGAATTCGATCCCGGTCTTTCCGTACCAACAATCGTATTTGGTCAGGTTTGATAGACGGTGTTTTAACTATCAAATAACAAAGGTGTGAATACAATGAATTTGCTGATTCTGCACTAGACACAACTCGACCTCTTTAAAATATATTTAACCAAATCTTTTTTTGACTAACCCTGACTGATTTACTTTGATTGATTAACTCTAACTTGACTAACTCGACTTATTTAACTCAACAGGACTAACTTGATTTGATTACTCTTATCGATTAACTAATACTCGACTTAACTCCATTCGCTCGACTCTAGATCACAGCGATCACAATGGTTACGCCTGATTCCCTCAGGAAACATCCGACCGCCGTAGGCTATCTGGAGCCCTGCGAATTACGCTAGCTGTCGTACGAAATGGAAAATCTTCCTGACTAACTATGGTTTGACTAACTCTAACTAAAATATGATATTTGATCAATTCTAATTGAATAAACAAATATTCGATATAATTTGAAAACAATATTCTGATTCCTTTTGAAACTAATATTGCAATATTATTTATTTATATTCATATTCCCAAAATCTCGCATTCATTTTAATACTTCACTTATGGGACATCACACCGATCACACCACTTCTCACTCATTTCAAACTAATACCATTCCTCGACAATAACAAAGACGTTCAAGTTGGGGTATTCTGTTTACCTCTCAGGCCTTGATCGACAACGTCCTTATCTCAGAATAATATCAGTTCGTCACTTAACCCTCGATATTCAAATCTCGTTTATCGCTTTGATTTCAAATCTAGTTTTATAAAACATTTCCTATTTGAAATCCTTGTTTGAGAAATCTTTTGCTTAATTCCTTTAATTAAGTATACTTTCAATAAACGACCCTTTTTGAACTTGAAACATTACTTCACCTATATGTTTGGGTTTTAAATGGAAAACCCACGCCCAATAATCGATTTCCATTTACAAGTCTCGTTTTGAAAACTTGGAACATACATTCCTTTATAAAACTCTTATCTTTCCTTCGACCAAACCTATTGTCATCAAATCACCTTTACTTTAAAGTCCAATTACCAATCATCACTTTAATTACTAACAACTAAATAATAATAATCAACTTTATTATTAACTATGTTAAGATGGTTAACTTGTTTATTAACTAACAATGGTATAATTATCATTTGGAAAAGCTTAGCAAGTAAAAATCCTTTATTTACACTAAACAATTCAATAATTTCCATAACTTATAGTTAACCGAGGATTAACTAATAGTTTACCTTATTCGGGATATTTACATCGAATTTATCTCATTCGCCAATTTTACTCAAAAGAGGTTGGTTTTTGCCAACCGTTCATGTCAGTTTACTACCAACTAATTTTCATCGTCATTTTCCCCTTTTTAAATTAATTAAATAACTTAATTAATTTAAAACACTATTTTATTATTAAAAAAAAACAATTATTTCATTTCTCCACCCCGTAGGTAAAATCCTTGGGTTTTTCTCTGCTTTTACAACTGGCAAAATCCATTTAAATAATCCCTTTAAACTCGATTAAAATATATATTTATAAATTTCCATTTAAATTTCTTATATAAATTAATTTAAACCTTATTCCAGTTATAAAATCATTTATAACTTTAAAACCAGCGTCGATTTACCGAACGGTAGAACGACGTTAAAAACAACACATTTTAGGCCATTCGCCGCCAATTACTAAATCAACACTGTCGATTGATTTTTAAACACAACACGGGTGAATATTTATTCAACCGTCGCGCTCAAACAGGTTTTCAACCGTTTGTGGTTCAATCAGTTCAATTATCAACAATATAAACAAACAAGCAACACATATGATGTTTGAGGAATCCGGTCGGATCCCTCCAACCTGTCCTTCCCTGCATCACAACTCGTTATACATTTCATAACAATATATGAAATAAATTTCATATGTTCGATTAAATCTAAATAATGGCAACCAATCAACGATAATCAGGCAATAGCAACCAATAGGAACCAATTTATATTTTTAAAGGTAAATTAGATTTTAATATGAATTTAGCACATCACAGAATTCCAGAAGGTGTGAGAATTAACTCACCAGATTTATTTCGATGATCAGCGTGTCAGTTTATATAATTTCAAACATACGTTCGAAATTCCATAAAACCCCAATTGCCTCCAATTCTCTCTGAATCAGCTCGACTGCTTCATATATTTTTTTGCTGCAATTCTGATAACGTATGAGAAACATATCGCTATTAAAAAGTTTAACTTGAATTTAAATCAATAATTAGCTAAAGTTATATGTATAAGTTATATTACCTTAATTCTAATTAGTGCATAATAACCTAATCATCACCAGGCGTTCTCTCCCTCGGTTGTATACTGAAACCCATCATTCCACTCTTTACCAAAACATGATACTGCCATTACAAGTATATTCATTAATTTATTTAACTAAACATATGTATAATTATTAAATAAAAACTTAATTACCGGTCATTAGCTCAACTAAATCCCGTATTGGCCCCCATAATCCTTCTACCTGGTCACATAACTCTTGAATGCGAACCCTCCATTGACCTGATCCCGCACCACTGTAATGCCATCTCCTTCTTCCAGTACACACCGGCCTCGAACTACCAGCAAACCTCGACACTCCCCTAAACGATCAAAGAACCCAAACCACCTTTATTCCCATATACCGCTCTCCAAGTCTTTGTGTGAAATGCAGACCGAACCTATCCACTTTCAATGCATGCCACGCTCAGCCCTTCATTTCCTTTCCCATGCAAATCCTCAACTTTCAGACCCGATGGCCATTTCAACGTAGCTCAGCCCGTTCTTCACTGAGTGCTCCGCCCTAACCTCGACCGGAACCCATCGGAACCTCCTCCGGCATCGCCATCCACTCCAGATCGAAACAAACTACCCCTTGTGCCAACATCCCTCCGTCACCACGTTCCACGAATTGAAACCCGAACTCCACTTCGTCAGAGAACCCGTCCTCATGCGAGAATGGCAGACTTGAAATGGCATGATCCTATTTTGAGTTTCAATTTGTTTATATTTTGAGAAGTCTCCTGGGTGCTTTATATAAGATAGTGTGGGCACCGTTCTCCCTTATTATATTTTATTATTTAGTTTTAATAGACGAGGAAGCAACCATCAGTTTTCAAATGATGGAAAAAGGGAGTGAAATATCAGCAGAGGAGAAAGAATGGCCTTTAAAGAATGGGAAGAAACAAAGGTATTAGCGTAATATATAGGTGGAGAACCCGTGGCATGCAAGTAAAATAAAATACGGAATTGTCAGAGATATTTTCTACCTTGTTTCAGAATGCATGTGCTTCCTGAGAAGGATTACCTTCGCACATGATATTTTGAGAAAGTAATTAAAAAAAAACGTGCGTAACAATGTACGATTTAGCCATTTTATATCTTTTTCTTCCCTCTACCAACTAGGAAGGTTCTTTTCGTCTACAGTATCGTTGTTCAAAGGACCGACAACGATTATTTTCTTCAACAGCCGGACACTCTACAGTTTGAAATGAGGCGTTGAAAGTGATATGTTACTGTTGTTTGCATGTGCTTAGCTATGAATGGAGGCTTGCCAAGATTTGCAAATATATGAAGAACAATGGCAAGATTTTGAAAATATGTACATAAAACAGCTTTGTAGAGATAAAACAGCATGTGCTGCGATGTCATAGCGAGATTTTGCAGCAAGAGTATGCTCAGGAAACAATATTATGTGTAAGAATATTTTTTTTTTAAATATGTAGCCACCCTAAACTTTGACTTAGGACCCGCGAGACGTGCGTAGATCAACTGATATCAGTAGATCCACGTGTAGCTGAACATTTGAAATGAGATAACACCTTGCTTTTGCGAGCGATAGATTTGATTTTCATGACAGTATAAATCAATGTCATGTTTCTTAGTTAAAATAATATATAAATTTAAGGATTTCATGCGATACAGATCTGTACAGTATCAAATTCCTGGAAGACGATCATACCGAGATTTTGATATGAATTGTGCTGAAATTACGTACAAGGATTGACCGAGATTTGTTGCTGCTGGATTTTTGGATGGGCAACTCAGTGAGGATTTGCAAATATATTGCAAAGATCAAGGAGATGCAGTAATAATGTGTGCGGATTTTTCTTATTTGAAAGCGACTTATTAAAAAAAATATTTCATAGTTCCAGACACCAATCAAAATCACTGTGACCGACGTTTCTACGTTTAACTGTTGTTTTAAACACACGTGATCAAATTTCATGATTTAATTTGAGTATATGAGCAAAAGATAAATTTAAAATCGACGATTTAAATTGATCGTAATTAAATAATTATCATGCAATTTATATTGATAAAATATTTAAAATTATCGAATTCAAGCTAATTAAATTCCAAACCAATTTTTGAACCATAATTAAATACTAAATAAAACGGTAAAAAAAAAATCTGGCCCCACTATTTTCTCTGTAAAACCTACCATGTTTCTACATAAAACTGTATTGCCTCAACATTTAACCGGTAAATGCCACTGGTCGATTTTCACCTTTTAACGTACAACCTACAGTAAAACGTGCTGACCACGTTAGAGAAAAATTCAGTTTGCACATGCTACTCAGCTTTCCATTTACCCTGTACCTGAAGCGTGTCTACCAAACAAAAGGCATGGCCACCAAACTTTCCATCCTCTATATATATACATCGTTCTTCGTTCTTTTCCTAGCTACTGTAGTATTTCTCCACTGCAAGTAAATAAAACCTGAAAGTCCTCCTTCACAGTATATATATTAAAAGTAGAAAAATGTTTTCCATCGTCATGAAACTGAATCTTCCATGTGAGATTTTTAGTGGGACTCTACGAGGAGGTGGCAATCTGACCTGGGGAAAGGTGCATGGTTACTGGTCTGAAGTGGCGTGTCGGAACTTGTTAGGGGTAGCAGGAAGTCACGCAGGGGGTGTGAATTGGATGAACAGTGGTGTGATTGGACTTTGATCAGTAGCAAGAGGAATGGAAAAGGAAAAAGGTGGAAATGTGAGCACGGGTGAGTAAAGCAGTGTGGTGGAAGGAAGGAAAGCTATGGTTTCCTTTTGTACACATGAAGAGAATGGGAAACCAATGCTACATGCAGAGGAATAAGGAACATGAAGAAATGGAGAAGGAATCACGGTGGGGGATCATGTAAGTCACGGATGAGAGGAAGTGAACCTGTAGCGGAAGCAAGAAGATACTCGGAAGGAGAAGCATGTCGGTTTGGGCCTTCGAAATTAAATTGGGCTTTGGGTCTAAGGAAAAAGAAAGAAAAAAATACAAACAAAACAATAAAGAAGCGGGTACAAGGCAGCGTTGCAGGGGAAGAATAAAATGGGACAACATGTATTTGTTTGCAACGAGGGCCAACAAGTGATTGTTCCTATATAGCGTGCCTTATAGTACATTGAGTATGTCTAACCTAAGTTAAACATTCATATTTGGGGTTAGTATTCAAGTTAACAATATATGCATATTAAGTTGTTAAATGTTAACCCATAAAAAGGGTAAGAAAGCCATGTCGTTTTAAATAAGTCGTTAGAGGCATGTCGCGAGGGAGAAAATTCACCCATATCGCACCAGGTCGCTCACAATCATACTGCACTCATCCATGTCGTGCCCTACTAATTTGAGTCATTTACGACATGGCATCGTGACATGCTATAAGGCCAAGGTGCTAAGGAGCATAAAGTCGTACGACATGGGTCATGCCGCTCTAACGACATGACAAAAGTTAAGGCTAAGTTTCATGTCGGATAGTGACATGATGTTATGCTACTATCATCCATGTCGTTCAACGACGTGATGTACAAGTAATACATGTCGGTCAGCGACATGACGTTATGCTAGTGTTATCCATATCGTTCAGCGACATGCTATACAGGTAATCCATGTCGGCCTTAAACCGTAACGAGAGAACCATATCACATTCAGGAAACACTCCATGGCATTTATCCTCCATGTCGTTCAGCGACATAAGGAGTAAGCTGCTACTTAAGATCTCAATACGAATTGTGTCATGACCTACTTATGACGTATCCAGTTATTATTGGGTTGTTGACAGCTGTCATCCGAATGATATGAACCTAGTCAAGGGAACTCATGTAGTGTCGCAAGCTCAAGGCGCCAAGGGCTAACCCACCAGGCAACATGGGTCATATCATCGGCGACATGAGTTATAGCGGAGATCCAACTCATGTCGGTGGCGGCATGAGTCATGGCATTTTCCATGAAATTACAGAACTGCCACCTGGTCTGGAAATCTCCTATAATCACCCCCTCACTTCTTCATTTGAGGGGATCGAATCTTTAGACCACGAAGTGCTACCGAAAATATTCCACAACAATTCTAACATCCATTCAACATCATAAATTGAAGATTAATCCATGGATTATGTTCTCTATTAAACACATCCAAATGATTCAAGAGTTGAAGATTGATTGAGCAAGCTTACATGAGAGGGGGATTCCTTTAAATTCTACCAAATCCACATCAAATCTCCACTGAATAACACTCTTCTCAATCATCTTTAGTAGATTAAGTGTAATTCATGAGTAAGGGAGTGATAAAATTGTTTTAAGAGAGAAGTTAATCTTGTAATCTTCATATTGATAATGGAATCTCTTATGAAAGTGGATGTAAACCCCTATTGGGTTGAACTACTATAAAATCTTGTGTCTTCTACTTACATTTCGATCGTTGTAAGGCTCCACTTTTCATTTTTGTGAGACATTTATTCACATTTTTGGTGTTTTGCCCAATTTTTGGGAAAACATTTGGCGCCCACCGTGGGGCCCGAATTGCCAATCCATTTCTCGCTCTTTCACAAGGTAGAAGGCCTTGCATTGGAATTTTGAATCCACTCCGATCATTTAAGTTGTCCAAGTTGAAATACTCATCTCAAAAGCCATGGGCAAATCAGGCAGACCATCGAAGAAAGTTACAAGTAAAAGCATCGAAGATGTCAATAATGCCTCTAACACAGAAAGATACCCCGCCTACTAATCAGTTTGAAGTCGGTGAAAGTTCTAAAGCCGGAACTGCCGTAACAAGGAGGGAGTTGTATGAAGTGGCAGCAGGACTAACAAGTCGAATGCAAATTGCGAATGAAGCCATGATGAAGAAGCTTGACACCATGTTCGCTATGCAAGCCGCAATGGCCAAAGTTACCATGAGTGCAAGCCATCTCAAAACTGCTAAAACCACTGGAACGGGAGATACTGGATCTTCTTCCTCGAGTTCAAATAAAGGAAATTATGTCCAGGAGATTGCAAATCCTAGTCATAAGGTAATGAGTCCACCTATTCATAACCACTCTAGAAAAGCAACTCCTCAACAAGCGTTTGGTTCCACCAGAGGGGAACTTCCCCATGCGGGTGGCCCAGGGCCCCGAAATCTAAACCGTGATCGTTTGCATAGGCAAACATCCGGTAAAGAGAAAGGCGTCCGCCCCGTGGACCAACTCAATGAGGAGGAGCGAATATTCGGAATGGTATGAAAGATCATGAATGAGAGCCAGAAAAAGGTAGATGATGAAAAGGAATGGGGATTTGCTCCTATAAAAACCCCACTTACAGAAAGAATAAAAATGGCGCCATATCCAAATAAATTCAAACCCCCAGTTGTACAAGCCTACAATGGAACTGGCGATCCAAACATGTTCCTATTCAAATACGATTAGCACATGGATGGGGCACGTGCTATTGACGAGCTCAAGTGTTTGTACTTCCCTACCTACTTGGAAGGAGTAGCTTCACTCTGGTTCACAAAACTCCCGCCGAAGTCTGTGGATGACTTCGCTACCTTGGCCAAGTTGTTCAGACAACAATTCAGGCTTCAAGCAACCAAGGTGCGTGATGTAATGGAATTGCATGGACTGGAACAAGGGCCAGGGGAGTCCATTAAGGCCTTCCTTTCTCGTTTTAACACAGCCGCGGCCGAAGTTGGAAACTATGAGCCACGTTTAGCTTTGATGGCTCTACAGGGAGGCATAAGTAAAAAGACCAAACTCGGGCGGTGGATCAAGAAGAAGAAGCCTGCCACTCTCGAAGAGCTATTTGACAAAGCAGCGGAGTATATAGGCATGGATGAGGATCCGGCATATACAATGGAAGCTACAGAAAATAAGGAGCCATCAGAAAAGAGAGACGTAAACGTGCAAGGAGGACAGAAAAACACCGGAGGAAATCAAAAAAGGGGGAATGAAGGGAAAGATGGTCGAAACAACAAAAAGCTTCATTTCTTCAAGAATTCCGAAATGGCTCCTCTTAACGACACCATAGATAACATTTATATGGCAACCAAAGAAACTGAAGAGTAACCAGAGCCCGGGAAGTTAAGAGTCACTGATAACGCAATAAAGTCTGGTAGGTTCTACCGATTTCACAACCAGACGGGTCATAGCACGAACGAATGTCGACATTTGAAAAGCTTAATTGTGGAACTGATAAGGAAAAACAGGCTTCAACAGTACACAAAGAACTCCCAAAATGCTCAAGGAACTCAAGACCAAGAAGCCTCTGTAGGACAGCCTAAACAGAATGAGAACGCTTCGATTGCTGCTATACCAAGGATAATCATAAACACCATTTCAGGAGGCCCCTACCCGGTTCGGAAAAGCTGGGGGGATATGGTGAAGTACGCGCATGAGGTGAAGAAATTTTCGAAAAAGGGTGAACTCATGACATGTAATGACCCGCATTGGCAGAGGTATTATGATTAAGTTATTTAATTATTGAAATAGTGATATAGTGAACTAAATGGTCGTGGAATTAAATAATGATGAATATTTAATTAAGATAATAAATTAAATAATATATTTAATTCTGAAATAATCAGAATTGGCTGAAATGACGATATGGTGTGAACTGGATCATCTGTGGTATTTAATTCAGTTTAGAATTGAATTAGAATAACGAATATATTATACAAACGACAGTTTGAACATATAATTATATTATAATTAAAATCGAGCTTGAAATGGCGCTGCAGTTCGTAAATTGGCGATTCGAACTTCAACTGGATATACAAGATTCGTTTTAAGCCGGATTTCTGTGAAACAAGAAACGTGTGGAGCTGATGGAGTATATCTTTCTAGTGGAAGAGAAAAATCGGGATTTCGTCGTGTAGATTTTGATTTATGTCCAAATCAAATTTTAGAAAAGTCGCTGTGGAATTCCTTTATAATTTATAAAAGAATTATTTATATTTTAAAAAGGAATTTCAATATAAATCGAATATCAGGTTGACCTAGATTGAAATATCAAGTTAGAAATTCATAGAGGAATATTCTAGAGCTGTATGGTATTCCACTGTAAATATAGACGATAATATTTATTTTTAAATATTAAATTTAATTATATTTAAATATATTTATATATTTAAATGGGTTATTTAGAGCTTTAAAAATAGCCACTTTTGCAAACAGTATCGGAATTCGACGAGATCAGCTTTATCGAGTTCGAAATGCTGTAGTGTAGCAGGATGACAAATTTTGTTGAAATCGGATTTTATATGAAGTCTTGCCGGGTTAAAATGGCGAACAAGATTATAATGGAATATTATATCTGAAAATATCTCATCAAAAATATCTCCTAATAAATATCTCAAAAGCATTTCCTTATAAATAACCCCCAGCGTCCCTTAAGACCTAAACCATTCCCTTGTACTCAAAACAAGCCGCTGTTTTCCTTCATTCGTTCAGCAAAAGGGGAAAGCGAGAAATCGACCTTCACAAATCCAAATAAAATCGAATAAAATCCTAAAAATTCTCAAATAAATATATGCGAATCCTCTCATGTTTCTCTCCATTTCCGATATCTATTTGAGTGTGAGGTTCAGTTTCCGACGAGCTGGAATTAGACGGCATTGATTTTCGAGTTCGGTGAAAATGTGTTTGAGGAGGGCGTTCTTTGTGACACTTGTATTTGGGTTTACAATAGAAATCTGCATCGTTTGAGGTGATTTCGAAGAAATCCGGTCACCTTTGATGTCGCGTTACTGTAACCGATGCTGGAAGAACAGGAGTGTAGGGGTGGCGTCGAGTTTCACTTAGAGGGTTTGGGGTTGAGGAGACTGAGATGAGAAGTTCGACGATGAGATGAGTCTTGATTTCGGTGGAGGAATGGTAGGGTACGACGTAGATTAAGGATCTAAAATGACTAAAGGAGGAGCAGCAGCGTTTAGCATTTGGGGAAGAAAGAACGTATCGGGTCTGGGCCGGTAAAAGGGTGAATGGGCCAAGAAACAAAAGGTTGGGCCATAGGGTAAATGAGTTAATGGTTTATTTAATTTAAATAGCATGTATAACTTGTAAACTTAATATCTGCCACATACGATATCAGAATTTCAAACCGTCAGATCCGTTGGGATCGTATGGACGGACACTACGCGCTGGAACTGACTGGGAGTGGATTCGAGCTCGTTACTATTTATGGAAAAATAAATTGTCTGATCAGAATCAACTAACGCAAATCGTTATTTAACGGTTAATGCGTAATGTGAGTAAAACTCACCAACTCTGAAAAGTTTATAATTTCATGTTGTATTTTTAGAACTGTTAAATATTGGTTGATTGACAGTGTGTTGACTGTTTGATTGAACTGCTAATCAGTTAGTTGAATTTCTATATTGATTCTGTTTAACAGAATATATCATATAGTGATGTTGATGATATTGTGTAACATCTATGGGTGCAGGGAAACATGTTGGAGGGACCCAACTGGGTTCCTCAATAAATATAAATACTGTTTTGTTTTATATATTGTGTTATACGATGTGATATGAAATCTGTTGATGATTTTATATGTATGAATGATACTAATCATTGTTGTATGGTATGTTAAATACCATAACATACCGGAATGTTGATAAGGGAATATTTTCAAAGTGATATTTGTAAATAAAATATTTATAAATGGAATATTTATAAATAAGAAATATTTATAAATTGGAATATTTATAAATAGGAGATATTTAGAAAAAGGAAAAATACGTTATAAAAAAGGAAACTGTTATAAGAAGGAAATCGTTTTAAAGTGGAGAACTGTTACTAAAAGTAAATCTTTAAAATGAATAAATGTTGTTAAAAAGGAAATCTTTATAAAGCGAATAAAGGTGTTAAATCGAATATGGTATTCGAAAGTAGTAAATCGGATTAGTTATTCGAAAGGGGTTAGTCGAGTCGAGTCAGTTGAATAGAGTTAATCGAATATTTGTTATTCGAATTAGAGTTGACCAGTTAGAGTTAAACCAGTTGGAGTTAATCGATTAGAGTTAAAGCAAAAAGGAGTTAATCGAATATAGTTTATTCGAATAGAGTAAAAGGAGTTAATCAAATATAGTAAAAGGAGTTAATCGAATATAGTTTATTCGAATAGAGTAAAAGGAGTTAATCGAATATAGTTTATTCGAATAGAGTAAAAGGAGTTAATCGAATATAGTTTATTCGAATAGAGTAAAAGGAGTTAATCGAATATAGTTTATTTGAATAGAATAAAGGAGTTAATCGAATATAGTTTATTCGAATAGAGTAAAAGGAGTTAATCGAATATTGTTTATTCGAATAGAGTAAAAGGAGTTAATCGAATATGGTTTATTCGAATAGAGTAAAAGGAGTTAATCGAATATAGTTTATTCGAATAGAGTAAAAGGAGTTAATCGAATATAGTTTATTCGAATAGAGTAAAAGGAGTTAATCGAATATATAGTTTATTCCAATAGAATAAAGGAGTTAATCGGATATAGTTTATTCGAATAGAGTAAAAGGAGTTAATCGAATATATAGTTTATTCAAATAGAATTAAAAGAGTTATCGAATATAGTTTATTCGATAGGAGTTAAGTGAATAGAGTTAGAGTTAAATCAAAAGAGTTAAGTGAATAGAATAAATTGAATAGAGTTATCGAATATACCTTATCGAAGGAAAGAATTATCGAATAGAAAAGATTTGAAAGAGAGTTACGTAAGGAAGTTTGTTAAAGAATTAGAAGGGTGTACTTTGTCTATTTCAAGGTTAGAAACGTTGTTCAGTTAAGGTCTGAGAGGTAGTATTACCCCAACTTGATTGACTTCATTTTTAACTAAGGAATGGTTAAGGTTCGATAGTAAAGGATGGTTAAGTGAACTTAGTAATTAAAGGAAATGGTTTGAGTTGGCATCGCGATGGTTTGTTTAAACATCTGTCTAAGTCCAATGAAGAAGCTTTGGAAATGTTTTCCAAATAAGAAACCAGAAATGTTTTCTAATAAAGAAAACAAGAAATGGAAATGTTTTCCATTGTTAATAACGTATATTTTCCAAATTTAGAAAATAAGAAATATTGAATATAGGGAAACAGGAGATAAGTAAATTAATGAAATAAAGAGATAAATGTTGAATGATGTTTGATCGATATAAATTTCCATTTGGAAATAATATCGTTGTTTGCACACCTGTTTTTCTTCGATAGTTAAATCACAGACTATCGAAGTTTTGACCATTTTAATGTTGTTAATATGGAGAGACCGGTTGAATTATTATCCAAAGAACCACTCTGTATTGGCATAAGCGTTGCGAATCATATATGCCAAAGGAAATTGAAGACGGAGTTATGCAAGGGCTATCCTATTTACAGAATAGTGCCTTCGGTTCATCCTGTTCCTGGATGACTTGTATGGACGGATGTCTGACAGAGTATTTCCAGACGATCACGTATATTGATTTCTCCAACCGTACCAAGAGTGGAAGCGGAGAAGGAAACTTCTTTTAGCTAACACATAATGTATGGTTGAGGACGTCAATCGGTGATTTGATGGAATTGACGATGTGGCATTCAAAGTGAATCTGGTGTGATGATAAAGCATAGCTTCTAGCCTCACATCCGGTAAATGACAGAAATCGGACAGGCAACATGGCTAAGTCAGTCGCACCGAAGTAGGGTGTATAATCACCTGATCTAGAGTTTCATTTACTTCTAAAAATCTATTGTTGATGCTGTCCCATTCGGGAAACGATTGCTGATCCCAACCGTTGGTGATATACATTCGATACACTCAAGCGAAATGAGTGGTCGGTCATGTGTGGTCGGGTTGCAAGATGTTCTTGTTGAACCCAGTGTATTCCTTTCTAGAGGTAAGCGAAAGGTGGTTCCATATCTTGTCATAGTTGGAAATCCATTACCCAATACGTGCTTGCGGTTTTGATTGTATACTATGTATGTAGAACGTGAGATGAAAGCGTTTCTGCTAGATGATTATCATATTGTGTTGATAGACATTATTATAATATAAAAAGGTTTTGATACAAAGATATTTGGATTCTCATAAGGGAAAAACCCGTTCTGTTATACGGCGTGGTCTTTTGAGATATCGATTACCTGCTTGAACTGTTTTAAATTGTTTTACTCACACCAGTCCCATGACTGACTCGGAGTTTATTTTGTTTTCCCTAAACTCTTGGGTGCCTAAATTTGTACGGGCAGTCAAGTAGTCAGGATTTACAGATATACTGGAAGAGCTTGGAGCAGGAGGCTTCAGGATTATATAGCTATAGTTATTTCCGTTGGGTTGTAATTGTTGTACTTTGATAACGATGTATATTCAAGTACAAATGTATATTTCAAGTTATGTTATATATATTATATGTTATTTGTTCCGCTGTGAGATTCGTGTTACTCTGATGTTGTGTTCTCCTTCTTCTTCTATTCTATGTTTCTATCTTATCTTTCCTCACCCTCTAATTTCTTTCTATTAATTTCCTGATTTTCAGTTTAATTTGGGGTTGGACTTGTGTTTTTGGTCAGCTCAAATTGGACCGGAAATTTGGGTCATTACAGTTGGTATCATAGCTTAAGTTAAGTTTTACCTTGGCACTGTGGTGTAACTCAGTAGAGATAGGATTAGTAATACCCTAGATTGAGTTGAGTGTATATATACGAGTGAACGTATTTGTTATTGATATAAAAGTTGTTTTTATATTGTGGGGATTTATCGGTTGAGTTGTTTATGGGTTCTGGTTGATCAGTTTGATCCACTTTATCGGTAGGAGTTTATAAACACTCAAATACGATGGGTCGGCACGATATGTTTTGAAAAGAGGGTAAATGAAAATAATTTTACCCAACGTATATTTTGATATATTGGATATATTGGTTGTTATTATAATCTCGTAAGATTATAAATTAAATGGTTATGTAAATAACCAATTAGAATTCATATAAGTGAAATGCGTGAAATCAGATGAGTTAAATCTGAAATTTTAAAATAGGAATTGAATTAAAACTCTGGAAAATTGGATAAGTGTTTGTAAATGGATTTGGATTAAAAAATAAGGAAAATTTAAGATCCTAGGAGATTTTAAATTGTTTTACAAGCAGTGTGAATTATATTTTGAAATGAATTTCAAAGTGGAAATGTTTAGAAATGGTTTTATAGTATTGAACTCACTTCGATCGCTGGAAAATAGATTCTGATGATGACAGCTGCATCATCAGTATTCATTTTCGAGTTGTAAGTGACGAATTACTACCAGAGATACTGTTTTGAATTTTTTTTGGGAAAGAAAAGTTGTGTTGAATTTCAAAATGAGATTTATAATAAAGAATAAATAAAGAAAGTTTGGAAAGGAATTTGAATAAAGGTAGTTCAAACATAAAATTTAAATAAGAAAATTCAAAGGGGATTTGAACATAGAAAATTCAAAGGGGATTTGAATATAGAAATTCAAATGAGATTTGAATAAAGAAGATCTAAATAATGGAAAACTGAATATAGAATTCATATAGAGTAATAATAGGATTTGAGTATAGAAAATTCAAAGGGGATTTGAATATAGAAAATTCAAAGGGGATTTGGATATAGAAAATTCAAAGGGGATTTGAATATAGAAATTCAAATGAGATTTGACTAAAGAAGATTTAAATCATGGAAAATTGAATATAGAACTCATATAGAGTAATAATAGGATTTGAATATAGAAAATTCAAAGGGGATTTGAATATAGAAAATTCAAAGGGGATTTGAATATAGAAATTCAAATGAGATTTGAATAAAGAAGATTTAAATAATGGAAAATTGAATATAGAATTCATATAGAGTAATAATAGGATTTGAATATAGAATTCAAAGGGAGTTTAAATATATGAAATTCAATGGAATTGAAATAGAAATTGAATATAGAAATTCAAAGGGAGTTTGAATATATGAAATTCAAGAGAATTGAAATAGAGTTTGAATATAGAAATTCAAATGGAATTTGGATATAGAATTCAAATGGAATTCAAATATAGGATTTCAATATATAGAATTTGAATATAGAATTCAAATGGGATTTAAACTATAGAATTTGATATATTTATTTGAATAATAGAATTTGAATAAAATTTGAATAGAAATTGAATAGAATTGACTAAGTCGAAGAGGAATTAGTTAATCGAGTTTTGAATTTGAAGTTGAACTTTGAAAGGTGAATTGGATTTGTAAATGGATATTCGAAATCGAATATAGAACTTAAATTTGAAATTTGGATTCAAATTAGTTAATAAGTAAGTTAAAATATATTTTGAACATGTTATGTTCAAATATAAAAGTGAAATAGACTAAAGAGTTAATTAACAAATTAATTAACGAATTGAGTTAAAACGATCAGGTATAATTAAAATAGATTGGGCAGGTATAAATATACATGAGATATGTATGGATAAGGTATGAAGGTATATAAATAGAATGCTCGACGAAGAGGTATGCATTTAATTCATATATGAGATTTTATGCGCCGAATCGGCTTTGGCTTTTTCTTTTTCTTTTGGATTGGTGAGGGCCATGGGAGGCTATTTGAAATATCCCGATGCTCCTGGTACAAAGGAGGTTATGGCGAATTTTTCTGGGCATTTAAGGAGTCAGAATATTTTTAAGATAATTTGATAGTTAGAAATCAACGTATATATATATATATATAAGTCGATAAGCAAACGAACTTAGAAATAGAATAGTAAAATTAAAAAGGAAGACTAAGAATAAAATCTAGTAAGAATAGAAAGAGGAAGCGTATACGTGTTTAAAAGTGAATAAGTAATTGTATGGTATTGATTATTCGAGTAAGTAGTCATATCTGTTTTGACGTTATAAATGTTATTCAGTCAAGGTCTGAGAGGTAGTTATACCCCAACTTGATTGATTTCATTATTAACAAGTAAACAGTAAGATTTCAGGCTCGAAGATCAATGTTGGATAAGAGTTAGTTGAATATAGTATTTGGGTTGTCGTAACGATGTTTTACACAACATCCGTTTTAACCCAAGTAAGTGTAAGCTTGGAAATATAATAAAGAATATTTCCAAAGTATAGAAATAAACGAGATCGGAAAAGAGATAAGTAATTGGAATATTTTCCAATTTTAAATAACATATATTTTCTAAAGTTTAGAAAATAAAGGAAGGCGATATTCAGAAATGTTTTCCAAATAACATAAAAGGCCAATATGTTTATTGAAAATATTTGGTTAACAAATATTGATAAAGAAATAGAGAAGTGATTTAAGTAATGGAATATTAATTAAGGGCTCAGTGAGATGTTCAAAAGGAAATTTTGATTTTTGAAAAGAGTAAACTATTTAAAAAACTCACAGAAAGACTATTTGAATTAAAAACAAATTTAACAGAAATTTGTGAAAGCAAAATTGAATTAAAGTAAAGCAAGTAAAGTGGTAACTGAGATTGAATTAGAATGATATCAAGACAAATTGGATTGTGAGATTCAAATTTGAAGTGTAATGGGATAATCAAGTTATGAGTTGGGAATCGAGAAGAAACTCGAGTTAAAATGATATTTGGCTCGGATATAAGCCAATGGTGGTGTTGTGGATAAAAGCAGTTTGGAATTTGATTGGGATAACATTTGTATCTACTGAATTGATAATAGGTGGAAAGGATATAATGATATGCCGACAAAAGGTACAAGTTTATATTTCTATTGGATATAAGATTTATGAGCCGAATTGGCAAGCCGCTTGGCTATTTGATTTTCTTTTGGGATGGAGATGGCCCAGAGAGGCGAGTTGGAGTTTGACCAGTACAAAGGAGGTGCTGGCGAAATTTTTCGAAAAGTTAAGGAGTTAGAAAATTTTCAGTATTTTTGGAAATTTTCGTTGATAAGCAGTAATTAATAATTTAATTGAAATTAAATTGGTTCAGTTGAAACTGAAGTTAAGAAGTGAACAAATATGTTCTAACCAGTCGATAGGGTCATCCTCTACCTTTTAGCTATTTCGAGGACGAAATTATTTTAAGTGGGAAAGATTGTAATGACACGCATTGGCAGAGGTATTATGATTAATTTATTTAATTACTGAAATAGTGATATAGTGAATTAAATGGTCGTAGAATTAAATAATGATGAATATTTAATTAAGATAATAAATTAAATAATATATTTAATTCTGAAATAATCAGAATTTGCTGAAATGAAGATATGGTGTGAACTGGATCATCTGTGGTAATTAATTCAGTTTAGAATTGAATTAGAATAACGAATATATTATATAAACGACAGTTTGAACGTATAATTATAATTAAAATCGAGCTTGAAATGGCGCTGCAGTTCGTAAATTGGCGATTCGAACTTCAACTGGATATACAGGATTCGTTTTAAGCCGAATTTATGTGAAACAAGAAACGTGTGGAGCTGGTGGAGTATATCTTTCTAGTGGAAGAGAAAAATCGGGATTTCGTCATGTAGATTTTGATTTATGTCCAAATCAAATTTTAGAAAAGTCGTTGTGGAATTCCTTTAAAATTTATAAAGGAATTATTTATATTTTAAAAAGGAATTTCAATATAAATCGAATATCGGGTTGATCCAGATTGAAATATCAAGTTAGAAATTCATAGAGGAATATTCTAGAGCTGTAGGTATTCCACTGTAAATATAGACGATAATATTTATTTTTAAATATTAAATTTAATTATATTTAAATATATTTATACATTTAAATGGGTTATTTAGAGCTTTAAAAATAACCACTTTTGCAAACAGTATCGGAATTCGACGAGACCAGCTTTATCGAGTTCGAAATGTTGTAGTGTAGCAGGATGACAAATTTCGTTGAAATCAGATTTGATATGAAGTCTTGCCGGGTTAAAATGGCGAACAAGATTATAATGGAATATTATATCTAAAAATATCTCATCAAAAATATCTCCTAATAAATATCTCAAAAGCTTTTGCTTATAAATAACCCCCAGCGCCCCTTAAGACCTAAACCATTCCCTTGTACTCAAAACAAGCCGCTGTTTTCCTTCATTCGTTCGGCAAAAGGGGAAAGCTGAAACACCCCACCTCCGTTAGGGTCACTCTCAAAGGGAATGCCCTAATTTTGGTGGAGGTTTATAAGTATAAGTCACATATACACAAGACAGATATAAATACGCATATTTTTGAACAGCGGAAAACAACAGCAACTTTTATTTCAATTAAAATACGTGTTACACAAACCATGCCATAATTGTCTTACAATACTTCCAAAACCATTACATTTTCATAACTGTCTTGATTTCATAACTTAAAGAAGCATAAAAACAAAAGTAAACTGCATAAGTCCCCATAGTTGCTATCCAAAGCCATAGTCCAAAACGAAAGAGATCTAAGCAATACATTCTTTCTCTTCAAGCTGGATGTGAAAACTGGTCAAGCTGCGGTATTCCCTCCCTGTGGACCTGGGGGTGGGGGGAAACGAAAGAAAAGAAGACGAAAGAAAAGGAGAGTCAGACATAAAGCCTGAGTAAGTCTAGGACTATTCAGTCTATGAATAAAGAATTGGGCATGATAAGTATAAACTGGAAATGGGAAAGCACTATAAACTAAGTTAAGTTGTCTAGAGTCGAATATACTATCGTACCCCATATTAATCTCGGCACCCCTATAAACTAGTTCCCAACAGGCACCCCATAATCAGGGTGAAGTGATCCATTTCTAATGATCGTCTCTTACTCGTATAGTTACATGTATCTTACGGCCCCCGATGTTGTAGCTACCTATGCTGGTCCCACCATAGGGTGTATCAAGTCCCATGGTAGCGGCCCGACACAATCCTAGAATGCACAGGTATACTACTGGTGCCCAGTGCCTAATTTTTCTGCGCCGGAGTGTGTGCATGCCCGCACCCCGTTAGAACCTACACTGCTGCACCACCGCCGTCGATTTGACCTCTTACAGTCATCCCAATAATCGTGCCCCACCCTGCCTAGTTCAGGGTATCCTGATACACCTTGTAGGGTTACTGCTGAAAAGGGTCCCCCGCTACTAGGTTTTCTATTTCTAGCCAACATGCTAAGTTGGTTAAGTGTTTTGTAAACCTAACCCCCAATCAGTATGTATAGTTTAGCATGTTCAATTTGATTAAGTATTAATTTAATTTACTTAATCCTATCAATCCTGACTCAGCCTTAATTATCTTATTAAAGCCTCGACCTCTCACATTAAATAGGTATTGTTGTGACTGCCTGTTGCCTGTTGGTTCCGGGCAGTCTTACGTCACAACTCAGTCTAACCTCGGGTCTTTATTGGGCTCAGTGTTTAACCACCCACATTGGATAGGTATTGTTGTGACTACTGGACAGCCGGGCGGTTCCGGGCAGGTTTACGTCACAACTCAATCCAACCTCGGGTTAAACACATCGTATTTTCTAAGTTTACATATTTTGTCTCTTTTCTTTTTATATGTAAATATTTGTAGCCCATTATTCAAATTCATCTTTATTGGGTAAAATTTATTTATACCCCTTAAATGTTCTCAAGGTCATTGGCATGTGTCAGACATGCCAACACATATGTTTTATAATTTTAACCCAACGTCATTACCCCCGTCTTATATGTTTGCTATAATATAACATATGTTGGGTTTAACATTTAAACCCAACTTAGCCACATGTAAAAGGGGAGGCTTAGAACATGGTGTTTATATATTCTAAGTAACATCAAAAGGGGTATGTGTTCGCATGAACTTGCAACATAACGATCTAATTAACATAAATTAGGCACTTGTGAACTTGCATTGTAATAGCAATGATCTTAACATAAAACATATCTAAACATGAATCATGGTTTTAAATCTAGCCATGTAAACTTGCATTTAAAATGTAAATCTAACTTAATTGTGTGTCGCATATATTATCATATAATTTTGCTAACGACATAGGCCTAAAACATATTTTTAATTAGGCATAACACCAAACGTAATCTAGTCATGTTCATAGAGTCAACATAAGTTCACGAAGATGTTTACTTTTGTCACTAATACAATAGTATGTTTTTATACTAGAATCATAATTCCTATTTCATCATAAATTCATATGAATCATAATACCCAAATGTATCCAACTACACTAAACATGATCATAAAAATATACATAGAAGGGTCTAAAGTCATGTTGGCATAAATAGTGAATCACATACTTGCATGAATCTCAACTTTGTTGAAATAAACTACCACCAACATATAGTTGTTAACTTTCAACATGAATCATATACTTGCAAATATCCAATAGGTGTTGTAATAAACTACCTCAAAAATATAGTCGTTAACTTTCAACATGAATCATATATTTGCAAATATCCAATAGGCCTAACATCATTATACCACAACATCCCAAATCTATTCACAATTAGAGTCATAGCAACATACGATTATGAATTATCATCACCACAAATTAAGTACAATTCCATTTCTCATTTTACACAAATCAAAACTCAATTATTCATTCACATCGGAATAGCACTCTACTTACAACGTATGACGACTCTTCAATTCAGGTTTCTGAATTTGGAGATGCTATCCTTTGTTGTAGGCGTTGTTTTGATTTAATTGTCATTGCTTTAAGCTTTCGAATCGTCTCCTAATCGTCTCTCAATTTTGACGGCTACTCCTAGTCTTTCTTCAGCAGCATGACGGTCTAATTATTATTTTTATTTGTATGAATTAGGTGGAGTCTTAGGTCCTTTTTATAGAGTTTGTGAATTGATAAGAACCGTCGATGGAGCTTAGATTAATATTAGTCGTTCGTTTGAAAGAGAGACCAATCACGAGCTGACACCTAGCCCTAGTGACAAGGCAAGACTCAGAAATTCGGCCAAGCACAGACCAGGCCAGCCAGGAGGGGCTGGGTTCGACCTGGCTCAGGGGCCAGGTCGACTACCCACTCGACCCCCAGGTCGACTATGTAGTCGACCTGGGTGGCCCAGGTCGACTACCCAGTCGACCTGGGTGCCTTGGGCGGGAAAATTCCCGCCCAGCCCAATTTGGTTCGATTTTTGAATTTCGAATTTGTTTTCTGAACTGTTTCTGTCTGTTTGAATTTTAAACTGAATTCTGAAACTTTCGGAGGTCATATCTCCCTCATACGGAGTCCGTTTTACGCAAACTCGGACTCTATCTCAAGCAGAATTCCGAGACGAACGCAATGGCATATCCCGTTTCCCTTAATTCTTTGATTTGAAATTAATTATACTTTAATTTGTGAATTTCACTGTTATAGAATACACGAAGTGTTACATTCTCCCCCACTTAAAAGGATTTCGTCCCCGAAATCTTCAAGTTTAAGAAGAATGTATATCCTAACATCCAAACGTCCATCTACTCATCCATCAAACACGAGCATCCATTGTCCTTAAAAGACTTATAATGCTTCATGATCATATGCGAAGTGTGTGTACATGTACTTATCTAATGCAAAATCAGGCGGCCTACTGATTCAGTTGACCTCCTTAATGCAAATTATGTAAGTGTCATGAATCCATTATGTATGCAAATTTTCCTATTCATGATTCTACATGAGTACACAATCATTCATATATAAATGCAACATCCATATGACAACACATTAAACTTCAACCATATACGAATATAAATGCATATATGCATATGCAATATGAAGTGACTGAGCCGATCTAAATCCTAGATTGTGTGTGTATATGAAACCACGAGCAACCACTAGCAATCACTTGCAACCACTTGCAACCATCATCCATAACATGTTTCAATTACATGTTTTCATCCAAAGGGTTTCTACCTAAAAGATAAGGTCGAGGAGACATACCTAAAAAGATAGATAAAAGCATAACTTAGGGAAAAAGAGAGATCAAAGATGTACCCTCGAAAAGAAAAGGGTAGACTGCGCGTATTCTAGCCTCAGTTTCCCAAGTCGCGTCTTCCTCGGCGTCGCTCCACTGAACTTTGACGAGCTTGACTTCGCGGTTGCGTAGCTTTTTCACTTCAGTTCCTCAGATGCGTGTTGGAACTCTCCTCATAGTTGATTCACGTTCCACTTCGGCTTCTTCTAGAATGCTAGGCTCTACTATTTCAGCAGACTCGTGCAAACACTTCCGGAGGTGAGAAACAAGAAAGACGTTGTGAACTCCGGCCAGCTTTTTGGGTAGCTCTAATCTATAGGCCATTTTCCCAATTTTCTCGATAATAGGAAACGGCCCTACAAATCTCGGTGCTAGCTTTCCAGTGGATCCAAAACGAACAACGTTCCTTAGAGGAGATACATTAAGTAAAACCTTGTCCCCAATCTCAAATTCAAGGTCGGTCCTCCTCTTGGTGGCGTATGATTTCTGTCTATCTTGGGTTGTCTTCATCCTTCTTCGTATTAAGTCTACTCTCTCTGAAGTCTCTTGGATCATATCTGGTCCAAGTATGAGCTTATCAGTAGACTCCCACCAACAAGTGGGCGATCGACACGGTCTTACATATAAAGCTTCGAAGGGCGCCATTCCGATGGTGGCTTGGTAGCTGTTGTTGTAGGCAAATTCAACCAAAGGAAGATGGTCTTCCCACGTCCCTCCGAAGTCAAGGACGCACAGTCTTAAAAGGTCCTCCAAAACTCTGTTCACTCTTTCTGTCTGGCCGTCGGTTTGGGGATGATAGGCTGTACTCAAGCATAACTGTGTGCCTACCGCTTCTTGTAGACTCCGCCAAAACTCACTTGTGAAGATAGGGTCTCGGTCACTAACAATGCTGGTGGGTATTCCATGGAGCCGAATAATTTCCTTGAGATACACATATGCTAGGGATGAGGTAGTTCTTTTACTCTTGACAGGTAAAAAGTGGGTGCTTTTAGTAAGCCTATCCACTATTACCCAAATGCTAGTGTTGGCTCTTCTAGACCTAGGCAGCCCATCAATGAAGTCCATTGAGATGGTATCCCACTTCCACTGCGGGACCTCTAGAGGATGGAGCAGACCGCCAGGCTTCTTCTGTTCCGCCTTAACCTGTTGGCAAATCATACACTTAGAAACGAAATTTGCCACGTCCTTCTTCATGCCGCTCCAAAACAAAGTTCTCTTTATGTCCTTGTACATTTTATCTCCGCCTGGATGTATCATCATCTTGGAGTGATGTGCTTCCTCGAGAACCGTCTTTACTAAATCCCTTGTCTGTGGGATGCATAGTCTTCCGTCTCGCCTTAGCCAACCCTTATCGTCGATGGAGTATCTGTTGAGGTGACTTGAAGTCTCACTCCTAATTAGCCTATCAATCGTCTCCACAAGCTGAGGGTCTTCGCATTGTGCTGTCCCTATTGAGTCCACTAAAGTCGGGCGTACTTCGAGAGATGCTAGCAAGCCCGGTACAAAATCGGAGGAGGGCCTAAAGTCAAAGCTGGTTATAAACTCTAGGCTTTGTCTTTCAACAAACAGCGGGTTTAGGGTCAGTTTCTTTCGGCTCAACGCGTCTGCCACTACGTTGCCTTTGCCCGGAGTGTAGGAGATCTCAAAATCGTACGAGGTAAGAAACTCCATCCACCTTTGTTGCCTCAAGTTAAGGTCCTTCTGCGAGAAGAGATACTTCAAAGATTTATGGTCAGTATACAGTTCAAATTTCTCACCTAGGAGATAGTGGCGCCAAGACTTAAGCGCAAAGATGATGGCGGCTAACTTAAGATCGTGGGTCGGGTAGTTCTTTTCATGAACCTTCAATTGTCTCCCGCCATAAGCTACTACCCTTCCTTCTTGCATTAAGACAGGGCCTAGTCCTGTCCCGCATGTATCCGTGTATACTGTAAACATTTTGCTTCCATCCGGCAAGGTCAGAACTGGGGCTGTTGTAAGAGCCCTTTTTAAGCGTTGGAAAGCAAACTCGCAATCCAAATCCCAAGCAAACGCTAGATTCTTCTTTGTTAACTTAGTGAGCGGAGCTGATATTTTTGCAAAGTCCCTTATGAATTTTCGGTAGAAACCTGCTAGCCCGAGAAAGCTTCGGACTTCTGTTGCATTCCTTGGTGCCTTCTAATCCTGCACTGCTACTACTTTAGCAGGGTCCACAGCTAACCCTTCTTGGGATACTATGTGCCCAAGGAACCTTACTTCCTCCCTCCAAAAGTGGCACTTGGAGAATTTGGCTTTTAGCTGATGGACTCGCAGAGTTTCCATGATTGCCCTTAAGTGCTGAGCATGTTCCTCTTCACTCTTTGAGAAGATCAAGATATCATCTACGAAGACCACTACTAACTTGTTGAGGAATTCTCTGAACACCCTACTCATTAGGTCCACGAAGTAAGCGGGTGTGTTTGTCAAGCCAAAAGGCATGACAAGCCATTCAAAGAAGCCGTCTGGGGTTTTGAATGCTGTCTTATCGATGCTATCTTCAGCCACCCTTAGCTGATGAAATCCGGTCGCTAAATCGAGTTGGGAGAAAACAGACGCTCCTACAAGCTGATCAAACAGATCGTCAATTCTGGGGAGAGGGTGCCTATTCTTTTTCGTTAGCTTGTTGAGCTCCCTATAGTCAACACACAGACGGAGTGAACCATCCGCCTTTGTAGCGAACACCACTGGAGCGCCCCATTCTGAAATACTCCTCCTAATGAACCCCTTCTCTAGAAGCTCTTTAACCTGTTTACTGAGCTCCTTCCTTTCCCGTGGAGCCATGTGTCTGACAGGCAACGCAACGGGCTTTGCATTATCTACAAGATATATGCGGAAGTCTATCTCCCGCTTCGGAGGTAAGCCCTTCACCTCTTCGAATACATCCGTATATTCACGGACCACTCTTACCGATTGCAAACTCTCAACAGAAGCATCTAGCGATTCAAGATAACTAAGCATAACAGCATACGAGGGATTACAAGTAATTTCCAGAGTGTTACTGAGTTGGGTCAGAAGCCTAACCACCCTTTTCTCGCAATCAAGGATGGCACCATTACTGGATAGCCAATCCATGCCCAAAATCAAACCATATCCCGAGAAGCCCAAAACAAAGGCACTACATCTAAATTCTACACTTAGAATAGAAATTTTCAATCCCACACAGATCATAGACAAATGAGCCGGGCCCCCGATTGGATTTGAAACAATTAAGTGGTCCTCTACCATACTAGTTTCTAGGTGCAGAGATTCTACTAAAGCAGATGAAATAAAGGAGTGTGATGCGCCAGAATCAAATATAGTGCGAACTGGGTGATCATAAAGATAAACTACACTTTCTACAGAAGTATTTCTACCTCGCTGTTGCAGAGGAGGTGCCTCCAGTGCATGAACTTGTCCACCCGAAGTGGATGCAGCTTTCTGCGCCTGCCCTCGCCTCTTAGGGCAGTCCTTAGCTATGTGTCCTGTTTCTCCACAATGAAAGCACCCACCATTCATCTTGGCCTTCTTTTTCCGGCAATCTTTCACTAAGTGCCCCACTTTGCTACAGAAATTACACTTCCTCTTCTCTTGGTTGTCTTTCCCGCCCTTCTTAAAGTCTGTCTTCTTAGGCTGTAAACCCTCTTTCTTTCCTTGAGAGCTTTCTGCCTTTGTCTCCTTCTTGCCCTTATCCTCTTCGTTCAGCAATGCCATCTGCACCAACCTTTCTACAGAAATATTACTACCTCATTCCTGTGGAGGTGCTGCCAGAGCATGAACTTGACCCCCTGAAGTAGATCTAGTTTCCTGTCCCTGTCCTTTCTTCTTTGGGCAGTCCCTAGCCCAGTGGCCTGTCTCCCTACACTGAAAGCAAGCAGCACTCATCCTCCTCTTCTTCTTCCTGTAGTCTCCCTCCAAATGTCCAAGAATTCCGCAGAAACAACATTTCCTTTTTTCACGTTTCTTGTCATTACTGTTACGATCCTTTCTTCTTTGATTATTATTCGCCTTCCTGTTCTGGGACTCTTCCGCTTGCTGGTTCACGTAGAGGAGGAGGAGTGAAAGCGTCAGTAGCTGGGGTGTAAGGTCTCCAGACATGCTAAAACAGAAAGGAGAGATTCAAAATGAAGGATAGAGAGAGATAGTACCTATGGCTTTGGGGGGGCTATGCCTTTTTAAAATAAAATAACATTTTATCTTTAAAATGCTTCTTTAAATTTTCTTTTGAAAATGAATTATCAAAACTTTTTATCTTATCTGGTAAACCTATGCTCTGATACCAAGTGAAACACCCCACCTCTGTTAGGGTCACTCTCAAAGGGAATGCCCTAATTTTGGTGGAGGTTTATAAGTATAAGTCACAGATACACAAGACAGATATAAATACGCATATTTTTGAACAACGGAAAACAACAACAACTTTTATTTCAATTAAAATACGTGTTACACAAACCATGCCATAATTGTCTTACAATACTTCCAAAACCATTACATTTTCATAACTGTCTTGATTTCATAACTTAAAGAAGCATAAAAACAAAAGTAAACTGCGTAAGTCCCCATAGTTGCTATCCAAAGCCATTGTCCAAAACGAAAGAGATCCAAGCAATACATTCTTTCTCTTCACGCTGGATGTGAAAACTGGTCAAGCTGCGGTATTTCCTCCCTGTGGACCTGGGGGTGGGGGGGGGGGGGAAACGAAAGAAAAGAAGACGAAAGAAAAGTAGAGTCAGACATAAAGCCTGAGTAAGTCTAGGACTATTCAGTCTATGAATAAAGAATTGGGCATGATAAGTATAAACTGGAAATGGGAAAGCACTATAAACTAAGTTAAGTTGTCTAGAGTCGAATATACTATCGTACCCCATATTAATCTCGGCACCCCTATAAACTAGTTCCCAACAGGCACCCCATAATCAGGGTGAAGTGATCCATTTCTAATGATCGGCTCCTACTCGCATAGTTGCATGTGTCTTACGGCCCCCAATGTTGTAGCTACCTATGCTGGTCCCACCATGGGGTGTATCAAGTCCCATGGTGGCGGCCTGACACAATCCTAGAATGCACAGGTATACTACTGGTGCCCAGTGCCTAATTTTTCTGCGCCGGAGTGTGTGCACGCCCGCACCCCGTTAGAACCTACACTGTTGCACCACCGCCCTCGATTCGACCTCTTACAGTCAGCCTAGTAATCGTGCCCCACCCTGCCTAGTTCAGGGTATCCTGATACACCTTATAGGGTTACTGCTGAAAAGGGTCCCCCGCTACTAGGTTTTCTATTTCTAGCCAACATGCTAAGTTGGTTAAGTGTTTTGTAAACCTAACCCCCAATCAGTCTGTATAGTTTAGCATGTTCAATTTGATTAAGTATTAATTTAAATTACTTAATCCTATCAATCCTGACTTAGCCTTAATTATCTTATTAAAGCCTCGACCTCTCACATTAAACAGGTATTGTTGTGACTGCCTGTTGTCGGTTGGTTCCGGGCAGTCTTACGTCACAACTCAGTCTAACCTCGGGTCTTTATTGGGCTCAGTGTTTAACCACCCACATTGGATAGGTATTGTTGTGACTACTGGACAACCGGGCGGTTCCGGGCAGGTTTACGTCACAACTCAATCCAACCTCGGGTTAAACACATCGTATTTTCTAAGTTTACATATTTTGTCTCTTTTCTTTTTATATGTAAATATTTGCAGCCCATTATTCAAATTCATCTTTATTGGGTAAAATTTATTTATACCCCTTAAATGTTCTCAAGGTAATTGGCATGCGTCAGACATGCCAACACATATGTTTTATAATTTTAACCCAACGTCATTACCCCCGTCTTATATGTTTGCTATAATATAACATATGTTAGATTTAACATTTAAACCCAACTTAGCCACATGTAAAAGAGGAGGCTTAGAACATGGTGTTTATATATTCTAAGTAACATCAAAAGGGGTATGTGTTCGCATGAACTTGCAACATAACGGTCTAATTAACATAAATTAGGCACTTGTGAACTTGCATTGTAATAGCAATGATCTTAACATAAAACATATCTAAACATGAATCATGGTTTTAAATCTAGCCATGTAAACTTGCATTTAAAATGTAAATCTAACTTAATTATGTGTCGCATATATTATCATATGATTTTGGTAACAACATAGGCCTAAAACATATTTTCAATTAGGCATAACAACAAACGTAATCTAGTCATGTTCATAGAGTCAACATAAGTTCACGAAGATGCTTACTTTTGTCACTAATACAATAGTATGTTTTTATACTAGAATCATAATTCCTATTTCATCATAAATTCATATGAATCATAATACCCAAATGTATCCAACTACACTAAACATGATCATAAAAATATACATAGAAGGGTCTAAAGTCATGTTGGCATAAATAGTGAATCACATACTTGCATGAATCTCAACTTTGTTGAAATAAACTACCACCAACATATAATTGTTAACTTTCAACATGAATCATATACTTGCAAATATCCAATAGGTGTTGTAATAAACTAACTCAAAAATATAGTCGTTAACTTTCAACATGAATCATATATTTGCAAATATCCAATAGGCCTAACATCATTATACCACAACATCCCAAATCTATTCACAATTAGAGTCATAGCAACATACGATTATGAATTATCATCACCACAAATTAAGTACAATTCCATTTCTCATTTTACACAAATCAAAACACAATTATTCATTCACATCGGAATAGCACTCTACTTATAACGTATGACGATTCTTCAATTCAGGTTTCTGAATTCTGAATTCTGAATTTGGAGATGCTATCCTTTGTTGTAGGCGTTGTTTTGATTTAATTGTCGTTGCTTTAAGCTTTCGAATCGTCTCCTAATCGTCTCTCAATTTTGATGGCTACTCCTAGTCTTTCTTCAGCAGCATGACGGTCTCATTCTTATTTTTATTGGTATGAATTAGGTGGAGTCTTAGGTCTCATTCTTATTCTTATCAAATTATTTGGAGTGTGCAGTTCAGTTTCCGACGAGCTGGAATTAGGCGGCATCGATTTTCGAGTTCGGTGAAAACGTGTTTGAGGAGGGCGTTCTTTGTGACACTTGTATTTGGGTTTACAATAGAAATCCGCATCGTTTGAGGTGATTTCGAAGAAATCCGGTAACCTTTGATGTCGCGTTACTGTAACCGGTGCTGGAAAAACAGGAGTGTAGGGGTGGCGTCGAGTTTCACTTAGAGGGTTTGGGGTTGAGGAGACTGAGATGAGAAGTTCGACGATGGGATGAGTCTTGATTTCGGTGGAGGAATGGAGGGGTACGACTTAGATTAAGGATCGAAAATGACTGAAGGAGGAGTAGCCGCGTTTAACATTTGGGGAAGAAAGAACGTATCGGGTCTGAGTCGGTAAAAGGGTGAATGTGCCAAGAAACAAAAGGTTGGACCATAGGGTAAATGAGTTAATGGTTTATTTAATTTAAATAGCATGCATAACTTGTAAACTTAATATCTGCCACATACGATATCAGAATTTCAAACCGTTGGATCCGTTGGGATCGTATGGACGGACACTACGCGCTGGAACTGACTGGGAGTGGATTCGAGCTCGTTACAATTTATGGCGAAATAAATTGTCTGATCGGAATCAACTAATGCAAATCGTTATTTAACGGTTAACACGTAATGTGAGTTAAACTCACCAACTCTGAACAGTTTATAATTTCATGTTGTATTTTTTGAACTGTTAAATATTGGCTGATTGACTGTGTGTTGACTGTTTGATTGAACTGCTAGTCAGTTAGTTGAATTTCTATATTGATTCTGTTTAACAGAATATATCATATAGTGATGTTGATGATATTGTGTAACATCTGTGGGTGCAGGGAAACAGGTTGGAGGGACCCAACTGGGTTCCTCAATATATATAAATACTGTTTTGTTTTATATATTGTGTTATACGATGTGATATGAAATCTGTTGATGATTTTATATGTATGAATGATACTGATCATTGTTGTATGGTATGTTAAATACCATAACATACCGGAATGTTGATAAGGGAATATTTTCAAAGTGATATTTGTAAATAAAATATTTATAAATGGAACATTTATAAATAAGAAATATTTATAAATTGGAATATTTATAAATAGCAGATATTTAGAAAAAGGAAAAAACGTTATAAAAAAGGAAACTGTTATAAGATGGAAATCGTTTTAAAGTGGAGAACCGTTACTAAAAGTAAATCTTTAAAATGAATAAATGTTGTTAAAAAGGAAATCTTTATAAAGCGAATAAAGGAGTTAAATCGAATATGGTATTCGAAAGTAGTAAATCGGATTAGTTATTCGAAAGGGGTTAGTCGAGTCGAGTCAGTTGAATAGAGTTAATCGAATATTTGTTATTCGAATTAGAGTTTACCAGTTAGAGTTAAATCAGTTGGAGTTAATCGATTAGAGTTAAAGCAAAAAGGAGTTAATCGAATATAGTTTATTCGAATAGAGTAAAAGGAGTTATTCGAATATAGTTTGTTCGAATAGAGTAAAAGGAGTTAATCGAATATAGTTTATTCGAATAGAGTAAAAGGAGTTAATCGAATATAGTTTGTTCGAATAGAGTAAAAGGAGTTATTCGAATATAGTTTGTTCGAATAGAGTAAAAGGAGTTAATCGAATATAGTTTATTCGAATAGAGTAAAAGGAGTTAATCGAATATAGTTTATTCGAATAGAGTAAAAGGAGTTAATCGAATATAGTTTATTCGAATAGAGTAAAAGGAGTTAATCGAATATAGTTTATTCGAATAGAGTAAAAGGAGTTAATCGAATATAGTTTATTCGAATAGAGTAAAAGGAGTTAATCGAATATAGTTTATTCGAATAGAGTAAAAGGAGTTAATCGAATATAGTTTATTCGAATAGAGTAAAAGGAGTTAATTGAATATATAGTTTATTCCAATAGAATAAAGGAGTTAATCGGATATAGTTTATTCGAATAGAGTAAAAGGAGTTAATCGAATATATAGTTTATTCAAATAGAATTAAAAGAGTTATCGAATATAGTTTATTCGATAGGAGTTAAGTGAATAGAGTTAGAGTTAAATCAAAAGAGTTAAGTGAATAGAATAAATTGAATAGAGTTATCGAATATACCTTATCGAAGGAAAGAATTATCGAATAGAAAAGATTTGAAAGAGAGTTACGTAAGGAAGTTTGTTAAAGAATTAGAAGGGTGAACTTTGTCTATTTCAAGGTTAGAAACGTTGTTCAGTTAAGGTCTGAGAGGTAGTATTACCCCAACTTGATTGACTTCATTTTAACTAAGGAATGGTTAAGGTTCGATAGTAAAGGATGGTTAAGTGAATTTAGTAATTAAAGGAAATGGTTTTAGTTGGCATCGCGATGGTTTATTTAAACATCTATCTAAGTCCAATGAAGAAGCTTTGGAAATGTTTTCCAAATAAGAAACCGGAAATGTTTTCTAATAAAGAAAACAAGAAATGGAAATGTTTTCCATTGTTAACAAAGTATATTTTCCAAATTTAGAAAATAAGAAATATTGAATATAGGGAAATAGGAGATAAGTAAATTAATGAAATAAAGAGATAAATGTTGAATGATGTTTGATCGATATAAATTTCCATTTAGAAATAATATCGTTGTGTGCACACCTGTTTTTCTTCGATAGTTAAGTCACAGACTATTGAAGTTTTGACCATTTTAACGTTGTTAATATGGAGAGACCGGTTGGATTATTATCCAAAGAACCACTCTGTATTGGCATAAGCGTTGCGAATCATATATGCCAAAGGAAATTGAAGACGGAGTTATGCAAGGGCTATCCTATTTACAGAATAGTGCCTTCGGTTCATCCTGTTCCTGGATGACTTGTGTGGACGGATGTCTAACAGAGTATTTCCAGACGATCACGTATATTGATTTCTCCAACCGTACCAAGAGTGGAAGCGGAGAAGGAAACTTCTTTTAGCTAACACATAATGTATGGTTGAGGACGTCAATCGATGATTTGATGGATTTGACGATGTGGCATTCAAAGTGAATTTGGTGTGATGATAAAGCGTAGCTTCTTGCCTCACATCCGGTAAATGACAGAAATCGGGCAGGCAGCATGGCTAAGTCGGTTGCACCGAAGTAGGGTGTATAATCACCTGATCTAGAGTTTCATTTACTTCTAAAAATCTGTTGTTGATGCTATCCCATTCAGGAAACGGTTGCTGATCCCAACCGTTCGTGATATACATTCGATACACTCAAGCGAAATGAGTGGTCGGTCATGTGTGGCCGGGTTGCAAGATGTTCTTGTTGAACCCAGTGTATTCCTTTCTAGAGGTACACTAGTGAAAGGTGGTTCCATACCTTGTCATAGTTGGAAATCCATTACCCAATACGTGTTTGCGGTTTTGATTGTATACTATGTATGTAGAACGTGAGATGAAAGCGTTTCTGCTAGATGATTATCATATTGTGTTGATAGACATTATTATAATATCAAAAGGTTTTGATATAAAGATATTTGGATTCTCATAAGGGAAAAACCCGTTCCATTATACAGCGTGGTCTTATAAGATATCGATTACCTGCTTGAACTTTTTTAAACTGTTTTACTCACACTAGTCCCATGACAGACCCGAAGTTTATTTTTTTTTTGTTTTCCCTAAACTCTTGGGTGCCTAAATTTGTACGGGCAGTCAAGTAGTCAGGATTTACAGATATACTGGAAGAGCTTGGAGCAGGAGGCTTCAGGATTATATAGCTATAGTTATTTCCGCTGTGTTGTAAGTGTTGTACTTTGATAATGATGTATATTCAAGTACAGATGTATATTTCAAGTTATGTTATATATATTATATGTTATTCGTTCCAATGTGAGATTCGTGTTACTCTGATGTTGTGTTCTCCTTCTTCTTCTATTCTAAGTTTCTATCTTATCTTTCCTCACCCTCTAAATTTTTTCTATTAATTTCCTGATTTTCAGTTTAATTTGGGGTTGGACTTGTGTTTTTGGTCAGCTCAAATTGGACCAGAAATTTGGGTCATTACATGACATAGACGAAGTTTTATTGGCAAAAGCACCAAGAATCCTACGAGACAACATCACATTTAAGGATGAAGATCCAACTGGGATCATAACACCTACAGGGGATCCAATGGTGATAACCGTTGGTCTGGGCCCGGCCATAGTAAGAAGGGTGTTAGTCGATAGTGGAGCCTCAGTTAATATCCTCTTCTTTAGCGCATTCCGTAGGATGAAGCTTTCCATGGGCGATGTAAAAGCCTGTCAGAACAAGGTCCATGGATTCACTGGTCAAGCTGTTCAACCAATTGGTGTCATCAGTCTGCTGGTGGAGCTTGGGGAAGGAGCGCAGAAAGCCACACGGGTACAGGACTTTGTTATAATCGATGAACTCTCTGCTTACAACGCCTTCCTAGGAAGACCTACTCTCGCTGCATTCAGAATAACTATGGCTCCGTGGCGCCGCACTATGAAATTTCCAACGGAGAATTGTGTTGGCACAGTTATAGGAGATCAACAAGCAGCAAGAGAGCGTTATTTGGTTGAATTGGCAGAAGCAAGGAAGAAGGGATTGAAGAAGGATGTAGAGTCGTCGCTTTGCATCCAGAAACCCCTCTTATAGCAACTAAAGCAAAAACCCCATACTGGTGAGCATAGTGGGGCTCGAAAGGTAATTGATCCAAGGAAAACAGTATGGGGGAAAGTAGAGCAGCACTGGCCGAAGATACTATCCTTGTTCCAATATCCAAAGACCCTAACCAAGTCCTGAAGATAGGTTCTCAGCTAGGCATAAAGCTTCGGAAGGAGTTAATCTTGTTTTTGAAAGCAAACCTAGATGTATTTGCCTGGGAACACTCAGATATGCGTGGGATCCCACCGAATGTAATTGTTCACAAGTTGAATACAAATCGAAAATTGACTCCTGTAAAACAAAAAAGGCGAATGCAGGGACTTGAGAGATCTGAGGCTCTAAAAGAAGAAGTGGATAGATTACTTAAAAATAATTTCATACGGGAAACTACATATCCAGATTGGGTCTCTAACCCAGTTCTTGTTAAAAGTCCAATGGAAAGTGGAGAGTGTGTATAGACTACTCAGACCTTAATAAAGCATGCCCAAAAGATAGCTTTCCTTTGCCCCGGATTGACCAACTTGTATATGCAACAACGGGTCATGGGTTGCTATCTTTTATGGATGCATATTACGGATATAATCAAATTATGATGTATAAGCCGGACGAGGAGAACACGAGTTTCATAACGGATAGAGGGCTATATTGCTATAGGGTCATGCCGTTCGGACTGAAAAACGCGGGAGCAACCTACCAACGTCTCGTAAATTCCATGTTTAAATCACAAGTAGGGAATACAATGGAGGTATATGTGGACGATATGCTAGTTAAATCAAAAAAGGTCGAAAATCATCTCGAGGATTTGGCGGAATTGTTTCACATACTCAGGAAATACGGGATGAAACTAAACCCGTTAAAATGCTCGTTCGGAGTCGCTTCATGGAAATTTCTCGGGTTTATCATCAGTGCTAGGGGCATCGAAGAAAAACCCTCTCAAATTGCGGCTTTAAGGGAAATGCGGGCTCCGAAAACCAAAAAGGAACTCCAAAGCTTAAATGGAAAGGTAGCAGCTTTAAACTGGTTCGTTTCCAAAGCAACAGATTGGTGTATCCCGCTTTTCGATGCCTTGAAAGAAGGAAAGAAGGACTTCCAGTGGATCCCAGAGTGCCAAGAGGCTTTCGAGGAATTGGTAAGACATATGGAATCACCGCAATGTTATCGAAACCTAAAGATGGGGAGGATCTATTTTTATACTTGGCAGTCTCATCACATGCTTTGAGTGCAACGCTAATCCGAGAAGAAGCAGGGGTGCAATTGCCGGTGTATTACATCAGTAAAAAAATTGTTGGGGCTGAATTGAATTACCCTAAGCTAGAGAAGCTCGCATATTGCCTCCTCGTTGCCTCAAAAAAGTTGAGACTATATTTCCAATCTCACCCTATCAAGGTTCTTACCGATCAACTATTAAGGCAAGTTCTCTTTCGCCTAGAAACTTCAGAAAGGTTACTAAAATGGAACATCGAGCTGAGTCAATATGACATCATTTACCATCCTCGAATAGCGATTAATGGCCAAGCCCTAGCAGATTTTATTGCTGAGTTTACAGGCAGAGGAGAAAAGATCGAGGAACCAGCGGAAACAGAGACCATTTGGAAATTATATTTTGATGGATCTAAAAATGAATACTCTTCAGGGGCTGGAATTGTCTTGGAAACCCCAGAGGGTCACTCTTTATGCTACGATTAAGATTAGAATTTCCATCAACTAATAATGAGGCCGAATATGAAGCGCTAATAACAGGGCTAAAATTGGCAAAAGAGCTAAACCTAAAAACTTTGCAAATTTTTAGCGACTCTCAGTTGGTGGTGGGTCAAGTGCGCGAAGAGTTCCAAACCGAAACTGGGAATCTACCCCCTTATCTAATCAAAGCTATGGAACTTCTAAACAATCTTGATCATTATGTTATATCTCACATCCCAAGAGAACAAAACTCAAAAGCGAATTCTTTTGCCAAGTATGCTAGTTCATCCGATGCTCAACTGCTGGGTTTAATCCCCATCGAAGTCCTTTCTACCCCTATTATTGAGGAAGCGATTATTGACTGGATAATGGAAACTATTGTAACAACCCGGAAAATCTGGGCCAGTTTAAAATTTTTATTTTGGCGATTTTAGCGAATTTTGATTATTTAAAATAGATTATTTTAAATAATATCGACGAGAAATTTGTTTTGAACATAATTCGAACGTATATATTTATACGCGTCGTCGTTAGAATATAAATATTTATATATAATCATAAATAGAATTGAAAATGGCGCGGTAGTTCGATAATTCGATTTCAAACTTCAATTGAATGTACCGGGAGCAAAACAATCCGGATTTTAGTGAAACCAAAAACATTAGGATCTAATTGACGATATCTTTCCAACGAAGTTAACAAACTGAGATTTCACTTTATAAATGATAAGATATGTCCAGTTGAAAATTCTGAATAGTCGCTATGGAATTCAGGCCCTTAAAAATGGACATTTTGTAAACGACCTCGGATTTCGACGAAACCAGTTTTGTTGGGTCCGTGATGTAAAGTTATTGCTAGGTTTCAAATTTCATAATTTTTCGAATCAATATGTGAGCGTGGCAAAGGAAAACGCGTTTGACCAGTTTCAGTTGATTTTAATCGACTGGAAATTGGCCATTTTTCCAACGGTCTCAGAATTCGACGAAACTAGTTTTGTTAGGACCGTATCGTCAATACGAAGCTAGAAAATATTTTTCTGGAATTTTTCTAGTTAGTATGTGACCCCGGTAATTTGAAATGTACGTTTAAAATTCAATATAGTGATTTAAATGTAAATTCAACGGAAACTGATTGTAACAGCCGAATCAGCTTACGATACATATCCCATTGTGTTCGGAGTGGGGGTAATTAGCTATGGACGACAGGCGGTGGGCCTCGTTTCGAGGTCGAAATAAAAAGTTACTTTTTAGAGTAATTAATTAAATAAAAAAAAAAAAAAAAAAAAATAAATAAATATATACACCTACCGTTTACACTCACTCCTCCCTCACTCCTTTCTCACTTCAGAAAAAAAAAAAAAAAAAGCCGACGGTTCCCTGCGATCGATGGAGGTCGTCGCCTCCTCCAAGACCACCGCCGCCCCGATTTCTCCCCCTTCCTCTTCTCTTCCGCGCATCCCCCCCCCCAGCTGCTCCGACGAAGGTGAAAACCCCCCCTGCTGCTCAGTTCGACGAAGACGAGACCCCCCCCCCCCGATTCGAAACCGCCGACGAACCCCCCCCTCTCTCTCTGTAAGTCCATTTTCTTTTTCTTTTTTTTTTTTTTTTTTTTTTTTATTTACTATTTTATTTCTGTTTTTATTTTATAGATTTAAAACTGAGTTTTTTTAAAATGTAAAAACTGAAATTTTCTTTTTTCTTTTTAGTTAGTTAAAACTGAATTTTTTTTAAGTATTAAAAACAGAAATTTATATAAAATTAAAAACTGGTTTTTGAAGTAAAGGAAAAACTGATTTTTGTTTTTAATAAAAAGAAAACTAATAGAAAAAAAATATGAAAAACTGATTTTTTCTGAAAATATAAAAACTGATTAGGTTTTTTTTTTCAGAAAGTAATACTGATATTATTTTAGAAAGTAAAACTGATTTTGTTTTTAAAAGGATTAAAACTGAATTGATTTATTTTTTTATAAAGATAAAAAACTGAATTGGTTTTTATAAGCAAATAATAAACTGATTTCAAAAGCAAAAATCATATTTTTATATGTGAAAGCAAAAGTAAAAATCATATTTTTATATATTGAACTTCGATAGAAAAATGGAATTTTTATATATTGAACTTCGATAGAAAAATAGGATTTTTATATATTGAACTTCGATAGAAAAATAGGATTTTTATATATTGAACTTCGAAAGAAAAATTCGATTTTTATATATTGAACTTCGAAAGAAAAATATGATTTTTATATATTGAACATAGAAATAAAAATTCGATTTTTATATATTGAACTTCGAGTTAAAAATATAGTTTTTATATATTGAACTTCGAGTTAAAAATATAGTTTTTATATATTGAACTTCGAAATAAAAATTCGATTTCTTATATATTGAATAGCGAGGTAAAAATGTGATTTTTACATATGTAGTGAAAGCGGACAACGAAGGTGACAAAAAGGCGAAGCGACGAAGACTTCTGCAAATGAAGTGCCGTGGAGCTAGGATAGCTATATGTGAGAATTTCTCACCTTTCAATTTATTTTTCTAGTTATATATATACTAGGATGCAGACGGTGCTTAGTAGCACCCGACACCCGTCCACAGACCATGGACTTGTTTGTTTGACTGTTTGGTGATTGATTGTGATATTGGTTTGAATGTGGTTTGTGGTGTGAAAAATCGAATCGATAAATTGGTTAGGATTAGACGTGCGCCGTTATAAGGCGAAGGAGTAAGGCTAGGTTAGACCCTTACTCCAAAGTTTGTGGTTTGCATAACGAATTGATTTGATTGATGTGTGAATGGCGTGGGCCTTCACTAGACCGGGGATAAGGCTAGGCCTTGTCCCGTTTCTAGTATCGTGCCGTTATGCCGCCGAAATTTTCTAAAATAAGTTAGAAAAATAAAAATAGCATTTTATTTAACGAATGAACTGAATATAAATTCATATGTTAAAATAAAATGTGTTATCGTTAAAAATATAATTTTTAACGTGAATGTGAATAAATAAATATTCATTTACAAACCAGACGGTTTGTTTATGTACACCTATTTGAATGACGTTGATTGGGTCGATAAATTTTACACATCGCCTAACTGCACAAATAAAATATGTGTTTGATTGTTTGAAACCCCACACGGGTGTTAGGATGAAATTTGAAGTTCACTCATCCTGATTTATTAAATATGTCGATCGATTGATTGACAAGCTGCTATAAGCGTTAAATGTCTATATTTGATGCTTATACAGTGTAGTGCACTTTGGTTGATGGTTGATTATTCATCGTTGTTGATATATACATGTGTTGTAGAAAATCCATATAATTAACATTATATGGTAATTGATTGGGCCTCATTCCAGTTTCAAGAAAAATAGAAATATTTGAAATAGAAATATTTGAAATAGAAATATTTGAAATAGAAATATTTGAAATAGAAATATTTGAAATAGAAATATTTGAAATAGAAATATTTGAAATAGAATATTTGAAAATAGAAATATGTGAAGCCGTGAGGATTAGATTGACGCCATTTTGACGTGAACGATATTTATATCGATTTTATTCATTTTAAAATGAATATTGAAACGTGATTTCGAAATCGAATATTTTGAAATGAATTGAATTGAAAACGATTTCGAAATGAATTGAATTGAAAACGATTTCGAAATGAATTGAATTGAAAACGATTTCGAAATGAATTGAATTGAAAACGATTTCGAAATGAATTGAATTGAAAACGATTTCGAAATGAAATGAATTGAAAACGAATTCAAATTGAATTGAAAACGATTTCGAAATGAATTGAATTGAAAACGATTTCGAAATGAATTGAATTGAAAACGATTTCGAAATGAATTGAATTGAAAACGATTTCGAAATGAATTGAATTGAAAACGATTTCGAAATGAATTGAACTGAAAACGATTTCGAAATGAATTGAACTGAAAACGATTTCGAAATGAATTGAATTGAAAACGATTTCGAAATGAATTGAATTGAAAACGAATTCGAATTGAATTGAAAGCGAAGTGAAATAAATTCAAATTGAATTGAAATTTGAATTGAATGGAAATGGATTTTGAAACGAATTTATAAAGAAGAATTCAATTTTGATTTGAATTGAAATGGAAGTTGAAAATGTTTTTGAAACGAATTCAAAACTATTTATATAATTCGTTTTAAATAGAAATCGACGAAATATATATTATATATATTATATATAATATAATGGCCTGAATAGAACGCGCCGCGTCGCGGCAGTTCGCGAATTTCGACCATTTATTTCGAACGGACATTACGGGAGATCCGACCGTCGGATTCTCCTAAAACCGGAACCGTTGGGTTCGTATCGAAAAGAGCTTTCTAATGAATGTTAGAAATTTGAAATCTAACGGTTGGATTTGGAGATACGTCCAAATCAAATTCGAAAAAGGTCGCTGTAAGTGCAGTTCGATGGCCGTTAATGGAAATCGACTGTATGGGCCTTGATAAAATTATTAAAAATAGCAATAATGTGTGTAAAATCATAAGAAATGATTTAGAAAGAATTGGGATGAAAAACTCCATATTTGAAAAGATAAAAATGGATTTTTATCGAAATGAACTAGTTTTGAACTAGAATTATAATTCTATTTATTTTTAAATAAATAAATTGAATTCGAAAAGGGTTTTAAAAATAACCAAAATTTCCAATGATTGCATTGGAGTGGATTTGAATCGAAATTGTCTTCGGAATATTTCGATGTTGGAATTCGTGATTATACAGGTGTTGTTATGGAAATTTGAAAGATATATATTTGTATCGTTATTTCCAATACGACATTTGTTAGTCGTAGAATTCGATATTGAATATAAGCCGATATATTTTCTATTCAGAGCCTTGTATTGAATATCGAATGTGATTTGGGTTTGTCGTGAATGGTGTCTTCACTAACACTGTTCTTGAACCCAGTTGAGAAAAGATTAAATCTTTTTATTTAGATTTAATGAAGTGTACCAATTAAATGATATTTAATTGGAATTGAATTGGTATTGATTTTTGGGTTTATCGTGAACAGTGTTTTAAATAACACTTGTTCTTTAACCCGATAATTAATGGAATGTGATTTGGGTTTGTCGTGAATGGTGTCTTCACTAACACTGTCCTTGAACCCAGTTGAGAAAAGATTAAATCTTTTTATTTAGATTTAATGAAGTGTACCAATTAAATGATATTTAATTGGAATTGAATTGGTATTGATTTTTGGGTTTATCGTGAACAGTGTTTTAAATAACACTTGTTCTTTAACCCGATAATTAATGGAATGTGATTTTGGGTTTATCGTGAATCGTGTTTTTAAATGACACTGATTCTTTAACCCAGATAATGATTAAAACTAAGTGGAGTTTTAATGAATCTTTAATTAGATTGAAAAGATCGAGAATGGAGTATCACCAGTTTTGCTCCAGGCGATAGTTAAATCTTTAATTAGATTTGAACGTGAAATTTAGAAACTAACTGTCGGTTAGCCAAGCAGAATGGTTTCCTGGATATTGATCTGATGTTGGTTTCGGCCTTCGGGGTTAATATTTGGGGAATTATTCTCTTGATTAATTTACGATTAGTGACTAATGAATTGGAATGAGGCGTATGTTGTGTTTGTGTAACACTTATTTAAAATATACGCGAGTTATTCGGAAAGACCGGGTTTATCCCATTCTGAATAACTGATGCGACGATAAGTCGAAGATGAAGACGATGGTCGAAGACCGGAGGTCTTCACGTCGTTTGGGTGATAGCTGACGATCTTGATTGGGCTGTACACCCAAGAAGATGGAAACAGTTGGTGATCGTCCAGACGTACTTGGAGATCGATGGATATGCGGGGTACTAGGTGCCTCCGGTTTCGTTCAGACCCAGAACGGACTTGTAAATGGACTGTGTGTCTGACATCGGATTTCATTCTGTGTGACTGATATCGGTTGCATAGGATGGTTTGCCTGTGTGGCATGCTAAGATGCAAATGATCAAGGCTTCTGTTGAAAAGCAAAGTCTTGTGGTGATGATCAAAGCACGGCCTTTGTGGCGTAGCTTTGTGTAACGTTTACCTCGCGTGTTTCACACCAGGTATGAACCAAAAACGGGAGACGGACCTCAGGGAGGACTTGCGTTTCTTTCTAGTTAGAAGTGGCGTCAGTGGTTTTACACGCCCTGACGAGTTTGACTTATGTGGTTGTTGCTGTTGCGAGGCGCCTCGGTTATATCGGTTTCGGCCGATGCTTCTGGTCGGCTGACGGACCAGACTTACACCCCATAGGGTGGGGAAACGTAGTGTTCAGGCATTTTAATCCACATCGGTGGACCGGCCCTGACGATCCAAGGGTCGATGCGCTCTGACCCTGTGGCTCGGGCTAGAGAGTCACGAAAACGGTTGAGGACTATCTTTTGCCTCGGTTCATAGACGGAAATCCAATTTCCAAATACGTGACATTTGCGGTTTTAATTGTAATCCTATATATGGCGACATAGTGGGATGGGGCGCTTATGCCGCCTATGATTGATACTTATGATTTGAAGTTGTTTTATACACTTATAATAGTATCAAATGATTTGTTTTAAAACGTATCAAGCATTCTTTGGCTGTTATAAGGGAAAACCCTATCCTCGACTGCGTTGCATTGTGTGATGGGACCTGGGTCTTATAACAGCTTCATGTTTCTTTATTTAGCATTGCGCTGTTTGTTTTATGCACTGGTATTCTTGGGAGGAAACCCGTTCCGTGTTATACGGCGTGGTCCCTTGATTTACCTAATGATTTAAAATAAAGATTAATAACTGTTTTAGTTCTCACACCAGTCACATGACTGACCTGGAGTTTATTGTTTTAACCTAAACTCTGGGTGCCCTTATTTTGACACGGGCAGCTAGTAGTTTTGGGTTTTGCAGATTTATATTCACAGGATCCTGGTTCACAGCTGGAACGATATCCGGAAAGCTTTGTATCCGTATATCTCATTCTAGTTTGTGTATTGTATTATTTTCCGCTGCTATGTATTTAAATGTAATTTAAATCTCTGATATTTCTGTGTAATATTCGTTTATACTCTGTATATTCTTGTAATCTGATGCATTGTTGTAATATACAATGAAACGTTCTTCTGTATGCGTTCTGTTGTGGTTTGTTCTCGAACTATCCGACGCTTTCCTTTACGGGGAAGTTGCGGGTCTTTACACGTGGTATCAGAGCTTTGGTTTACAAAGCTCAGAGAACAAGGCACATTAGAACCATACGAAAGAATTCATCAGATATTGGATTAGTAATATCCAATTAGAATGGCTCGTTAGAGATGGGATCAGTAGTATCCTAGAACGAGTGTGAAGAGTATATTTTTGAAAGTGAAAACAAATTTTTGTTTTGAAAATTTAAACCGATTATTCGTATTGGATTATCTATTTATATTGATGTGGACAATCCAGTATATATAGATTTTGCGTATACGTCTGATCCGCGTGTATTCGAAGTTTTAATATATTGGATAGATATAGAATTACACTCTAATCGCCCGGAGATGATTTTGATGATGGAGCTCCATCATTAGAATTTATATTCGAGAGACGAACGTGTAATATCTATATACTTCCTATTGACTGGTGTGAGAACCAAAATTAGATAGGGCTTATTGTTGTGAATTGGCATCAAAAACATGATTTTTGTATATGTATCAAAATTATCAATTTGAAACTCTAATCCACTAATTGATTGATGTTTGTGTTGTTTGTTTATCTGTTTGATAATTTTGAACCATTTGGCCTAATTGAACCAAATATTGAATTGTATTGAAAATTGGTCGCATTTGCATGTATATACATATATATCTTTGAACAGGTCATAGCAAGGAGGCTAGAGCAAAGAATAAAATTTGTTTGCCCGACAAATAGGTACATGTTTACTACATAATTTCCTGTTTCGTTTGGGTGATGATGATTTTGTGAGCCTATTGGCTAGCCGCTTGGCTTTTTCTTTTTCTTTTTGAGATCTGAAGGACCGGGGAAGCTATTTGAAATTCCCCGATGCTCCCGGTGCAGGGGAGGTTATGGCGAAATTTTTCAAAAATTTAGGGTGTTAGCCAAATTTTTGAAATTTTAAAAATTCTCAGAAACTAAAGAGTTGGAGAATGGAAGCTAGATCGATCGTAGAGCTGAATAATCAAACCACTTTCGACTTTGTTCCTTTTCGGGGACGAAAAGTTTTAAGTGGGGGAGATTGTAACAACCCGGAAAATCTGGGCCAGTTTAAAATTTTTATTTTGGCGATTTTAGCGAATTTTGATTATTTAAAATAGATTATTTTAAATAATATCGACGAGAAATTTGTTTTGAACATAATTCGAACGTATATATTTATACGCGTCGTCGTTAGAATATAAATATTTATATATAATCATAAATAGAATTGAAAATGGCGCGGTAGTTCGATAATTCGATTTCAAACTTCAATTGAATGTACCGGGAGCAAAACAATCCGGATTTTAGTGAAACCAAAAACATTAGGATCTAATTGACGATATCTTTCCAACGAAGTTAACAAACTGAGATTTCACTTTATAAATGATAAGATATGTCCAGTTGAAAATTCTGAATAGTCGCTATGGAATTCAGGCCCTTAAAAATGGACATTTTGTAAACGACCTCGGATTTCGACGAAACCAGTTTTGTTGGGTCCGTGATGTAAAGTTATTGCTAGGTTTCAAATTTCATAATTTTTCGAATCAATATGTGAGCGTGGCAAAGGAAAACGCGTTTGACCAGTTTCAGTTGATTTTAATCGACTGGAAATTGGCCATTTTTCCAACGGTCTCAGAATTCGACGAAACTAGTTTTGTTAGGACCGTATCGTCAATACGAAGCTAGAAAATATTTTTCTGGAATTTTTCTAGTTAGTATGTGACCCCGGTAATTTGAAATGTACGTTTAAAATTCAATATAGTGATTTAAATGTAAATTCAACGGAAACTGATTGTAACAGCCGAATCAGCTTACGATACATATCCCATTGTGTTCGGAGTGGGGGTAATTAGCTATGGACGACAGGCGGTGGGCCTCGTTTCGAGGTCGAAATAAAAAGTTACTTTTTAGAGTAATTAATTAAATAAAAAAAAAAAAAAAAAAAATAAATAAATATATACACCTACCGTTTACACTCACTCCTCCCTCACTCCTTTCTCACTTCAGAAAAAAAAAAAAAAAAAGCCGACGGTTCCCTGCGATCGATGGAGGTCGTCGCCTCCTCCAAGACCACCGCCGCCCCGATTTCTCCCCCTTCCTCTTCTCTTCCGCGCATCCCCCCCCCCAGCTGCTCCGACGAAGGTGAAAACCCCCCCTGCTGCTCAGTTCGACGAAGACGAGACCCCCCCCCCCCGATTCGAAACCGCCGACGAACCCCCCCCTCTCTCTCTGTAAGTCCATTTTCTTTTTCTTTTTTTTTTTTTTTTTTTTTTTATTTACTATTTTATTTCTGTTTTTATTTTATAGATTTAAAACTGAGTTTTTTTAAAATGTAAAAACTGAAATTTTCTTTTTTCTTTTTAGTTAGTTAAAACTGAATTTTTTTTAAGTATTAAAAACAGAAATTTATATAAAATTAAAAACTGGTTTTTGAAGTAAAGGAAAAACTGATTTTTGTTTTTAATAAAAAGAAAACTAATAGAAAAAAAATATGAAAAACTGATTTTTTCTGAAAATATAAAAACTGATTAGGTTTTTTTTTTCAGAAAGTAATACTGATATTATTTTAGAAAGTAAAACTGATTTTGTTTTTAAAAGGATTAAAACTGAATTGATTTATTTTTTTATAAAGATAAAAAACTGAATTGGTTTTTATAAGCAAATAATAAACTGATTTCAAAAGCAAAAATCATATTTTTATATGTGAAAGCAAAAGTAAAAATCATATTTTTATATATTGAACTTCGATAGAAAAATGGAATTTTTATATATTGAACTTCGATAGAAAAATAGGATTTTTATATATTGAACTTCGATAGAAAAATAGGATTTTTATATATTGAACTTCGAAAGAAAAATTCGATTTTTATATATTGAACTTCGAAAGAAAAATATGATTTTTATATATTGAACATAGAAATAAAAATTCGATTTTTATATATTGAACTTCGAGTTAAAAATATAGTTTTTATATATTGAACTTCGAGTTAAAAATATAGTTTTTATATATTGAACTTCGAAATAAAAATTCGATTTCTTATATATTGAATAGCGAGGTAAAAATGTGATTTTTACATATGTAGTGAAAGCGGACAACGAAGGTGACAAAAAGGCGAAGCGACGAAGACTTCTGCAAATGAAGTGCCGTGGAGCTAGGATAGCTATATGTGAGAATTTCTCACCTTTCAATTTATTTTTCTAGTTATATATATACTAGGATGCAGACGGTGCTTAGTAGCACCCGACACCCGTCCACAGACCATGGACTTGTTTGTTTGACTGTTTGGTGATTGATTGTGATATTGGTTTGAATGTGGTTTGTGGTGTGAAAAATCGAATCGATAAATTGGTTAGGATTAGACGTGCGCCGTTATAAGGCGAAGGAGTAAGGCTAGGTTAGACCCTTACTCCAAAGTTTGTGGTTTGCATAACGAATTGATTTGATTGATGTGTGAATGGCGTGGGCCTTCACTAGACCGGGGATAAGGCTAGGCCTTGTCCCGTTTCTAGTATCGTGCCGTTATGCCGCCGAAATTTTCTAAAATAAGTTAGAAAAATAAAAATAGCATTTTATTTAACGAATGAACTGAATATAAATTCATATGTTAAAATAAAATGTGTTATCGTTAAAAATATAATTTTTAACGTGAATGTGAATAAATAAATATTCATTTACAAACCAGACGGTTTGTTTATGTACACCTATTTGAATGACGTTGATTGGGTCGATAAATTTTACACATCGCCTAACTGCACAAATAAAATATGTGTTTGATTGTTTGAAACCCCACACGGGTGTTAGGATGAAATTTGAAGTTCACTCATCCTGATTTATTAAATATGTCGATCGATTGATTGACAAGCTGCTATAAGCGTTAAATGTCTATATTTGATGCTTATACAGTGTAGTGCACTTTGGTTGATGGTTGATTATTCATCGTTGTTGATATATACATGTGTTGTAGAAAATCCATATAATTAACATTATATGGTAATTGATTGGGCCTCATTCCAGTTTCAAGAAAAATAGAAATATTTGAAATAGAAATATTTGAAATAGAAATATTTGAAATAGAAATATTTGAAATAGAAATATTTGAAATAGAAATATTTGAAATAGAAATATTTGAAATAGAATATTTGAAAATAGAAATATGTGAAGCCGTGAGGATTAGATTGACGCCATTTTGACGTGAACGATATTTATATCGATTTTATTCATTTTAAAATGAATATTGAAACGTGATTTCGAAATCGAATATTTTGAAATGAATTGAATTGAAAACGATTTCGAAATGAATTGAATTGAAAACGATTTCGAAATGAATTGAATTGAAAACGATTTCGAAATGAATTGAATTGAAAACGATTTCGAAATGAATTGAATTGAAAACGATTTCGAAATGAAATGAATTGAAAACGAATTCAAATTGAATTGAAAACGATTTCGAAATGAATTGAATTGAAAACGATTTCGAAATGAATTGAATTGAAAACGATTTCGAAATGAATTGAATTGAAAACGATTTCGAAATGAATTGAATTGAAAACGATTTCGAAATGAATTGAACTGAAAACGATTTCGAAATGAATTGAACTGAAAACGATTTCGAAATGAATTGAATTGAAAACGATTTCGAAATGAATTGAATTGAAAACGAATTCGAATTGAATTGAAAGCGAAGTGAAATAAATTCAAATTGAATTGAAATTTGAATTGAATGGAAATGGATTTTGAAACGAATTTATAAAGAAGAATTCAATTTTGATTTGAATTGAAATGGAAGTTGAAAATGTTTTTGAAACGAATTCAAAACTATTTATATAATTCGTTTTAAATAGAAATCGACGAAATATATATTATATATATTATATATAATATAATGGCCTGAATAGAACGCGCCGCGTCGCGGCAGTTCGCGAATTTCGACCATTTATTTCGAACGGACATTACGGGAGATCCGACCGTCGGATTCTCCTAAAACCGGAACCGTTGGGTTCGTATCGAAAAGAGCTTTCTAATGAATGTTAGAAATTTGAAATCTAACGGTTGGATTTGGAGATACGTCCAAATCAAATTCGAAAAAGGTCGCTGTAAGTGCAGTTCGATGGCCGTTAATGGAAATCGACTGTATGGGCCTTGATAAAATTATTAAAAATAGCAATAATGTGTGTAAAATCATAAGAAATGATTTAGAAAGAATTGGGATGAAAAACTCCATATTTGAAAAGATAAAAATGGATTTTTATCGAAATGAACTAGTTTTGAACTAGAATTATAATTCTATTTATTTTTAAATAAATAAATTGAATTCGAAAAGGGTTTTAAAAATAACCAAAATTTCCAATGATTGCATTGGAGTGGATTTGAATCGAAATTGTCTTCGGAATATTTCGATGTTGGAATTCGTGATTATACAGGTGTTGTTATGGAAATTTGAAAGATATATATTTGTATCGTTATTTCCAATACGACATTTGTTAGTCGTAGAATTCGATATTGAATATAAGCCGATATATTTTCTATTCAGAGCCTTGTATTGAATATCGAATGTGATTTGGGTTTGTCGTGAATGGTGTCTTCACTAACACTGTTCTTGAACCCAGTTGAGAAAAGATTAAATCTTTTTATTTAGATTTAATGAAGTGTACCAATTAAATGATATTTAATTGGAATTGAATTGGTATTGATTTTTGGGTTTATCGTGAACAGTGTTTTAAATAACACTTGTTCTTTAACCCGATAATTAATGGAATGTGATTTGGGTTTGTCGTGAATGGTGTCTTCACTAACACTGTCCTTGAACCCAGTTGAGAAAAGATTAAATCTTTTTATTTAGATTTAATGAAGTGTACCAATTAAATGATATTTAATTGGAATTGAATTGGTATTGATTTTTGGGTTTATCGTGAACAGTGTTTTAAATAACACTTGTTCTTTAACCCGATAATTAATGGAATGTGATTTTGGGTTTATCGTGAATCGTGTTTTTAAATGACACTGATTCTTTAACCCAGATAATGATTAAAACTAAGTGGAGTTTTAATGAATCTTTAATTAGATTGAAAAGATCGAGAATGGAGTATCACCAGTTTTGCTCCAGGCGATAGTTAAATCTTTAATTAGATTTGAACGTGAAATTTAGAAACTAACTGTCGGTTAGCCAAGCAGAATGGTTTCCTGGATATTGATCTGATGTTGGTTTCGGCCTTCGGGGTTAATATTTGGGGAATTATTCTCTTGATTAATTTACGATTAGTGACTAATGAATTGGAATGAGGCGTATGTTGTGTTTGTGTAACACTTATTTAAAATATACGCGAGTTATTCGGAAAGACCGGGTTTATCCCATTCTGAATAACTGATGCGACGATAAGTCGAAGATGAAGACGATGGTCGAAGACCGGAGGTCTTCACGTCGTTTGGGTGATAGCTGACGATCTTGATTGGGCTGTACACCCAAGAAGATGGAAACAGTTGGTGATCGTCCAGACGTACTTGGAGATCGATGGATATGCGGGGTACTAGGTGCCTCCGGTTTCGTTCAGACCCAGAACGGACTTGTAAATGGACTGTGTGTCTGACATCGGATTTCATTCTGTGTGACTGATATCGGTTGCATAGGATGGTTTGCCTGTGTGGCATGCTAAGATGCAAATGATCAAGGCTTCTGTTGAAAAGCAAAGTCTTGTGGTGATGATCAAAGCACGGCCTTTGTGGCGTAGCTTTGTGTAACGTTTACCTCGCGTGTTTCACACCAGGTATGAACCAAAAACGGGAGACGGACCTCAGGGAGGACTTGCGTTTCTTTCTAGTTAGAAGTGGCGTCAGTGGTTTTACACGCCCTGACGAGTTTGACTTATGTGGTTGTTGCTGTTGCGAGGCGCCTCGGTTATATCGGTTTCGGCCGATGCTTCTGGTCGGCTGACGGACCAGACTTACACCCCATAGGGTGGGGAAACGTAGTGTTCAGGCATTTTAATCCACATCGGTGGACCGGCCCTGACGATCCAAGGGTCGATGCGCTCTGACCCTGTGGCTCGGGCTAGAGAGTCACGAAAACGGTTGAGGACTATCTTTTGCCTCGGTTCATAGACGGAAATCCAATTTCCAAATACGTGACATTTGCGGTTTTAATTGTAATCCTATATATGGCGACATAGTGGGATGGGGCGCTTATGCCGCCTATGATTGATACTTATGATTTGAAGTTGTTTTATACACTTATAATAGTATCAAATGATTTGTTTTAAAACGTATCAAGCATTCTTTGGCTGTTATAAGGGAAAACCCTATCCTCGACTGCGTTGCATTGTGTGATGGGACCTGGGTCTTATAACAGCTTCATGTTTCTTTATTTAGCATTGCGCTGTTTGTTTTATGCACTGGTATTCTTGGGAGGAAACCCGTTCCGTGTTATACGGCGTGGTCCCTTGATTTACCTAATGATTTAAAATAAAGATTAATAACTGTTTTAGTTCTCACACCAGTCACATGACTGACCTGGAGTTTATTGTTTTAACCTAAACTCTGGGTGCCCTTATTTTGACACGGGCAGCTAGTAGTTTTGGGTTTTGCAGATTTATATTCACAGGATCCTGGTTCACAGCTGGAACGATATCCGGAAAGCTTTGTATCCGTATATCTCATTCTAGTTTGTGTATTGTATTATTTTCCGCTGCTATGTATTTAAATGTAATTTAAATCTCTGATATTTCTGTGTAATATTCGTTTATACTCTGTATATTCTTGTAATCTGATGCATTGTTGTAATATACAATGAAACGTTCTTCTGTATGCGTTCTGTTGTGGTTTGTTCTCGAACTATCCGACGCTTTCCTTTACGGGGAAGTTGCGGGTCTTTACAACTATCGAGGAACCTACATCATGGATGACTCCAATCAAAGAATATGTCCTCAACGGGACACTTCCTAAAGAATGGAGAGACAAAAGGAAAATACTGCGCAAGGCCCCTCTGTACCTCATTCAAGATGGAAGGCTGTACCGACAAGGATTCTCCATGCCTTTGCTGCGATGTGTGACTAAGAAGGAATCTAGAGCGATCTTGGCAGAGTTGCATGAGGGAGAATGCGGAGGACACACTGGTGGTCAAACGCTAGCCAAGAAGATTCTGCGATATCGCTATTTCTGGCCTGATGTAAATCTATATGCCATGACCTATGTAAAGAAGTGTGATAGATGCCAGAGATTTGCTAAAATTCCAAGAGCACCTCCCACGGAGTTAACTCAAATGGTTAGCCCGTGGCCATTTGCGGTCTGGGGCATATATTTAATTGGGGTATTACCCACCGCAAAAGCAAATATGAGATACGCTATAGTAGCTATTGAGTACTTTACCAAATGGGCTGAAACAGAACCTTTAGCTACAATCACATCAAAGAAAGTGATCAATTTTGTCTTAAAAAACGTCATTTGCAGGTTTGGAGTATCGCAAAAGATCATTATCGATAATGGAACCCGGTTTGAAAGCAATGAATTCCTAGACTTCTGTGTTAAATATAAGATCGAAAATAGTTTTACAACTATGGCCCATCTGCAAGGAAATGGGCAGGTGGAAGCCATCAACAAAATACTAAAGTCGACCATCAAGAAGCGTCTTGAAAAAGCCAAAGGCAACTGGGTTGATGAACTTCCCTTTGCGTTATGGTCGTATCGGACAACACATAAAACCGCTACGGGGCACACCCCATTCTCACTTGCATTCGGCTCAGAAGCTATGATCCCAGTGGAGTTTGAATTGCCAACTCACCACAGAATCCACTTTAACCAGAAGGAGAATGAAAAGCTGCAATTGGAAGCGCTTGATTTACTCGAGGGAAAGCGAAGAGAAGCAGAGCTTAACATAGCGGCCCATCAACGGAAAGTAGACAGAATTTCAATACAAAAGTCAAGCCAAGAACTTTTCAAATCGGGGACCTCGTCCTGAAAAGAGTTATGACAGGAACTGGGGTATTCAGACCCAATTGGGAGGGGCCGTACATGATTAGCCAGAAGTTTGCAGATGGCACTTTTGAGCTAAAAATGACAGACAGAATCGCATTCCCTCGGGCACGGAATAGCATCCACCTTCGCAGTTATTTTGTTTGAAGTTTCTTTCACATATTACTTATTATACATACATCATGAATTGTAAATATAACATGCATTGTGAATATCCTGCAAAGTGTGTACAAATTAATGAAAGAAACTACTTTACCTGTCTAAAATCGTACATCTGCAAGTTTTAATATCAAGTTGCTAACGCCGATTTTAATTACAGGCTTTTTAAGTAGATAAAAGCACACTCAGAACCAAATAGAGCTTAATGAATGCTATAGCACATCTCCAACTGAAAGATCTCAAACACCTGTTGCCTGAAACATGACCACCCTTGCATTTCGTGTCATTATGGGTATGAAATATGAAGCCATCAATAAGGGGCATCAAGAACTCTAAACCTAAAACGATGTGACACCCGGGCTACTGACCAAGTTTTGAATTTCACCGTAGGGGCACATTCATAAAAGAGTTCGAAGTTCTAAATCTAAAGATTCACAATGAGATGTCAACAGATAAACTAGAGTCAACCCCTAGAAACAATGTGACAATTAACCCAAGACCTCCCTGAGGGGCACCCGGTTCATCGCCGACGCCATTAAGATATGGCTGGACAACGATACAAACACCGGGCTCTTTAACCCAAGACCACTCCGAGGGGCACCCGATTCATTGCCGATGCCATTAAGATATGGCTGGACAGTGATACAAACACCGGGCTCTTTAACCCAAGACCTCCCTAAGGTGCACCCGGTTCATCGTCGACGCCATTAAGATATGGCTGGATAGCGATACAAACACCGGGCTTTTTAACCCAAGACCTCCCTGAGGAGCACCAGGTTCATCGCCGACGCCATTAAGATATGGCTGGACAGCGATACAAACACCAGGCTCTTTAAACCAAAGACCTCCTCTAGGGGCACCCGGTTCATCGCCGATGCCATTAAGATATGGATGGACATCGATACAAACACATGGTTTTCAAAGACCTCTTTGGAGGCATCCGCTCAGATGCTGGATCTTCCAAATTCAGCTATTGATTATGGGTCCTCCAAACCCAGTTACTGACGGACCCAAAGACCTCTTAGGAGGCATCCGACAAGTTCAACAAGCATCTGAATTATTCAAACTCAACGAACGACGGATCAAAAATATTTTCAAGGGCGCCCGATCATAAGCCGAAAATTCCTAATTTGGTTAGTAACGGAACCAAAAATTTCCCTTAAGGTTATCTGATAAGAAACCACAAGTAACTGATCCACTCAGTTACCAGGAATAACAGATTCCTTTATCTAACTGTAAATTCCATGCCTAAATTTCCGAAGTATTGAAACAAGTTGTGGTATGGGGGCATTACCATCGCATTAATGAAATCTAATAATGCTCTCTTAAGAACATACCACAATCTGGTCATAATTCTATGAAAACTCGGCATTGGATCATCCCAACAAACAAAACTAGATTTCCTAAAATGACTAAGGTGAAATCAAAGATCCTATTAAAATGGTTATTTAGGCGAAAGGATTTTGGACATCATCTCATTCAAGGTCGGGAAAATCTAGTCTTGTTGGTTGGGTTAACTCAGTCTATAATAACAAACAATTTGTGATGTAGAATCTATATTGCAAATGTAAAGCAGGCATGAAATGCAGAATAGAGAAGTAGCAAGACTGATAGCGAAATTTAAAGCATGGAAAGCAGGACACAATTTCCTGACAACAAAGCAGAATTATACCATAAAGTCACAAGCTAAAATGCAGAATGTCAGATGATAGAGTGCAAAAAGAAGCCAAGTACAATAGTAATGAGCGGGGACCGGCGCCCGCATATACAACCGGCCTGAGTACAACATGCAAAAGGAAATAGTTAACAACTATAATCAAGCTACTACTAAGCGCGGTCATTTCTTCTTATCACTTGATCTCAAAGCAGGTTTGCTAACCAAAGGTGGAGGGGTCTCTTCTACGTTACTCCGGTTCTCTTGGGAAGAAAAAGCGGTAGCCTCCCTCTCCTTCTTCCTCTTCCTCTTCTTTTTAGATGATGAAAACTTGGCAGACTTCTTTCCTTTCTCCTAGATAGTAACCCAGGGACTCTCATCTGCATTAATAACTTCAAGATTGTCACTAAGGCTATAGTCAACGACATCCAAATATGAGAAGGCACCGATTTTTGCATCTTGTGACCCAGGAGCTGCAATAAGCAAGGGTGTGTTACTAGGAGGAGAGGGAGTAATGACAGAAGTAGGACGAAAAGTTGTCAGTGGTGAGTCAGCCTTAATAGCTCCTGTTGTCAATGCATTGCCTACGGCAGGAGAAGACAGGGGTGAAATTAAATTCAAAGTATGGAAACATTGAGCATAATAAGCAAGGGATCCAAGTGAATTGAAAATGGGCTCTAAGCACGACAAGGTAAAGTTAGTTTCAATTTTACCTGTATCTAGAAGATTCTCTGAGGGATCCCTATGCTCGATTCTCCAGTGGTCGGGATTGTCCTCATCAGCCTCATCGTTTTCACCATGCTCATTATCAATATCCTCTGTATTGATATCCCCCTCGATGGTAACATTTTTGCCTTTATGAGCATCACCCGGGTTAGCTAATGTCTGTGAGCCAGAAGCTTCAAAGGCATCGGATCAACAGGAAGGTTGACATCTGGTTGAGTGTGAACTTTCTCACCAGAAGTACTAGTCCTCTCGTCCATTAGTTCTGCCTTTCCTTCTGCCAAAGCCTCTTTGGACCTGTCGTCTAAAAGTTTGTCAATAAGTTCCTCTCGCTACAATCATCACCATTAATCTCAAGCACTCGCTCCTAAACAAGCGCCAAAGTACGTGCAAAACTATCCCCTAGGTAATGCAAGCTCCCACGACTCATGACGCTGTAGACATAGAAGTGGAACATGTCATCATCAGCTTCGTTCATGGCTTGCTTGTGAGTTTCTTCTGCAGTTGTCTTGTCCTTCTCAAGGGATTCGACCTTGGCCATGGGTGTCTGGTTGGAAGCCTTTATAGATTTTACCTCCTTACGGAGATTAGCGACATCTTCCCGATATTGCTTGGAGAAATCCTTCTCCACAGCCAATTCAGCATCAACTTCGCGCTTGGCAGCTATGGCATCTTTTTCTCTTTGTTTGGAAGCCTCGAGTTCTTCCCAGAGTTTTTTAATCTCGTTGTCCGATGCCTCCAACTCTACGACTCTTTTATTAAGAATTGCGATGGTAGCGTCAGATCATTCAAAACCTTCTCCTATTTGACTTTATCACCCTCAAGCTCAGCAATTTTCGTAAGATGAGAATTATGGCGCTTTTGGAGGTCATCACCAAGTTTTTCCCATCCATGCAACTTTTGGTAAAAGATATCTCTTACGATATTCCATTTTGTCTCGAGTTGACTCTTATCAGTATTGAGCTGGGTGTGTGTTTGACTTGTAACTGCATCCACCTCTTTAAGAAATTCGTCAGCGTCAGTTACACTTACTCCACGATCAAAGTAAAGTCCTTTCAAGTTCCAATCTGGGAGATTTTCGGTAAAGGAGATGTTCGTCGAGCCAGGAGTATGTCGATGTTTATTGATAATCGAATGGATCTCAGCTGAAGGACTAGGAGGGCCAGAGGATGAAGGAAGTCGGGGTTTAATAGGCAGCTTCTCTACTCGGGAATTCTTATAAGAACCATCCATTTCTCATTTCCTTCCTCGCTCCCTTTCATCGGGAGTGTCTTCCCTTAGCCAACTGCGCCTTCTAGCCTCTTCCTCTTCTTCCTTGCATATATTCTTTCTTTGTTCCTCAGTCAAAACGGATTCTGATACATGAAAAGACTGAGAAGAGGGCTTTGAAGGCAGAGGAGGATGGGGCTGCTCATGGTGACGGGATGATTGCCGAGGTTCGGATTGCAGTAAATGCTTCGGATCGATAGGTTTGCTCCTTTTACTGAAATCTGATCTGATTCCTGACGAGCGTTTCCCATACATGTCTAAACCTGAAATGAGACATGCATGATTTTTTGGTACTTGAAACTATACAGTGTCTAAGAATGCTAAAGCAAGATACCAATACAGGAAAATAATTGAAATACACAAGATGAATTTCTTTGAAAGGTACTATTGTTAACAGACCAGTCATTTCCTCTGAGTTTAAAGGAATTCCTAAAAATTTAAGAGGCCTTTCTGGCTCAGTTGAGGCTGCATCCTTAAGTCCGGTTTCTATGGTTCGATGGTCGAGAGGTTGAGTATCAGAACCATCCTGACTAAGATATCTAGCAGAGTTGAGATCACTCAAATTGTCAAATGTACCTGTAGAATCTTCCTTAGCTACATTTTCAGTTGGAGAATTTCCAGTTATAGTCGCATTATTTGGATCCGTTTCTAATACAACTACGTCCTCACCATCATGTTCAATCCCGTACTCAAGTTCAGAAGGATTCACTTCCCTATCATCTCTTCTAACCTATTTGGAATCTAATTCTGGCTCAGGATGCGGGGAAATATTTTCTTTCTCAATCAACTCAACCGATGTTGTGGGATCTTCGGCTTTATGATGGTTAGAGTCTCCATCCTTATCCAAAGCCTTTGATGAGGGCGACGTTTTTTCACTAACAGACCCTGAACATCTTTTCAAGGAAGGGTCAACGGAAGGGTTTCGATCAGCTTGAGTTACACTCCTGTCGTCCAGATTTACTAAATCTGATTTTGTAAGTTTAGGTTTAGGAGTGGGAGATCCAGCCTTACACAAAAACTTCCTTAAGGGATGAAGAAGTTCGTATTGTTGAAGATTGCTATCTATAATTAAAAGCTTTCTACTTCTTTTAGCCTCGTCAATAGCTTTTAGTGCTTCGTAGGTGGCTTTAATGGAAGGAGGTGCTTTGCTGTCCTTAACCAGGGTAGGCAGTACTACATTTCAAAAGGAAATGATGTAAGAATGTATAACTCAAAGGGAAGTGAAGTCAAGACCTCTGAATAAGATACGCATACCTCCATCTGTCCATTGCCCTCGGAATGGCTCGGGGCGTCTGACGAAGAAGAATTGGCTTAAAAACCCTGAAACACTGTCCGGTAATTCGAGTACCAGCTTCCGGTTTCTGGCACTTTCAACATGCATAATAGAGGGGGTGTCCTTCCTACTCTTGAAAGAACATAAGTACCGAAGGTCCTAGAAAGTAGGCTCTTGCTTTATCGTATCCATAAAAAGGACATAAAGGCCCAGTAAAACTGTGTAGCCATTAGGATGGAGTTGGAAAGGAGCGATGCCTAGATGGTTTAAGATTCGCCCTAAAAAAGGGTTAAACGGGGGAATAGCACCAGCTGCAAGCATTTGTTTGCTTACGGAAACATATCCAGTAGGAGGGTCATCAGTAAATACACCATCTTTTGGTAAAATCGCATCCGTAAGAGGAATTCCATATTGACCACACAACAGTTCATATTGATTCTGAGTTAGGATGGTAGATTGTCTCTCTCGATCCCTAGCTTTAATCGGGAGAAGGTCCGAAGGAAGGGGAGCGAAAGCTTGGCTAGAGGTAGTAGCTGTTTTAGTCTCGGAAACCTTGTTTAGAGATAGATCGGTTTGTGCCATGGAGGTCTCTTTACTTTGAGGAAGAGTTTGCTTTACGGTAGTCATTCTACAAAAATATACTGGAATACATCTCAATTTTCTAAAAGAAAAAGTCGAAGAATAAAAATATGAAAATGCATCAAAACTTCAAAATAAAAGGAGACAAACATCGTTGCAAGGCGCTTGTTGGCAATAAAATTAAGTCGTCATGGCATGGTACTCATATCGATTCACGACATGATACTCATGACGGTGCACGGCTTGAGGTCCATGTCGGTCCACGACATGAGAGGCATATCGTTTCCCAACATGAAACCTTAAGCTAAAGCCACCAGAGCATCAACTCGTCTAACCAGTTCCCAAACTCAATTCGCTCATGCAACATGTCACCTCGACCGACTTGAATTACAACTACAGACTGATAACTCACATAGGCATAACGACATGGATTTTTCATCACGACTTAATGGTGGGATTGTCGAATAAATACAATTTAAAAGCATGCCGTAAACTTACCATTGGAGCGACATTAAAAGAAAATGTGTCACAGCTATGATAAAACAATGAAAGGTTCATGGTTCAAGTATTTTAACAAGCAACTGGTGCGCAGTATAATGAAGTGTTCAAAAAATAGTCCAAGTCATTAGAAATATTTAAGTCAACTGAGCATAGTATGAAACCCATGTCGTTGAAACGACATACAATTCAAGTCGCGTAAATTACACAAAAAAATCAGAGCTCAAAGAAAAGCAAAGAATTCCTAAGCTCTTATAGACATTATATCCATTTTGATTTGACTCGTTTTTGGTTCATAAACATCCCAAAATACAAGACATTCAAAGTCGATTCACAAGTCTATCACTTTACCAAAAATAAGCAAAAAAAAAACCCTTTAATCCTATATAAATCCTAGCATTTAGAAGAATCAAGATCTGAAAATTACTTGTGATAAGCTCTGAAACAGTCGTAGAAGGAAGAATTCTCTGAAATCGAGAGTATGGGTGTTGAGTAGGGTTGATGGAGCTAGTCGAAGTCGGTCGGAATCTGGTCACGATGGCTCTAACGAAGGCGTCAGCTCGGTTGGAAAAGTCGTTTAGAAGGAAGGCGAAGATATCTCTTTGGTCCAATCCGCCATTAACGAGGAAGAAGCTTTAGATGTGATTGGAATGAGAAAGCAAACGACTTGGGAGATAATATATAGACATAAAGGCAAATGGGCCGGCCCAAATCGGCTTAAAGTCCAGAACGACACGAATTCCGGAGCAAGATGAAAAAGAGATAGAACAACTTGCGGCATGGCTATATGAACGGGTTGATCAATAAATTAGCATAAATGCGTGACAGAAAAGATCGGTAATATTATAATTCGAAGCCCGTGTCATTTTTCAATAACACGAACTTCGAGGGGCAAATGTTAACCCATAAAAAGGGTAAGAAAGCCATGTCGTTTTAACTAAGTCATTAGAGGCATGTCGCGAGGGAGAAAACTCACCCATATCGCACTAGATCGCTCACAATCATACCACACTCATCCATGTTGTGCCCTACTAATTTGAGTCATCTACGACATGGCGTCGTGACATGCTATAAGCCCAAAGCGCTGAGCATAAAGTCGTACGACATGGGTCATGCCGCTCTAACGACATGACATAAGGTAAGGCTAAGTTTCATGTCGGACAGCGACATGATGTTATGCTACTATCATCCATGTCGTTCAACGACGTGATGTACAAGAAATACATGTCGGTCAGCGACATGACGTTATGCTAGTATTATCCATATCATTCAGCGACATGGTATACAGTTAATCCATGTCGGCCTTAAACCATATCAAGAGAACCAGATCACATTCAGGAAACACTCCATAGCGTTTATCCTCCATGTCGTTCAATGACATAAGGAGTAAGCTGCTACTTAAGATCTCAATACGAATTGTGTCGTGACCTACTTATGCCGTATCCAGTTATTATTGGGTTGTTGATAGCTGTAACACCCCGGATTTTTGAATAATCGAATTAACTAAAATAAATAATAATTAATCTCAGATGTGAGAATTAAAGGAATGGGGTTGTGCCATTGTGTTCGTCTCGGAATTCTGGTTGAAATAGAGTCCGAGTTTGCGGGAAACGGGTAACGGATGAAGGAGTTATGGATGAACGAAGATTGGTGGCAAAAGAAGGAAAAAAATGCACTGGCTCACTTGGGAAGTGCGCCAGTACAAATTAACACTGGCGTACATGCCAAGTGCGCCCAGGCCGAGGCAAAAGCCTGCACAGCTTTCTTGTTCTGGCTGACCCATGTTGTTGAGTCCTTTCTGACTCCTTGCTGGGTCATTAGGGTTGACTCATCACCCTATCATGACCGAATGGTTTTGATTAACCCTAAGAACATCCGACGGCTTAAATTAACTCAAAACTTTATAAAAAGACCCATAAACTCAAACCCTAAATCAGAATTAAAATTGAAACAATGGCCGTCATGTTGTTGTCTTGAACCCTAGAGCAGCCGCCACCAAATTAAAGAGGAAGAACAGCAACCAAATCAGAACTACTCAACCCTAACAGCGAATCTTCTTCAAAGGAGCGCTAATTCAACTCCAGAAATCAGAATTTAGAACTCAAGACTGCTTTTGAGTTGTGAGTTCGATAGTTTTAACAAAATAATTAATAAATGAATTGGATTGAGTTATAATGCAGATAATTTGGATATGATATGAATTGTTGATTGCATGTTGTAATTATGTTGTAGAATTGTGTTGTAATTTCTATGATATTATGTTATGATGCTATCATCTACGATGCAAAGTTATGATGATATCACCCATGTTACAATCCTATGATTGGCTTTTGTCTAGTTGAATCATAATGTTTCTTATGCTAGTTTGTTATATTGACTCATATGATAAAATCATATGTATGCAAGTTTAGATTTTGTTTCAAACATGAATCATATACAAGTTGGGTAGAATTATATGTGAACTTACATGATTATGACACCTAGTTTATGTGAAAATTTAATTGAAAGTTAGGATATGACTTGTGTGAGTTTATGCTAAATTTTACATGATACTTTACATGGTAGATGCAAGTTTACACCCTTGTTATGATGTATAAATCACACATGCAAGTTGTATGAATACATGAATCATGTTATGCAAGTTTAGGTGTATTGCCTATGCAAATTAATACCTTTAGATATAGATCTATGACATATGTTATTTATGCAAGATTGTGGCCATTTTCTCATCAAGTTCACACCTTTAGATTGGATCCATGACATATGTTGTTTATGCAAGTTGTAGTTTTGGCCTATGCAAGTTTCAGATGTAAAACATCATTCACATATGCAAGTTCACCCCTATGTTAGATTTATGTTTTAATTATGTGTATATTGTGATGTTTTCTCTTTATTCCATGAGTTAGACTATTCGTGTGTAACATATATTTTTACGTTAAACGAACAAATGTACAACGTGGGGTAAAGGGGATAATATTAAAAAATATTTAATTGGCGTAAATGCCTTAAAAGGCATAAAATATAATTGTGGTGAAAATTGGTATGATTTTAGATACCATAAATGGATGGACATAATTGAGTCAATTATGAACATCGTTAAATTTGGAATTGATTGATAATTTGAATAGGGAAAGTATTTCAAATTGGGGAACGATTAATTAGGAGTAATTAATCGTTTAAGACACGAGGTTAGACTCTTTTGTGGTGTAAGACGTCCCGGACCCGCCCGGCAAATCCAGCTCCCACAAATGCCTGTCTAATGTGAGAGGTCTTATGCACAAACTAAATACGTAATAGTTGTAAAGACACGAGGTTACGCTCTTTTGTGGTGTAAGACTGCCCGGGCCCGCCCAGCAAATCCAGCTGCCACAAATGTCAGTCTAATGTGAGAGGTCTTTACGAGGTTATGGTATTAATGAATTAAGAAACACTTAACAAGATAAGCATGTAGTGGGACATGAGGTGGTTAAGTGGGTGCCTTGGGTGGCTTGTGGAATCTAGTGGGTGCCTTGTGTGGCATTTGGAAATACGATTAGAAACACTTAACCAAAATATGAAACATGTAATTGAAACATGAATAAGAAGAGGGTTAAGTGGGATGTACTAGAGGGGACCAAGCTTAGGTGGATAGCTTGTGTCAAGTATTGGGGGCCCGTTTCAACCAGTAACCCACACGTATCTTTGTGGGCTCGACCCAAGTCGAGGACGGGACACGCATATTGGGCTTGACTGTAAGAGGCCAAACCGGGTTAGCGGTGGCAACGCAAGTCCAACGGGTTCATATGCGTGTGTGGACCCGGGCTGGTAGGTAAGACGTTGTTGCATCGTGTAGGTATAAGCCGTGCATGCTTGGTGGTATCGGGTTGCCACTTTAGGGAGTGATACACCCCACTATGGCGCCAGCACGGGTATCTATGAGTTAGGGAGTCGATCGCTTGGGGGTAGTGGGTACACCTAGTGGAGATAGGAGCAGACGAGACCTATGAAGGCAGCTAGGGGTGCACGAAACTACCAATATCATTATTAAATCTGTAGGCGGGATCAACCTTAGGGTGACTAGTGGTGGTGCAGTATACTAGTGGCGGTGCAGTATAGCAATTATCTCATAGTGTTGGTGTAGTCTAGTAATTATCTTAGTGGGTTACGTGCGCTTTAACGATATCGTTGTTCATCTTGTTTCCTTGTTTACTCTGCCATACTCAATGGTTCATGGTCATTTCCTTATTTTCCAACTTATGCCTTGGCCTAGTTACTTTGTTAAATATATTGTTAGAATTATCGCACTCGCCAGACTTTATGTCTGACCCCCTTTTTCCATCTCTTTCCTTCCCCCCTCCCCCCCCCCAAGATGCTTAGGTTGGAACTAGCACTAGTGGACCTTGATTTTGGACTGCTTTTAGAAGATTGCTTGGATTGCTGAAGTAAAGTTCAGCTTCTCTTTATTTATGGCTATTTTGATGTTGGGGATTATGTCTTTCAGTTTATGTACTTTGTTTTATCAAGATGGATATGATGTACTTGACTTTGGTTTATGGTTTTGATGATGTAACCAAACATATTTACCTTCTGCTGCAATAAATTTAAATTTTCAAGTACTGCTTTATATCTGTCTTGTTGTGATTTTCTGTTCTATATTCACTTAAAATGCTCTATGGAAGTTAATGCATTCCCTTTGTGAGTGACATTAATGGACGTGGGGTGTTACACGTGGTATCAGAGCTGAAGGTTACCAGAACAGATATGAATTTTGAAAAACTATTTTTTTCAAAGCAATTTTTATAAATAAGTACTTTCAAAAGTATGTTTTAAGGAAAATATTTTCAAGAGAAAAGTATATTATAGAAAGCATAACCCAAAGAGCCATATATCTTTCCTTCAGTCCTTTTTGTATTGAATCTTTCCTTTTTCGTTTCAGCATGTCTGAAGCGTCTGAGATACCAGAGGGTGTTCATATGCCCGGTTGGTTTCGTCAATATCTCGAGGCTAGGGCCGCCACCGCAGGTCCAGCAAATGTTCCTCATCCTCCTCGTGTCGATAATTTCACAAAGATATGTAAGGACTTTAGAGCAATGGGTGGAAAACCTTTTCACGGGACGAAGACATTTGTTGAAGCTCGTAACTGGCTAAAGGAGGTGGAAGAATTGTTTGGAATTTTTGAAGTGGATGATGGAAGAAAAGTCCAGCTAGCTGCCTGGCTAATGAAGGATGATGCCTCGTTTTGGTGGGAGGTCACTAATGGGGGACGTCCAGTCGATACATGGCTAGATTTTAGGCAGAGGTTTGAGGCGAAGTTTTTCTCTAGGGCTAAAGAGAATCTATACATGGAAAGGTTTTTGTCACTGAAGCAAGGGAATCTATCAGTGAAAGAGTACGTTAACAAATTCAACAAATTGGCAAGGTTTGGCTTAGACTTGGTGAACAATCAAGAAAAGACGGGTCTAAGATTTGTTAAGGGTTTAAACGAGCCGCTTCATGGGTTAGCTATGACCCACATTCCCATGGGGGCTACCTTTGAGAGGTTAGTTGACATGGCACTCATGCATGAAGAGGAGAAGGGCGCCAATGCTAATAAGGCACCCAAGAAGAAAGGGGATCAAAAGAAGCCGCAACAGCAACAACAGAACAAGAAAGGTGGCAAAGGCAACAATGCTAAGGGGAAGAAGAAATGCTTTAATTGTTGGACACCCGACCATCTAAGCAAAAATTGTAGGAAGAAAAAGAATACCTTTTGTTTCCATTGTGGCGAAGCGGGACATCTTATTAAGGACTGCCCAAAGAAAAGGCAGAGGGTTGGGTCAACCTCTGGAGGACAGGTGCAAGCTCTTATGGCACTAAGGCAGGGGACAAGTTCAGGCTCTCGTGGTCCCACCGCTGCAAGAACGAGGTAGAGCAATTTCCGTTGAAAGTTTAGTTTTTCTGTTTGATCATCCTGTCCGTACTTTATTCGATTCTGGCGCATCACATTCGTTTATTTCTACATCATTAGTTGAAACACTGCACCTTGATACTAGTCTAGTTACTGATCCCTTAGTAGTCTCAAATCCTATCGATGGTTCGGCTCATCTTTCTATGATATGTCGGAATTTAAGAGTGTTTATCTTGGGTGTTGAGTTTGAGTGCAACGCTTTTGTTCATGGCTTCATGGGCTACGGTTTAATTCTAGGTATGGATTGGCTAACTAGATATGGGGCCATCCTAGATTGTGAAAGAAGGGTAGTTAGATTGTTGACTCGTTCTGGAAAGACCCTTGATATTTCTTGTGACCCTAGAGGTCCAGTAATGCTTAGTTACCTAGAACCCCTTAACGCATTCGATGATGATTTACATTCTGTTCCCATAGTCCGTGAATATGCTGGTGTCTTCGATGAGGTGAGGGGTTTACCCCCAAAACGTGAGATAGACTTTCGAATATATCTAGTGGACAATGCAAAGCCAGTTGCATTGCCAGTGCGCCACATGGCTCCAAGAGAGAGAAGAGAACTCAGTAAGCAAGTGAAAGAATTGCTTGAGAAGGGGTTCATCAGACGTAGTATATCGGAGTGGGGTGCTCCAGTAGTTTTTGCCATAAAGGCGGATGGGTCCCTTAGACCTTGTGTGGACTATAGAGAACTTAATAAGCTTACTAAGAAGAATAGACACCCACTGCCGAGGATGGACGATCTCTTTGATCAGTTTTTTGGCGCCTTAGTGTTTTCGCAGTTGGACTTAGCCACTGGCTTCCATCAGTTGAGAGTGGCTGAGGATAGCATAGACAAGACTGCCCTTAGGACTCCAGACGGTTTCTTTGAGTGGCTTGTGATGCCCTTCGGTTTGACAAACGCCCCCGCATACTTTGTTGACTTGATGAGTAGGGTGTTTAGGGAGTACCTTAATAAATTCGTGGTAATCTTTGTGGATGACATCTTGATCTTTTCTAAAAGCGAAGAAGAGCATGCCCTACATCTTAGGGAAGTGTTGGAGACTCTTTGAGCACATAGCCTTAAAGCAAAATTTTCTAAATGTCACTTTTGGAAGAAAGATGTGCGATTCTTAAGGCACATGGTTTCCAAAGAAGGGATAGCCGTGGATCCCGTGAAGATAGTGGCCATCCAAGATTGGAAGGTTCCTAAAAATGCTACCGACTTAGGGTTGGCTGGCTACTATAGGAGGTTTATCAAAGACTTCACAAAAATATCGGCACCATTAACACGCTTGACGAAGAAGAACTTAGTTTTCACGTGGGACGTAGATTGTGATGATGCGTTCCAATGTTTAAAGATAGCTTTGACCACAGCCCCAGTCTTAGTGTTGCCAGATGGGAGTAAGCCATTTACCGTTTATACCGACGCTTGTGGGACAGGACTAGGCGCAGTCTTAATGCAAGAGGGAAGGGTAATAGCCTATGGTGGAAGGCTGTTGAGAGTGCATGAAAGAAATTAACCTACACATGACCTAGAGTTGGCCGCTATTGTCTTCGCTCTTAAGTTTTGGCGTCATTATCTTCTTGGCGAGAAATTCGAATTGTTCACTGACCACAAATCGCTAAAATACTTATTCTCTCCGAAGGACTTGAACTTAAGGCAGCAAAGGTGGATGGAGTTCTTAGCATCCTACGACTTCGAGATAGCATATACCCCTGGCAAGGGTAACGTGGTGGTAGATGCCTTAAGTAGAAAAAGGTTGTCCTTGAGTCCTTTGTTTGTTGAGCGGCGAAGTTTAGATTCATCTCTACGTTTGACTTCACACCTTCCATTGACTTTGTACCCGGTTTACTAGCATCCTTAGAGGTCAGACCTACGCTTTTGGAATGGAGTGGTGAGGCACAGCGAGACGACCCACAGTTGGTTGAGTTAGTAGAAAAGCTCAAAGTGGTGGAGTCATTGACCATCTCCGTAGGTATACCCTAGATGATAAGGGTTGATTCCGTAGGGATGGTAGACTTTGTGTACCACGGGACGAGAATCTGAGGAAGACCATTCTTGACGATTCCCATCGTTCGAAGATGACCATTCATCCAGGCGGGGACAAGATGTACATGGACATGAGACGAGTTTACTTTTGGGCCGGCATGAAGAAAAATGTGGCTGAATATGTCGCTAGATGCTTGGTGTGCCAACAAGTAAAAGCAGAGCAAAAGAAGCCCGGTGGATTGCTTCACCCATTGGTGGTCCCACAATGGAAGTGGGAAAGCATCTCGATGGACTTTATTGACGGATTAACGAGATCGAGAAAGGGTAATACGGGGATTTGGGTCGTGGTAGACAGACTTACTAAGAGCGTCCATTTCATTCCCGTGAAGAGTAAGAGGACTGCTCCATAGTTAGCCTCCGTATACATTCGAGAAATAATTTGTTTGCACGGTGTTCCTTCTAGCATAGTGAGCGACCGCGATCCTATCTTCACTACCGAATTTTGGAAAAGCTTCCAAGAGACGGTAGGGACTCAGTTATGTTTGAACACCGCATATCATCCTCAGACGGACGGCCAGACCGAGAGGGTGAATCGTATTCTAGAGGACTTATTGAGGTTGTGTGTCTTAGATTTCGGAGGTACATGGGAGGAACATCTTCCGTTGGTAGAGTTCGCATATAATAATAGCTTTCAATCTAGCATTTGCATGGCATCGTTCGAGGCTCTTTACGAGCGGCCGTGTCGTTCACCTACATGTTGGTGGGAGTCTACAGATAAGATCTTGCTTGGACCCGATATGGTTAGAGAGACTTCAGAAAAGATCGATTTGATTCGATGGAGGATGAAGACGGCGCAAGATAGGCATAAATCTTATGCGGATAAGAGGAGGTCAGATCTTGAGTTTGATGTTAGGGACATGGTCTTTGTCAAGGTGTCTCCATTACGGAACGTCGTTCGTTTTGGGTCCATTGGGAAGTTAGCACCAAGGTTCGTAGGGCCGTTTCCTATTAAGGAAAGGATTGGGCAGATGGCATATAGAGTGGAGTTGCCCGAGAGACTTAGTAGTGTACACGACGTATTCCATGTATCACATTTGAGGAAGTGCTTGCACGAGACCGCGGAAGTGGTAGAGCCGAGCTTGCTTAGAGAGGTGGAGATCGAGCGTGATGCGACAATTCGACGAGCTCCTATGTGCATTCTTGGGTCGGAGATTAAGAAGTTGAGGGATCGAGAGGTCAAACTAGTCAAAGTGAATTGGGGAGATGATGAGAGCAATGCTACTTAGGAGACGGAAGCGAAGACGCGTTCATTATACCCTTTTCTTTTCGAGGGTATGTCTTTTAATTTCTCCTTTATCGCTTATCTTGTACTTATCTTATCTTTAGTATGTCCTCTCGCTAGTATCTTTGACCTTTAGATAGGGTAGTCCTATGGTTGAAACATGTGTTTGAGACATGTTAGGTATGATGGATGCAAGTGGATGCAAGTGTTTGCTAGTGGTTGCTCGTGGATGCATATACACACACTTTAGGCACTAGACCGGCTCAGTCACTTCATATTGCATATTGCATATAAATGTGTGTACATATTTAAGTAATGGATGTACAATGGTTGTACCATCATATGGAGGTTGCATTTTGGTGAATGGTTGTGCACACATGTAGAAATAATATGTATCGATAGGGCTCTTTTGCATACATAATGGACGCATGGCACTATCACGGTTTGCATTAAGGAGATCAACTGAATCAGTAGACCGCCTGATTTTGCATTAGTTAAGGAACATATACACACACTTCTTGCATATGTTCATACAACATTAGAAATTTCATAAGGGCAATGGATGCCCGTGTTTGATGGTTGAGTAGATGGTTGTTTGGATGGTAGGATATGCATTCTCCTTAACTTGGAGATTTCGGGGGCGAAATCCTTTAAGGAGGGGAGAATGTAACACCCCGGATTTTTGAATAATCGAATTAACTAAAATAAAGAATAATTAATCTCAGACGTGAGAATTAAAGGAATGGGGTTGCGCCATTGTGTTCATCTCGGAATTCTGGTTGAAATAGAGTCCGAGTTTGCGGGAAACGGGTAATGGATGAAGGAGTTATGGATGAACGAAGATTGGTGGCAAAAGAAGGGAAAAAAATGCACTGGCGCACTTGGGAAGTGCGCCAGTACAAAATTAACACTGGCGCACATGCCAAGTGCGCCCAGACCGAGGCAAAAGCCTGCATAGCTTTCTTGTTCAGGCTGACCCATGTTGTTGAGCCCTTTCTGACTCCTTGCTGGGTCATTAGGGTTGACTCATCACCCTATCATGACCGAATGGTTTTGATTAATCCTAAGAACATCCGACGGATTAAATTAACTCAAAACTCTATAAAAAGACCCATAAACTCAAACCCTAAATCAGAATTAAAATTGAAACAATGATCGTCATGCTGTTGTCTTGAACCCTAGAGCAGCCGCCACCAAATTAAAGAGGAAGAACAACAACCAAATCAGAACTACTCAACCCTAACAACGAATCTTCTTCAAAGGAGCGCTAATTCAACTCCAGAAATCAGAATTCAGAACTCAAGACTGCTTTTGAGTTGTGAGTTCGATAGTTTTAACAAAAAATTAATAAATGAATTGGATTGAGTTATAATGCAGATAATTTGGATATGATATGAATTGTTGATTGCATGTTGTAATTATGTTGTAGGATTGTGTTGTAATTTCTATGATATTATGTTATGATGCTATCATCTACGATGCAAAGTTATGATGCTATCACCCATGTTATAATCCTATGATTGGCTTATGTTTAATTGAATCATCATGTTTCTTATGCTAGTTTGTTATATTGACTCATATGATAAATCATATATATGCAAGTTTAAATTTTGATTCAAACATGAATCATATACAAGTTGGGTAGAATTATATGTGAACTTACATGATTATGACACCTAGTTATGTGAAAATTTAATTGAAAGTTAGGCTATGACTTGTGTGAGTTTATGCTAAATTTTACATGATACTTTACATGTTAGATGCAAGTTTACACCCTTGTTATGATGTATAAATCACACATGTAAGTTGTATGAATACATGAATCATGTTATGCAAGTTTAGGGGTATTGCCTATGCAAATTAACACCTTTAGATATAGATCTATGACATATGTTATTTATGCAAGTTTGTGGCCATTTTCTCATCAAGTTCACACCTTTAGATTGGATCCATGACATATGTTGTTTATGCAAGTTGTAGTTTTGGCCTATGCAAGTTTTAGATGTAAAACATCATTCACATATGCAAGTTCACCCCTATGTTAGATTTATGTTTTAATTATGTGTATATTGTGATGTTTTATCTTTATTCCATGAGTTAGACTATTCGAGTCTAACACATATTTTTACGTTAAATGAACAAACGTACTACGTGGGGTAAAGAGGATAATATTAAAAAATATTTAATTGGCATAAATGCGTTAAAAGGCATAAAATATAATTGTGGTGAAAATTGGTATGATTTTACATACCATAAATGGATGGACATAATTGAGTCAATTATGGACATCGTCAAATTTGGAATTGATTGATAATTTGAATAGGGAAAGTAATTCAAAATGGGGAATGATTAATTAGGAGTAAATAATCGTCTAAGACACGAGGTTAGACTCTTTTGTGGTGTAAGACTACTCGGACCCGCCCGACAAATCCAGCTGCCACAAATGCCAGTCTAATGTGAGAGGTCTTAGGCACAAACTAAATACGTAACAGTTGTAAAGACACGAGGTTAGGCTCTTTTGTTGTGTAAGACTGCCCGGACCAGCCCGGCAAATCCAGCTACCACAAATGTCAGTCTAATGTGAGAGGTCTTTATGAGGTTACGGTCTTAATGAATTAAGAAACACTTAACCAGATAAGCATGTAGTGGGACATGAGGGGGATAAGTGGGTGCTTTGGGTGGCATGTGGAATCTAGTGGGTGCCTTGGGTGGCATTTGGAAATACGATTGGAAACACTTAACCAAAATATGAAACATGTAATTGAAACATGAATAAGAAGTAGGTTAAGTGGGATGTACTAGAGGGGACCAAGCTTAGGTGGATAGCTTGTGTCAAGTAATGGGGGCCCGTTTCAACTAGTAACCCATACGTATCTTTGTGGGCTCGACCCAAGTCGAGGACGGGACACGCATACTGGGCTTGACTGTAAGAGGCCAAACCGGGTTAGCGGTGGCAACGCAAGTCCAACGGGTTCGTATGCGTGTGTGGACCCGGGCTGGTAGGTAAGACGTTGTTGCATCGTGTAGGTATAAGCCATGCATGCTTGGTGGTATCGGGTTGCCACTTTGGGGAGTGATACACCCCACTATGGGGCCAGCACGGGTATCTATGAGTTAGGGAGTCGATCGCTTGGGGGTAGTGGGTACACCTAGTGGAGATAGGAGCAGACGACACCTATGAAGGCAGCTAGGGGTGCACGAAACTACCAATATCATTATTAAATCTGTAGGCGGGATCAACCTTAGGGTGACTAGTGGTGGTGCAGTATACTAGTGGTGGTGCAGTATAGCAATTATCTCATAGTGTTGGTGTAGTCTAGTAATTATCTTAGTGGGTTACGTGCGCTTTAACGATATCGTTGTTCATCTTGTTTCCTTGTTTACTCTGCCATACTCAATGGTTCATGGTCATTTCCTTATTTTCCAACTTATGCCTTGGCCTAGTTACTTTGTTAATTATATTGTTAGAATTATCGCACTCGCCAGACTTTATGTCTGACCCCCTTTTTCCATCTCTTTCCTTCCACCCTCCTCCCCCCCCCCCCCAGATGCTCAGGTTGGAACTAGCACTAGTGGACCTTGATTTTGGACTGCTTTTAGAAGATTGCTTGGATTGCTGAAGTAAAGTTCAGCTTCTCTTTATTTATGGCTATTTTGATGTTGGGGATTATGTCTTTCAGTTTATGTACTTTGTTTTATCAAGATGGATATGATGTACTTGACTTTGGTTTATGGTTTTGATGATGTAACCAAACATATTTACCTTCTGCTGCAATAAATAAAGTTTTAAATTTTCAAGTACTGCTTTATATCTGTCTTGTTGTGATTTTCTGTTCTATATTCACTTAAAATGCTCCATGGAAGTTAATGCATTCCCTTTGTGAGTGACATTAATGGACGTGGGGTATTACAACAACTGTCATCCGAACGATATGAATCTAGTCAAGGGAAACTCATGTAGTGTCGCAAGATCAAGACGCCAAGGGCTAACCCACCAAGCGACATGGGTCATATCGTCGGCGACATGAGTTATAGCGGAGATCCAAGTCATGTCGGTGGCGGCATGAGTCATGGCATTTTCCATGAAATTACAGAACTGCCACCTGGTCTGGAAATCTCCTATAAATACCCCCTCACTTCTTCATTTGAGGGGATCAAATCTTGAGACCACGAAGTGCTGCCGAAAATATTCCACAACAATTCTAACATCCATTCAACATCATAAATTGAAGATTAATCCATGGACTATGATCTCTATCAAACACATCCAAATGATTCAAGAGTTGAAGATTGATTGAGCAAGCTTACATGAGAGGGGGATTCCTTTCAATTCTACCACATTCACATCAAATATCTGCTGAATAACACTCTTCTCAATCATCTTTAGTAGATTAAGTGTAATTCATGAGTAAGGGAGTGATAAAATTGTTGTAAGAGAGAAGTTAATCTTGTAATCTTCATATTGATAATGGAATCTCTTATGAAAGTGGATGTAAACCCCTATTGGGTTGAACCACTATAAAATCTTGTGTCTTCTACTTACATTTCGATCGTTATAAGGCTCCACTTTTCATTTTTGTGAGACATTGATTCACATTTTTGGTGTTTTGCCCAATTTTTGGGAAAACATTAATAGTATAAGTACGAAAAGTAATTGTTTCCAATTAATTAGAAGCATGCTTGAATGTACCTATCTAAAGCTATTTAACGTAAATAGAAAATTTATTTAATCAAATATATTATTTAAACAAGTGAATAATGATAAAATTATTACTATGTTATATGTGCACAGAACTGGACAAACACGGAGCGTTGAACCGTAATGGCAAGCATGACATTAGGGAACTAGTCTGGACGGAGTTGAAAGCATCTGAAATGAACCATTTCAATGTTGAATGGAAAACCCAAAGTGAGTTAAATTCACTCAGTTTTTCCAATTTATATTGTATATAAATTGGGTTTTTAATTTGTTTGTTCTGTTTGCCAATAGTTGACTGTTTGCTAGTTATATTTTTTTTTGTGGGTTTAATCAATGAAATTAAACCATTGTTTAATTTCAGTAGAATACCAAATCGTTATTTTAACGATCGGATCCAGTAGAGGTAATTTACCTTGTTGGTCACGTTTATAGAATAAATGTGTTTAACTATTTGAATTGTCTGAATTATTTTGTTGATTGGATGATATTATATAGTCGTTATTTGCTGTTATAGAAATTAACAGTTAAATTGAACTGATTTGAGATAACCATTTGAATACAGGGAAGAACAGGTTGGAGGGATCCAGCAGGATTCCTCAAATATATTATTTATTTTCATATCATCATATATGAACTGATCTGATGGGGTGATTGATTTGATTGTTGATTTTTGACTGAAATTTCAATATTTGTTTAGTCTAAACCAATGGGAGGTATTGGTTGAGTATTTGGTAGTATATGGCCTATGAAATCAATTGTTTTATAAATTTTGAATTACCGTCAGACAGATCAACGGAGATGAAGTTATAAAATTTATTTTATAACTAGATATAGATTTTGGAATTGTATTATGTTGAAAATAAGTTTGTAAAAAGAAATTAAATATATTTTATTTAAATTTATAATTAATTATTAATTTATTTTATGGAGTAAATTCTGATGTTAATCAGATTTATAAACTAGTGAATAGGAAATTAACCTAATGGTTAAATTTGGATATTGTCTTATTAAAAAATAATTAAATGGAATTATTTAAATTAATTATATTATTAATTAATTTAAAGGGAACGAATTGGATCGGTTAATGAGATAACCGTGTTTTGAGTTAACTAAATCGACCGTTTTTTTAATTAGGATTATATTAGTGCATTTTGAGTAGAATGGTTCAATGAATATTGTTTAAATTTTAATAAGATATTTAAAAAGGGATTTACTATTTATTTTACTTAATCAAGGAATTAACTATTTTTACAGCAGTTAATGATCAAGGTAAATTATTATTTTAATTAATAATAATTTAGAAAAATACATTTTAAATGGAAATTCATTTAAAAGGTAATTGAAGTTGAAACCAAACCTAGTTGAATGGTGGAGTTTATGAATGGGTTTTATATTTAAAACCCAAATTTTTAACGAAGTTATAAAGAGAATCTTAAGTGAATGCGTAAATTAAATGTTTATTTAATATTGGAATTAAATAAAAGGAATTGAGAATAGAAGGGTTTATATAAAAACAGAATTATATAAATAAGGTTTGTAAAAAGCGATGAGGTGTTATAGCGTTAATTTTAAATTAACGTAGCTTAATAATGGGATTAAGTAAAAGTGGGGAAATGAGAATAAGATTTTCAAAGCGGGAATTAATTGAATGGATTTGGAAAAGGATTGGTAAAAAGTGAAATTGGTAAAAGAAGTGGATCACAAGATTTGATGAACAAATCCGAATTATATTTTTTTAGAAGGTAAAGGTTAAAAAGTGGTGTTTTATAAGGAATTACTTAATTATTGAATTAAGGGATAATGTTATATTCGAGAAGGAGATTTTCAGAGAGATAAGAAGGTTGTATGAAACTGTATTTGAACAAAATAGTAAAATGGGAATTTGTATTAGTATTAGAATGAAGTATCGGTTTTTGGATTACAACCGGTATCCATCTTAAGATATGAACGTTGTTGATCAAGGTCTGAGAGGTAGTTAAAATGCCCCAACTTGAACGACTTCAGGATTATCTGAAGGTGATATTAGTTATAATGGTAAAAGAGGATAGTAATGATTTATTATTTCATTAGAGAAATAATAACACAACATTTTTGATGAAGATTTGGAAAATATATATATAATGAGGATTCCAAAGTAAAAGGGAAATAAAAAGAGGTTGTGCGAAAATATAACGATATTTTCGAGTTAGAAAAGAAACGTAAAGTTGATTTCTATTCTATAAGGATAAGCATGGTGTAATGACCCGGATTTTTGGCGACTTTGGTTATCGGCATAAGTACGATGTCTGAAAGAACCCGTAACTTCCCCGTGAAGGAAAGCACGAATACTTTGAGAACAACACACAAAAGGACGTAGACGGAAGAACATTTCATTGTTATTACAACAATTCCATCAGATACAAGAATATACAGAGTAAAAATGAATAAATTACATTTGACAAATATCAGAGATTACAATAAATTACATAGCAGCGGAAAAATAATACAAAAGCACAACTAGAAGTGATACACGGATACAGAGCTTTCCGAGCATCGTTCCAGCTGTAAACCAGGTTCCTGTTAATATAAATCTGCAAAACCAAAACTACTAGCTGCCCGTGCGGAAAATAGGGGCACCCAGAGTTTAGGTTAAAACAATAAACTCCAGGTCAGTCATGTGATTGGTGTGAGAACTAAAACAGTTATTAATCTTTATTTTTAAAGTAAGGTAAATCAAGGGACCACGCCGTATAACACGAACGGGTTTCCTCCCAAGAATACCAGTGCATAAAACAACAGCGCAATGCTAAATAAAGAAAAATGAAGCTGTTATAAGACCCAGGTCCCATCACACAATGCAACGCAAGCCGGAGGATAGGGTTTTTACCTTATAACAGCCAAAGCATGCTTGATACGTTTAAAACATATTATTTGATACTATAATAAGTGTATAGTGTCAAAACAATTTCAAATCATAAATATCAATCATAGGCGGCATGGGTACCATCTATCATGTCGCCATACTAGTTCTACAATTAAAACCGCAATACACGTATTGGAAATTGGATTTCCGTCATGAGTCGAGGCAAGGGGCAAGCTCCTCTCCGCGTTCGAGACACTCTAGCAAATGTCCCAGGACCCCACTATGATCCTTGGATCTTCAGGACCGGTCCTCTCTTACTTTTGAGGATTAATTATTCCTGAACACACGTTTCCCGGTCCTTACAGACCTATATCCGAGGCGCCTCATATCCAACAACCACACAGGTGAAAAGTATATAAATGTCAGGGCTGGTAGGTCACTGACACCACCCTAGCTAGAAAGAAACGTCGTGCTCTCCCTGCAGTCACTATCTCGTTTTTGACTCATACCGAGGTGTGAGGCTCGCGAATTCACGTTATACACAAAGCTACGCCACACAGGCCGTGCTTTGATCATCAACCACAAGACTTTGCTTTTCAACAGAAGCCTTGATCAATTGCCACTTACGCATGCCACATTGGCAATCCACTCCATGCGACTGATGTCCATCGATATACAACCTCTGAGCTCATATGTCTCAGAGAAGGGCGTTAAGCAAGAGAATAAATTCTCCGCCGCCAAACAGATGTATATTTAATAGAGATCAATCAACACAGAATAAAATCCAATGTCAGACACACAATCCATTTACGAGTTCGTTTTGGGTCTGAACGAAATCGGAGGCACTTTCCTCGCATATCCATCCATCTCCAAGTACGTCTGGACGATCACCAACTGTTTCCCTCATCTTGGGTGTACAGCCTAATCAAGATCATCAGTAATCACCCAAACGATGTGAAGACTTCCGGTCTTCAACCACCGTCTTCGTCTTCGACATCCCGTCGAATCGGTTATTCAGAATGGGTATAACCCGGCCTTTCTGGATAACCCACGTATATAATTAACAAATGTTACACAAACACAATGAACGCCTCATTCCAATTCAGAATATTCTTTTATTCACAAAATCACATTCTTAGGGAAATGTTCCCATTAATTTTATCAAAGATAAATTCTTCTAAATTTATTCTTTAATCTTCCTTTGGATATCATTTCAAACTAGTCGGGATTAGCGAACCACACCGAAGTAATTATTTGTTTTATTTCCCAATCCCAACCTATATATCCCATGGAGCAAAACTGGTGATACTCCATATCTAACACCACGGTGTTATCGGTAAAATTAATTACCATTTCACGTTCAAATCTAATTAAAGATTTAACTATCGCTTTAGAGCAAAACTGGTGATACTCCACTCTCGATCACCTTTCAAATTTGATAATTTAAATTATCAATTCACATTTTTAATCTAATTAAAGATTCATTAAAACTCCACTTAGTTTTAATCTTTTCAAAAATCAATATTCTGCCTTTAACTGGATTAAAGAACCAATGTCATCAAAACACGATTCACGACAAACCAAATCACATTTGATATTAAATACAAGGCTCTGAATAGAAAATATATCGGCTTATATTCAATATCAAATTCTGAAACCAACAAATATCGTATTGGAAATAACGATATATAACATATCTTTCAAATTCCCATAACAATATCTGTATAGTCACGAAATCCAACATCGAAATATCCCGAAGATAATTTCGATTCAGCTCCAGTCCAATCCACGTATCGGAAATTATCGATTATTTTCAAAATCACTTTCAAATTCAATTTATTTATTTCAAAAATAAATTGATTTTAATTCTAGTTCAAAACTAGTTCATTTCGATAAAAATCTATTTTTATCTTTTCAAATGTGGAATTCTTCAGCTCAATTTTTCCCAAATCATATATTATGATTTTACACAAATTATAGATATTTTTAATAATTTTATCAAGGCCCGTACAGTCGATTTCCATCAACGGCTATCGAACTGCACTTACAGCGACCTTTTTCGAATTTGATTTGGACATAATTCCAAATCCAACCGTTAGATTTCAAATTTCTAATATTCATTGGAAAGCTCTTTTCGATACGAACCTAACGGTTTCGGTTTTAGGAGAATCCGACGGTCGGATCTCCCGCAATGTCCGTTTGAAATAAATGGTCGAAATTCACGAACTGCCGCGGCACGGCGCGTTCTATTCAGGCCATTAAATATATAATATATATATATATATATATATTATATATTTCGTCGATTTCCTTTTAAAACGTATTTTATAAATCGTTTTAAATTCGTTTTCAAAACCCTTTCAACACTACATTCAATTTCAAATCGATTTGATTTCAATTCAATTCGAGTTCATTTCAATCCAATTCAAATTCAAATTCGTTTTCAATTCAATTCATTTCGAAATCGTTTTCAATTCAATTCATTTCGAAATCGTTTTCAATTCAATTCATTTCGAAATCGTTTTCAATTCAATTCATTTCGAAATCGTTTTCAATTCAATTCATTTCGAAATCGTTTTCAATTCAATTCATTTCGAAATCGTTTTCAATTCAATTTCAAAATATTTAATTTCGAAATCACTTTTCAATATTCATTATACAACGAATAAAATCGATATAAATATCGTTCACGTTAAAATGGCGCAAAACTAATCAACACGGCTTTATATTTTTCACAACTTCTTTATTTTATTCAACAAATGAATATTTATCCCATTCAACACATGAATCTATATTTCTTTCAACACACGACTAATCTCAACATGTGAGTACTGTCGACACATCACTATTTTTGTTATGTAAAATATTTTATAAAACTATGGTATCTATCGTTTGATTTTCAATTAGACTTCTACTGGGAAGTAGTTCTAATTTTAAATATGATAAAGATGTAAATTTTTATTATATAAAATATTTCACTCAACACATGAACATCGTCAACACATGATTATTTTTATATTCAACACATGAATTTTCTTTTATAATATTCATTATTTTCCCGATTGGAATGAGGCCCAATCAATCACCATATAATGTTAATTATATGGATTCCATACAACACATGTATATAATACCATTGAAAAATAATCAATCATCAACCAAAGTGCACTACACTGTATAAGCATCAAATATAGATATCTAACGCTTATAACAGCCTGTCAATCAATCGATCGACATATTTAATCAATCAGGATGAGTGAACTTCAAATTTCATCCCAACACCCGTGTGGGGTTTCAAACAATCAAACACAGATTTTATTTGTGCAGTTGGGCGATGTGTAAAAATTTATCGACCCAATCAATATCAGTCAAATCAGTGTATATAAACAAATCGGCCGATTTGTTTATAAATATTTATTTATTCACTTTCACGTTAAAAATTATATTTTTAACGATAAAATATTTTATTTCAACACATGAATTTATATTCAGTTCATTTATTCTATAAAATGATATTTTTATTTTTCTAACATATTTTAGAAAATTTCGGCGGCATAACGGCACGATACTAGAAACGGGACGAGGCCTAGCCTTATCCCCGGTCTAGTGAAGGCCCACGCCATTCACACATCAATCAAATCAATTTCAATTCACCAAATAATTCAATTCAAACCAATAACCTAACCAACTACACAATCAAACAATTTAACAAACAAGCCATCCATGGTCTGTGGATGACGGGTGTCGGGTGCTACTAAACACAGTCTGCATCCTAGTATATATATATATAACTAGAAAATAAATTGAAGAGTGAGAAATTCTCACCAATTGCTATCCAACTTCACGACACTTCTTTTGTAGAAAATCTTCGTCGTTATCCTATCTTCGCCATCTTCGTTGCTCGTAGTCACTATATTTATAAAAGTCACACATTTTTATATTTCGATGTCTTTAAAATAAAAATCACATTTTTATTTATTCACTTTCAATTTAAAAACATATTTATATAATCACTTTATATATTTAAAAATCGAATTTTCACTTTGCTATTCAATATATAAAAATCTCGCCTTTTCAACCATAAAGATTTCATCTTTAAAAAAAAAAACAGCACTTTATTTCGACGTATAGAAAATAAAAATCAGATTTTTATTTTGCTACTTACACAAAGATGATATTTTTATATTCTCTATCCTATAAAGATTATATTTTTAATACTTTAAAAATATAAAAATCATATTTTTAATATTTCTATATAGTAAAGATTATATTTTTAATACTTTAAAAATATAAAAATCATATTTTTATTACTTTAAAAATATAAAGATCGTATCTTTTACCAAATAAAAATCCTATCTTCTCACCTTTTAAAGTTCTAATCTTTTTCCATTTAAAATTCAAACTTTCTATTTTAAATTCTTTTTAAAATCAGTTTTAAATTACTCTTTAAAAAATAAAAACAGTATTTAATCTTTTTTTCCCTTTTTTCCAGTTTATATAAATCAAAAATAAAATGAATAAAAAGATAAAAAGGACTTACAGGGGGGGTTTGCTGTCGCGGCGGTGGATTGCGAGGGGGGGTGTGCGGCTGTCGATGGAAGAGGAGAGGGGGAAGAAGGAGGGGCGGAAGTGGCTGCAGGCGGAGGAGATGGCGCGCGGGGTGTGGGTCCTTTTCGATTTGGGGGGGGGGGGCTAGGGCTTAACTGAGAGGGAGGGAAGCGAGAGCGGGGCGAGGGTGGAGGGCGTCTGGCCTGCGGCGGCGCCAGGAGGCTGGGCGGCGGCCTCCTCCGTCTTCCGTCGCCTTCGTTTTTTTTTTTTCTCTTTTTTTTTTCTGAGGGTTCGATTCGAATGAAAGAAAAGGGGGGGGGTCCGATATGAATAAGGAGAAGTTTAATTAAAATTTTTTTTTTATTAATTTATTTTATTTGCAAATAGTTGACTTTTACATACGACCTCGAAACGAGGTCCACCGCCAGTCGTCCATAGCGTTCTACCCCCATTCCGAGCACAATGGGATATGTATCATAAGCTGATTTGATCGTTTGAATCAGTTTCCGTTTAATTTACATTTAAATCACTATATTGAATTTTAAACGTACATTTCAAATTACCGGGGTCACATACTAACTCTAAAAATTCCCGAAAAATATTTTCTAGCTTCGTATTGACGATACGGTCCTAACAAAACTAGTTTCGTCGAATTCTGAGACCGTATGAAAAATGGCCAATTTCCAGTCGATTAAAATCAACTGAAACTGGTCAAACGCGTTTTCCTTTGCCACGCTCACATATTGATTCGAAAAATTATGAAATTTGGAATCTAGCAATAATTTGACAACACGGACCTAACAAAACTGGTTTCGTCGAAATCCGAGGTCATTTGCAAAATGTCCATTTTTAAGGGCCTAAATTCCATAGCGACTATTCAGAATTTTCAATTGGACATATCTTTTGATTCTTGCTACGAAATTTTGATCTTTCGGATTCGTTGGAAAGATATTCTCAATTAGATTCCATTATTTTTGGTTTCACTAAAATCCGGATTGTTTTGCACCCGGTACATTCAATTGAAGTTTGAAATCGAATTATCGAACTACCGCGCCATTTTCAATTCTATTTAAAATTATATATAATTATTTATATTCTAACGACGACGCGTATAATATATACGTCGAATTCTATTCAAAATAAATTTCTCGTCGATATTATTTAAAATAATCTATTTTAAATATTCAAAATTCACTAAAATTGCCAAAATAAAAATTTTAAACTGGCCCAGATTTTGCGGGTTATTACAATCTCCCCCACTTAAAACTTTTCGTCCCCGAAAAGGAACAAAGTCGAAAGTGGTTTGATTAATCAATGCTACGTTCGATCTGGCTTCCATTCTCCAACTTTTCAGTTTCTGAGAATTTCCAAATTTTCAAAAATTTGGCTAACACCCTAAATTTTCGAAAAATTTCGCCATAACCTCCCCTGCACCAGGAGCATCGGGGAATTTCAAATAGCTTCCCCGGTCCTTCAGATCTCAAAAAGAAAAAGAAAAAGCCAAGCGGCTAGCCAATAGGCTCACAAAATCATCATCACCCAAACAAAACAGGAAATTATGTAGTAAACATGTACCTATTTGTCGGGCAAACAAATTTTATTCTCTGGCTCTAGCCTCCTTGCTATGACCTGTTCAATGTAAGTATATGTATATACAAGCAAATGCGACCAATTGTCGATACAATTCAATATTCGGTTCAATTAGGCTAAATGGATAAAAATTAGCAAACAAATAAACAAACAACCCAAACATCAATCAATTAGTAGATTAACGTTTCAAATTGATAATTTTACTACATATAAAGAAAATCATGTTTTGATGCCAATTCACAACAATGTATTCTAACTATATAAGTTTTGGTTCTCACACCAGCCTAATGGAAATATATAGAAATCACACCTTCGAAACACGAACATAAATACTGATGATGTAGCTACAATCATCAGAATCATCTTCGGGTGTCTAGAATGTGACTCTATATCTATCCAATATATTAAAACTTCGACTATACGTTCATGACGCGTATACGCGAAATCTTTATATACTCGATTGTCCATATTCAAAATAAATAAATAATCAAATACGTATGGAACTATTTAAATTTTAAAACAAAATTGTTTTCATTTGAAAAATATACTCTTCACACTCGTTCTAGGATACTACTGATCCTATCTCTAACGAGTCATTCTAATTGGATATTACTAATCCAATATCTGATGAATTCTTTCGTATGGTTCTAATGTGTCTTGTTCTCGAGCTCTGTAAACCAAAGCTCTGATACCAACTGAAAGAACCCGTAACTTCCCCGTGAAGGAAAGCACGAATACTTTGAGAACAACACACAAAAGGACGTAGACGGAAGAACATTTCATTGTTATTACAACAATTCCATCAGATACAAGAATATACAGAGTAAAAATGAATAAATTACATTTGACAAATATCAGAGATTACAATAAATTACATAGCAGCGGAAAAATAATACAAAAGCACAACTAGAAGTGATACACGGATACAGAGCTTTCCGAGCAACGTTCCAGCTGTAAACCAGGTTCCTGTGAATATAAATCTGCAAAACCAAAACTACTAGCTGCCCGTGCGGAAAATAGGGGCACCCAGAGTTTAGGTTAAAACAATAAACTCCAGGTCAGTCATGTGACTGGTGTGAGAACTAAAACAGTTATTAATCTTTATTTTTAAAGTAAGGTAAACCAAGGGACCACGCCGTATAACACGGAACGGGTTTCCTCCCAAGAATACCAGTGCATAAAACAACAGCGCAATGCTAAATAAAGAAAAATGAAGCTGTTATAAGACCCAGGTCCCATCACACAATGCAACGCAAGCCGTAGGATAGGGTTTTTACCTTATAACAGCCAAAGCATGCTTGATACGTTTAAAACATATTATTTGATACTATAATAAGTGTATAGTGTCAAAACAATTTCAAATCATAAATATCAATCATAGGCGGCATGGGTACCATCTATCATGTCGCCATACTAGTTCTACAATTAAAACCGCAATACACGTATTGGAAATTGGATTTCCGTCATGAGTCGAGGCAAGGGGCAAGCTCCTCTCCGCGTTCGAGACACTCTAGCAAATGTCCCAGGACCCCACTATGATCCTTGGATCTTCAGGGCCGGTCCTCTCTTACTTTTGAGGATTAATTATTCCTGAACACACGTTTCCCGGTCCTTACAGACCTATATCCGAGGCGCCTCATATCCAACAACCACACAGGTGAAAAGTATATAAATGTCAGGGCTGGTAGGTCACTGACACCACCCTAGCTAGAAAGAAACGTCGTGCTCTCCCTGCAGTCACTATCCCGTTTTTGACTCATACCGAGGTGTGAGGCTCGTGAATTCACGTTATACACAAAGCTACGCCACACAGGCCGTGCTTTGATCATCAACCACAAGACTTTGCTTTTCAACAGAAGCCTTGATCAATTGCCACTTACGCATGCCACATTGGCAATCCACTCCATGCGACTGATGTCCATCGATATACAACCTCTGAGCTCGTATGTCTCAGAGAAGGGCGTTAAGCAAGAGAATAAATTCTCCGCCGCCAAACAGATGTATATTTAATAGAGATCAATCAACACAGAATAAAATCCAATGTCAGACACACAATCCATTTACGAGTTCGTTCTGGGTCTGAACGAAACCGGAGGCACTTTCCTCGCATATCCATCCATCTCCAAGTTCGTCTGGACGATCACCAACTGTTTCCCTCATCTTGGGTGTACAGCCCAAACAAGATCATCAGTAATCACCCAAACGATTTGAAGACTTCCGGTCTTCAACCACCGTCTTCGTCTTCGACATCCCGTCGAATCGGTTATTCAGAATGGGTATAACCCGGCCTTTCTGGATAACCCACGTATATAATTAACAAATGTTACACAAACACAATGAACGCCTCATTCCAATTCAGAATATTCTTTTATTCACAAAATCACATTCTTAGGGAAATGTTCCCATTAATTTTATCAAAGATAAATTCTTCTAAATTTATTCTTTAATCTTCCTTTGGATATCATTTCAAACTAGTCGGGATTAGCGAACCACACCGAAGTAATTATTTGTTTTATTTCCCAATCCCAACCTATATATCCCATGGAGCAAAACTGGTGATACTCCATATCTAACACCACGGTGTTATCGGTAAAATTAATTACCATTTCACGTTCAAATCTAATTAAAGATTTAACTATCGCTTTGGAGCAAAACTGGTGATACTCCACTCTCGATCACCTTTCAAATTTGATAATTTAAATTATCAATTCACATTTTTAATCTAATTAAAGATTCATTAAAACTCCACTTAGTTTTAATCTTTTCAAAAATCAATATTCTGCCTTTAACTGGGTTAAAGAACCAATGTCATCAAAACACGATTCACGACAAACCAAATCACATTTGATATTAAATACAAGGCTCTGAATAGAAAATATATCGGCTTATATTCAATATCAAATTCTGAAACCAACAAATATCGTATTGGAAATAACGATATATAACATATCTTTCAAATTCCCATAACAATATCTGTATAGTCACGAAATCCAACATCAAAATATCCTGAAGATAATTTCGATTCAGCTCCAGTCCAATCCACGTATCGGAAATTATCGATTATTTTCAAAATCACTTTCAAATTCAATTTATTTATTTCAAAAATAAATTGATTTTAATTCTAGTTCAAAACTAGTTCATTTCGATAAAAATCTATTTTTATCTTTTCAAATGTGGAATTCTTCAGCTCAATTTTTCCCAAATCATATATTATGATTTTACACAAATTATAGATATTTTTAATAATTTTATCAAGGCCCGTACAGTCGATTTCCATCAACGGCTATCGAACTGCACTTACAGCGACCTTTTTCGAATTTGATTTGGACATAATTCCAAATCCAACCGTTAGATTTCGAATTTCTAATATTCATTGGAAAGCTCTTTTCGATACGAACCCAACGGTTCCGGTTTTAGGAGAATCCGACGGTCGGATCTCCCGCAATGTCCGTTTGAAATAAATGGTCGAAATTCACGAACTGCCGCGGCACGGCGAGTTCTATTCAGGCCATTAAATATATAATATATATATTTATATTATATATTTCATCGATTTCCTTTTAAAACGTATTTTATAAATCGTTTTAAATTCGTTTTCAAAACCCTTTCAACACTACATTCAATTTCAAATCGATTTGATTTCAATTCAATTCGAGTTCATTTCAATCCAATTCAAATTCAAATTCGTTTTCAATTCAATTCATTTCGAAATCGTTTTCAATTCAATTCATTTCGAAATCGTTTTCAATTAAATTCATTTCGAAATCGTTTTCAATTCAATTCATTTCGAAATCGTTTTCAATTCAATTTCAAAATATTTAATTTCGAAATCACTTTTCAATATTCATTATACAACGAATAAAATCGATATAAATATCGTTCACGTTAAAATGGCGCAAAACTAATCAACACGGCTTTATATTTTTCACAACTTCTTTATTTTATTCAACAAATGAATATTTATCCCATTCAACACATGAATCTATATTTCTTTCAACACACGACTAATCTCAACACGTGAGTACTGTCGACACATCACTATTTTTGTTGTGTAAAATGTTTTATAAAACTATGGTATCTATCGTTTGATTTTCAATTAGACTTCTACTGGGAAGTAGTTCTAATTTTAAATATGATAAAGATGTAAATTTTTATTATATAAAATATTTCACTCAACACATGAACATCGTCAACACATGATTATTTTTATATTCAACACATGAATTTTCTTTTATAATATTCATTATTTTCCCGATTGGAATGAGGCCCAATCAATCACCATATAATGTTAATTATATGGATTCCATACAACACATGTATATAATACCATTGAAAAATAATCAATCATCAACCAAAGTGCACTACACTGTATAAGCATCAAATATAGATATCTAACGCTTATAACAGCCTGTCAATCAATCGATCGACATATTTAATCAATCAGGATGAGTGAACTTCAAATTTCATCCCAACACCCGTGTGGGGTTTCAAACAATCAAACACAGATTTTATTTGTGCAGTTGGGCGATGTGTAAAATTTATCGACCCAATCAATACCAGTCAAATCAGTGTATATAAACAAATCGGCCGATTTGTTTATAAATATTTATTTATTCACTTTCACGTTAAAAATTATATTTTTAACGATAAAATATTTTATTTCAACACATGAATTTATATTCAGTTCATTTATTCAATAAAATGATATTTTTATTTTTCTAACATATTTTAGAAAATTTCGGCGGCATAACGGCACGATACTAGAAACGGGACGAGGCCTAGCCTTATCCCCGGTCTAGTGAAGGCCCACGCCATTCACACATCAATCAAATCAATTTCAATTCACCAAATAATTCAATTCAAACCAATAACCTAACCAACTACACAATCAAACAATTTAACAAACAAGCCATCCATGGTCTGTGGATGACGGGTGTCGGGTGCTACTAAACACCGTCTGCATCCTAGTATATATATATATAACTAGAAAATAAATTGAAGAGTGAGAAATTCTCACCAATTGCTATCCAACTTCACGACACTTCTTTTGTAGAAAATCTTCGTCGTTATCCTATCTTCGCCATCTTCGTTGCCCGTAGTCACTATATATATATAAAAGTCACACATTTTTATATTTCGATGTCTTTAAAATAAAAATCACATTTTTATTTATTCACTTTCAATTTAAAAACATATTTTTATAATCACTTTATATATTTAAAAATCGAATTTTCACTTTGCTATTCAATATATAAAAATCTCGCCTTTTCAACCATAAAGATTTCATCTTTAAAAAAAAAAAAAAACAGCACTTTATTTCGACGTATAGAAAATAAAAATCAGATTTTTATTTTGCTACTTACACAAAGATGATATTTTTATATTCTCTATCCTATAAAGATTATATTTTTAATACTTTAAAAATATAAAAATCATATTTTTAATATTTCTATATAGTAAAGATTATATTTTTAATACTTTAAAAATATAAAAATCATATTTTTATTACTTTAAAAATATAAAGATCGTATCTTTTACCAAATAAAAATCCTATCTTCTCACCTTTTAAAGTTCTAATCTTTTTCCATTTAAAATTCAAACTTTCTATTTTAAATTCTTTTTAAAATCAGTTTTAAATTACTCTTTAAAAAATAAAAACAGTATTTAATCTTTTTTTCCCTTTTTTCCAGTTTATATAAATCAAAAATAAAATGAATAAAAAGAAAAAAAGGACTTACAGGGGGGGTTTGCTGTCGCGGCGGTGGATTGCGAGGGGGGGGGTGTGCGGCTGTCGATGGAAGAGGAGAGGGGGAAAAAGGAGGGGCGGAAATGGCTGCAGGCGGAGGAGATGGCACGCGGGGTGTGGGTCCTTTTCGATTTGGGGGGGGGGGGGCTAGGGCTTAACTGAGAGGGAGGGAAGCGAGAGCGGGGCGAGGGTGGAGGGCGTCTGGCCTGCGGCGGCGCCAGGAGGCTGGGCGGCGGCCTCCTTCGTCTTCCGTCGCCTTCGTTTTTTTTTTTTTTCTCTTTTTTTTTCTGAGGGTTCGATTCGAATGAAAGAAAAGGGGGGGTCTGATATGAATAAGGAGAAGTTTAATTTAATTTTTTTTATTATTTTATTTTATTTGCAAATAGTTGACTTTTACATACGACCTCGAAACGAGGTCCACCGACTGTCGTCCATAGCGTTCTACCCCCATTCCGAGCACAATGGGATATGTATCGTAAGCTGATTTGATCGTTTGAATCAGTTTCCGTTTAATTTACATTTAAATCACTATATTGAATTTTAAACGTACATTTCAAATTACCGGGGTCACATACTAACTCTAAAAATTCCCGAAAAATATTTTCTAGCTTCGTATTGACGATACGGTCCTAACAAAACTAGTTTCGTCGAATTCTGAGACCGTATGAAAAATGGCCAATTTCCAGTCGATTAAAATCAACTGAAACTGGTCAAACGCGTTTTCCTTTGCCACGCTCACATATTGATTCGAAAAATTATGAAATTTGGAATCTAGCAATAATTTGACAACACGGACCTAACAAAACTGGTTTCGTCGAAATCCGAGGTCATTTGCAAAATGTCCATTTTTAAGGGCCTGAATTCCATAGCGACTATTCAGAATTTTCAATTGGACATATCTTTTGATTCTTGCTACGAAATTTTGATCTTTCGGATTCGTTGGAAAGATATTCTCAATTAGATTCCATTATTTTTGGTTTCACTAAAATCCGGATTGTTTTGCACCCGGTACATTCAATTGAAGTTTGAAATCGAATTATCGAACTACCGCGCCATTTTCAATTCTATTTAAAATTATATATAATTATTTATATTCTAACGACGACGCGTATAATATATACGTCGAATTCTATTCAAAATAAATTTCTCGTCGATATTATTTAAAATAATCTATTTTAAATATTCAAAATTCACTAAAATTGCCAAAATAAAAATTTTAAACTGGCCCAGATTTTGCGGGTTATTACAATGTCGATAACCAAAACATCGGAAAAATCCTGGTAATTAGTGAAAGAAATTAGAGGGTGAGGAAAGATAAGATAGAAACTTAGAATAGAAGAAGAAGAAGAACACAACATCAGAGTAACACGAATATTACAGCGGAACGTGTAACATATAATATATATAACATAACTTGAAATATACATTTGTACTTGAATATACATCAATATCAAAGTACATCACTTACAACACAGCGGAAATAACTATAGCTATATGATCCTAAAGCCACCTGCTCCAGCTCTTCAACTATATCTGTAAATCCCGACTACTTGACTGCCCATACAAATTTAGGCACCCAAGAGTTTAGGGAAAACAACAAAGTAAACTCCGGGTCAGTCATGGGACTGGTATGAGTAAAACAGTTTAAAACAGTTATACAGGTATATGATATCTCATAAGACCACGCCGTATAACGGAACGGGTTTTTCCTTATGAAAATCCAAATATCTTTATATCAAAAACCTTTTGATATTATAATAATGTCTATCAACACAATATAATAATCATCTAGTATAAATACTTTCATCTCACGTTCTACATATATAGTATACAATCAAAACCGCAAGCACGTATTGGATAATGGGTTTCCAACTATGACAAGGTATGGAACCACCTTTCGCTAGTGTACCTCTAGAGAGGAATACACTGGGTTCAACAAGAACATCTTGCAACCCGGCCACACATGACCGACCACTCATTTCGCTTGAGCGTATCGAATGTATATCACCAACAGTTGGGATCAGCAACCGTTTCCCGAATGGGACAGCATCAACAATAGATTTTTAGAAGTAAATGAAACTCTAGATCAGGTGATTATACACCCTACTTCGGTGCGACCGACTTAGCCATGCTGCCTGCCCGATTTCTATCATTTACCGGATGTGAGGCTAGAAGCTACGCTTTATCATCACACCAGATTCACTTTGAATGCCACATCGTCAAATCCATCAAATCACCGATTGACGTCCTCAACCATACATTATTTGTTAGCTAAGAGAAGTTTCCTTCTCCGCTTCCACTCTTGGTACGGTTGGAGAAATCAATATATGTGATCGTCTGGAAATACTCTGTCAGACATCCGTCCATACAAGTCATCCAGGAACAGGATGAACCGAAGGCACTATTCTGTAAACAGGATAGCCCTTCCATAACTCCGTCTTCAATTTCCTTTGGCATATATTCTTCGCAACGCTTATGCCAATACAGAGTGGTTCTTTGGATAATAATCCAACCGGTCTCTCCATATTAACAACGTTAAAATGGTCAAAACTTCGATAGTCTGTGATTTAACTATCGAAGAAAAACAGGTGTACAACCAACGATATTATTTCCAAATGGGAATTTATATCGATCAAACATCATTCAACATTTATCTTTTTATTTCATTAATCTACTTATCTCCTGTTTCCCTATATTCAGTATTTCTTATTTTCTAAATTTGGAAAACATACGTTATTAACAATGGAAAACATTTCCATTTCTTGTTTTCTTTATTAGAAAACATTTCTGGTTTCTTATTTGGAAAACATTTCCAAAGCTTCTTCATTGGACTTAGAGAGATGTTTAAACAAACCATCGCGATGCCAACACAAACCCTTTCCTTTACTGCCGAACCTTAACTATTCCTTAGTTAAAAACGAAGCCAATCAAGTTGGGGTAGAACTACCTCTCAGACCTTAACTGAACAACTTTTCTAACTTTGAAATAGACAAAGTTCACTTTATATCCCTTTACTAACTTCCTTACTTAATCCTCCTTCGAATAGTTATATTTGATTTACTCTTTTCACTTAACTCTATTCGATTAACCCTTATTAATTAACTCCATTGGACTAACACTATTGGATTAACTCTATTTGACTAACGCTATTGATTTACTCATTTCACTTACTCCTTTCGAATAAACTATATTCGATTAACTCATTTCACTTTCTTCGAATAAACTATATTCGATTAACTCATTTTACATTAACTCTAATCGATTAACTAACATCGATTAACTCCTTTATTCTTTATTCTCTAATCGATTAACTAACATCGATTAACCCCTTTATTCTTTATTCTCTAATCGATTAACTAACATCGATTAACCCCTTTATTCTCTAATCGATTAACTAACATCGATTAACCCCTTTATTCTTTATTCTCTAATCGATTAACTAACATCGATTAACCCCTTTATTCTTTATTCTCTAATCGATTAACTAACATCGATTAACCCCTTTATTCTTTATTCTCTAATCGATTAACTAACAACGATTAACCCCTTTATTCTTTATTCTCTAATCGATTAACTAACATCGATTAACTTCTTTATTCTTTATTCTCTAATCGATTAACTAACATCGATTAACCCCTTTATTCTTTATTCTCTAATCGATTAACTAACATCGATTAACCCCTTTATTCTTTATTCTCTAATCGATTAACTAACACCGATTAACTTCTTTATTCTTTATTCTCAAATCGATTAACTTCTTTTCGAATAAACTATTCATTTATAAAGATTTACTTTTAGTAACGGTTCTTCACTTTACAAATGATTTCCCTTTTATAAAACTCTATTCATTTTAAGAACATTTTTCCCTTTTATTTACTTTCGAAATATTTCCTTTTATAAAATCTGTTGATTTTATAAAATCCCGTTTTATTTCAATATACATTGAAATAATTCTTTTTACATCCCAGGGTCTTTTATGATATTTAAAATATCGAATAACAATGGTCAACATCATTCCAACACCCATAATCCATAACAGATTATATAACACATCATATATCACAATATATGAAAACAGTAAAAATAAATGTTGAGGAATCCAGTTGGATTCCTCCAACCTGTTTCCCTGCATCACAGATGTTAAACAATATAGATTATAACATCACTTTCAGTTCCATATGATATATTCTGTTAAACAGAATCAATATAGAAATTCAACTAACTGACTAGCAGTTCAATCAAATAGTCAACACACAATCAACCAGCCAATATCTAACAGTTCTAAAATACAACATGAAATTATAAACTGTTCAGAGTTGGTGAGTTTTACTCACATTGGACTATCATCGTTAATAACGATAATTGTCGTTGATTTAGATTGGACAATTTATTTTGCTATAAATTGTAACGGACTCCAATGGGCTTCTTGTCAACTTCATTGTGAAGCTCTCGTCCATACGATCCCAACGCAACTTGCTTTGCTGAATTTTGATGTCGTATGACGAAGTTATGAATTTACGAAGTTCATGCTCTATTTTAATTAAATTATACTTAAATTCTAATTGAAAGTTGGGCCTTACACTGTTGAACCCGGCCCATCCCCTCACTTAAAAGAACACCCGACCCACTACAGCACGCCTTCTTCCTGCTCCACGCAAAATCACGCTCCCTTCCCTTTTCCATTACCGCAAATTTGATCCGCCCAATCCCCCTTTTTACTTCATGATTCATCAAACTGAAGATATCCTTAGCTTCCTCTTCCCGAGATCTATCTCTACATCCTAAGCAGGTACAGCTCGCACCTACTCTCAGAAATCCCACGTTGAGCACCTCGTCTTCCTACACTATATGGTGTGACACTTATCTGCACCGAACATCCCCAATTTTTGTGTTCAAGTGCGGTTTTGAACCCTTTATCCGAATACAATAATTGTTCTTCATTTTGATGCTTATTTTATCCAAATCGTGGAACTCCAGCTTGCGCCCCAGTTTTTTTCTCGACTTCCAGAGAGCCGCGGGTTGCACAAATCGGTTTGAAACTGAAGTGAATCTCCTTGTGGTTCCATACATATATGTATATAATGATTACTAGATTTTTCTTTTGATTTCCTCTTTATTTTTTTCTTTTTGAACTTGCGGAGGAGAACCAAAATGAACGCAGTGCATTTGACCAGATATATGTAGGTTCAGAAGACTAAATGGCTAAGATTAAAACACGTAGGGCATGAGTTACCACTTCCATCTGCACTGTTGGTTTCCTTAACAGCCACGAAAGAAGAAATATACATTATTCTATTTGTATTTGTACGTAAGGAGGTGAAACACGCTACAGAATGTCCAACGTTCTTTTTCCTCTTTGAAATATATGAGTAGCTCATACAATAGACTTAACAATACCGCTATCAAGCCAGGGCATTGAATGTGTATTGTAAAAGTAGAGTTCATTTGGAAAATTCTATTATGTAAAATCCTGTTTATTTACATACCACTATCGACAGAAATGAGAATATCATTGTGTCAAGCAGTGTGCCTCGATTCCAAAAATATAATAATATCGGTAGATTAACTCATATTTTGAAACCCCAAAGTGTCGATTATAGGGTGCAAAATACTCCAAATAAAAAGTCGCTTATTTAATTAATTAAAAATTACTATAAAATTCTAAAAATTAAATTATCGCTACGTCTCAAATGAAGTATGTCTAAATTCAAACCCGATATTCAAATATATTGAAAACCCCTTTATAACGTAAATAAAGCGTTACTAATTATAAAGGAATTCCACAACGACTTTTCTAAAATTTGATTTGAACGTATCTCAAAATCTACACGACGAAATCCTGATTTTCCTCTTCCACTAGAAAGATATACTCCACCAGCTCCACATGTTTCTTGTTTCACAGAAATCTGGCTTAAAACGAATCCTGTATACTCTGTTGAAGTTCGAATCGCCAAATAGCGAACTACCGTGCCATTTCGAGCTCTATTTTAATTATATTATAATTATACGTTCAAATTGACGTCGACTGAATATATTCGTTATTCAAATTCAATTCTAAGCTGAATTAAATATCACAGATGATCTGGTTCACACCATATCGTCATTTCGACCAATTCTGATTATTCAGAATTAAATATATTATTTAATTTATTATTTTAATTAAATATTCATCATTATTTAATTCCACGGCCATTAAATTCTCTATACCACCATTTCAATAATTAAATAAATTAATTATAATACCTCCGCCAATGCGGGTCATTACAATCTTCCCCACTTAAAATAATTTCGTCCTCGAAATTGCTAAAGCTAGAAGTCGACCCTATCTACTGGTTAGAACATATTTGTTCACTTCTTAACTTCAGTTTCAACTGAACCAACTTAATTTCAATTAAATATTAATTAATTCTTATCAACGAAAATTTTCAAAAATCCTGAAAATTTTCTAACACCTTAACCTTTTTGAAAAATTTCGCCAGCACCTCCTTTGTACTGGTTAATAGCTCAAACTCCAACTTGCCTCTCCGGGCCATCTCCATCCCAAAAGAAAATCAAACAGCCAAGCGGCTTGCCAATTCGGCTCACAAATCTCATACCATGTAAAATATAAACTTGTACTTTTTTTTGTTGGCATATCATTATATCCTTTCCACCTGTTATCAATTCAGCGGATACCAGGGTCATCCCCATCAAATCCCAATCAGCTTTTATCCACACACAACCATTTGCTTATATCCAAGCCAAATATCATTTCAACTCAAGTTCAATTCTTGATTTTCAATTCCTTAACTCCTCAATCCAATACCATTTCGGATTCTAATTTCACAAATCCAATCTTATTCGATTTCAATTCAACTTCAGTTACCACTTAACTGACTTTACTTTAATTCAAATCTGCTTTCACCAATTTTTGTTAAATTTGTTTTTAATTCAAAAAGTCTTTCCCTGAGAGTTTTTAAACAGTTTACTCTTTTCAAAAATCAAATTTTCCTTTTTGAAATTCAACTGAGCCCTTAATTAATATTCCATTAGTTAAATCACTTCTCTATTTCTTTATCAATATTTGTTAACCAAATATTTTCAATAACCATATTGGCCTTTTATGTTATTTGGAAAACATTTCCGAATGTCGCCTTCCTTTATTTTCTAAACTTTAGAAAATATATGCTATTTATAATTGGAAAATATTCCAATTACTTATCTCTTTTCAGATCTCGTTTATTTCTATACTCAGGAAATATTTTTTTTATTTTATATTTCCAAGCTTACACTTATTTGGGTTAAAACGGATGTTGTGTAAAACATCGTTACGACAACCCAAATACTATATTCAACTCTCTTATTCAACATTGATCTTCGAGCCTGAAATCTTACTATTTATTTGTTAATAATGAAATCAATCAAGTTGGGGTATAACTACCTCTCAGACCTTGACTGAATAACATTTATAACGTCAAAACAGATATGATTACTTACTCGAATAATCAATACCATACAACTATTTCTTCACTTTTAAACACGTATACGCTTCCTCTTTCTATTCCTACTAGATTTTATTCTAGACTTCCTTTTTGATTATACTATTCTATTTCTAAGTTCGTTTTCTTATCGACTTCTATATATATCGATACGTTGATTTCTAACTATCAAATTATCTTAAAAATATTCTAACTCCTTAAATTCCCGGAAAAATTCGCCATAACCTCCTTTGTACCGGAAGCATCGGTAAAATCCCCAAACTGCCACACAGGCCTTCTCCAATCAAAAAGAAAAAGAAAAGCCAAGCGGCTAGCCGATACGGCGCATAAAATTTCATATATGAATTGAATACATACCTTTCGTCGAGCATTCTATTTATATACCTTCATACCTTATCCATACTTATCTCATGTATATCCATACATTTCTAATTCATTCCAACTTAATCCAATCGTTTTAACTTATTTCGTTAAGTGATTTTCAAATTACTGGTTTGCCCATTTCACCTTCATATTTGAGTATAACATGTTCAAATATATTTTAACTTACTTATTAACTAATTTGAATTCAAATTTCAAACTTAAGTTCTATATTCGATTTCGAATATCCCTTTACAAATCCAATTCACCTTTCAAAGTTCAACTTCAAATTCAAAACTCGTTTAACTAATTCCCCTTCGACTTAGTTAATTCTATTCAATTTCTGTTCAAATTTTATATTTGAATTTCATTTCAATTCTATTTGAATTTCCTATATTCAAATTTCAAATTCAATTCTATTTGAATCTCCCATATTCAAATTCTATTCAAACTTTATATATCAAATTCTATAGTTTGAATTCCATTTGAATTCTATATTCAAATTCCATTTCATCTTCGATATTCAAATCCTATATTTGAATTCCTTTATATTTTCTATATTCAAATTCTATATTTGAACTCCATTTGAATTTATATATTCAAACTCTATTTAAATTTCTATATTCAAATTCTTTTTAAATTTCTATATTCAAATCCTATTATTACTCTATGTGAATACTATGTTCCATTTTCCATTATTTAAATCTTCTTTATTCAAATCTCATTTGAATTTCTATATTCAAATCCCCTTTGAATTTTCTATATTCAAATTCCCTTTGAATTTTCTATATTCAAATTCCCTTTGAATTTTCTATATTCAAATTCCCTTTGAATTTTCTTTATTCGTTCTTTAAATAAGTCTCGATTTCAATTCCTTTTGAAATCGATATTTCTACCTTAGGAAAACAGGTTTCCCTTTCAATTTCACACTTGTATATTTTTTTTTTCTGAATTATCCAATGATAATTCTTTCCACTTCATTTATAAACTTCGTTTATAAAAGATCTATTTATAAACTTCATTTATAAAGGAACTTCTCGTTTTATTTCTTTTAAACAAGTTAATATTTCAAATCTATTTAAAAGTTCAAATTCTATATTTTAAATCCCATTTTGAAATTCAACACAACTTGTCTTTCCCAAAACAATTTCAAAACAGTATCTCTGGTAGTAATTCATCACTTACAACTCGAAAATGAATACTGATGATGCAGCTGTCATCATCAGAATCTATTTTCCAGCGATCGAAGTGAGTTCAATACTATAAAACTATTTCTAAACATTTCCCCTTTGAAATTCATTTCAAAATATAATTCACACTGTTTGTAAAACAATTTAAAATCTCCCAGGATCTTAAATTTTCCTTATTTTTAATCCAAATCTATTTACAAACACTTATCCAATTTTCTAGAATTTTAACTCAATTTCTGGTTAACATTTCAGATTTAAATCATCTGATTTCACGTATTTCAGTTATATGAATTCTGATTGGTTATTTACATAACCATATAATTTATAATCTTACTCGATTATAATAACAACCAATATATTCACTATATTATAATTTTGATATATATATTTATCTTCTCTATATCAAGATATACCTTGGGTAAACTTATTTTAATTTACCCTCTTTTCAAAACATATCATGTCGACCCATCGTATTCGAGTGTTTACAAAATCCCTACCGATACAGTGGATCAAACTGATCGACCAGAACTCATAAACAACTCAACCAATGAATCTCCATAATATAAAACAAATTTTTATATCAATAACAAATACGTCCACTCGTATATATACACTCAATCTCAGTCTAGGGTATTACTAACCCTATCTCTACCGAGTCATGCCACAGAGCCAAGTTAATCAATTAACCTTCTGCTCTGATACCAACTGTAATGACCCGGATTTTTGGCGACTTTGGTTATCGACATAAGCACGATGTCAATAACCAAAACATCGAAAAAATCCTGGTAATTAGTGAAATAAATTAGAGGGTGAGGAAAGATAAGATAGAAACTTAGAATAGAAGAAGAAGAAGAACGCAACATCAGAGTAACACGAATCTCACAGCGGAACGGGTAACATATAATATATATAACATAACTTGAAATATACATTTGTACTTGAATATACATCAATATCAAAGTACATCACTTACAACACAGCGGAAATAACTATAGCTATATGATCCTGAAGCCTCCTGCTCCAGCTCTTCAACTATATCTGTAAATCCCGACTACTTGACTGCCCATACAAATTTAGGCACCCAAGAGTTTAGGGAAAACAACAAAGTAAACTCCGGGTCAGTCATGGGACTGGTATGAGTAAAACAGTTTAAAACAGTTATACAGGTATATGATATCTCGTAAGACCACACCGTATAACGGAACGGGTTTTTCCTTATGAAAATCCAAATATCTTTATATCAAAAACCTTTTGATATTATAATAATGTCTATCAACACAATATAATAATCATCTAGTAGAAACGCTTTCATCTCACGTTCTACATATATAGTATACAATCAAAACCGCAAGCACGTATTGGATAATGGGTTTCCAACTATGACAAGGTATGGAACCACCTTTCGCTAGTGTCCCTCTAGAGAGGAATACACTGGGTTCAACAAGAACATCTTGCAACCCGGCCACACATGACCGACCACTCATTTCGCTTGAGCATATCGAATGTATATCACCAACAGTTGGGATCAGCAACCGTTTCCCGAATGGGACAGCATCAACAATAGATTTTTAGAAGTAAATGAAACTCTAGATCAGGTGATTATACACCCTACTTCGGTGCGACCAACTTAGCCATGCTGCCTGCCCGATTTCTGTCATTTACCGGATGTGAGGCTAGAAGCTACGCTTTATCATCACACCAGATTCACTTTGAATGCCACATCGTCAAATCCATCAAATCACCGATTGACGTCCTCAACCATACATTATGTGTTAGCTAAGAGAAGTTTCCTTCTCCGCTTCCACTCTTGGTACGGTTGGAGAAATCAATATATGTGATCGTTTGGAAATACTCTGTCATACATCCGTCCATACAAGTCATCCAGGAACAGGATGAACCGAAGGCACTATTCTGTAAACAGGATAGCCCTTGCATAACTCCGTCTTCAATTTCCTTTGGCATATATTCTTCGCAACGCTTATGCCAATACAGAGTGGTTCTTTGGATAATAATCCAACCGGTCTCTCCATATTAACAACGTTAAAATGGTCAAAACTTCGATAGTCTGTGATTTAACTATCGAAGAAAAACAGGTGTGCAACCAACGATATTATTTCCAAATGGGAATTTTTATCGATCAAACATCATTCAACATTTATCTCTTTATTTCATTAATCTACTTATCTCCTGTTTCCCTATATTCAGTATTTCTTATTTTCTAAATTTGGAAAATATACGTTATTAACAATGGAAAACATTTCCATTTCTTGTTTTCTTTATTAGAAAACATTTCTGGTTTCTTATTTGGAAAACATTTCCAAAGCTTCTTCATTGGACTTAGATAGATGTTTAAACAAACCATCGCGATGCCAACTCAAACCCTTTCCTTTACTGTCGAACCTTAACTATTCCTTAGTTAAAAACGAAGCCAATCAAGTTGGGGTAGAACTACCTCTCAGACCTTAACTGAACAACATTTCTAACTTTGAAATAGACAAAGTTCACTTTATATCCCTTTACTAACTTCCTTACTTAATCCTCCTTCGAATAGTTATATTTGATTTACTCTTTTCACTTAACTCTATTCGATTAACCCTTATCAATTAACTCCATTGGACTAACACTATTGGATTAACTCTATTTGACTAACGCTATTGATTTACTCATTTCACTTACTCCTTTCGAATAAACTATATTCGATTAACTCATTTCACTTTCTTCGAATAAACTATATTCGATTAACTCATTTTACATTAACTCTAATCGATTAACTAACATCGATTAACTCCTTTATTCTTTATTCTCTAATCGTTTAACTAACATCGATTAACCCCTTTATTCTTTATTCTCTAATCGATTAACTAACATCGATTAACCCCTTTATTCTTTATTCTCTAATCGATTAACTAACATCGATTAACCCCTTTATTCTTAATTCTCTAATCGATTAACTAACATCGATTAACCCCTTTATTCTTTATTCTCTAATCGATTAACTAACATCGATTAACCCCTTTATTCTTTATTCTCTAATCGATTAACTAACATCGATTAACTTCTTTATTCTTTATTCTCTAATCGATTAACTAACATCGATTAACCCCTTTATTCTTTATTCTCTATTCGATTAACTAACATCGATTAACTTCTTTATTCTTTATTCTCTAATCGATTAACTAACATCGATTAACTTCTTTTCGAATAAACTATTCATTTAAAAAGATTTACTTTTAGTAACGGTTCTTCACTTTACAAATGATTTCCCTTTTATAAAACTCTATTTATTTTAAAAACATTTTCCCCTTTTATTTACTTTCGAAATATTTCCTTTTATAAAATCTGTTGATTTTATAAAATCCCTTTTATTTCAATATACATTGAAATAATTCTTTTTACATCCCAGGGTCTTTTATGATATTTAAAATATCGAATAACAATGATCAACATCATTCCAACTCCCATAATCCATAACAGATTATATAACACATCATATATCACAATATATGAAAACAGTAAAAATAAATTTTGAGGAATCCAGTTGGATTCCTCCAACCTATTTCCCTGCATCACAGATGTTAAACAATATAGATAACATCACTTTCAGTTCCATATGATATATTCTGTTAAACAGAATCAATATAGAAATTCAACTAACTGACTAGCAGTTCAATCAAACAGTCAACACATAGTCAACCAGCCAATATCTAACAGTTCTAAAATACAACATGAAATTATAAACTGTTCAGAGTTGGTGAGTTTTACTCACATTGGACTATCATCGTTAATAACGATAATTGTCGTTGATTTAGATTGGACAATTTATTTTGCTATAAATTGTAACGGACTCCAATGGGCTTCTAGTCAGCTTCATTGTGAAGCTCTCGTCCATACGATCCCAACACAACTTGTTTTGCTGAATTTCGATGTCGTATGACGAAGTTATGAATTTACGAAGTTCATGCTCTATTTTAATTAAATTAAACTTAAATTCTAATTGAAAGTTGGGCCTTACACTATTGAACCCGGCCCATCCCCTCACTTAAAAGAACACCCGACCCACTACAGCACGCCTTCTTCCTGCTCCACGCAAAATCACGCTCCCTTCCCTTTTCCATTACCCCAAATTTGATCCGCCCAATCCCCCTTTTTACTTCATTATTCATCAAACTGAAGATATCCTTAGCTTCCTCTTCCCGAGATCTATCTCTACATCCTAAGCAGGTACAGCTCGCACCTACTCTCAGAAATCCCACGTTGAGCACCTCGTCTTCCTACAGTATATGGTGCGACACTTATCTGCACCGAACATCCCCAATTTTTGTGTTCAAGTGCGGTTTTGAACCCTTTATCCGAATACAATAATTGTTGTTCAGTTTGATGCTTATTTTATCCAAATCGTGGAACTCCAGCTTGCGCCCCAGTTTTTTTCTCAACTTCCAGAGAGTCGCAGGTTGCACAAATCGGTTTGAAACTGAAGTGAATCTCCTTGTGGTTCCATACATATATATATATAATGATTACTAGATTTTTCTTTTGATTTCCTCTTTATTTTTTTCTTTTTGAACTTGCGGAGGAGAACCAAAATGAACGCAGTGCATTTGACCAGATATATGTAGGTTCAGAAGACTAAATGGCTAAGATAAAAACACGTAGGGCATGAGTATGTCTAAATTCAAACCCGATATTCAAATATATTGAAAACCCCTTTATAACGTAAATAAAGCGTTACTAATTATAAAGGAATTCCACAGCGACTTTTCTAAAATTTGATTTGAATGTATCTAAAAATCTACACGATGAAATCCTGATTTTCCACTTCCACTAGAAAGATATACTCCACCAGCTCCACATGTTTCTTGTTTCACAGAAATCTAGCTTAAAACGAATCCTGTATACTCCGTTGAAGTTCGAATTGCCAAATAGCGAACTGCCGCGCCATTTCGAGCTCTATTTTAATTATATTATAATTATACGTTCAAATTGACGTCGACTGAATATATTCGTTATTCAAATTCAATTCTAAGCTGAATTAAATATCACAGATGATCCGGTTCACACCATATCGTCGTTTCGACCAATTCTGATTATTCAGAATTAAATATATTATTTAATTTATTATTTTAATTAAATATTCATCATTATTTAATTCCACGGCCATTAAATTCTCTATACCACCATTTCAATAATTAAATAAATTAATTATAATACCTCCGCCAATGCGGGTCATTACACATGGATTATTATTTCAAGTAATAAAATAAAAGATATCTCGTAACATTATTCTAAGTGTAATAAGTTAAATTGATTTCCTAATATTGGATAATAATGTGGCAAATGTTTTGAAAGTAAAAATAGAAACTGGATATGGTATAGGATTTTCCTATGTAATAAAGTGAACTTGGTTAAAGAAGAATCTTATGTTAAATAAGAAGCGACAAACTATATTTATAATATCGAAATATTTAAGAGTTTTAAATTTACATTTTGTTTTAATTAAAAAGGCCAATTGATGCTGAACACTGAACCAGTGATCTCATTGGATTTTCATGATTGAATCACTGTTTATTTTGATAGTTAAATAACCGACTATCAAATCCGGATAATACGATTGTTGGTACAGAAAGACCGAGATCGAATTTATATTCGAAAACTGTTCCGATCAACAAATACGTGAAGATATCAGAAGATGATAGAGATGGAGCATTGAAGACTGTAGATCTTCATAAACGGAAGAACTACTAATAGTCTCTGATGTTGCAACCAGAGATAAACTGTGGTTCTACCGTGGTTCGAATCTACAGATTGCAAGGAATACTTGCTACTGATCCTTGGGATGATTCCTGTATGGGATGCAGTAGGAGAGTGCCTTCGGTTCATCCTGTTCCAGGATGACTTGTATGGACGGATGTCTGACAGAGTATTTCCAAATGGATCGCGTACGTTGATTTCTTCAAACATACCATAGTTGATGGCGGAGAAATGGTTTTTCTCTAGCCAAATGACTAGAGTATTTTTGTGGATGTCAATTAGTGATATCTGGTGGATCTGACGATGTTGCATTCAAAGTAAATAGCGACCAGGTGTTCCAAAAAGGAATTCAAACCTCAAGCCTCATCAACCAGAAAATGAAAAAAATCGGGCAGGCAGCATGGCTATGTGGGTTGCTCCCATTAGGGTGTATAATCACCTATCTAGAGAAATCCCTTTTGCTTCTTTAATTTATTTCGATGCTGTCCCTTTCGGGAAACGGTGGTTTGAGCCCAAATGTTGGTGATAGGCATTTGATTCACTCAAGCGAATTGAGTGGTCGGCCATATGTGGGCCGAGTTGCAAGAAGTTTTTGTTAAACCCAGTGTATTCCCCTCAAGAGATACACTATCGGTAGGTGGTCCCATACCTTGTCATGGTTGGAATCCAATCCCCAATAAGCGCCCGCGGTTTTGATTGTATACTATATATGTGGAGCGTGAGATGTAACCATTCCGGTAGATTGATATCTACTTGTATTTAGACATTATTATAATAACAAAAAAGATATTGATTTCAAAAATGTTTTGGGTTATTGTAAGGTAAAAATCGTCCATATTTATGTGTGGATTTGGTATTACGATTATCCTTTTCTTTTGAAATTTTTTTGACTTTAAAATCAATTTGTGTATACCCTTAATACTATGCGAGTTTTTCTCACTCTGGTTCACCAGACTGACCCGGTGTTTGTAAATGCTCGGATTAGACCAGGTTGTAAAGGTTCAGGTTATCGAATGTTGTGAAGAGTCGAGCTGGAGAGTTCAGATGTATGATATTATATAGCTACTATTCCGCTGTGTGTTGTATATGAGGACATGTTATTATAACTGTCCAGATGTGTAATTTACTCTGATGACTGTAAGTATTTTTAAAAGCTCTCAATAAAGATATATTTCTATATTATATTTTGTTCCGCCACGATATGAGACTTTAATTTTATGTTGTGTTGATTCTTCTTCTTCTTCTATTTTAATATTTCTTTCTTTCTTATCTCACCCTCTAATTTCTTTCTAATAATTATCTAGTGTTTTTCAGTGTTTTGGAAGATCAGCATGATATATGAAATTGTATTTTTGTCGATTTTCAGGACCGAAAATCCTTGGGTCGTTACATAATCTTTAAATATCGATAACTATTGCATATCTTAATAGTATCAGACAAACTAAATATCATTAGAATTTTCTTGAAGAGTTCGATATCATTGAATAAATCTGGAATAAGACGGAATCAACTGGAATTTTAGACTAAATTAAACACTCATTTAATTTAATTAAAACCAACTTTTTGTACAAGGGAATCAAATCAAAATGAGTTAAACTCACTCGGTTCTTCCCACTTATATTTTATATAAGTCAGGTTTTAAAATTGTGTGTTATGGTTGATAATGGTTGATTGTTTGTAAATTACATATATTCATTTGTTAATTTAACCGATGAAATTAAACGTTGTTTAATTTCAGCGAAACACTAGATCAATATTTTAACAATTGGAACAAATTAAGGTAACTTACCTTATTGGACACGTTTATAATATAAACGGATTTAATTTGATTGTTTGAATTATTTTGTTAAATAATGGGTTGATGTTAACTAGTCATTATTTACTGTTATTAGTTTTAATTTTTAATTTCTTATTGAATAATTATATTTGTGGTAACCGTATTTGGATGCAGGGAATAACAGGTTGGACGATCCAACAGGATTTCTCAAATTTATTATTATTTTCATATTACAATTATATGAACTGTTTAACCAATATGGATTAGACAAATGGATTTAGTTGTTGATTGTTGATTGGAATTCAACGTTTGTGTGGTTTTAACCAATGGGTAATACTGGTTGAGTAATTGGCATCAGATGGCTTAAAAATCAGTAGTTTTTTAAATATGGGTGTACCGTCGGGTGAATCGAAAAAAATGAAGTTATAAAATTTATTTTATAATTAAGGATAGAGTCTGAAATCTATTAATCTGAATAAAAGCTTGGAATCTTTTATTTTAAATAAAAGTTTGATAAAAAGGAAATTTATATTTGTATTTATTATTTAGATCTGTAAATAATTATAATTTTTTTTTATAATTCAAATTCTTATGTTAATTAGATTTATAAGCAGTTGAGCAGAAATTAAAGTAATGATTAAGGATGGAACTAGTTGTTCTAAGAAACAAGTAAATGATGTTATTTAAATTAATTATACGATTAATTAATTTAGAAGAGGAATTAATTGGGAATGGTTAATTGTAATAACCCGGAAATCTAGGCCAATTTAAAATTTTTATTTTGGCAATTTTAGTGAATTTTGATTATTTAAAATGAATTATTTTAAATAATAATGACGAGGAATTTATTTTGAATAGAATTCGAACGTATATATTTATATAGCTCGATGTTGGAATATAAATATTTATTTATAATTATAAAAGGAATTGAAAATGGCGTGGTAGATCGATAATTCGATTTCAAATTTCAAATGAATGTACCGGTGCAAAATAAACCAGATTTTGGTGAAACCAAAAATATTAGAATCTAATTGAGGATATCTTCCCAACGAATCCGGGAAATCAAAATTTTATAGCGGGAATCAAAAGATATGTCCAGTTTAAAATTCTGAATAGTCGCTATGGAATTCAGGCCCTTAAAAATGGAAATTTTGCAAACGACCTCGGATTTCGACGAAATAACTTTTTTTGGATCCGCGATGTCAAGTTATTGCTAGATTCCAATTTTCGTAATTTTTCGAATCAATATGTGAGCGTGGCAACGGAAAACGCGTTTGACCAGTTTTAGTTGAATTTAATCGACTGGAAAATGGCCATTTTTCAAACGGTCTCGGAATTTGACGAAATTAGTTTTGTTAGAACTGTATCGTCAATACGAAGTTAGAAAATATTTTTCGGGAATTTTTAGAGTTACTATGTGACCCCCGTAAATTGAAATGTACGTTTAAAATTGAATATAAAAAGTTATATTTAAATTTTAACGAAAACTGATCGAAACGATCGAATCAGCCTACGATACATATCCCATTGTGTTCGTAATGGGGGTAATTTGCTATGGACGACAGGTGGTGGGTTTTGTTTAGAAGTCGAATAAAAAAGGCAACTTTTTGAAATAAAATAAAATAAAATAAAAATATTAATAAACCCCCCTCTCCATCGTTCTCTCTCCCCTTTCAGTATTTCATAAGTCAACGAAAAAAAAACGCGATCGTCGCCCCCCTCCCCCCGTTGCCGTCGACCGCCGCCAGAAGCGCAGCCCACCACCGCGCCTCCGCCCTGCCTTCGCCATACCCCCAGTCAGCTCCTCCTCTCTCCCCCCTTCAAACGAACGACGACCCCCAAATCCACCCGAACCCGCCACCCTCGACAGTCGTGCCTCCTTGTGCCGCAGCCACCACCGCCTACGCCTGGCCCGCCACCATCCAAAGACGCCACCGACGCAGCCAATTCCCCCCTTGCCCTCGGTTTAACGTCGAACAACATGGTGAGTTGTTTATCCTTCTTATTTATTTTATTTTATTTTAGTATGCTACTGCTTTATAAAAGAAAAAAATCAGTTTTAAAAATGCGATCTTTTGTTAAGGAAAAATTCGATCTTTTGTTAAGGAAAGATGCGATCTTTTGTTGAGGAAAAATACGATCTTTTGTTAAGGAAAAATATAATCTATTGTTAAGTGAAAATATAATTTTTAGCGAAGTAAAAACATAATTTTTATTATATTAATAGCAAGACAAAAATATAATTTTTATCATGGAAGTAGCAGTGTAAAGAGTGATTTTTACATATGTAGTAGAGATATAAAAATACGATCTTTATATGTAAAAATGTGGTTTTTATATATTGAATAGCAAAGTAAAAATGTGGTTTTTATATATTGTATAGCAAAGTAAAAATTCGATTTTTATATATAGAATAGCAAAGTAAAAATCTGATTTTTATATATGTAGTGAATACGGGCAACGAAAGTGTCAGACGGCGAAGATTTTCTACTTAAGAAGAGTCGTGGCGTTTGGATTAGCTAGTCGGTGAGAACTCCTCACTTTTACTCTATTTCTTGTTTGAAATATATATTAGGATGCAGACGGTGTTTAGTAGCACCCGACACCCGTCGTCCACAGACCATGGACGGCTTGTATGCTTGGTTGTTTGATTTTGATGTGTAGTTGATTGTGTGATGTGATGTGAAATGAAATAAAATATTTATATAGTTGAAAATATTTAATAGTTAAAAATAGAATTTTTAATGTGTATATGAAATGAAATAAAAATAAACAAATCGGACGATTTGTTTATATACGTACATTTGATTGATATTGATTGGGACGATAAATTTTACACATTGCCTAACTGCACAAATAAAATCTGTGTTTGATTATTTGAAAACCCCACACGGGTATTGGGGTGATATATGACATACACCAATCCCAATAGTTAGTTGTATGTCGATCGATTGATTGACAGACTGTTATAAGAGTTAAATATTTATATTTGATGCTTATACAGTGTAGAACGCACTTTGGATGATGGTTGATGATTTATTGTAATAACCCGAAAATCTGGGCCAGTTTAAAATTTTTATTTTGGCAATTTTAGCGAATTTTGAATATTTAAAATGAATTATTTTAAATAAAATCGACGAGAAATTTATTTTGAATATAATTCGAACGTATATATTATACGCGTCGTCGTTAGAATATAAATATTTATATATAATTATAAATAGAATTGAAAATGGCGCGGTAGTTCGATAATTCGATTTCAAACTTCAATTGAATGTACCGGGTGCAAAACAATCCGGATTTTAGTGAAACCAAAAACATTAGGATCTAAATGATAATATCTTTCCATTAAATCCGAATAATCAAAATTTCATAGCGGGAATCAAAAGATATGTCCAGTTGAAAATTCTGAATAGTCGCTATGGAATTCAGGCCCTTAAAAATGGACATTTTGCAGATGACCTCGGATTTCGACGAAACCAGTTTTGTTGGGTCCGTGATGTCAAATTATTGCTAGGTTTCAAATTTCATAATTTTTCGAATCAATATGTGAGCGTGGCAAAGGAAAGCGCGATTGACCAGTTTCAGTTGATTTTAATCGACTGGAAATTGGCCATTTTTCAAACGGTCTCAGAATTCAACGAAACTAGTTTTGTTAGGACCGTATCGTCAATACGAAGCTAGAAAATATTTTTCTAGAATTTTTCTAGTTAGTATGTGACCCTGGTAATTCGAAATGTACGTTTAAAATTCAATATAATGATTTAAATGTAAATTCAACGGAAACTGATTCAAACGATCAAATCAGCTTACGATACATATCCCATTGTGTTCGGAATGGGGGTAAAACGCTATGGACGACAGGCGGTGGGCCTCGTTTAGAGGTCGTATGTAAAAGTCAACTTCTTCGAAAATAAAATAATTAAATAATAAAAATAAAATAAATAAAAAAAACTTTCTCTTCCCCCTTTTTAACTCTGCCCCCCCCCCCCCCCCGATTTAAAATCAGAAATCAAAAAAAAAAAGAAAATCGCGATCGCCCCCCTCCTCGTTGCCTCGACCGCCGCCAGAGGCGGAGCTCGCCACTGCGCCCCTCCAGTCGATCCCGCTCCCCCTTCCTCTTTCCTCCCCTTCGCAACTTCTCCGGCGCAGACCATCACGTCACTAAACCCCCACCTGCCACCTGCCTCTACGCCTCCGCCATCAGCCACCCTCCGACCCCACGCCGCCTCGCACGCTCTCTCTCCCCTATAAAACCCAAACCCACCCCTCTAGCTCTGATACCAACTGTGAAAACCCGTAACTTCCCCGTAAAGGAAAGCGTCGGATAGTTCGAGAACAAGCCACAGCAGGACACATACAGAAGAACATTTCATTTATACTCTATATATTCTTGTAATCTGATGCATTGTTGTAATATGCAATGAAATGTTCTTCTGTATGTGTCCTGCTGTGGCTTGTTCTCGAACTATCCAACGCTTTCCTTTACGTGGAAGTTACGGGTTTTCACATTTATCATTGCTGTTATATACGTGTGGTAGAAAATCCATATAATTAACATTATATGGTAATAAATTGGGCCTCATTCCAGTTTTGAAATAGAAATATTTGAAATAGAAATATTTGAAAAGGAAATATTTGAAAAGGAAATATTTGAAAATAGAAATATATGAAGCCGTGTTGATTAGATTGACGCAATTTTGACGTGAACGATATTTATATCGATTTTATCCAATTTTCAATGTATATTAAAAGTGTTTTCGAAATTTGAATTATATTGGAAATAATTGAAGTTCGAATTATATTGAATAGAATTGAAATTCGAATTAAATTGAAATGAATGGAAATTCGAATTAAATTGAAATTGAATGGAAATCGATTTGAAATGAATTTAAAACGAATTTATATTGGAATATTCAATTTTGATTTGAAATTGAATATGAAGTTGAAACCGTTTTGAAAATGAATTTAAAACGATTTATAAAGCACGTTTTGAATTGAAATCGACGAAGTATATATTATATATATTATATATATAATATAATGGCCTGAATAGAACGCGCCGCGCCGCGGCAGTTCGCGAATTTCGACCATTGAATTCGAATGGACGTTGCGGGAGATCCGACCGTCGGATTCTCCTAAAACCGGAACCGTTGGGTTCGTATCGAAAAGATCTTTCTAACAAATATTAGAAATTAGAAATCTAACGGCTGGATTTGGAATTATGTCCAAATCAAATTTGGAAAAGGTCGCTGTAAGTGCAATTCGATGGCCGTTGATGGAAATCGACTGTACGGGCCTTAATAAAATTATTAAAAATAGTAATAATTTGTGTAAAATCATAAGAAATGATTTGGGAAGAATTGGGATGAAAAACTCCATATTTGAAAAGATAAAAATAGATTTTTATCGAAATGAACTAGTTTTGAACTAGAATTATAATTCTATTTATTTTTAAATAAATAAATTGGATTTGAAATAGTTTTGAAAATAACCAGAATTTCCAATAATTATATTAGAATGGATTTGAATCGAAATTGTCTTCAGAATATTTCGATGTTGGATTTCGTGATGATACAGATATTGTTATGGGAATTTGAAAGGTATATATATATCGTTATTTCCAATACGATATTTGTTGGTCGTAGAATTTGATATTGAATATAAGCCGGTATATTTTCTATTCAGAGCCTTGTATTTAATATCAAATGTGATTTGGGTTTGTCGTGAATGGTGTCTTCATTAACACTGTTCTTAAACCCAGTTGAGAAAAAGATTTAATCTTTTTATTTAGATTTAATGAAGTGTACCAATTAAATAACATTTAATTGGAATTGAATTGGTATTGATTTTTTGGTTTATCGTGAACGGTGTTTTAAATAACACTCGTTCTTTAACCCGATAATTAATGGAACGTGATTTTGGGTTGTCATGAATGTTGGATCTTCAATAATACTGTTCTTAGACCTAAAGGAGTTAAGAAAATCAGAAACTAACTGGGGATTAGTTAAGTTGAATGGTTTCAGAGGTATTGATCTGATGTTGGTTTCGGCCTTCGGGGTTAATACTTAGGGAATTGCTCACTTGCTATTTTACGGTTAGGGACTGATTGAAATGTGATGTGATTTTGGGTTTATCGTGAACCGTGTTTTAAATGACATTGATTCTTTAACCCAGTTAAAGATTAAATCTAAGTGGAGTTTTAATGAATCTTTAATTAGATTGAAATGATCAAGAATGGAGTATCACCAGTTTTTCTCCAGGCGATAGTTAAATCTTTAATTAGATTTAAACGTGAAACGGTAATTGAATTTACCGATAACACCGTTGTAACACCCCACCTCCGCCAGGGTGGCTCTTCAAGCACTCTGACTTTGGAGGGGCGTTTGAATCAGGTAAACATGCATAATGATATATCAAGGCAGAACAAGAACATATGTATATATGTAAACAGAGTAAATAAGATAAGTAAAACAGCGGAAGATTTCAAACTATTACAAAACAAGTCTGATACAACATAATGTCAACTTTCCAAATACACAAGTCTAGATAAAAACAACATCACTGAAAAACTGAAATACATAAGTACTATCCCCAAAATAAGTGATAACCTTAGCTAGCTTCATGTCAAGACCGTACATGAGCTAAAATCCCACAAGCAAGCGATCAGAAATCCAAGCTAAGCTCCAATATTCCCACCCTGAGAACCTGGGGGGGGGGGGGAAACGGAAGAAAAGAGGTGAAAGAAAAACAGGTCAGTCAAAAAGACTGAGTAAGCCCTACTACAATCAATGTAAACCGATAAAGTTAACTAGCATGAGAAGCAGGGATGAACTTAAGGATAACAACATACTAGCATGATGATTAACTAACAAGGTAGATAAAGGTGTCATCGCATAATCAGGTTTAAGGTTTTACACAACAGGTGTACTAGCAAACTAACATGACTTGAATATACAAGTATTGATCCCTTGGCCCAAGCTTTGGCCCAATAACATGAAATGACCCTAATACAAGGTCTAACCAAACGGTCTAGTCGATCGGCTCCCTATAAGCCTAACTCGTCACGTGTTGGTGTCCATACGACCCAAACATAATTGTAGTCAGACCGTGCCGGGTCTCCCGTCGGGTGTATCAAGCCCTAGGGTGGCAACCCCTGGACACCATAAACATGCGTGCACAGTCTCGATCTACTGGTACCCGTGCATGCTTTCCCCGGCTTCGGACTATGTGCACGACCATAAGTCCGCCCGGAACTACACCGGCGTACCACTCTGCCGTCGTTTTTGGTCTCTTACCTCAAGTCCAGTAATTGTGCCCCCCGCCCTAGCCTAGACCCTAGGGTCTTAATGATACGAACTTGGGATTACTGCTGGAGTGGACCCCCATTGCTAGGATTTTCTAGTGGGTTAAGTACGGTTTAACCCTCTTACTAATCATGGATTAACTTGGTTAAGTGTAACGATGAGTTCACGACTTAACCCTGATTAATCTACCAAGCCCAAATTGGTTAAATATTAAGTGGACCATGACTTAACCCTAATCACGAGGCATTAATTAATTTAATGCGCCTTAACCTCTCACATTAGACCTTGTTGTGGTTACTAGTTAAGCCGGGCGGGTCCGGGTAGCTTTACACCACAACTTGGTCTAACCTCGGGTTCAAGGTACAACATGGCCAACTTCTCACATTGGGTCCTATTGTTTGTAGCAACTAGTTAAGCCGGTCGGTTCCGGGTAGGTTTACGCTACAAACTCAACCCAACCTCGAGTTGGTCACACTTATCTTTTCTAAGTGTCATGTCCATCATGTTTCCAAAACATGTTACAAATTTTCAAGCAATTGGGTAGACCTAAATTAATAGGTAAATTCCCAATGGGTAGACCTAACTTAATAGGTAAATTCCCAATCTTATGTTTTTATGTCTTTTAAGTTTACCCAACCCCAAACGCAATCCCATCGCTTACATATCGCAATAGCGCATAAAGGATAGAAAGAGGGAACTTGGCATAATCATGACATAAAGGTGTTGAAGCCACAAGTTCAACATGGTGGCATACGAAATGTACATGTGTTCATATACATGCATATTACATTTTTAGGCCTCAAAAGCATGCATAAACCAAACTTAGCATATTGGTGGTACATGGTGATAAATGACATGTAAAAATGGCCATAAGCTCGCATTTAGCCTCACATGCAAGTTATCATAAGAGATATGATAACTTACATGTTGCCAAAATGCAACCTTTGGCATAAAGCTTGAAGCTTTAAGCTCATAAACCCAAGATAAGCTTGCTTAACATGATAACATGAACAAATGGATCAACCCAAACTTGCATAACATAACTTGCATATCATATGACAAACTTGCATATCAAACTTGCATAACATAACTTGATGAACTTGCATAACACATCATAGTAAACTTGCATATCATGGCAAACTTGCATATCATACATTCAACTTTAGAGTTTAAGTATGAAAGTAGAATAGGGCTTACTATGCTTATGAAGACACAAAAATATGACAAAGCCCTTATGCAATCAAATAGACCCAAAATGCAAGCTTCAATAGAAAAACCCTTAAGCAAAAATGATCAAAACCCTTGCTTTATGATGCAAATATAGAAACTTGACTTGAATGCAAGCTAATGATGCTCATACAAGCTTGATAACACTTGTATGCATGGAAAATCTCTCATAGAAATTTATTTAGGAATTTTATGAAGAGAGTGGAGGCCATGAGAGGAATGATTTTGCCATAGTTTAGTTACTTGAATGAATAATGATGATTTAGGGTTAGGTTAGTGTCTTATTTATAGAGATTAGAACTAGTTTCAACCTTAGGATTAAACCCTAGTTCCAATCTCAGCCCTTAAAACCGAATCTGGCCCCCAAACTCAACACAAACCCAAAATGGTGCACCAGGCAAAACTGCCCGGCTGGACCAAGTCGACAGCCAAGTCGACAGGGCTGTCGACTTGGGTCCAACCAAGTCGACTCCCAAGTCGACAGGGCTGTCGACTTGGGTGCTCTGGCGGGAATTTTCCCGCCTGGCCCAATCTTACCCTAATCTCCAATTTCAAACTTGAATTTGAAGTCTGTTTTTACTTTGGAATTTTCTGAAAACTTCGTTGGGCCTTAATCGGGTCATACGGACTCCGATTTTCGAAAACTCGGACTCAATTTCGCGTATTTTTCCGAGACGAACGCAATGGCATAGCCCGTTTCCCTTGATTCAGATTTATAAATTAAATTCTGCCTCGATTTACGTTATAATAGGTTATTGAAAATACGGGTTGTTACATTCTCCCCTCCTTAAAGGATTTCGTCCCCGAAATCTTCAAGTTAGGAAGAACGTATCCTACCATCAAACATCCATCTACTCAAAACATCATCCACGAGCAATCATTGTCCTTACCAGATTCTAAATGTTGTATGAACATATGCAAAGGTGTGTGTATATGTACTTATCTAATGCAAATATCATTAATGCAAATTATGTTAGTGAAATGAATCCATATGTATGCAATTCCTAACATAATGTATAAAATCTATATGTGTGCACATAACATACATCCATATGCAACATCCATGTGATAACACAAAAAAATTTCATCCATGAATAAGCATAAACACTCATGCATATGCAATATGAGGAGTGTGTGAGCCGATCTAGTGCCTAACGTGTATAATGCATCCACGAGTAACCACTTGCAAACACTTGCAACCACTTGCAACCATCAAGCATAACATGTTTCAAACACATGTTTCATCCAAAGGGTTTCTACCTAAGGTTCTCATGACCAGATTTACATGATATAGATAGCAAAAGAAAAATATGCTACGAAGAGATCGGGAAGATAAGCGGGATATTTTCCCTTTCGGATTACAAGAAATCCCTTCCTAACTTAACCCCAATCCTATAAAAGCCCAAAAGGTTTAGTCAACCTAACGGACCCCTTCATACCCTGACATGTATTACTAACCGTTAAGTCATACCTCCTGACAGAAATAGGGCCGAGAACGGGACCGAGAGGATATACGTAAAAAGATAACATACGAGTAAGTTCCACAGGAAAACAAGGATCAAGGATATGCTCTTAAAAAGAGATATGATGCGAGTATCAAGCCTTCAATTTTCTAAGTCACGTTTCCTTGAGCTTAACTCCACTGTGCTTTGACCGTCTTTTACCTCATGATTTCTTAGCTTCTTAATTCTTATTTCCAAATATGAGTTGGAACCCATTTCATTGTCGCCTCTCGTCTTCCTCTTTCACTTACTCTTCTATCATTCTTGGCTTAAACATAACTATGACCTCATGGTTTTATGCAAGCTCTCCAAAATCCACTAGTGAATCCTGGATCTCGTTTACTTACCATAAAGTGTTCCATGCAGCAGAACTTTTCTTGGAAATACCAATCCACGTTGCCAATTGCTCTTACTAACGTGATTTTCTATAACTCATGTTTGAACGAAATGAACCATCCGCCTGCGAATGGTAGGCCGTACTTAGATTCAGTCGCTTGCCCATGACTTCCCGTAAAACTGGCTGGTGAAGATTGAGTCGTGGTTACTAACTATACTTTAGGGAACCTCGTGCAACCGCTTTATCTCTTGAAAGTAAACTATCGCTAGCTATGATGCAGTCCTTTCGCTCTTTACCGGAGTGAAATGAGCACTCTTCGTGAGTCTACCTACTATGACCCACATGCTCGTATTCTCTTTCCTTGACCTAGGCAGTCCATTCACGAAATCCTTCGTGACGCTTTTCCCTCTTCCATTGCGGGGACCTCCAATGGATATAATAGCCCACCGGGCTTCTATGACTCGGCCTTTAACCTGTTGGCACAACATGCACCTTGGGACAAACTCGGCCACCTCCTCGGGTGATGTGCATCTTCAAGAACCTTCTTCCTCTCATCGCGTCTTAGCCATCCCTTGTCATCTATAGCGAGGTGACTTATCATCTCGCCTCGAGTCAACTTGTCCATGATCTCGACTAACTACGGGTCTTCTTTCTGTGAAGTCCCTACTTGATCCAGAAGGGTAGGTCTAAGCTCAAGGGACGCTTATTAACTAACTAAACTGAGAGAACTTCTTACTTCGGTTGCATTCCTTGGAGTCTTCCAATCCTGAACTGCAACTACCTTAGCGGGATCCACCGCTAAGCCTTGCTTAGAAACTATATGCCCAAGGAATCTAACTTCCCTTCTCCAAAAGTGACACCTGGAGAACTTGGCCTTCAACTGATGCGCTCTAAGCGTATCCATCACTTCCTTGAGATGTCTAGCATGTTCTTCGGAAATGCTTCATCGTATGAAGTTCTTCTCAAGCAACTCCTTGACTTGCTTTCTTAACTCTCATCTCGCGGGACCATGTGCCTAATCGGCCACATAACTGGCTTGGCATTATCAACCAGATAAATGCGGAAATCAATCTCTCGCTTAGGGTTAACCCCCCTTCACTTCACCCAAGATATCATGATATTCTTGGACCACCCTTACCGATTGCAAACTATTGATAGACGAGTTGAGGGATTCAAGATAACACAACATGACGGGACTCATAGGGTTACTAGAAATTTTTAGGGTATTACCGAGGCGAGTCATGAGCCTCACAACCCTATGCTCAAAAATCAAGGATGGCTCCAAAACTGGACAACCCATCCATGCCCAAAAATCAACCCATACCCCATGAAACCGAGAATATAAGCATCACATGAGAACTCTACACTAAAGATAGAGATTTTCAAATCCACTTAGATAATAGACAAATGGGCGGAAACCCCGATTGGATTTGAAACACACACGGGATCATTAACTAGACTAGTACTTAGGTGCAAACTTTCAACTAAACCAAATGAAATAAACTATGCGATGCACCAGAATCAAACAAAGTACGAATAGGAAAATCAGAAATTTAAACAAGACTTTCAACAGAAATACTACCTCGATCGGGAACTGGAGCGACATTGAGAGCATGAACTTTCCCTCCTGAAGGTCCAGCACGCTGAGTCTGACCCTGGCCTTGCCCTTGCTTCTTCGGGCAATCCTTACTGAAATGTCCAGTCTCACCGCAGAAAAAGCATTCACCATTCTTACTTTTCCTCTTCTTACAATCCTTAATAAGATGCCCAACTGAACCGCAATAATGGCACTTCCTCTTGTCGTTATTGCCCTTGCTATTGTTCCCCTTGTTGCCTTGACTCTTGTTCTTGTTCTTATTGCCTTGACTGCTCTGACCGCTTGGATTACCATGATTTCCTTTCCACTGGGAATCAGTCTTCTTGTCTTGAGTATCATTCATCTTGATCTCCTTCTTGTCACTCCTATTCTCTTCATTGAGTAGGGCCATATTCACCAAGCTCTCGAAAGTTGCCCCCAAGGGTATATGAGTCATGGCTAAACCATGTAATGGCTCGTTTAATCCTAGAGCAAAGTATAGGGCCTTCTTCTGAGCTGTGTTAACCAAGTCTAAACCGACCCGAGCCAGTTGATTAAACTTATCTATGTATTCCCTAATAGTCATGTCCCCTTGCTTCAGTGATAGGAACCTTAGTCCAAACTTTCCCCGAAAGTCATCCCAAGTCTCAATTGGCCTAGTAGTGGTGGTGACCACCCACCAACGTGCAGCTTCTTCCTTTAGCAACCACACTGCTAATAAAACCTTCCTACGGTCATCTATATCAAAGAAGGCAAAAAGATCTTCGGTTTCTTTGAACCAATTCCTGGCCTCTACAAAAGTCTCGGTTCCAATGAAATTCTTGCAACCCATCGCCTTAAAGTCTTTGCAAATCTCTACGAAGTCAACTTGAGGATGCTGAGGGGGAGGAGGAAGAGGAACCTCAGCGACAGGAGGAGGAGGAACATTAACTACCGGAGGAAGAGGAACATTAACTACCGGAGGAGGAGGAGGAGGAACATCTGCGGGGCCGGCTTCGGTCGCCCTAGCCTCCAAAAGTCTCCTATACCAAACAGGTACGTGTACTCCCTCCGGAATGGCAAAGTTATTGGCCATACTAAAAACGAAGAAAAAGATAGATTCAGAATGGAGAAAAACGAAGGAATTTTTGCTAATGGCTTTTTGGGGAATAGCCTTTAAAATAAACTAGACTTTTCTTTGGAAAATACTTTATACTTGGTTTTGAAAATAGTTTTCCAAAAGTTTTTAAAAAAAAACCTTTTTGTTCCTTCTCGTAAACCATATGCTCTGATACCAAATGTAACACCCCACCTCCGCCAGGGTGGCTCTTGCAAGCACTCTGACTTTGGAGGGGCGTTTGAATCAGGTAAACATGCATAATGATATATCAAGGCAGAACAAGAACATATGTATATATGTAAACAGAGTAAATAAGATAAGTAAAACAGCGGAAGATTTCAAACTATTACAAAACAAGTCTGATACAACATAATGTCAACTTTCCAAATACACAAGTCTAGATAAAAACAACATCACTAAAAAACTGAAATACATAAGTACTATCCCCAAAATAAGTGATAACCATAGCTAGCTTCATGTCAAGACCGTACATGAGCTAAAATCCCACAAGCAAGCGATCAGAAATCCAAGCTAAGCTCCAATATTCCCACCCTGAGAACCTAGGGGGGGGGGAAACGGAAGAAAAGAGGTGAAAGAAAAACAGGTCAGTCAAAAAGACTGAGTAAGCCCTACTACAATCAATGTAAACCGATAAAGTTAACTAGCATGAGAAGCAGGGATGAACTTAAGGATAACAACATACTAGCATGATGATTAACTAACAAGGTAGATAAAGGTGTCATCGCATAATCAGGTTTAAGGTTTTGCACCACAGGTGTACTAACAAACTAACATGACTTGAATATACAAGTATTGATCCCTTGGCCCAAGCTTTGTCCCAATAACATGAAATGACCCTAATACAAGGTCTAACCAAACGGTCTAGTCGATCGGCTCCCTATAAGCCTAACTCGTCACGTGTTGATGTCCATACGGCCCAAACATAATTGTAGTCAGACCGTGCCGGGTCTCCCGTCGGGTGTATCAAGCCCTAGGGTGGCAACCCCTGGACACCATAAACATGCGTGCACAGTCTCGATCTACTGGTACCCGTGCATGCTTTCCCCGGCTTCGGACTATGTGCATGACCATAAGTCCGCCCGGAACTACACCGGCGTACCACTCTGCCGTCGTTTTTGGTCTCTTACCTCAAGTCCAGTAATTGTGTCCCCCGCCCTAGCCTAGACCCTAGGGTCTTAATGATACGAACTTGGGATTACTGCTAGAGTGGACCCCCATTGCTAGGATTTTCTAGTGGGTTAAGTACGTTTTAACCCTCTTACTAATCATGGATTAACTTGGTTAAGTGTAACGATGAGTTCACGACTTAACCCTGATTAATCTACCAAGCCCAAATTGGTTAAATATTAAGTGGACCATGACTTAACCCTAATCACGAGGCATTAATTAATTTAATGCGCCTTAACCTCTCACATTAGACCTTGTTGTGGTTACTAGTTAAGCCGGGCGGGTCCGGGTAGCTTTACACCACAACTTGGTCTAACCTCGGGTTCAAGGTACAACATGGCCAACTTCTCACATTGGGTCCTATTGTTTGTAGCAACTAGTTAAGCCGGTCGGTTCCGGATAGGTTTACGCTACAAACTCAACCCAACCTCGAGTTGGTCACACTTATCTTTTCTAAGTGTCATGTCCATCATGTTTCCAAAACATGTTACAAATTTTCAAGCAATTGGGTAGACCTAACTTAATAGGTAAATTCCCAATGGGTAGACCTAACTTAATAGGTAAATTCCCAATCTTATGTTTTTATGTATTTTAAGTTTACCCAACCCCAAACGCAATCCCCTCGCTTACATATCGCAATAGTGCATAAAGGATAGAAAGAGGGAACTTGGCATAATCATGACATAAAGGTGTTGTAGCCACAAGTTCAACATGGTGGCATACGAAATGTACATGTATTCATATACTTGCATATTACATTTTTAGGCCTCAAAAGCATGCATAAAACCAAACTTAGCATATTGGTGGTACATGGTGATAAATGACATGTAAAAATGGCCATAAGCTCGCATTTAGCCTCACATGCAAGTTATCATAAGAGATATGATAACTTACATGTTGCCAATATGCAACCTTTGGCATAAAGCTTGAAGCTTTGATGTAACACCCCGAATTTTAGTTAATACTAAAATTCACTAATTACAGGATAAATAATCTCAGATGTGGGAATTGGGGGTAACGGGCTGCGTCATTGCGTTCGTCTCGGAAAAATACACGAAATAGAGTCCGAGTTTTCGAGGATCGGAGTCCGTATGGCCCGGTTATGGCCCAAAGAAGTTTGCAGAAAAATTTAAGCTAAAAACAGATTTAAAAATTCAAATTCAGATTTGAAAATAGAACCAGCGGGGTCAGGCGGGAAAGTTCCCACCCTAACCATGTCGATAGGGCTGTCGACAGGCCTGTCGACAGGGGTGTCGACTTGCCTGTCGACAGGGGCGCGGCGTCCAGAGAACCTGGGTGCACCAGGTTGGGTTTTAGGCTAGCTTGGAGGGATGGGTTCTAGAGATTTCCTAAATCTAACGGACCTAAACTAATCTAGGGTTAATCTAAGGGCCTAAAACACTACCTAATCCTATAAATAAGACCCTAACCCTACCCTAATTCATTCATAATTAGATCTTGTAACTAAACTATGGCAAAATGAAACTTGATCATGGCCTCCACAAATCAATGAAGAGAGTTGCAAGCTAATCATCTTCTTCTTCTTATTTGGCAACTAGTTTTACTTCATAAGGTTGCTAATCTTGGTTTTGGTGAGTTCCTATAGCTTTAATAATCAATTGTTAAATTGATTATGGTAGGATATGATAAGACATGGCTATGTTTGTGGATAAATATGTTTATGCATGTTTAGTATATTGTATGTTATGTGTTTGGCAAGTTTTATACTACATGCAAGTTTAATGCCATGTTTTATGATGCAAAACATTATGTTGAACGTTTATGCATATGTAACATGTTATGCAAACTATATGTGAGAGTATATGCAAATTATATGCAACATGATATGCAAGTTATGCATGTGATTTTGTGCATGCTAAGTATTTGATTTTATGCATGCTAAGTATTTGATTGTATGCATGCTAAGTATTGGGTTTTATACATGCTAAGTGGTTGGTATTATGCATAAATCATGACATGCAAGTTTACCCTTTTAAAATGTGATGCATACATATGCAAGATGACACCTTTATATGCTATGCATGTTTACCCTCCTTTAAGATGCAAGTCATATATGCAAGCTTAATATGTTATGCAAGTTATGTGCATGAAGTTATGTAAGTTATGTGCATGTTGTTATACAAGTTCATATGCAAGTTATGTTTATGAGATTATGCAAGTTATGTGCATGATGTTATGCAAGTTATGTATATGCTTAAATGCAAGTTTAATGTGATATGCAAGTTATGCATGCTTATGCAAGTATGTGAAGGCTTATGCAAGTATGTGAATGCTTATGCAAGTAGGTGAATGCTTATGCAAGTATGTGAATGCTTATGCAAGTTATGTGTATGCTTAAATGCATGTTTAACATGTTATGCAAGTTATGAGAATGCTTATATGCAAGTTCAACATGTTATGCAAGATATGTGTATGATAATATGCAAGCTCATATGCAACATGTTATGCAAATTATGTGTATGATAATGTGCAAGTTTGGGTTAAATATAGTTGGGTTAATATATGCTCATATATGCAAGTTGACATCCTCTTAACCCATGACAAAATTATATGCTAAACCCATGATATTTGCGACGGATCTTTCCCTTTATTATGTCGTGAAATGAGAACGATTTACGTGGGGAACGATGGGGTAATAAATATGTTAATAAAAGTATGATTGGGTATGATTAAGCATACCATAAAAATAAATTAACATAAGTGGGAATTTACCTATTGAGTTAGGTCTACCCCATGGGAATTTACCTATTGAGTTAGGTCTACCCATGTTATGATAAATGTGTAATTAATTAGGGATAATTAATTGTGGGGGTGATTAATTAGGTGTAATTAATCAACTAAGACACGAGGTTGGACCCTTTTGTAGCGGAAGTCTGCCCGGAACCGACCGGCCATCCAGCGGCTACAAATGATTGGCCCAATGTGAGAGGTCTTAGTCACAAACTAAATACGTGATTAACGTAAAGACACAAGGTTAGACTCGATTATGACGTAAGGCTGCCCGGACCCAACCGGCTTAACCAGCGGTCATAAAAGATAGTCTAATGTGAGAGGTCTTTAGGAGGATCACGGTCTTAATTAATTAAGAAACACTTAACCAAATTAGCATGTAGTGGGACATGAGGGTTAAGTGGGTGCCTTGGGTGGCATGTAGTAACTAGTGGGGGTGCCTCGGGTGGCATGAGGAAACTAGTGGGTTGCCTTGGGTGGCAATAGAAAATACGATTAGAATACTTAACCAAAGTGGAACATGTAATTAAAACATGGGTGAAGGGTTAAGTAAGTGCTTTGGGTGGCATGTGGAAATCTAGTGGGTGCCCTTAGTGGCAATTGAAATATGATTGATGACTTAACCAAATCTTAACATGTAAGGGGGCATGATTATAAAAAGGGGTTAAGTGGGATGCAATAGATAAAAATGGCAAGCTTAAGTAGTAGCTTGTGGGGGCCCATTTCAACCAATATCCCAAACGTATCTTTGTGGGCCCGACTCTGGTCGGGTGACGGGACACGCATATTGGGCTTGACTATAAGTGGCCAAAACGGGTTAGCGGTGGCAACGCAGGATCAACGGGTTTCATATGCGTGTGTGGACCCGGGCTGGTTGGTAAGTCGTTGTTGCATCGTGTAGATATAAAGCCGTGCACAGTTGATATTATTTGGTAGCCACTTTGGGGAATGATACACCCCCTTTTGTGGGACCAGCACGGGTATCTACGGTAGGGAGCCGATCGCTTGGGGGTAGTGGGTACACCTAGTAAAGATAGGGGCAGACGGCACCTGTGTAGGGGTACAAGAAACTACCGGGTAAAAATTACTAAGTACACTTAGTGGGATCAACCTTTAAGTAGGAATTACTCTTGGTGGGTAGAACTGGTGTGGTGCAGTGTAGGAATTACCCTTGGGTGGGTAGATCTGGGGTGGTGTAAGCTAGTAATTATCCTTGGGTGGATAAATGCGTCTTTTCGGTTATCGTAGTACATCCTGTGTTTTATTGGCTACTTAGTGTAGTCATTATCTCCAGAGGTACCGTACCTTATTTATATCATACCCTAATTACTTTAATGATTGTATTGTTAGGGTTATAGGACTCACTCAGACTTATGTCTGACCCCGTTGTTGTTTATCTTTTTCCCAACCCTCAGGTTATCAGAGTGGGCCTAGCACTAGTGGGCTTGGACCAGACCGCTATATCTATCTTTTGGGGCTTGGACCGTAGAAGTAAAGCTCGGTTTATCTTTTCTATTTTGGCTATTATCTATGTAATGGGATTATGTACTTCTATTTTATCAGAATGGATATTATGTACTTGACTCTTGTTATGGTCTTGTGATGTAACCAAACATGTTTTGTTAATGAAATGATGTTTTAAATTTTCAAGTATTACTTATATCTGTCCTGTTGTAATTTTTCTGTTCTATACTCATTAAAAATACTCCACCAAAACTAAGGCATTCCCTTAGTGAGTGACCTTAGCGGGTGTGGGGTGTTACACGTGGTATCAGAGCTTAAGGTTACCAGAGCAGATAAAATTTTTAGAAAAACTATTTTCTAAGAATATTTTTGAAAGGAGTATTTTCAAAAACATGTCTTTTAAGAGAAAAGTTTTTGAAAGAAAAGCATAATCCCCAATAGCCATATCTATATCTTTCAAGTTCTCCGTTTTGAATCTCTTCCTCTCTCGTTTTGAATTTCCCCTCCACGTATAGATGATCTTTCTAAGATAGATAAGAATGGAAAACCACTTCAAGGAACTTGGACATTAGTCGGACTAGAAGTTGGTTCAAGAAGGAGGAGGACTTGTAGGTACTTATTGGATAGACGATGGGAGGAAGGCTCAAATAGTTGATGTTTAATGGAGGACGAAACCTCAATAGTGGGAGGTTACGAGTGGGGAATGGGGAAGAAGAAGGCTAGTAGTTATCCTTTTGGGAGGAATAGGACACCTTATTAGGATTGTCCAAAGAAGCAAGGGCAAGGTATGGAATCTTCTGGAGGGTAGTTGTATTCCCTCACGCCTAGGGTACCAGATGGGGATAAGACCGTCTAGGTTGGAATTTGGATTTCTTTATTATCCGATTCAAACTTTATTTGATTCTGATATATCGAGTTCGTTTATCTCATCATTGTTAGTTGAGTCACTGCACCTAGACACCAGTTTGGTAGATGACCCCTTAGTTGTTTCAAACCCAATTGGGCTCCATGGTGTGTTTGGGTTTGAAAGTTCCTATACTTAGCGTTGAGTTTAGGTGTGATGCTTGTTGGGCTTCACGGGCTATGGGTTAGTTTTGGGCATGGACTGGTTATCCAGTAGGGGTGCCGTTCTTGATTTTGAAGGGAGAGTTGTTAGGCTTATGGCCCGCCTGGGTAACACTCTCGAGATCTCTTGTAATCCCATAGAATCTGTTATGCTAAGTATCTAGAATCGCTTGACACGTCGGTCGGGAGTTTGCGATCTGTTAGAGTGGTCCGGGAATACTCGGATGTGTTTGAGGAGGTGAAGGGCTTACCTCCGGAGCGGGAGATTGACTTCCAAATATATCTGGTAGACAATGCCAAACCAGTGTCTTGGCCAGTGTGCCACGTGGCTCCTCGTGAGAGGAGGGAACTCCATAAGCAAGTAGGCAATTTGCTTGAGAAGGGGTTTAGAAGACGTAGTATACCGGAGTAGGGTGCTCCGGTAGTTTTTGCCATGAAGGCGGATGGGTCCCTCAGACTTTGTGTAGGCTAAAGAGAGCTAAATAAACTCACAAAGAAGAATAGACACCCATTGTCGAGGATTGATGATCTCTTTGATCAGTTGGTTGGCGCCTCAGTGTTTTCGTAGTAGGACTTAGCCACGGGATTTCATCAGTTGAGAGTGGCTGAGGATAGTATAGAGAAGACTGCCTTTAGGACTCCGGATGATTTTTTATGAGTGGCTGGTGATGCCATTTGGTTTGACGAACGCCCCCGCATACTTCGTTGATTTGATGAGAAGGGTGTTCAGGGAGTACCTGAATAAGTTTGTGATGGTCTTTGTAAATGACATCTTGGTCTTTTCTAGGAGCGGAATAAGCTTTCGGGGGTGCTCAATAGGCTGAGCAAAGCCAGTATGGGATAAACGATGGTTTTGGAGCGAGACTGGCGAGGACATCCAGAATTGGACAAGGGCTTAATTATTTAGCCATTTTTACTAGTATCATCTCACGTAGGTCGTCTGAATTCGAAGGAGGTATCCCTTGGGTGTTTGTCTGATATTGGTTTAGGCCTTTGGGGCTTGCATTTGGGGGATGCCGAGTTCGACTAGGGTGGTCTGCGTGAGATGAACAGTTGTGATGATTTTGGATGATATCCTGGTGGAGAAGAGCATGCCCTACATTTTAGGGAAGTGTTGGAGACTCTTCGAGCGCATAATCTTAGGACAGTAAAAGTGGATGGGATTCTTAGCATCCTATGAGTTTGAGATAGCGTACACCCACGGTAAGGGTAACATGGTAGCGGACGCCTTAAGTAGAAAAAGGTTGTCCTCGAGTTTGTGGTTCGTTGAACGACAGAGCTTAGAGTTTATTTCTAAGTTTGACTTTAGACCTTCCGTTGACTTTGTACCCGGTTTGCTAGCCTCCTTGGAGGTTAGACCTACTCTTTTGGGGCGGATTGGAGAAGCACAGAGGGACGACCCACAGTTGGTTGAGTTGGTGGGGAAGCTCATAAGGGGGGAGTCGTCCAGCCATTTGAGTAGGTACACCCTAGACGATAGGGGGTGCTTGCGTAGAGACGGTAGACTTTGTGTACCGCAAGGCGAGGGTTTGAGGAAGGTTATTCTTGATGATGCACATCGTTCTAAGATGACCATTCATCCCGGTGGGGACAAGATGTACCAAGATGTAAAGAGGGTTTTCTTCTGGGCCGGTATGAAGAAAGATGTGGCCGAATATGTCGCCTGATGCTTGGTGTGCCAACAAGTGAAGGCGGAGCAAAAGAAACCAAGTGGGTTGCTTCACCCATTGGAAGTTCCGCAATGGAAGTGGGATAGCGTCTCGATGGATTTTATTGACGGGTTACCCAGATCAAGAGAGGGTTATACGGGAATTTGGGTGGTGGTAGACAGACTTACTAAGAGCGCCCATTTTTATACCTATGAAGAGCAAGAGGACCGCTCCATGGCTAGCTTCTGTGTATCTTCGAGAGATAGTTCGATTGCATGGGGTACCCTCTAGCATAGTGAGTAATCGAGATCCTATCTTCACTAGCGAGTTCTGGAGAAGTTTGCAAGAAGCAGTGGGGACTCAGTTGTGTTTGAGTACCGCATATCATCCTCAGACGGACGGCCAGACCGAGAGGGTGAATCATGTCCTAGAAGACCTTTTGAGGCTTTGTATCTTAGATTTTGGAGGTACATGGGAAGAGCATCTTCCATTGGTGGAGTTCGCATATAATAACAGCTTTCAGTCCTGTATTGGTATGGCACTTTTCGAAGCTCTTTATGGAAGGCCTTGTCGATCACCTACACGTTGGTGGGAATCTACGGATGAGATCTTGCTTGGGCCGATAAGGTTAGAAAGACTTCGGGGAAAGATTGATTTGATTCGAAGAAGGAGGAAAGCGGCGCAAAATAAACATAAATCTTATGCGGACAAGAGGAGAACAGAGCTTGAGTTTGATATTAGGACATGCTTTTTATCAAGATATCTCCGTTACGGAATGTGGTTCACTTTGGATCTGTTGGGAAGTGAGTACCAAGGTTTGTTGAGCCGTTTCCTATTAAGGAAAGGATTGGACAGATGACATATAGAGTGGAGTTGCCCGACAGGCTTAGTGGTGTACATGATATACATTTGAGGAAGTTCCTACATGAGACCGCAGAGGCGGTAGAGCCGAGCCTGCTTAGAGAAGTGGAAGTAGAGCGTGATGCGACGATTCGACGAGCTCCTACTTGCATCCTTGGGTCAGAGATTTGGAAGTTGAGAAACAGAGAGGTTCAACTAGTCAAAGTACGAAGGGGAGATGAAGAGAGCGACGCTACCTGGGAGACGGAAGCGAAGATGCGTTCGAGGTACCCTTTTTCTTTCGGAGGGTATGTCCTTTTGCTTCTCCTTCATCGCATATCTTGTGCTTATCCTATCCTTAGTATGTCCTCTCGTTAGTACCTTTGACCTTCAGATAGGATAGTCCTATGGTTGAAACATGTGTTTGAGGCATGTTATGTATGATGGATGCAAGTGGATGCAAGTGTTTGCTAGTGGTTGCTCGTGGATGCATATACACACACTCTAGGCACTAGATCGGCTCAATCACTTCATATTGCATATTGCATAAAATTGTGTGTAGGAAGCTATATTATGGATGTATAATGATTGTGTTATCATATGGATGATACATTTTGGTGAATGATTGTGCACTCATGTAGATATTGTATGTGTCAATAGGGTTCTTTCGCATACATAATGGATGCATGGCACTATCATGGTTTGCATATGTTCATACGTTAGATAGGGAACATATACACACACTTTTTGCATATGCTCGTACATCATTAGAAATTGTTTTAAGGACAATGGATGCCCGTGGTTGATGGTTTGAGTAGATGGTTGTTTGGATGGTAGGATATGCATTCTCCTTAGCTTGGAGATTTCGGGGACGAAATCCTTTAAGGAGGGGAGAATGTAACACCCCGAATTTTAGTTAATACTAAAATTCACTAATTACAGGATAAATAATCGCAGATGTGGGAATTGGGGGTAACGGGCTGCGTCATTGCGTTCGTCTCGGAAAAATACACGAAATAGAGTCCGAATTTTTCAGGATCGGAGTCCGTATGGCCCGGTTATGGCCCAAAGAAGTTTGCAGAAAAATTTAAGCTAAAAACAGATTTAAAAATTCAAATTCAGATTTGAAAATAGAACCAGCGGGGTCAGGCGGGAAAGTTCCCGCCCTAACCATGTCGACAGGGCTGTCGATAGGCCTGTCGACAGGGGTGTCGACTTGCCTGTCGACAGGGGCGCGACGTCCAGAGAACCTGGGTGCACCAGGTTGGGTTTTAGGCTGGCTTGGAGGGCTGGGTTCTAGAGATTTCCTAAATCTAACGGACCTAAACTAATCTAGGGTTAATCTAAGGGCCTAAAACACTACCTAATCCTATAAATAAGACCCTAACCCTACCCTAATTCATTCATAATTAGATCTTGTAACTAAACTATGGCAAAATGAAACTTGATCATGGCCTCCACAAATCAATGAAGAGAGTTGCAAGCTAATCATCTTCTTCTTCTTATTTGGCAACTAGTTTTACTTCATAAGGTTGCTAATCTTGGTTTTGGTGAGTTCCTATAGCTTTAATAATCAATTGTTAAATTGATTATGGTAGGATATGATAAGACATGGCTATGTTTGTGGATAAATATGTTTATGCATGTTTAGTATATTGTATGTTATGTGTTTGGCAAGTTTTATACTACATGCAAGTTTAATGCCATGTTTTATGATGCAAAACATTATGTTGAACATTTATGCATATGTAACAAGTTATGCAAACTATATGTGAGAGTATATGCAAATTATATGCAACATGATATGCAAGTTATGCATGTGATTTTGTGCATGCTAAGTATTTGATTTTATGCATGCTAAGTATTTGATTGTATGCATGCTAAGTATTGGGTTTTATACATGCTAAGTGGTTGGTATTATGCATAAATCATGACATGCAAGTTTACCCTTTTAAAATGTGATGCATACATATGCAAGATGACACCTTTATATGCTATGCATGTTTACCCTCCTTTAAGATGCAAGTCATATATGCAAGCTTAATATGTTATGCAAGTTATGTGCATGAAGTTATGTAAGTTATGTGCATGTTGTTATACAAGTTCATATGCAAGTTATGTTTATGAGATTATGCAAGTTATGTGCATGATGTTATGCAAGTTATGTATATGCTTAAATGCAAGTTTAATGTGATATGCAAGTTATGCATGCTTATGCAAGTATGTGAAGGCTTATGCAAGTATGTGAATGCTTATGCAAGTAGGTGAATGCTTATGCAAGTATGTGAAAGCTTATGCAAGTTATGTGTATGCTTAAATGCATGTTTAACATGTTATGCAAGTTATGAGAATGCTTATATGCAAGTTCAACATGTTATGCAAGATATGTGTATGATAATATGCAAGCTCATATGCAACAGGTTATGCAAATTATGTGTATGATAATGTGCAAGTTTGGGTTAAATATAGTTGGGTTAATATATGCTCATATATGCAAGTTGACATCCTCTTAACCCATGACAAAGTTATATGCTAAACCCATGATATTTGTGATGGATCTTTCCCTTTATTATGTCGTGAAATGAGAACGATTTACATGGGGAACGATGGGGTAATAAATATGTTAATAAAAGTATGATTGGGTATGATTAAGCATACCATAAAAATAAATTAACATAAGTGGGAATTTACCTATTGAGTTAGGTCTACCCCATGGGAATTTACCTATTGAGTTAGGTCTACCCATGTTATGATAAATGTGCAATTAATTAGGGATAATTAATTGTGGGGGTGATTAATTAGGTGTAATTAATCAACTAAGACACGAGGTTGGACCCTTTTGTAGCGGAAGTCTGCCCGGAACCGACCGGCCATCCAGCGGCTACAAATGATTGGCCCAATGTGAGAGGTCTTAGTCACAAACTAAATACGTGATTAACGTAAAGACACGAGGTTAGACTCGATTATGACGTAAGGCTGCCCGGACCCAACCGGCTTAACCAGCGGTCATAAAAGATAGTCTAATGTGAGAGGTCTTTAGGAGGATCACGGTCTTAATTAATTAAGAAACACTTAACCAAATTAGCATGTAGTGGGACATGAGGGTTAAGTGGGTGCCTTGGGTGGCATGTAGTAACTAGTGGGGGTGCCTCGGGTGGCATGAGGAAACTAGTGGGTTGCCTTGGGTGGCAATAGAAAATACGATTAGAATACTTAACCAAAGTGGAACATGTAATTAAAACATGGGTGAAGGGTTAAGTAAGTGCTTTGGGTGGCATGTGGAAATCTAGTGGGTGCCCTTAGTGGCAATTGAAATATGATTGATGACTTAACCAAATCTTAACATGTAAGGGGGCATGATTATAAAAAGGGGTTAAGTGGGATGCACTAGATAAAAATAGCAAGCTTAAGTAGTAGCTTGTGGGGGCCCATTTCAACCAATATCCCAAACGTATCTTTGTGGGCCCGACTCTGGTCGGGTGACGGGACACGCATATTGGGCTTGACTATAAGTGGCCAAAACGGGTTAGCGGTGGCAACGCAGGATCAACGGGTTTCATATGCGTGTGTGGACCCGGGCTGGTTGGTAAGTCGTTGTTGCATCGTGTAGATATAAAGCCGTGCACAGTTGATATTATCTGGTAGCCACTTTGGGGAATGATACACCCCCTTTTGTGGGACCAGCACGGGTATCTACGGTAGGGAGCCGATTGCTTGGGGGTAGTGGGTACACCTAGTAAAGATAGGGACAGACGGCACCTGTGTAGGGGTACAAGAAACTACCGGGTAAAAATTACTAAGTACACTTAGTGGGATCAACCTTTAAGTAGGAATTACTCTTGGTGGGTAGAACTGGTGTGGTGCAGTGTAGGAATTACCCTTGGGTGGGTAGATCTGGGGTGGTGTAAGCTAGTAATTATCCTTGGGTGGATAAATGCGTCTTTTCGGTTATCGTAGTACATCCTGTGTTTTATTGGCTACTTAGTGTAGTCATTATCCCCAGAGGTACCGTACCTTATTTATATCATACCCTAATTACTTTAATGATTGTATTGTTAGGGTTATATGACTCACTCAGACTTATGTCTGACCCCGTTGTTGTTTATCTTTTTCCCAACCCTCAGGTTATCAGAGTGGGCCTAGCACTAGTGGGCTTGGACCAGACCGCTATATCTATCTTTTGGGGCTTGGACCGTAGAAGTAAAGCTCGGTTTATCTTTTCTATTTTGGCTATTATCTATGTAATGGGATTATGTACTTCTATTTTATCAGGATGGATATTATGTACTTGACTCTTGTTATGGTCTTATGATGTAACCAAACATGTTTTGTTAATGAAATGATGTTTTAAATTTTCAAGTATTACTTATATCTGTCCTGTTGTAATTTTTCTGTTCTATACTCATTAAAAATACTCCACAAAAACTAAGGCATTCCCTTAGTGAGTGACCTTAGCGGGTGTGGGGTGTTACATTTAAGCTCATAAACCCAAGATAAGCTTGCATAACATGATAACATGAACAAATGGATCAACCCAAACTTGCATAACATAACTTGCATATCATATGACAAACTTGCATATCAAACTTGCATAACATAACTTGATGAACTTGCATAACACATCATAGTAAACTTGCATATCATGGCAAACTTGCATATCATACATTTAACTTTAGAGTTTAAGTATGAAAGTAGAATAGGGCTTACTATGCTTATGAAGACACAAAAATATGACAAAGCCCTTATGCAATCAAATAGACCCAAAATGCAAGCTTCAATAGAAAAACCCTTAAGCAAAAATGATCAAAACCCTTGCTTTATGATGCAAATATAGAAACTTGACTTGAATGCAAGCTAATGATGCTCATACAAGCTTGATAACACTTGTATGCATGGAAAATCTCTCATAGAAATTTATTTAGGAATTTTATGAAGAGAGTGGAGGCCATGAGAGGAATGATTTTGCCATAGTTTAGTTACTTGAATGAATAATGATGATTTAGGGTTAGGTTAGTGTCTTATTTATAGAGATTAGAACTAGTTTTAACCTTAGGATTAAACCCTAGTTCCAATCTCAGCCCTTAAAACCGAATCTGGCCCCCAAACTCAACACAAACCCAAAATGGTGCACCAGGCAAAACTGCCCGGCTGGACCAAGTCGACAGCCAAGTCGACAGGGCTGTCGGCTTGGGTCCAACCAAGTCGACTCCCAAGTCGACAGGGCTGTCGACTTGGGTGCTCTGGCGGGAATTTTCCCGCCTGGCCCAATCTTACCCTAATCTCCAATTTCAAACTTGAATTTGAAATCTGTTTTTACTTTGGAATTTTCTGAAAAATTCGTTGGGCCTTAATCGGGTCATACGGACTCCGATTTTCGAAAATTCGGACTCTATTTCGCGTAATTTTCCGAGACGAACGCAATGGCATAGCCCGTTTCCCTTGATTCAGATTTATAAATTAAATTCTGCCTCGATTTACGTTGTAACAGGTTATTGAAAATACGGGTTGTTACATTCTCCCCTCCTTAAAGGATTTCGTCCCCGAAATCTTCAAGTTAGGAAGAACGTATCCTACCATCCAACATCCATCTACTCAAAACATCATCCACGAGCAATCATTGTCCTTACCAGATTCTAAATGTTGTATGAACATATGCAAAGGTGTGTGTATATGTACTTATCTAATGCAAATATCATTAATGCAAATTATGTTAGTGAAATGAATCCATATGTATGCAATTCCTAACATAATGTATAACATCTATATGTGTGCACATAACATACATCCATATGCAACATCCATGTGATAACACAAAAATTTTCATCCATGAATAAGCATAAACACTCATGCATATGCAATATGAGGAGTGTGTGAGCCGATCTAGTGCCTAACGTGTATAATGCATCCACGAGTAACCACTTGCAAACACTTGCAACCACTTGCAACCATCAAGCATAACATGTTTCAAACACATGTTTCATCCAAAGGGTTTCTACCTAAGGTTCTCATGACCAGATTTACATGATATAGATAGCAAAAGAAAAATATGCTACGAAGAGATCGGGAAGATAAGCGGGATATTTTCCCTTTCGGATTACAAGAAATCCCTTCCTAACTTAACCCCAATCCTATAAAAGCCCAAAAGGTTTAGTCAACCTAACGGACCCCTTCAAACCCTGACATGTATTACTAACCGTTAAGTCATACCTCCTGACAGAAATAGGACCAAGAACGGGACCGAGAGGATATACGTAAAAAGATAACATACGAGTAAGTTCCACAGGAAAACAAGGATCAAGGATATGCTCTTAAAAAGAGATATGATGCGCGTATCCAGCCTTCAATTTTCTATGTCACGTTTCCTTGAGCTTAACTCCACTGTGCTTTGACCGTCTTTTACCTCATGATTTCTTAGCTTCTTAATTCTTATTTCCAAATATGAGTTGGAACCCATTTCATTGTCGCCTCTCATCTTCCTCTTTCACTTACTCTTCTATCATTCTTGGCTTAAACATAACTATGACCTCATGGTTTCATGCAAGCTCTCCAAAATCTACTAGTGAATCCTGGATCTCGTTTACTTACCATAAAGTGTTCCATGCAGCAAAACTTTTCTTGGAAATACCAATCCACGTTGCCAATTGCTCTTACTAACGTGATTTTCTATAACTCATGTTTGAACGAAATGAACCATCCTTCTGCGAATGGTAGGCCGTAGATTAAATGAAGTGTACCAATTAAATAACATTTAATTGGAATTGAATTGGTATTGATTTTTTGGTTTATCGTGAACAGTGTTTTAAATAACACTCGTTCTTTAACCCGATAATTAATGGAACGTGATTTTGGGTTGTCGTGAATGTTCGATCTTCAATAATACTGTGCTTAGACCTAAAGGAGTTAAGAAAATCAGAAACTAACTGGGGATTAGTTAAGTTGAATGGTTTCAGAGGTTTTGATCTGATGTTGGTTTCGGCCTTCGGGGTTAATACTTAGGGAATTGCTCACTTGCTATTTTACGGTTAGGGACTGATTGAAATGTGATGTGATTTTGGGTTTATCGTGAACCGTGTTTTAAATGATATTGATTCTTTAACCCAGTTAAAGATTAAATCTAAGTGGAGTTTTAATGAATCTTTAATTAGATTGAAATGATCGAGAATGGAGTATCACCAGTTTTTCTCCAGGCGATAGTTAAAACTTTAATTAGATTTAAACGTGAAACGTTAATTGAATTTACCGATAACACCGTGGTGTTAGATATGAAGTATAACCAGTTTTACTTCATGGGATGAATAGTTTGGGGTTAGGAAATTAAAACAAATAATTACTTCGGTAAGTTTCGTTAATCTCGACTAGTTTGTAGTGATATTCAAAAGGAAGATTAAAGAATAAATTTGAAAGAATTTATCTTTGATAAAATTAATGGGAACTTTTCCCTAAGAATGTGAAATTTAGAAACTAACTGTAGGTTGGCTAAGCAGAGTGATTTCCTAGGTATTGATCTGATGTTGGTTTCGGCCTTCGGGGTTAATATTTGGGGGATTATTCTCTTGATTAATTTACGGTTAGTGACTGACGAATTGGAATGAGGCATATGTTGTGTTTGTGTAACACTTGTTTATTATATACGCGAGTTATTCGGAAAGACCGGGTTTATCCCATTCTGAATAACTGATACGACGATAAGTCGAAGATGAAGACGGTGGTTGAAGACCGGAGGTCTTCACGTCGTTTGGGTGATTACTGATGATCTTGATTGGGATGTACACCCAAGAAGATGGAAACAGTTGGTGATCGTCCAGACGTACTTGGAGATCGATGGATATGCGGGGCACTAGGTGCCTCCGGTTTCGTTCAGACCCAGAACGAACTTGTAAATGGACTGTGTGTCTGACATTGGATTTCAGTCTGTGTGATTGATTTCTATTAAATATATATCTATTTGGCGGCAGAGAATTTATTCTCTTGCTTAACGCCCTTCCCTGAGACGTACGAGCTCAGGGGTTATATATATTGGTGGATATCCATCGCATGGAATGAATTGCCTGTGTGGCATGCCTAAGTGGCAAATGATCAAGGCTTCTGTTGAAAAGCAAAGTCTTGTGGTTGATGATCCAAGCACGGCCTTTGTGGCATAGCTTTGTGTAACGTTTACTTCGCGAGTTTCACACCCGGTATGAACCAGAAACGGGAGAGGACCTCAAGGAGGGCATGCGTTTCTTTCTAGTTAGAAGTGGCGACAGTGGTTTTACACGCCCTGACGAGTTTGTCTTATGTGGTTGTTGCTGTTGCGAGGCGCCTCGGATATATCGGTCGTTCTCGAACCGATGGAGTCATTTAGTTGGCTCACCTACGCCCCATAGGGCGGGGAAACGCATGTTCAGGCATTTTAATCCACTCCGTGTGGACCGGCCCTGACGATCCAAGGGTCACTCGAGCTCTGATCCTGAGGCTCGGGCTAAACAGTCTCGAATCGGTAGAGGATGATCCCTAGCCTCGGTTCATACCATAAATGATAACCCAACTTCCAAATACGTGATTTTGCGGTTTTAATTGTAGAACTAGTATGACGACATGGTACCCATGCCGTCTATGATTAATATTTATGATTTGAAGTTGTTTTATACACTATGCACTTATTATAGTATCCAACGATTTGTTTTAAACGTACTAAGAATGTTTGGTTATTATAAGGGAAAACCCTATCCCCTGGCTTGCGTTGCATTGTGTGATAGGACCTGAGTCTTATAATAGCTTCATTTTTCTTTATTTAGCATTGCGCTGTTGTTATATGCACTGGTATTCTTGGGAGGAAACCCGTTCCGTGTTATACGGCGTGGTCCCTTGATTTACCTTACTTTAAAAATAAAGATTAATAACTGTTTTGGTTATCACACTAGTCACATGACTGACCTGGAGTTTATTGTTTTAACCTAAACTCTGGGTGCCCTTATTTTCGACACGGCAGCTAGTAGTTTTGGTTTTGTAGATTTATATTCACAGGATCCCGGTTTACAGCAGGAATGATATCCGGAAAGCTTTGTATCAGTATATCTCCTTCAGTTGTGTATTGTATTATTTTCCGCTGCTATGTAATATACTGTAATCTCTAAAAATTTGTGATGTATATTATTTATTTATACTCTGTATATTCTTGTAATCTGATGAGTTGTTGTAATATACAATGAAATGTTCTTCCGTCTGCGTTTTTCTGTGGCTTGTCCTCGACTCAATCCGGGATTTCCCGTAAGGGGGATTTCGGGTCGTTTCATTAAAGAAATGTGTTTTGAGTTGGCCAAATCGACCGTTTCAATTGGAATTGATTATCAAATTGGTTTGTCATCAGTAAAAGAATGAAATGGTTTAATGGATTTTTGTTTTATTTTAATAATTTTTTGTAAAAAAGAATTTATTGTTAATTTAGTTAATAATGATTTTAACTACTTCTACAGTAGTTAATAAATTATTGTTCTAATTAATAATAATTTAAGAGAACACTATTTAAGTGAAATTTAGTTAGGAAAATAATCAAGTTTGAAATGGAATATAGTTAAATTGTTAAAGGATGTTATGAACGGGTTTAATATTAAAACCTGACTTTTATGAATTAAATCATAAAAGGGATTTCAAGTGAACACGATAACTTAAAATAAATATTTACTTAATGTTTTGAATTATGAAAGAGAAGTTGAGATAAAAAGGGGTTTATATTAAAACCTGAGGTTTATAAACAAGGTTTATAAAGGAGATGTGAAGTCAAAGTGTTGATTTTGAGTGGCGATACTTAATAATGAATTAAGAAAAAAATGGATTTGAAACGATATTTTCAAGTGGATAATGGTTTAATGAATTGGAAATGGAATATAAGGGGATGATAACGAGTTAAGATAAGAATTGGAACCTAATTGGAGATTGGTTGAGTTAAATGATTTTCTGAAAGCTAATTTGATGTTGATTTCAGTCTTCGGGGTTAATACTTAGAGAATTATTCGCTTAGCAATTTATGGTCAGGGATAACAAATGTTGAAATATAGAAATGCATGAATAAATAATAAGAATGTTTCCAGCTATGAAATAAAAGAATTGAGAATATATAATATGATTTCTGAATAAAAAAGACTCGAGAATAGATAATTGGATTTCCAAAGTAACGGAAATGAAAAGACTTGAGAACGTGTGTGTGTGTGTGTGTGTGTGTGTGTATATATATATAATGGTATCTCCAATATAACAGAAATAAAAGGAGGCATGTAAAAACATAACGATATTTTTGAGATGGAATGGTAATAAAGAGATGTGTATTTAAAGTAAACTATTTTAAAAAGATAAGTGTCGAGTTCCGTTTTCAAGTAACGGAACAAAAGAGATTTTCGTAATAATAATTTTCCAAATAATACGTTATACTGATTTCCCTAATTATCGATAATGAGTAATGCGGTAATAAATGTTTGCAAATGATGGTCAAACGGAAGATTGAATGTTTAGCCAGAGTTGCACGATGTTCTTGTTGAACTCGGTGTATTCCTCTCTAGAGATACACTGTCGGGAAGGTGGTTGCCATACCTTTCCATGGAATCCATTCCCCAATAACACCCTTGGTTTTGATTATATACTATATATGTAGAGCGTGAGATGCAAGTGTTCTACTAGATCGTTGTTTATTTGTGTTTAGACATTATTATATTATCAGAAAAGATATGATTTCCAAAATGTTTTGGGTTATCGTAAGGTAAAAACCGTCCGTATTTATGTGTGGATTTAGTCTTATGATTATCCTTTTCTTTCGAAAAGATTTTGACTTTAAAATCAAGTTGTTTGGTACCTTTTAACTAGTGGTTTTCTCACTCTGGTTCACCAGACTGATCAGGCGTTTTTCATGCTCGGGTTAGACTGGTTTTACAAGTTTAGGTTATCAGATGATGTGAAAAGACAAGTTGGAAGAGTTCAGACGTACGGTGTTATATTTCCGCTGTGTGTTATATATGAGGACAGATTATTATAACTGTCCAGATGTGTGATGTACTCAAATGATTGTAAGTATTTTTAAAAGCTCTCAGTAAAGATTTGTTTCTGTATTATATTTTTTTCTGCTTCGATGTGAGACTTTGTATTGTGTTGGTTCTTCTTTTTATTCTTCTATTCTACTATTTCTTTCTCTCTTATCTTACCCTCTAAAATCTTTATAATAACTTTCTGCTTTTCTGTGCAATTTGGGTTGACATAGGTTGTTAAATGTCGGCTTAAAATGTACGTAAAATTTGGGTCGTTACATTATTTGGACATATGCAAGAGCATGATAGGTCTATCTCCTTCAGCCGAGCAGTGGTAGGGTAATGAGATGGTAACTACTTCTTGGTTAAGGGAGCAACTTAGTCATTATATTCCATAAGATGTCTCAAAGATTCAGATTGAGCAGCATGTTTGGCCATCACATATTGCATATCATCGTTTCAGGTTTGATATGTTATCATTCAAGACTAGTGTTTGTCTTAGTTAACTTCGTTTTATAGAGGACTTTGATGCACGTCGTACATATTCATGAGACCATGCAATTTTGGCATGTACATACACCGAGTCGACACAACTAGCTTTGTAGAAGAATGCATCTCTTGGAGATTATCAGAATCTAATAAATATATTTATATTTTTCCAGGTTATGTGCATATATTTTTTTATGCTTGTATGCATTGCATTTTTGATATGTATACACATTTTTTGCTATGACATTTGATTTGTCCGTAGGATCAAACTAACCCTAAAGGGAGATGAATATGGTTTATTATAAAATTCATAGAATAATAAACAAAGCCGCCAACATATATATCAATTGAGTAATCGCGGAAAATAAATAACACATAAATTTTACTCGGTTTTGGCAAAACTCTATCTACTGCTACTCCTAAGGTTTGTACTAGAAATTAAATAATTTGACACTTACATACACTATAAAATCGAGACTCTCGCTGACTTGATTGCTCTAACCCTACACTCAAACGCTACCTAAATTTTTCTGCTAAGAATTAAATAATTTGATGCTACAGACAATGCAAATTGTGATCCTCGCTAACTTGATTGTTCTAAACCTATGTTCAAAACTCTACCACAACTCAACCATTAATTGTTGAATTTTCAAACTAGGCCTCATAATTTGTATCCTATAAAAATAGAGTTTTCCACGATAAAAATTTACAACTAAAATAAAAAATAAAACCTTGGCATGTTTAAATGAGATTAGCCACGCAGCCTACTCAAAGCCACTTTTTATGTTTTGTCTGATTAGAGTTTTTTTGAAATTGAAGAAGTCGATCCACATATTCTTCAATCGAATAGCCATTTTTTGCTTCAATTTCCTAGTTGATCTATCGCGATTCTGTGATTGTCCTCGGTGCTTTGTAGTCAATATTGATTATTTCAATTGTTCAATTTGATTTTTTCCACTTTTCAATTTTTACTTGTACCCGACTTCTTTGTTATTTATTATAACTTGTCAAAGATGATTTCGGTGCTTGTGTGTGTATGTGTATATAAAGGAATTCATTCCTATATTCTTTGCATATTTCACTGATTTTAGTGCTTGTTTGTCCATGTGTATATATAAGAATTCCTTCCTGTATTCTTTGCATATTTCATTGATTTTAGTTTTCATATTCTCGACTATTCATTTTTATATATTTATTTAATTTTTTGTGATGAATTCCGGTTGTGGCTTGCTGACTTAATCATATGTGATCACATAAATTTGATCAGATCAAAATAGTATTTTAGTTTTTTATGCTAGAAGTTTAGACTTATTCAAATTATAATTGCCATGTTTTGGGTCTGCTGGAGTTTTTTTAACTTATTTAGTTTTGCAATTCGGTTTTGGAAATTATCTTTCCATGTTGTATATGGTTCCTTGCTATAAACTTCTAGATTATTGCACCAATCATTTCGGTCTGGACCGACATATTTGGTACTATCAAACTGTCTTTGTAACAGTTTTGATATGTTGTGTCAATCAGACGTGCTCTTCTTGCTCACTATTGTGTTGTGCGTGATGTCATCTGATTTTGACTTTAATTGTTGGTTGATGTGAATCTTTGTATAGTTGTGCACTAGTGTTGCACTAGTCCTTACTACTAATGTGCGTCGTACTGCGTATGTTGGTTTTTGTGCATTTGCATTGCCATGTTGAACTATTGTGCTTGTACCGATCCAGTTTGTCTTTGAATAAATCTGAGTGGCTGCTTCTTGCTCCCTTGAACTTGGTTGAACTATTTCATTGTGCTCTTGTGTTTACTAGTTCATTCTTGTCGTGTGTCATGTGTTTCATGCTATTTTGGCATCGAGGGAGTTTCTATTGTGTCTAGTCTTGTTTATGTAAACCGGTTTCCCTTGACATATGCACACTTATTTGGTTGAATTGTTTGTCTACATGTTAAGTTAGTTTTAGTTGCATTTGTATTTGAATCAACTCCTTGCTTTTGCTCCTTTTCGAATCACTTCAAGTTGTTGTACATTGTCATATTGTGTACTTAAGTATTGGCCAGTGCATGTGTGTCGATTGAGCTGAAATTTTATGACTTTGAATCTTTGATCCTGAACATTGTATGAGGCGCTCGAGTTGAATTCAAGATTGCTTGAACTTGAACTCTTGTTCACTTACATTGTGTTGTGCCATCATGCTTGACGCTTGCAGTTTTTCGTGATATTGATACTGAGCTTGGCCTAATGGTAGTTACAGTGTATCACTGTGAATATAATAAGTAGTCCAGACACACATATGCATATTTTTCCCTGTCTAAAACATGGAGAAACAAACCCATGTACTAAGGCAACAATCAATATTCAAATTTAGATTTATTTTTGCAGTTTAGATTTGTTTCTTTTTTCGGTTTATTGTATTATTTATTTGATAGGTATAACAGATGACTAGACTGTTAGGGATGCAGAATGCAGACTTTAAGGTAGAATTAGCACTAGAGGGGAGGGGGTGAATAGTGTTTATGAGGAATTAATAGAAATCTTGAATTAACTTGAATTACTATATGAATCACACAATGATTATCATACAAGAAATGAACATAAACACAAAAACAATCACAGGCATAGAAATAAGTAAAAATAAAACGCAGAATAGGAAAGAACACACTGAGTTTTATATTGGTTTGGATTACTCATATGTCCAGTCCCACGCAACGCTGGATTGCGCAGTGTTTTATTATTATCAATATCCAAGTACAACACCCTTGGTTTCACGGCTACAAGGTTAACACCGATTTCACCACCCTTGATTTCACGGCTACAAGGTTAACACCACTCCCTTTCCTTGATTTCAGGGCTATAAGGAACACATCCTTTCCCAAGCAATTACAACAGCCCTAGAACTTTTCAGTAACACTTCCAAGTAGATAGTAGTTGATAGAGATTACGTAGAGAAAAAGAATGGTATAAATTTTGTTGAAATTGGCAAAGTAAATAAGTATAGAAATCAAGAAATTTATGTATATTAATGGTGGTAAGTAAAGGGGTGAAGTAGGAGAAGAAGAAGCAATCAAAAATTCGAAATTGACCCCTATTTATAGTGTCCCAAAGGTTGCAACGTTTCTGAAACATTTCAAATAGTGAAAAGACACTTCCTTCGAAATTTAAAATATGACGGTTATATGTTGATATGTTGAAGAATGTATGTCGACATATGTAAGTATTTTTGAATTTTAAAACATTTTAAAGTGTTTAAATTAATATATATTCTGTAAATTCTTGGATCAAAACATAGTAATTCAAATGAATATTCTAAAGTGTAAAATCATATAGAAACATAGTAATATATTATATAAACATGTTTATAAAGTTGTATGATTTAAAAGTATAAAACTATCTATATATAATAAACATGTTATTACAAAACTATATAAACTATAAATATATATATTTGAAATAATAATTTGAAATCATGTAGAAAAGTAGTTTGAAATAATTTGAAATAAGAATTTGAATTTTGAAAACAAAGTTTGAAATTTGAAAAATAGAATTTGAAAATGGAGTGCTATTTAGAGTATTACATATAAAATAGACTCAATTACTATATTTTCTTGAGCTCTTTGCAATCTTGATATCTTGATACTCATGAATCTTGAATCTCCTTTGAATCCTAAATCTCTTGGAACTCTAAAACTACACGTTCTTCAGTATTTAAATCCGGTATAAAAATCCTGCATATATATGTATATATATTATAAATAAAGATGTTTGTATATAGTTATAATAAATTAATAATAATAATCGAAATAAGGTTGTTATCAACAAAACTCCATTCTCCAACAATCTCCCATTTTTGATGATGACAACCTTAATTTATAAAATATTCATACCTTTTGATCTGATGCTTCGAATACTCCCCCTTTCACCGTGAATCCTATATGAATCCTACATATTATCCCTTAAACTAAGCCTAACTAATCCTTATTTTATAATTTCTCCCCTTTTGTCATCAACAAAAGTGAGCCTAATTATACTTTTCCTAGATTTATACCATAAACAACTCTAATATCTATTGTACGATCACAATACTATTTCTATATAATTCTATACTGAATTATACTCCTTTTATAACTATGTTATAATACTTATAAAAATTACTTATACAATAATCCTAAACTTATACTATTAAATAGGAAAGTATTGAACATAAACATTGTATTATATAATTCAAACAACGTTTTACAAACCAAACATTACACACAAAATACAAATTAAAATGTCCACAAATGCACGGATTGTACGTATTACATCGTATTTTACGAGAAATGTAAACGTTTTAATGGAACTTAACGATTCGGGATTTGTGAACTGGGCAATGTGGATAATGGAGACAGAATCCCCGCTTTGCTCAACTGCATTCCCTTCTTTGTCGAAGCATACTTTGCCTACGCATATGACTTGGTCGTCGTCCTCCATGCCTAAAATTTGTGCTTCTTCCTCCTCTTCAACCATTTCTTCCTCTTCTTCCTCTTCCTCTATTTGATTATCATCTTTGAAGATAATCGGATTAATGTGGTTATCCATAACAAATTTTTGTAGATTTCACATGATTTTTCTTTGTTTCACATGCTCTTGATTCATCTTTACTTGTAAAACTTGGATTTCTGCAAGCATTTGTAGAAAATTCTTCATGGTTTTGTAATAACCTGGAAATCCGAGCCAATTTAAAAATTTTATTTTGGCAAATTTAGCGAATTTTGGATATTTTAAATGATTTATTTTAAATAATAACGACGAGAAATTAATTTTGAATAGAATAATAATGTATATATTTATTTGAATCGTCGTTAGAATATAAATATTTTATTTTAATTATATAACAAGCCTGAAATGGCGCGGTAGTTTGAAAATTCGATTTCAGATTTCAAATGAATGTGCAGGATGCATAATAAGTTGGATTTTAGTGAAACCAAAAATATTAGAATCTATTTGAGAATATCTTTCCAACGAATCCAAAAAATCAAAATTTCATGGCGGGGATAAAAAGTTATGTCCAGTTGAAAATTCTGAATAGTCGCTATGGAATTCTGGCCCTTAAAAATAACCATTTTGCAAACGATCTCGATTTTCGATGAAACCACTTTTGTTGGATCCAGGATGTCAATTTATTGCTAGGTTTCAAAATTCGTAATATTTTGAATTAAAATGTGAGCGTGGCGAAGTAAAACGTGTTTTGTCAACTTCGATCGACCTGGAAAATGGCAATTTTCAAACGGTTTCAGAATTTGACGAAACTAGTTTTGTTAGGACCATATCGTCAATATGAAGCTAGAAAATATTTTTCGAGGATTTTTCGAGTTGGTATGTGGCCCAGGTAAATTGAAATGTGCGTTCAAATTCAATATATAGAGTTTTATTTTGATTTTGTCGAAAACTGATCGAAACGATCGAATCAGCCTGCGATACATATCCCATTGTGTTCGGAATGAGGGTAATTAGCTATGGACGACAGTCGATGGGTTTGATTTTGAGGTCAAAATAAAAAGGTACCTTTTTGAAATAATTAAATAATATATAATAAAAACTCTCTCTCCTCTCCCTTATTCCCTTTCAGCCCCCTATTCAAAATCAATTCATTCAGTTGAAAAAAAGAGAAAATAAAATAAAAAGGAGGAAATCGCGTTGCCCCCCACCCCCACATCTGCCGCCGCCGCCGTTTCTTCTTCTTCCTCCTCTCCCCTTCCTCCCTCTCTCCTCGCGTGGCTCCAGCACCCTCCTCTTCTCCACATGCGAGCCCTTAAACACCCCCAACTTGAAACCCTAGCCCGACGCGCCACCACCCAGAGGCCAGCCTGCCACCATCTCCAGCTCCCACACCATCTGCAGCGATGCCAAGACCTTCACCTCCTGTCGGCAGTCCAGAATTAGGTTTTAGGTGAGTGTTTTATTTAATTTTATTTTCATTTTTAATGTAGATAATATTTTGTTAAATCTATATTTTTATGAACAAAAGGATTTGATTTTATTTTTGAACAAAAAAGGATTTGATTTTTAATTAGCAAAAGGTTTGATTTTTATCATTAAAAAAAAGATTCGATTTTTAATCGTGAAAAGGTGGGATTTTTAATCGTATGAAGTAGCGAAGAAAAATATAATTTTTCCATGTATGTAGCAAAGTAAAAATATGATTTTCATAGTATAGAAAGAATAAATATACAATTTTTATATTATATAGATAGTAAAAATTTGATCTTTATATATGTAGTGAAATAAAAATCTTATTTTTATTATATATATGTTGAAATAAAAATGTGATTTTTATAGCGATGATATAAAAAAAATTCGATCTTTATTATGTAGACGATATAAAAATATAATTTTTATTATGAAGTTAGCGTGATAAAAATATGATCTTTATTATATGAACACCGGTGTAAAAATAGAATTTTTATCTATATAGTACCAGTGTAAAAATAGAATTTTTATCTATATAGTAGTGGTACAAAAATGTGACTTTTATATACATAGCAACAATATAAAAATGTGATTCTTATATATGTAGTGGCTACGGACAATGAAATTGACAAAAGGCGAGCATGACGAAGATTTCTACATATGAAGAGTCGTGGCGTTTGGTTTAGCTAGTCGGTGAGAACTCCTCACCTTTAATTTATTTCTAGTTTGAAATATATACTAGGATGCAGACGGTGCTTAGTAGCACCCGACACCCGTCGTCCACAGACCATGGATGACTAGTTTGTTTGGTTGCTGTGTTGCGAAATTTAATTGTGTGATGTGGAATGAAATAAAATATTTTATAGTGGAAAATATTTTATAGTTAAAAATATAATTTTTAATGTGTATATAAAATAAATATATATATAAACAAATCAGACGATTTGTTTATATACGCTGATTTTACTAATATTGATTGGGACGATAAATTTTACACATCGCCCAACTGCACAAATAAAATCTGTGGTTGTTGATTTGAAACCCCACACTGGTATTGGGATGAGATTTGACGTACACTAATCCCGATTGTTTAGTTGTAAGTCAATCGATGGATTGACAGACTATGTAAGCGTTAATTAGTTATATTTAATGCTTGTGCAGTTGTGTGGTGCACTCCGGATGATGGTTGATTATTTACCGTTGCTATTATAAACATATGTTGTAGAAAATCCATATAATTAACATTATATGGTAATTGATTGGGCCTCATTCCAATTTAGAAAATAAATTCATGTGTTGAATTGAAAATAAATTCATGTGTTGAATAGAAATATATATTCATGTGTTGAATAGATAAATATATATTCATGTGTTGAATAAAATATATATTCATGTGTTGAAGAAAATATTCATTTGTTGAATAGAATAACAAAGTTATTGAAATATATAAAGCCGTGTTGGTTAGATATGCGCCATTTTGACGCGAACGATATTTATATCGATTTTATTCATTTTTATAATGAATATAGATAAGAAGTGATTTTAAAATATAATATTTTGAAAATATTATCATTTATATATCGATGGTATGGAATATTCAATTTTGATTAGAAATTGAATATGAAGTTGAAATTGTTTTGTAAACGAATTTAAAACGATTTATAAAATACGTTTTGAAAGGAAATCGACGAAATATATTATATATATATATATATATATTGGCCTGAATAGAACGCGCCGCGCTGCGGCAGTTCGCGACTTTCAACCATTGACTTCGAATGGATATTGCGGGAGATCCGACTGTCGGATTCTCCTAAAATCGGAACCGTTGGGTTCGTATCGAAAAGAGCTTTCTAACGAATATTAGAGAATTGAAATTTAATGGTTGGATTTGGAATTATGTCCAAATCAAATTTGGTAAAGGTCGATGTAAGTGCAGTTCGATGGCCGTTGATGGAAATCGACTATACGGGCCTTGATAAAATTATTAAAAATATTAATAATTTGTGTAAAATCATAAGAAATGAATTGTGAAGAATTGGGAAGAAAAATTCCATATTTGAAAAGATAAAAATAGATTTTTATCGAAATGATCTAGTTTTGAACTAGAGTTATAATTCTATTTTTTTCAATAAATAAAGTGGATTTGAAATGGTTTAAAAGTAACCAGAATTTCCAATAATTGAATTGGAATGGATTTGAATCGAAATTGTCTTTGGAATATTTCGATGTTTGATTTCGTGATGAAACAAATATTGTTATGGGAATTTGAAACATATATTTATATCGTTATTTCCAATACGATATTTGTTGGTCGTAAAATTTGATATTGAATATAAGCCGATATATTTTCTATTCAGAGCCTTGTATTTAATATCAAATGTGATTTGGGTTTGTCGTGAATGGTATCTTCATTAACACTGTTCTTGAGCCCAGTTGAGAAAAAGATTATATCTTTTTATTTAGATTTAATGAAGTGTACAAATTAAATAATATTTAATTGGAATTGGAATTGAATTGGGGTTGATTTTTGGGTTTATCGTGGACGGTGTTTTAAATAACACTGGTTCTTTAACCCGATAATTAATGGAATGTGATTTTGGGTTTACCGTGAGCCGTATTTTAAATGACATTGGTTCTTTAACCCAGTTAAAAACAGGATACTGATTTCTGTGAAGATTAACACTAAGTGGGGTTTTAATGAATCTTTAATTAGATTGAAATGGTCGAGAATGGGGTATCACCAGTTTTGCTCCAAGCGATAGTTAAATCTTTAATTAGATTTGAACGTGAAATGGTAATTGAATTTATCGATAACACCGTGGTGTTAGATATGAAGTATGACCAGTTTTACTTCATGGGATGAATAGGTTGGGATTGGGAAATAAAATAAATGATTACTTCGGTTTGGTTCACAAATCCTGACTAGTTTGAATTGATATTCAAAGAAGATTAAAGAATAAATTTAAAGAATTTATCTTTGATAAAATTAATGGGAACCTTTTCCAAAGTATAAGGATATTGGAATAAAAGAATATTCTGATTTGGAATGAGGCGTATGTTATGTTTGTGTAACACTTGTTTATTATATTCGCGAGTTATTCAGAAAGACCAGGTTTATCCCATTCTGAATAACTGATTCGACGTGGTGTCGAGGATGAAGACGGTGGCTGAAGACCGGAGGTCTTCACGACATTTGGGTGATTACTGATGATCTTGATTGGGCCGTACACCCAAGAGGAGGGAATCAGTTAGTGGTCGTCCAGACGTACTTGGAGACCAATGGATATGCGAGGTACAAGGTGCCTCCGGTTTCGTTCAGACCCAGAACAGACTTGCAAATGGACTGTGTGTCTGACATTGGATTTTATTCTGTTTGGTTGATTTCTATTAAATATATATCTGTTTGGCAGCGGAGAATTTATTCTCTTGCTTAACGCCCTTCTCTGGGATGTACGAGCTCAGAGGTTATATATTAATGGGTATCAAACGCATGGAGTGAATTGCCTGTGTGGCATGCCTAAGTGGCAATATGTTCAAGGCTTCTGTTGAAAAGCAGAGTCTTGTGGTTGATGATCAAAGCACGGCCTGGGTATCATGGCTTTGTGTAGCGTTGATTTGCGAGCCTCACACCCCAGTTGTGAACAAGAAACGGGAGTGGACATCAGGGAGGGCATGCGTTTCCTTCTAGCTAGAAGTGGCGTCAATGGTTTTACACGCCCTGACAAGTTGGACCTATGTGGTTGTTGCTGTCACGAGGCGCCTCAGATATATCGGTGACTGTGTGGAGCGGATGGAGTCATTTGGCTCATTTTCGCCCCATAGGGCGGGGGAACGCAGTTTCCGGGGTTTAAGTTTAATCCACATCAGTGGACTAGCCCTGACGATCCAAGGTTCACTCGAGCTCTGATCCTGAGACATGGTAGGCTAGATTGTCTCGAATCGATGAGGACTATCTTTTGCCTCGGTTCATAGATGGAAACCCAACTTCCAATACGTGACTTTGCAGTTTTAATTGTAGAGCCTAGTATGGCGACATGATATATGGTACCCATGCCATCTATAACTTATATTTATGATTGAAATTGTTTTAAACACTGTACACTTATTATAGTATCAAATGACTTGTTTTAAACGTATCAAGCATGCTTTGGCTATTATAAGTGAAAACCCTATCCTCCGGTTTGTGTTGCATTGTGTGGTGGGACCTGGGTCTTATAATAGCTTCATTGTTCTTTATTTAGCATTGCGTTGTTGTTTTATGCACTGGTATTCTTGGGAGGAAACCCATTCCATGTTATACGGCGTGCCTCTTTGATTTACCTAACTTTAAAATAAAGATTAATAACTGTTTTAGTTCTCACACTAGCCACATGACTGACCTGGAGTTTATTGTTTTAACCTAAACTCTGGGTGCCCTTATTTTGACACGGGCAGCTAGTAGTTTTGGTTTTGCAGATATATTCACAGGATCTTTGTAAGGACCCGTTACTTTCCCGGTAAGGAAAGAGCGGATACTTTGAGAACAACACACAAAAGAACGCACGCTGAAGAACATTTCATTGTTATTTCAACAATTCCATCAGATACAAGAATATACAGAGTATGAATAAATATTACACAGATAATATCATAGATTTAAATTACATTTAAATACATCGCAGAGGAAAATAATACAAAAACACAATTAGAAGTAATGCACGGATACAGAGCTTTCCGAGCATCGTTCCAGCTGTAAATCGGTATCCTGCGAATATAAATATGCAAAACCAAAACTACTAGCTGCCCGTGTAGAAAATAGGGGCACCCAGAGTTTAGGTTAAAACAATAAACTCCAGGTCAGTCATGTGACTGGTGTGAGAACTAAAACAGTTATTTAAAACTTTACTTTAAAAGAGAGTAATTCAAGGGACCACGCCGTATAACACGGAACGGGTTTCCTCCCAAGAATACTAAAGCATATAACAAAACAACGCGATGCTCTTTGGAAAAATGAAGCTATTATAAGACCCAGGTCCCATCACACAATGCAACGCAAGCCGGAGGATATGGTTTTCCCTTATAATAGCCAAACATGCTTGGTATGTTTAAAACAAATCATTTGATACTATTATAGGTGTATAGTGTCAAAACAATTTCAATCATAAATATCAATCATAGACGGCATGGGTACCATATATCATGTCGCCATACTAGTTCTACAATTAAAACCGCAATATCACGTATTGGAAATTGGATTTCCTTCATGAGTCGAGGCAAGGGGCAAGCTCCTCTCCGATTCGAGACACTCAAGCAAATGTCCCAGGACCCCACTATGATCCTTAGATCTTCAGGGTCGGTCCTCACCTAACTTTGGAGGATTAGTTATTCCTGAATACACGAATAGGTTACTTTGGAGTATTACCAGTTTTGGAAATAACGATATTAAATACAAGGCTCTGAATAGAAAATATACCGGCTTATATTCAATATCAAATCCTGAAACCAACAAATATCGTATTGGAAATAACGATATAAAATATATCTTTCAAATTCCCATAACAATATCTGTATAGTCATGAAACCCAACATCGAAATATTCCGAAGATAATTTCGATTCAACTCCAGTCCAATTCACGTATTGGAAATATTGATTATTTTTAAAATCACTTTCAAATTCAATTTATTTATTTCAAAAACAAATTGATTTTAATTCTAGTTCAAATCAAGTTCATTTCGACAAAAATCTATTTTTATCTTTTCAAATGTGGAATTTTTCATCCCAGTTCTTTCCAGTTCACATATTATGACCTTACACAAATTATTAATATTTTTAATAATTTTATCAAGGCCGGTACAGTCGATTTCCATCAACGGCCATCGAACTGCACTTACAACGACCTTTTCCAAATTTGATTTGGACATAATTCCAAATACAACCGTTAGATTTCAAATTTCTAATATTCATTGAAAGCTCTTTTCGATACGAACCCAACGGTTCCGGTTTTAGGAGAATCCGACGGTCGGATCTCCCATAATGTCAATTCGAAGTCAATGGTCGAAATTCACGAACTGCCGCGGCGCGACGCGTTCTATTCAGGCCATTCTATATATATATATATATATATATATATTATATTTCATCGATTTCCTTTTTAAAACGTATTTTATAAATCATTTTAAATTCGTTTTCAAAACCATTTCAACACTACATTCAATTTCAAATCAAAATTGAATGTTTCATATCATTACTATATAAATGATAATATTTTCAAAACGTTATATTTTGAAATCACTTCTTTTCTATATTCATTATAAAAACGACTATAATCGATATAAGTATCGTTCACGTCAAAATGGCGCAACTCTAATCAACACGGCTTTATATATTTCAATAAATTCGTTATTCTATTCAACAAATGAATATTTATTCTATTCAACACATGAATCTATATTTCTTTCAACACATGACTAATCTCAACACATGAGTACTGTCAACACACGACTATTTTTGTTATGTAATATACTTTATAAAATTATGGTATCTATCGTTTGATTTTTAATTAGACTCCAACCATAAAGTAGATTCTAATCGTAAATATGATAAAGATGTAAATTTTATTGTTAAAATATTTTACTCAACACATAAATAGTTTCAACACATGAACATTTATTCTATTCAATACATGAATATATTTTATTATATTCTTTATTTTCCCGATTGGAATGAGGCCCAATCAATTACCATATAACGTCAATTATATGGATTCCATACAACACATGTATATAATAGCAACGATAAACAATCAACCATCATCCAAAGTGCACCACACAACTGCATAAGCATCAAATATAAATAATCAACGCTTACACAGTCTGTCGACCAATCGATCGACATACAATTAAATAATTGGGATTAGTGTACTCAAATATCATCCCAACACCCGTGTGGGGTTTCAAATCAACAAACACAGATTTTTATTTGTGCAGTTGGGCGATGTGTAAAATTTATCGTCCCAATCAATATCAGTCAAATCAGTGTATATAAACAAATCGGCCAATTTGTTTATAAATATTTATTTATTCACATTCACGTTAAAAATTATATTTTTAACGATAATTAATTTATTTCAACCATCTACATTTTATTATTGATTTCATATCAACATCACAAACAAATTTCACAACACATCAAACAAACAAACAAGCCGTCCAAGGTCTGTGGACGACGGGTGTCGGGTGCTGCTTAGCACCGTCTGCATCCTAGTATATATATAACTAGAAAAAGAAAATTTAAAGTGAGAAGTTCTCACCAAAGCTATCCCAACTCCACGACACTTCAAATGTAGGAAATCTTCACCTTTCTCGCATTTTGTCACTTTCGTTACCCATAGCCACTACATATATAAAAATCACATTTTTATATTGTTGCTATGTATATAAAAATTATATTTTTATACTACTACTATATAGATAAAAATTCTATTTTTACATCGATGTTCATATAATAAAGATTATATTTTTATCACGCTATTCTCTATATAAAGACTTCGCCTTTTTATTTCATCACTATAAAAATCACATTTTTACTTCATTATATATATATAATAAAAATCAGATTTTTATTTCGCTATATCTATAAAGATGATATTTTTACTATCTTACCTTTATAAAAATTATACTTTTATACTTCTACAATATAAAAGATTATATTTTTATATTTTCACAATATAAAAAATTATATTTTTATACTTTCACAATATAAAAGATTATATTTTTATACTTCCTTCTCTTCACTTTCATATGATTAAAAATCGTATTTTTACTTAGTTAAAAATCTCGTCTTTACTTCATTGAAAATCCCGTCTCTACTTCATTAAAAATCCGACCTTTATATCATTGAAAATCCGACCTTTATATTCTAAAATTCGAATCTTTCTTCTATAAAAATTCAATCTTACTTTTATAAAAATTTAAACTTTATTTTTAAAAATAATATTTTTAAAGCTAAGTTATTTCAGAAAAAAAACTATTACATTACTAATTACATTAATCGGTTAGGATAAATGATAAAAATAAAAATAAAAGAGTAAAAATGAAAACTTACGGATCGAATCGGGAGGAGGGAGAGGTCTGCTGGTCAGAGGCCGGGTCAGGGTGGCGCGGTTTGAGGTGGAGTCGGCAGGGGGTGGCAGCGGTTTACTGTGGAGGAGGGGTTGGAGGCTGACGAGGGTTCGAGGGGTATGGGTCCGCGAGGGAAGGGGACTGGAGGCACGGTGGTTGAAGGAGGAACGTCGGTGGATGATTCGATTTAGGGTTGCGGTGTTTGGCGTCGAAGAAGAAGGAGAGGAGGGAGAAGGAGGCGCGGGGAGAAGGGGCTCCGCCCTGGTGGCGGCGCACGGCGGCGCTGTTGGGAGGAGCGGCGGCTCCTCCCCCTTCTTCGTTTCGTTTATTTTTCTTTGATCGAAAATGAAATGAGGGGGGGCTGGAGGGTATAGGAGAGAAGGAGGGTGATTTTTTTATTTAATTTAATTTTAAAATTCCCAAAAAGGGTACTTTTAATTTCGACCTCGAAACGGGACCCACCGCCTGTCGTCCCAAGCTAATTACCCGCATTCCGAACATAATGGGATATGTATCGTAGGCTGATTCGATCGTTACAACCAGTTTTCGTCAAATTTACATTTAAATCACTATATTGAATTTTAAACGTACATTTCATATTACCGGGGTCACATACTAACTCGAAAAATTCCAGAAAAATATTTTCTAGCTTCGTATTGATGATACGGTCCTAACAAAACTAGTTTCGTCGAATTTTGAGACCGTTGGAAAAATGGCCAATTTCCAGTCGATTAAAATCAACTAAAACTAGTCAAACGCGTTTTCCTTTGCCACGCTCACATATTGAATTCAAAAATTATGAATATTGGAATCTAGCAATAACTTGACATCACGGATCCAACAAAAGTGGTTTCGTCGAAATCCGAGGTCCTTTGGAAAATGGCTATTTTTAAGGGCCTGAATTCCATAGCGACTATTCTGAATTTTCAACTAGACATACCTTTTGATTCTCGCTATGAAATTTCAATTTTTTGGGTTCGTTGGAAAGATATTCTCAATTAGATCTAAATATTTTTGGTTTCACTAAAATCCGGTTTATTTTGCACCTGGTACATTCATTTGAAGTTTGAAATCGAATTATCGAACTACCGCGCCATTTTCAATTCCTTTTATAATTAAAATAATTATTTATTTTCTAACGACGACGTATATAAATATATACGTTCTAATTCTATTCAAAATAAATTTCACTTCGAATTTTTAAAATAATTCATTTTAAATGTTCAAAATTCGCTAAAATTGCCGAAATAAAATTATTTTGAATTGGCTCGCATTTTCCGGGTTGTTACAACCCCCCCTACTTAAAACTTTTCATCCCCGAAAAGGAACAAAGCCGAAAGTTGTTTAACTAATCAACTCAACTTCCAGTATTTTCGTTACGGCTTAAGTTCTTCAACTTTTCAGTTTCTAAGAACTTTTCAAATTTTTCAAAAATTTGGCTAACACCCTAAATTTTCGAAAAATTTCGCCATAACTTCCCCTGCACCGGTACCACCTGGAAAATCCGGAAATTGCCATACAGGCCCTTTGATCTCAAAAAGAAAAAGAAAAAGCCAAGCGGCTAGCCAATCGGCTCATAAAATCATCATCACCCAAACAAAACAGTAAATTATAGTAAACATGTACCTATTTGTCGGGCAAACAAATTTTATTCTTCTGCTCTAGCCTCCTTGCTATGACCTGTTCAATGTAAGTACATGTATTTGCAAGCAAATGCGACCAATTTTCAATACAATTCAACATTTGATGCAATTAGGCATAATGGTTAGGCGTAATGGTTCAAAATTATCAAACAAATAAACAAACAACACAAACAACAATCAATTAGTGGATTAACATTTCAAATTCATAATTTTGATATACAGTCAAAAATCATGTTTTTGATGCCAAATCACCACAAATAAATCTATGTAAGTTTTGGTTCTCACACCAGTCTATGGAAATATATAGATATCACACCTTCGAAACACGAACATAAGTTCTGATGATGATCGATCAATCATCAGAACCATCTCCGGGTGTCTAGAATGTGATTCTATATCTATCCAGTATATTAAAACTTCGAATATACGTTCATGACGCGTATATGCTAAATCTTTATATATTGGATTATCCAAATTCAAAATAAATAAATATTCAAATACGTATAAAATGGTTTAAATTTCAAAACAAAATTGTTTTCATTTGAAAAATATACTCTTCACACTCGTTCTAGGATACTACTGTGTGAAAACCCGCAACTTCCCCGTAAAGGAAAGCGCGGATAGTTCGAGAACAAGCCACAACAGAACCCATACAGAAGAACATTTCATTGTATATTACAACAATGCATCAGATTACAAGAATATACAGAGTATAAACGAATAAATATTACACAGAAATATCAGAGATTTAAATTACATTTAAATACATAGCAGCGGAAAATAATACAATACACAAGTAGAAGAGATATACGGATACAAAGCTTTTCGGATATCGTTCCAGCTGTAAACCAGGATCCTATGAATATAAATCTGCAAAACCAAAACTACTAGCTGCCCGTGTCAAAATAAGGGCACCCAGAGTTTAGGTTAAAACAATAAACTCCAGGTCAGTCATGGGACTGGTGTGAGAACTAAAACAGTTGTAAATCTTTATTTTAAAGTTAGGTAAATCAAGGGACCACGCCGTATAACACGGAACGGGTTTCCTCCCAAGTACACCAGTGCATAAAATAACAGCGCAATGCTAAATAAAGAAAAATGAAGCTGTTATAAGACCCAGGTCCTATCACACAATGCAACGCAAGACGGGAGATAGGGTTTTCCCTTATAACAGCCAAAGAATGCTTGATACGTTTAAAACAAATCATTTGATACTATTATAAGTGCATAGTGTATAAAACAACTTCAAATCATAAGTATCAATCATAGACGGCATGAATGCCCCATACCACTATGTCGCCATAAATAAGTTCACAATCAAAACTGCAATGTCGTATTGGGAGTTGGGTTATCATTTATGGTATGAACCGAGGCTAGGGGCAAGATCCTCACCGATTCGAGACTGTCTAGTCCGAGCCTCAGGAACAGCCGCAACTGCCCCATGGATCGTCAAGGCCGGTCCACCGATGTGGATTATTATGCCTGAACACTACGTTTCCCCGCGCTTTGGGGCGTAAATCTGGCCCGTCAGCCGACCAGAAGCATCGGCCGAAACCGATATCACGAGGCGCCTCGCTTTTCAGCAAGTAATAATAAGCAACATCCACATGAGTCAAACTCGTCAGCCAGTTCATGCACTGACGCCACTCCTAACTAGAAAGAAACGCATGCCCTCCCTGAGGTCCGTCTCCCGTTTTTGGTTCATACCGGGTGTGAAACTCGCGAAGTAAACGTTACACAAAGCTACGCCACAAAGGCCGTGCTTCGATCATCAACCACAAGACTTTGCTTTTCAACAGAAGCCTTGATCATTTGCCACTTAGGCATGCCACACAGGCAATTCACTCCATGCGATTGATATCCATCAATATATAACCCCTGAGCTCGTACGTCTCAGAGAAGGGCGTTAAGCAAGAGAATAAATTCTCCGCCGCCAAACCGATATATATTTAATAGAGATCAATCACACGGACTAAAATCCAATGTCAGACACACAGTCCATTTACAAGTCCGTTCTGGGGCTGAACGAAACCGGAGGCACCTAGTACCCCGCATATCCATCGATCTCCAAGTACGTCTGGACGATCACCAACTGTTTCCATCTTCTTGGGTGTACAGCCCAATCAAGATCATCAGTAATCACCCAAACGACGTGAAGACCTCCGGTCTTCGACCATCGTCTTCATCTTCGACTTATCGTCGTATCAGTTATTCAGAATGGGATAAACCCGGTCTTCCCGAATAACTCGCGTATATTTTAAATAAGTGTTACACAAACACAACATACGCCTCATTCCAATTCATCAGTCACTAACCGTTAATTAATCAAGAGAATAATTCCCCAAATATTAACCCCGAAGGCCGAAACCAACATCAGATCAATATCCAGAAAACCATCCTATTTAGCTAACCGACAGTTAGTTTCTAAATTTCACATTCATAGAGAAAGGTTCCCATTTGTTTTATCCAAGATAAATTCCTTGAATTTATTCTTTAATCTATTTTTGAATATCAATTCAAACTAGTCGGGATTAACGAACCTTACTGAAGTAATGGTTTGTTTTAATTTCCCAATCCCAACCTATTCATCCCATGAAGTAAAACTGGTCATACTTCATATCTAACACCACGGTGTTATCGGTAAATTCAATTACCATTTCACGTTTAAATCTAATTAAAGATTTAACTATCGCCTGGAGTAAAACTGGTGATACTCCATTCTCGATCTTTTCAATCTAATTAAAGATTCATTAAAACTTCACTTGGTTTTAATCTGTGACTGGGTTAAAGAATCAGTGTCATATAAAACACGGTTCACGATAAACCCAAAATCACATTCCATTAATTGTCGGGTTAAAGAACGAGTGCTATTTAAAACACTGTCCACGATAAACGCAAAAATCAATATCGATTCAATTCCAATTAAATATTATTCAATTGGTACACTTCATTAAATCTAAATAAAAAGATTTAATCTTTTCTTAACTGGGTTCAGGAACAGTGTTAGTGAAGACACCATTCACGACAAACCCAAATCACATTTGATATTTAATACAAGGCTCTGAATAGAAAATATATCGGCTTATATTCAATATCAAATTCTACGATTAACAAATGTCGTATTGGAAATAACGATATAAATATATATCTTTCAAATTTCCATAACAACATCTGTAAAATCACGAATTCCAACATCGAAATATTCCGAAGACAATTTCGATTCAAATCCACTCCAATGCAATCATTGGAAATCCTGGTTATTTTTAAAACCCTTTTCAAATTCAATTTATTTATTTAAAATCAAATAGAATTTTAATTCTAGTTCAAAACTAGTTCATTTAGATAAAAATCTATTTTTATCTTTTCAAATATGGAGTTTTTCATCCCAATCCCTTTTAAACCATTTCTTACGATTTTACAAAAATTATTACTATTTTTAATAATTTTATCAAGGCCCGTACAGTCGATTTCCATCAATGGTCATCGAACTGCACTCACAGCGACCTTTTTCAAATTTGATTTGGACGTATCTCCAAATCCGACTGTTAGATTTCTAATTTCTAATATTCTTTAGAAAGCTCTTTTCGATACGAACCCAACGGTTCCGGTTTCAGGAGAATCCGACGGTCGGATCTCCCGTAATGTCCGTTTGAAATAAATGGTCGAAATTCACGAACTGCCGCGGCGCGTTCTATTCAGGCCATTATATTATATATATAATATATATAATATATATTTCGTCGATTTCTATTTAAAACGAATTATATAAATAGTTTCAAATTCGTTTCAAAAGCAATTTCAACTTCCATTTCAATTCAAATCAAAATTGAATCCTTCTTTATAAATTCGTTTTAAAATTCCTTTCTATTCAATTCAAATTTCAATTCAATTTGAATCCATTTCAATTTGCTTTCAATTCAATTTGAATTCGTTATATATTCAATTCATTTCGAAATCGTTTTCAATTCATTTCATTTCGAAATCATTTTCAATTCATTTCATTTCGAAATCGTTTTCAATTCATTTCATTTCGAAATCGTTTTCAATTCATTTCATTTCGAAATCGTTAAAATCGATATAAATATCGTTCACGTCAAAATGGCGTCAATCTAATCAACACGGCTTCATAAATTTCTATTTTCAAATATTCTATTTCAAATATTTCTTTTTCAAAATAGTTGTTATTATCAAAATATTTCGTTCAACACATGACCAATCTCAATGGATGAGTACTGTCAACACATGAACCTTTATTTTATGTTGATAAAGATGTAAATTTTTTACTAAAATATTTCGTTCAACACATGACCAATCTCAATGGATGAGTACTGTCAACACATGAACCTTTATTTTATATTATTCTTTATTTTCTAAATTGGAATGAGGCCCAATCAATTACCATATAAAGTTAATTATATGGATTCCATACAACACAGGTATATAATAGCATTGAAAAATAATCAACCATCAACCAAAGTGCACTACACTGTATAAGCATCAAATATAGATATCTAACGCTTATAACAGCTGTCAATCAATCGATCGACATATTTAATCAATCAGGATGAGTGAACTTCAAATTTCATCCCAACACCCGTGTGGGGTTTCAAACAATCAAACGCATATTTTATTTGTGCAGTTGGGCGATGTGTAAAATTTATCGACCCAATCAATGTCCTTCAAATAGGTGTACATAAACAAACCGTCCGGTTTGTAAATGAATATTTATTTATTTACATTCACGTTAAAAATTATATTTTTAACGACAAAACATTTTATTTCCACATATGAATTCCTATTCAATTCATTTATTCTATAAAATGATATTGTTATTTTTCTAACTTATTTTAGAAATTTTCGGCGGCATAACGGCACGATACTAGAAACGGGACGAGGCCTAGCCTTATCCCCGGTCTAGTGAAGGCCCACGCCATTCACACATCAATCAAATCCATTCATCTCACTAAACAATTCAATTTCAATCAAATAATCTAACTAATTTTTGCAACCAAACAAACAAGTCCATGGTCTGTGGACGATTGTGTCGGGTGCTACTAAGCACCTTCTGCATCCTAGTATATATATATAACTAGAAAAGAAATTGAAGAGTGAGAAGTTCTCACCTATAGCTATCCAATCATCTTGACTCTTCTTTGATAAAAATCTTCATCGTTCTCGCCTTTTTGTTACCTTCGTTGTCCGCTTTCACTACCTATGTAAAAATCGAATTTTTACTTCGCTATTCCATATATAAAAATCATATTTTTATTTCGAAGTTCAATATATAAAAATCATATTTTTATTTCGAAGTTCAATATATAAAAATCATATTTTTATTTCGAAGTTCAATATATAAAAATCATATTTTTATTTCGAAGTTCAATATATAAAAATCATATTTTTACTTCGATGTTCAATATATAAAAATCACATTTTTTACTTTGTTGTTCAATATATTAGAATCATATTTTTCCTTCGATGTTCAATATATAAAAATCATATTTTTCCTTCGATGTTCAATATATAAAAATCATATTTTTCCTTCGATGTTCAATATATACAAATCGAATTTTTACTTCGCTATTCAATATATAAAATCGAAATTTTACTTCGCTATTCAATATATAAAAATCGAATTTTTACTTCGATGTTCAATATATAAAAATCGAATTTTTACAATCACTCCACAAGGATAAAATTCTATTTTTATAACGGCACACATATAATAAAGATTATATTTTTTTTATATTCTATATTATATAGAAATTTTATTTTCAATATACTACTTATATAAAAATAGTATTTTTATATCTTTTACTAGGTAAAGGTCATATTTTTTATACTCTACACAAGTAAAAATCATATTTTTGATTCACTACATATTTAAAAATCAAATTTTTAACACTTCTACCTTATAAAAATTATATTTTTATTACTCCTACATAATAAAAATCGAATTTTTATTATCTATATTATATAAAAATCGTATTTTTATCTTCACTATATGCATAAAAATTACTTCTTTATTCGATTAAAAATCACATTTTTAACCATTTGAAAATTATAACTTCATATATATATATATATATATATATATATATATATATAGATATAGATCTAACTTTCTCTACATTAAATAATTAAATTTAGATCTAAACTTTAGGCGAATAAAAATATTAACCTTCCTTTTATATAAAAATCATTTAATAAAACTGAAAAATGAATTAAATGAAAAAAAAATTTACTTTCTTTCACAAATCTGGCCCTAGTCGAAAAGGGGGGGGGGTTTGAGGTCCTGAATCGGAGAAGGTGGAGGCGGGGTTAGCGGCGCCGGGGTCCAACCGTGGTCGGAGGCGTCGGGACAAGTGGCAGGGGCGGCGTGGGTTTTCCTGGGCTTGGGGTGTCGCGTTTTAGCTGCTGGAAAGAGGAGGAGAATCGATCGAAGGTCGGGAGGCTTGGCTGGTTGCGCGACGAGAGGGGAGGGGGGTCTCTGGCGGTTGCGTGGGCGGCGGCGACCCCCTATGGTGGCGCGGTGGAGGGCGCTCAGTCAATGGAAAGGGCGGCGGCTTCCTCGACTTTCTTCTTTCTTTTTCTTTTTTTTTTATAAAATGACGGGGAGAGAGAAACTGAGGAGAGGGGGGGTTTATTTAAATTTATATTATTTTTATGATTTTTTAACTTCAAAAAGGTAACCTTGTATTTCGAAATCAAAATCAAACCCACCGACTGTTGTCCCTAGCGTTTTACCCACATTCTGAACACAATGGGATATGTATCGTAGGCTGATTCGGACGTTACGATCAGTTCCCGTTGAATTTACATTTAAATAACTATATTGAATTTTAAACGTACATTTCAATTTACTGGGGTCGCACAACAACACTATAAATTCCATAAAAAAATTTTCTAGCTTCATATCGACGATACGGTCCTAACAAAACTAGTTTCGTCGAATTCTAAGACCGTTAGAAAAATAGCCAATTCCCAGTCGATTGAAATCAACTTAAACCGGTCAAACGCGTTTTCCTTTGCCACGCTCACATATTGATTCGAAAAATTATGAAATTTGGAATCTAGCAATAACTTGACGTCACGGATCCAACAAAACTGGTTTCGTCGAAATCCGAGGTCATTTGCAAAATTTCCATTTTTAAGGGCCTGAATTCCATAGCGACTATTCAGAATTTTCAACTGGACATATCTTTTGATTCCCGCTATGAAATTTCAATTTTTCGGATTCGCTGGAAAGATATTCTCAAAAAGATCCTAATGTTTTTGGTTTCACTAAAATCCGGATTGTTTTGCACCCGGTACGTTCAATTGAAGTTTAAAATCGAATTATCGAACTACCGCGCCATTTTCAATTCCTTTTATAATTTAAAATAATTATTTATATTCTAACGACGACGTATATAATATATACGTTCGAATTATATTCAAAATAAATTTCTCGTCGATATTATTTAAAATAATTCATTTTAAATAATCAAAATTCGCTAAAATTGCCAAAATAAAAATTTTAAACTGGCCCATATTTTCGGGTTGTTACAATCTCCCCCACTTAAAACTTTTCGTCCCCGAAAAGGAACAAAGTCGAAAGTGGTTTGATTAATCAACTCTATGTTCGATCTGGCTTCCATTCTCCAACTTTTCAGTTTCTGAGAATTCTCAAATTTTCAAAAATTTGGCTAACACCCTAAATTTTCGAAAAATTTCGCCATAACCTCCCCTGCACCGGGAGCATCGGGGAATTTCAAATAGCTTCCCCGGTCCTTCTAATCTCAAAAAGAAAAAGCCAAGCGGCTAGCCAATAGGCTCATAAAATCATCACCACCCAAACAAAACAGTAAATTATGTAGTAAACATGTACCTATTTGTCGGGCAAACAAATTTTATTCTTCGGCTCTAGCCTCTTTGCTATGACCTGTTCAATGTAAGTATAGGTATATGCAAGCAAATGCGACCAATTTTCAATATAATTCAATATTTGGTTCAATTAGGCTAAATGGTTCAAAATTATCAACCAAATAAACAAACAACACAAACATCAATCAATTAGTGGATTAACGTTTGAAATTCATAACTTTGATATATAGTCAAAAATCAGACTTTTGATGCCAAATCACAACAATAAGCCCTATCTAATTTTGGTTCTCACACCAGTCTAATGGAAATATATAGGAATCCCACCTTCGAAACTCGAACATAAATGTTGATGATGCGATCGCTATCATCAATATCATCTCCGGGCGACTAGAGTGTGATGCTATATCTATCCAATATATTAAAACTTTGAATATACGTTTGCAAGGCGTATATGCAAATTCTTTATATACTGGACTGTCCAAATCAATACAGATAAATAATCAAATACGAATATTTGATTTAGATTTTCAAAACTAAATTTTGTTTTCACTTTTATTTATCAAAAACACTACTCTTCACACTCGTTCTAGGATACTACTGATCCTATCTCTAACGATTCATTCTCGTTGGATATTACTAATCCAGTTTCTGATGAATTCTTCTGTATGGTTCTAATGTGTCTTGTTCTCTGAGCTTTGTAAACCAAAGCTCTGATACCAACTGTGAAAACCCGCAACTTCCCCGTAAAGGGAAGCGCGGATAGTTCGAGAACAAGCCACAACAGAACCCATACAGAAGAACATTTCATTGTATATTACAACAATGCATCAGATTACAAGAATATACAGAGTATAAACGAATAAATATTACACAGAAATATCAGAGATTTAAATTACATTTAAATACATAGCAGCGGAAAATAATACAATACACAACTAGAAGAGATATACGGATACAAAGCTTTCCGGATATCGTTCCAGCTATAAACCAGGATCCTGTGAATATAAATCTGCAAAACCAAAACTACTAGCTGCCCGTGTCAAAATAAGGGCACCCAGAGTTTAGGTTAAAATAATAAACTCCAGGTCAGTCATGGGACTGGTGTGAGAACTAAAACAGTTGTAAATCTTTATTTTAAAGTTAGGTAAATCAAGGGACCACGCCGTATAACACGGAACGGGTTTCCTCCCAAGAACACCAGTGCATAAAATAACAGCGCAATGCTAAATAAAGAAAAATGAAGCTGTTATAAGACCCAGGTCCTATCACACAATGCAACGCAAGCCGGGGGATAGGGTTTTCCCTTATAACAGCCAAAGAATGCTTGATACGTTTAAAACAAATCATTTGATACTATTATAAGTGCATAGTGTATAAAACAACTTCAAATCATAAGTATCAATCATAGACGGCATGAATGCCCCATACCACTATGTCGCCATAAATAAGTTTACAATCAAAACCGCAATGTCGTATTGGGAGTTGGGTTATCATTTATGGTATGAACCGAGGCTAGGGGCAAGATCCTCACCGATTCGAGACTGTCTAGTCCGAGACTCAGGAACGGCCGCAACTGCCCCATGGATCGTCAGGGTCGGTCCACCGATGTGGATTATTATGCCTGAACACTACGTTTCCCCGCCCTTTGGGGCGTAAATCTGGCCCATCAGCCGACCAGAAGCATCGGCCGAAACCGATATCATGAGGCGCCTCGCTTTTCAGCAAGTAATAATAAGCAACATCCACATGAGTCAAACTCGTCAGCCAGTTCAAGCACTGACGCCACTCCTAACTAGAAAGAAACGCATGCCCTCCCTGAGGTTCGTCTCCCGTTTTTGGTTCATACCGGGTGTGAAACTCGCGAAGTAAACGTTACACAAAGCTACGCCACAAAGGCCGTGCTTCGATCATCAACCACAAGACTTTGCTTTTCAACAGAAGCCTTGATCATTTGCCACTTAGGCATGCCACACAGGCAATTCACTCCATGCGATTGATATCCATCAATATATAACTCCTGAGCTCGTACGTCTCAGAGATGGGCGTTAAGCAAGAGAATAAATTCTCCGCCGCCAAACCGATATATATTTAATAGGGATCAATCACACGGACTAAAATCCAATGTCAGACACACAGTCCATTTACAAGTCCGTTCTGGGGATGAATGAAACCGGAGGCACCTAGTACCCCGCATATCCATCGATCTCCAAGTACGTCTGGACGATCACCAACTGTTTCCATCTTCTTGGGTGTACAGCCCAATCAAGATCATCAGTAATCACCCAAACGACGTGAAGACCTCCGGTCTTCGACCATCGTCTTCATCTTCGACTTATCGTCGTACCAATTATTCAGAATGGGATAAACCCGGTCTTCCCGAATAACTCGCGTATATTTTAAATAAGTGTTACACAAACACAACATACGCCTCATTCCAATTCATCAGTCACTAACCGTTAATTAATCAAGAGAATAATTCCCCAAATATTAACCCCGAAGGCCGAAACAAACATCAGATCAATATCCAAAAAACCATCCTGCTTAGCTAACCGACAGTTAGTTTCTAAATTTCACATTCATAGAGAAAGGTTCCCATTTGTTTTATCCAAGATAAATTCCTTGAATTTATTCTTTAATCTATTTTTGAATATCAATTCAAACTAGTCGGGATTAACGAACCTTACTGAAGTAATCGTTTGTTTTAATTTCCCAATCCCAACCTATTCATCCCATGAAGTAAAACTGGTCATACTTCATATCTAACACCACGGTGTTATCGGTAAATTCAATTACCATTTCACATTTAAATCTAATTAAAGATTTAACTATCGCCTGGAGTAAAACTGGTGATACTCCATTCTCGATCTTTTCAATCTAATTAAAGATTCATTAAAACTCCACTTAGTTTTAATCTGTGACTGGGTTAAAGAATCAGTGTCATTTAAAACACGGTTCACGATAAACCCAAAATCACATTCCATTAATTGTCGGGTTAAAGAACGAGTGTTATTTAAAACACTGTCCACGATAAACCCAAAAATCAATATCGATTCAATTCCAATTAAATATTATTCAATTGGTACACTTCATTAAATCTAAATAAAAAGATTTAATCTTTTCTTAACTGGGTTCAAGAACAGTGTTAGTGAAGACACCATTCACGACAAACCCAAATCACATTTGATATTTAATACAAGGCTCTGAATAAAAAGTATATCGGCTTATATTCAATATCAAATTCTACGATTAACAAATGTCGTATTGGAAATAACGATATAAATATATATCTTTCAAATTTCCATAACAACATCTGTAAAATCACGAATTCCAACATCGAAATATTCCGAAGACAATTTCGATTCAAATCCACTCCAATGCAATCATTGGAAATCCTGGTTATTTTTAAAACCCTTTTCAAATTCAATTTATTTATTTAAAAACAAATAGAATTTTAATTCTAGTTCAAAACTAGTTCATTTAGATAAAAATCTATTTTCATCTTTTCAAATATGGAGTTTTTCATCCCAATCCCTTTTAAACCATTTCTTATGATTTTACACAAATTATTACTATTTTTAATAATTTTATCAAGGCCCGTACAGTCGATTTCCATCAACGGTCATCGAACTGCACTCACAGCGACCTTTTTCAAATTTGATTTGGACGTATCTCCAAATCCAACCATTAGATTTCTAATTTCTAATATTCTTTAGAAAGCTCTTTTCGATACGAACCCAACGGTTCCGGTTTTAGGAGAATCCAACGGTCGGATCTCCCGTAATGTCCGTTTGAAATAAATGGTCGAAATTCACGAACTGCCGCGGCGCGTTCTATTCAGGCCATTATATTATATATATAATATATATAATATATATTTCATCGATTTCTATTTAAAACGAATTATATAAATAGTTTTAAATTCGTTTCAAAAGCAATTTCAACTTCCATTTCAATTCAAATCAAAATTGAATCCTTCTTTATAAATTCGTTTTTAAAATTCCTTTCTATTCAATTCAAATTTCAATTCAATTTGAATCCATTTCAATTTGCTTTCAATTCAATTTGAATTCGTTATATATTCAATTCATTTCGAAATCGTTTTCAATTCATTTCATTTCGAAATCGTTTTCAATTCATTTCATTTCGAAATCGTTTTCAATTCATTTCATTTCGAAATCGTTTTCAATTCATTTCATTTCGAAATCGTTTTCAATTCATTTCATTTCGAAATCGTTTTCAATTCATTTCATTTCGAAATCGTTTTCAATTCATTTCATTTCGAAATCGTTAAAATCGATATAAATATCGTTCACGTCAAAATGGCGTCAATCTAATCAACACGGCTTCATAAATTTCTATTTTCAAATATTCTATTTCAAATATTTCTTTTTCAAAATAGTTGTTATTATCAAAATATTTCGTTCAACACATGACCAATCTCAATGGATGAGTACTGTCAACACATGAACCTTTATTTTATGTTGATAAAGATGTAAATTTTATTACTAAAATATTTCGTTCAACACATGACCAATCTCAATGGATGAGTACTGTCAACACATGAACCTTTATTTTATATTATTCTTTATTTTCTAAATTGGAATGAGGCCCAATCAATTACCATATAAAGTTAATTATACGGATTCCATACAACACAGGTATATAATAGCATTGAAAAATAATCAACCATCAACCAAAGTGCACTACACTGTATAAGCATCAGATATAGATATCTAACGCTTATAACAGCCTGTCAATCAATCGATCGACATATTTAATCAATCAGGATGAGTGAACTTCAAATTTCATCCCAACACCCGTGTGGGGTTTCAAACAATCAAACACATATCTTATTTGTGCAGTTGGGCGATGTGTAAAATTTATCGACCCAATCAATGTCCTTCAAATAGGTGTACATAAACAAACCGTCCGGTTTGTAAATGAATATTTATTTATTTACATTCACGTTAAAAATTATATTTTTAACGACAAAACATTTTATTTCAACATATGAATTCCTATTCAATTCATTTATTCTATAAAATGATATTGTTATTTTTCTAACTTATTTTAGAAATTTTCGGCGGCATAACGGCACGATACTAGAAACGGGACGAGGCCTAGCCTTATCCCCGGTCTAGTGAAGGCCCACGCCATTCACACATCAATCAAATCCATTCATCTCACTAAACAATTCAATTTCAATCAAATAATCTAACTAATTTTTGCAACCAAACAAACAAGTCCATGGTCTGTGGACGATTGTGTCGGGTGCTACTAAGCACCGTCTGCATCCTAGTATATATATATAACTAGAAAAAAAATTGAAGAGTGAGAAGTTCTCACCTATAGCTATCCAATCATCTTGACTCTTCTTTGATAAAAATCTTCATCGTTCTCGCCTTTTTGTTACCTTCGTTGTCCGCTTTCACTACCTATGTAAAAATCGAATTTTTACTTCGCTATTCCATATATAAAAATCATATTTTTATTTCGAAGTTCAATATATAAAAATCATATTTTTATTTCGAAGTTCAATATATAAAAATCATATTTTTATTTCGAAGTTCAATATATAAAAATCATATTTTTACTTCGATGTTCAATATATAAAAATCACATTTTTTACTTTGTTGTTCAATATATTAGAATCATATTTTTCCTTCGATGTTCAATATATAAAAATCATATTTTTCCTTCGATGTTCAATATATAAAAATCATATTTTTCCTTCGATGTTCAATATATACAAATCGAATTTTTACTTCGCTATTCAATATATAAAATCGAAATTTTACTTCGCTATTCAATATATAAAAATCGAATTTTTACTTCGATGTTCAATATATAAAAATCGAATTTTTACAATCACTCCACAAGGATAAAATTCTATTTTTATAACGGCACTCATATAATAAAGATTATATTTTTTTTATATTCTATATTATATAGAAATTTTATTTTCAATACACTACTTATATAAAAATAGTATTTTTATATCTTTTACTAGGTAAAGGTCATATTTTTTTATACTCTACACAAGTAAAAATCATATTTTTGATTCACTACAAATTTAAAGATCAAATTTTTAACACTTCTACCTTATAAAAATTATATTTTTATTACTCCTACATAATAAAGATCGAATTTTTATTATCTATATTATATAAAAATCGTATTTTTATCTTCACTATATGCATAAAAATTACTTCTTTATTCGATTAAAAATCACATTTTTAACCATTTGAAAATTATAACTTCATATATATACATATATATATATATATATAGATCTAACTTTCTCTACATTAAATAATTAAATTTAGATCTAAACTTTAGGCGAATAAAAATATTAACCTTCCTTTTATATAAAAATCATTTAATAAAACTGAAAAATGAATTAAATGAAAAAAAAACTTACTTTCTTTCACAAATCTGGCCCTAGTCGAAAAGGGGGGGTTTGAGGTCCTGAATCGGAGAAGGTGGAGGCGGGGTTAGCGGCTCCGGGGTCCAGCCGTGGTCGGAGGCGTCGGGACAAGTGGCAGGGGCGGCGTGGGTTTTCCTGGGCTTGGGGTGTCGCGTTTTAGCTGCTGGAAAGAGGAGGAGAATCGATCGAAGGTCGGGAGGCTTGGCTGGTTGCGCGACGAGAGGGGAGGGGGGTCTCTGGCGGTTGCGGCGGCGGCGGCGACCCCTATGGTGGCGCGGTGGAGGGCGCTCAGTCGATGGAAAGGGCGGCGGCTTCCTCGACTTTCTTCTTTCTTTTTTTTTATTTATAAAATGACGGGGAGAGAGAAACTGAGGAGAGGGGGGTTTATTTAAATTTATATTATTTTTATGATTTTTTAACTTCAAAAAGGTAACCTTATATTTCAAAATCAAAATCGAACCCACCGACTATCGTCCCTAGCGTTTTACCCCCATTCTGAACACAATGGGATATGTATCGTAGGCTGATTCGGACGTTACGATCAGTTCCCGTTGAATTTACATTTAAATCACTATATTGAATTTTAAACGTACATTTCAATTTACTGGGGTCGCACAACAACACTATAAATTCCATAAAAATATTTTCTAGCTTCATATCGACGATACGGTCCTAACAAAACTAGTTTCGTCGAATTCTGATACCGTTAGAAAAATAGCCAATTCCCAGTCGATTGAAATCAATTGAAACCGGTCAAACGTGTTTTCCTTTGCCACGCTCACATATTGATTCGAAAAATTATGAAATTTGGAATCTAGCAATAACTTGACGTCACGGATCCAACAAAACTGGTTTCATCAAAATCCGAGGTCGTTTGCAAAATTTCCATTTTTAAGGGCCTGAATTCCATAGCGACTATTCAGAATTTTCAACTGGACATATCTTTTGATTCCCGCTATGAAATTTCAATTTTTCGGATTCACTGGAAAGATATTCTTAAAAAGATCCTAATGTTTTTGGTTTCACTAAAATCCGGATTGTTTTGCACCCGGTACGTTCAATTGAAGTTTAAAATCGAATTATCGAACTACCGCGCCATTTTCAATTCCTTTTATAATTTAAAATAATTATTTATATTCTAACGACGACGTATATAATATATACGTTCGAATTATATTCAAAATAAATTTCTCATCGATATTATTTAAAATAATTCATTTTAAATAATCAAAATTCGCTAAAATTGCCAAAATAAAAAATTTTAACTGGCCCAGATTTTCGGGTTGTTACATACTGATCCTATCTCTAACGAGTAATTCTAATTGGATATTACTAATCCAATATCTGATGAATTCTTTCGTTCGGTTCTAATGTGTCTTGTTTTCGAGCTCTGTAAACCAAAGCTCTGATACCACTGTAAGGACCCGTTACTTCCCCGGTAAAGAAAGAGCGGATACTTTGAGAACAACACACAAAAGAACGCAAACAGAAGAACATTTCATTGTTATTTCAACAATTCCATCAAATACAAGAATATACAGAGTATGAATAAATATTACACAGAAAATATCAAAGATTTAAATTACATTTAAATACATCGCAGCGGAAAATAATACAAAAACACAACTAGAAGTAATGCACTGATACAGAGCTTTCTGAGCATCGTTCCAGCTGTAAATCAGGATCCTGTGAATATAAATCTGCAAAACCAAAACTACTAGCTGCCCGTGTAGAAAATAGGGGCACCCAGAGTTTAGGCTAAAACAATAAACTCCAGGTCAGTCATGTAACACGGAACGGGTTTCCTCCCAAGAATACTAGTGCATATAACAAAACAATGCGATGCTCTTTGGAAAAATGAAGCTATTATAAGACCCAAATCCCATCACACAATGCAACGCAAGCCGGAGGATTGGGTTTTCCCTTATAATAGCCAAACATGCTTGGTACGTTTAAAACAAATCATTTGATACTATTATAGGTGTATAGTGTCAAAACAATTTCAATCATAAATATCAATCATATACGGCATGGCTACCATATATCATGTCGCCAAACTAGTTCTACAATTAAAACCGCAATATCACGTATTGGAAATTGGATTTCCGTCATGAGTCGAGGCAAGGGGCAAGCTCCTCTCCGATTCGAGACACTCTAGCAAATGTCCCAGGACCCCACTATGATCCTTGGATCTTCAGGGCCGGTCCTCACTTAACTTTGGAGGATTAGTTATTCCTGAGCCCACGTTTCCCGGTCCTTACAGACCTATATCCGAGGCGCCTCGCATTCCAACAACCACACAGGTGAAAAGTATATAAATGTCAGGGCTGGTAGGTCACTGACACCACCCTAGCTAGAAAGAAACGTCGTGCTCTCCCTGCAGTCACTATCCCGTTTTTGACTCATACTGAGGTGTGAGGCTCGCAAATTCACGATATACATAAAGCTACACCACACAGGCCGTGCTTTGATCATCAACCACAAGACTTTGCTTTTCAACAGAAGCCTTGATCAATTGCCACTTACGCGTGCCACACTGGCAATTCACTCCATGCGACTGATGTCGATCGATATAAAACCTCTGAGCTTGTGCGTCTCAGAGAAGGGCGTTAAGCAAGAGAATAAATTCTCCTCCGCCAAACAGATGTATATTTAATAGAGATCAATCAACACAGAATAAAATACAATGTCAGACACACAATCCATTTACAAGTTCGTTCTGGGTCTGAACGAAACCGGAGGCATTTTCCTCGCATATCCATCCATCTCCAAGTACGTCTGGACGATCACCAACTGTTTCCCTCATCTTGGGTGTACAGCCCAATCTAGATTATTAGTAATCACCCAAATGATGTGAAGACTTTCGGTCTACAACCACCGTCTTCATCTTCGACATCTCGTCGAATCGGTTATTCAGAATGGGTATAAACCCGGCCTTTCTGAATAACCCACGTATATGATAAACAAATGTTACACAAACACAAAAAACGCCTCATTCCAATTCAGAATATTTTTTATTCACAAAATCACATTCCAAGGGAAAGGTTCTCATTAATTTTATCAAAGATAAATTCTTTTAAATTTATTCTTTAATCTTCCTTTGGATATCATTTCAAACCATATTATGGTTTTCCAAACTAGTCGGGATTAGCGAACCACACTGAAGTAATTATTTGTTTTATTTCCCAATCCCAACCTATTCATCCCCTGGAGCAAAACTGGTAATACTCCATATCTAACACCAAGGTGCTATCGGTAAAATTAATTACCATTTCACGTTCAAATCTAATTAAAGATTTAATTATCGCTTTGAAGTAAAACTAGTGATACTCCAATCTCAATCACTTTTCAGATTTGATAATTTAAATTATCCATTCACATTTCAATCTAATTAAAGATTCATTAAAACTCCACTTAGTTTTAATCTTTTCACCAATCAATCATGCCTTTAACTGGGTTAAAGAACCAATGTCATCGAAAACACGGTTCACGATAAACCCAAAATCACATTCACAATCAATTCCAATCAAATATTATTTAATTGATACACTTCATTAAATCTGAATAGAAAGATTTAATCTTTTTCTCTATTGGGCTTAAGATCAGTGTTAGTGAAGACACCAGTCACGACAAACCCAAATCACATTTGATATTAAATACAAGGCTCTTAATAGAAAATATACCGGCTTATATTCAATATCAAATCCTGAAACCAACAAATATCGTATTGGAAATAACGGTATAAAATATATCTTTCAAATTCCCATAACAATATTTGTATAGTCACGAAACCCAACATTGAAATATTCCGAAGATAACTTCGATTCAACTCCAGTCCAATTCAAGCATTGGGAATATTGATTATTTGTAAAATCACTTTCAAATTCAATTTATTTATTTCAAAAACAAACTGATTTTAATTCTAGTTCAAAACTAGTTCATAAAGACAAAAATCTATTTTTATCTTTTCAAATTTTGAATTTTTCATCCCAGTTCTTTCCAATTCACATATTATGACTTTACATAAATTATTAATATTTTTAATAATTTTATCAAGGCCCGTACAGTCGATTTCCATCAACGGCCATCGAACTGCACTTACAACGACCTTTTCCAAATTTGATTTGGACATAATTCCAAATCCAACCGTTAGATTTCAAATTTCTAATATTCATTGGAAAGCCCTTTTCGATATGAACCCAATGGTTCCAGTTTTAGGAGAATCCGACGGTCGGATCTCCCGTAAAGTCAATGGTCGAAATTCACGAACTGCCGCGGCGCGGCGCTTTCTATTCAGGTCATTATAATATATATATATATATATATATATATATATATATATATATATATATATATTATATATATTTCGTCGATTTCCTTTTTAAAACGTATTTTATAAATCGTTTTAAATTCGTTTTCAAAACCATTTCAACACTACATTCAATTTCAAATCAAAATTGAATGTTTCATATCATTACTATATAAATGATAATATTTTCAAAACGTTATATTTTGAAATCACTTCTTTTCTATATTCATTATAAAAACGACTATAATCGATATAAGTATCGTTCACGTCAAAATGGCGCAACTCTAATCAACACGGCTTTATATATTTTAATAAAATCGTTATTCTATTCAACAAATGAATATTTATTCTATTCAACACATGAATCTATATTTCTTTCAACACATGACTAATCTCAACAGATGAGTACTGTCAACACACGACTATTTTTGTTATGTAATATACTTTATAAAATTAGGGTATCTATTGTTTGATTTTTAATTAGACTCCAACCGTAAAGTAGATTCTAATCGTAAATATGATAAAGATGTAAATTTTATTGTTAAAATATTTTACTCAACGCATAAATAGTTTCAACACATGAACATTTATTCTATTCAACACATGAATATATTCTATTATATTCTTTATTTTCCCGATTGGAATGAGGCCCAATCAATTACCATATAACGTTAATTATATGGATTCCATACAACACATGTATATAATAGCAACGATAAACAATCAACCATCATCCAAAGTGCACCACACAACTGCATAAGCATCAAATATAAATAATCAGCGCTTACACATTCTGTCGACTAATCGATCGACATACAATTAAATAATTGGGATTAGTGTACTCAAATATCATCCAAAAACCCGTGTGGGGTTTCAAATCAACAAACACAGATTTTTATTTGTGCAGTTGGGCGATGTGTAAAATTTATCGTCCCAATCAATATCAGTCAACTCAGTGTATATAAACAAATCGGCCGATTTGTTTATAAATATTTATTTATTCACATTCACATTAAAAAATACATTTTTAACAATAATTAATTTATTTCAACCATCTACATTTTATTATCGATTTCACATCAACATCACAAACAAATTTCACAACACATCAAACAAACAAACAAGCCGTCCATGGTCTGTGGACGACGGGTGTCGGGTGCTGCTAAGCACCGTCTGCATCCTAGTATATATATATAACTAGAAAAAGAAAATTTAAAGTGAGAAGTTCTCACCAAAGCTATCCCAACTCCACGACACTTCAAATGTAGGAAATCTTCACCTTTCTCACCTTTTGTCACTTTCGTTACCCATAGCCACTACATATATAAAAATCACATTTTTATATTGTTGCTATGTATATAAAAATTATATTTTTATACTACTACTATATAGATAAAAATTCTATTTTTACATCGATGTTCATATAATAAAGATTATATTTTTATCACGTTATTCCCTATATAAAGACTTCGCCTTTTTATTTCATCACTATAAAAATCACATTTTTACTTCATTATATATATAATAAAAATCAGATTTTTATTTCGCTATATCTATAAAGATGATATTTTTACTATCTTACCTTTATAAAAATTATATTTTTATACTTCAACAATTTAAAAAATTATATTTTTATACTTTCACAATATAAAAGATTATATTTTTATAATTTCACAATACAAAAGATTATATTTTTATTCTTCCTTCTCTTCACTTTCATATGATTAAAAATCCGACCTTTATATCATTAAAAATCCGACCTTTATATTCTAAAAATCGAATCTTTCTTCTATAAAAATTCAATCTTACTTTTATAAAAATTTAAACTTTATTTTTAAAAACAATATTTTTAAAGCTAAGTTATTTCTGAAAAAAAACTATTACATTACTAATTACATTTATCGGTTAGGATAAATGATAAAAATAAAAATAAAAGAATAAAAATGAAAACTTACGGATCGAATCGGGAGGAGGGGGAGGTCTGCTGGTCAGAGGCGGGGTCAGGGTGGCGTGGTCTGAGGTGGAGTCGGCAGGGGGTGGCAACGGCTTACTGTGGAGGAGGGGTTGGAGGCTGACGAGTGTTCGAGGGGTATGGGTTCGCGAGGGAAGGGGACTGGAGGCGAGGTGGTTGAAGGAGGAATGTCGGTGGATGATTCGATTTAGGGTTGCGGTGTTTGGCGTCGAAGAAGAAGGCGAGGAGGGAGAAGGAGGCACGGGGAGAAGGGGCTCCGCCCTGGTGGCGGCGCACGGCGGCGCTGTTGGGAGGAGCGGCGGCTCCTCCCCCTTCTTCGTTTCGTTTTTTTTCTTCGATTGAAAATGAACTGACCTGGGGGGGCCTGGAGGGTATAGGAGAGAAGGAGGGCGATTTTTTTTATATTTAATTTAATTTTAAAATTCCCAAAAAGGGTACTTTTAATTTCGACCTCGAAACGGGACCCACCGCCTGTTGTCCCTAGCTAATTATCCCCACTCTGAACACAATGGGATATGTATCGTAGGCTGATTCGATCGTTACAATCAGTTTTCGTCAAATTTACATTTAAATCACTATATTGAATTTTAAACGTACATTTCATATTACCGGGGTCACATACTAACTCGAAAAATTCCAGAAAAATATTTTCTAGCTTCGTATTGACGATACGGTCCTAAAAAAACTAGTTTCGTCGAATTATGAGACAGTTGGAAAAATGGCCAATTTCCAGTCGATTAAAATCAACTAAAACTGGTCAAATGCGTTTTCCTTTGCCACGCTCACATATTGAATTCAAAAATTATGAAAATTGGAATTTAGCAATAACTTGACATCTCGAATCCAACAAAAGTGGTTTCGTCGAAATCCGAGGTCGTTTGTAAAATGGCTATTTTTAAGGGCCTGAATTCCTTAGCGACTATTCTGAATTTTCAACTGGACATACCTTTTGATTCCCGCTATAAAATTTCAAATTTTCAGGTTCGTTGGAAAGTTATTCTCAATTAGATCTAAATATTTTTGGTTTCACTAAAATCCGGTTTATTTTGCATCCGGTACATTCATTTGAAGTTTGAAATCGAATTATCGAACTACCGCGCCATTTTCAATTCCTTTTCTAATTTAAAATAATTATTTATTTTCTAACGACGACGTATATAAATATATACGTTCTAATTCTATTCAAAATAAATTTCTCGTCGAATTATTTAAAATAATTCATTTTAAATGTTCAAAATTCGCTAAAATTTCCAAAATAAATTTTTTAAATTGGCTCGCATTTCCCGGGTTGTTACAATCCTGATTTACAACTGGAACGATACTCGGAAAGCTCTGTATCCGCGTATTCCTTTCAGTTGTGTTTTGTATTATTTTTCCGCTGCTATGTAATTTATTGTAATCTCTGATATTTTCTGTTGTATAATATTTGTTTATACTATATATTCTTGTATTTTGATGGAATTGTTTTAATAAGCAATGAAATGTTCTTCTGTTTGCGTTCCGATGTGGCATGTTCTCAACTCAATCCGTGATTTCCCGTAAGGGGGATTTCGGGTTGTTACAGCTTGATATCAGAGCTTTGGTTTACAAAGCTCAGAGAACAAGACACGTTAGAATCGAACGAAAGAATTTATCAGAGATTGGATTAGTAATATCCAACGAGAATGACTCGTTAGAGATAGGATCAGTAGTATCCTAGAACGATTGTGAAGAGTATATTTTTAAAGTGAAAACAAATTTTGTTTTGAAAATTTAAATCAACTATTCGTATTTGATTATTTATTTTATATTGAATTTGGACAATGCAGTATATAAAGATTTTGCGTATACGTCTAATTCGCGTGTATTCGAAGTTTTAATATACTGGATAGATATAGAATCACACTCTAGTCGGCCGGAGATGGTACTGATGATAGCACGTGCATCATCAGTGTTTATATTCGAGATTCGAAAGTGTGATGTCTATATATTTCCATTAGACTGGTGTGAGAACCAAAATTAGATAGGGCTTATTGTTATAATTTGGCACCAAAAATCTGATTTTTGGACTATGTATCAAAATTATGTGTTTGAAATAATAATCAACTAATTGATTGCTGGTTGTGTTGTTTAATTACTGTTTTGATTAATTAAATGTTGAACCTATAACCAAATTGAATCGAATAGTGAGTTGTACTGAAAATTTATCGCATACGCATGCATGTACATGTACTTACATTGAACAGGTCATAGCAAGGAGGCTATAGAAGAGGAATAAAATTGTTTACCCGACAAATAGGTACATGTTTACAAATTTATTGTGATTTGATGATTTTGTGAGCCGATTGGCTGTTTATTTTTCTTTTAGGGTTGATGAAGGCCATGGGAGGCTATTTGAAATATCCCAAAGTCCCCGGTGCAGGGGAGGTTATGGAGAAATTTTTCGAAAATTTAGGGTGTTAGCCAAATTTTTGAAAATTTGAAAAGTTCTTAGAAACAGAAAAGTTGAAGAACTTAAGCCGTAATGAAAATAATGGAAGTTGAGTTGGTTTGTTAAACAACTTTAGGCTTCGTTCCTTTTCGGGGACGAAAAGTTTTAAGTGTGGGATATTGTAACCCGGAAATCCGAGCCAATTTAAAATTTTTGTTTTGGCAATTTTAGCGAATTTTGAATATTTTAAATGATTATTTTAAATAATAACGACGAGAAATTTATTTTGAATAGAATTATAACGTATATATTTATTTGAATCGTCGTTAGAATATAAATATTTTATTTTAATTATATAACGAACCTGAAATGGCGCAGTAGTTTGAAAATTCGATTTCCGATTTCAAATGAGTGAGCAGGATGCAAAATAAGCCGGATTTTAGTGAAACCAAAAATATTAGAATCTATTTGAGAATATATTTCCAACGAATCCGGAAAAAAAAAATTCATAGCGGGGATACAAAGTTATGTCCAGTTGAAAATTCAAAATAGTCGTTATGGAATTCTGGCCCTTAAAAATAGCCATTTTGCAAACGACCTCGGTTTTCGATGAAACCACTTTTGTTGGATCCGGGATGTCAAGTTATTGCTAGGTTTCAAAATTCGAAATTTTCTTAGTCAAAATGTGAGCGTGGCGAAGTAAAACGTGTTTGGTCAATTTCGATCGACCTGGAAAATGGCCGTTTTTCAAACGGTCTTAGAATTTGACGAAACTAGTTTTGTTAGGACCTTATCGTCAATACGAAGCTAGAAAATATTTTTTGAGGATTTTTCGAGTTAGTATGTGGCCCCGGTAAATTGAAATGTGCGTTCAAATTCAATATATAATGTTATATTTTGATTTTGACGAAAACTGATCGAAACGATCAAATCAGCTTGTGATACATATACCATTGTGTTCGGAATGAGGGTAATTAGCTATGGACGACAGTCGGTGGGTTTGATTTTGAGGTCAGAATAAAAAGGTACCTTTTTGAAATAATTAAATAATATATAATAAAAACTGTCTCTCCTCTCCCTTATTCCCTCTCAGCCTCCTCCCCCTCCCCCCCCCCCCCGTTCGAAATCAATTCATTCATTTGAAAAAAAAAGAAAAAGGAGGAAATCACGTCGCCCCCCCCCCCCCCCCCACATCTGCCTCCGTCGCCGTTTCTTCTTCTTCCTCCTTTCCCCTTGCGCGGCTCCAACACCCCCTCTTCTCCACACGCGAGCCCCTAAACACCCCTTACCCGAAACCCTAGCCCAACGCGCCACCACCCAGAGGCCAGCCCGCCGCCATCTCCAACTCCCACACCATCTGCAGCGACGCCAAGCCCTTCACCTCCTGTCGGCAATCCAAAATTAGGTTTTAGGTGAGTGTTTTATTTAGTTTTAATTTCATTTTTAATGTAGATAATATTGTGTTAAATCTATATTTTTCTGAACAAAAGGATTTGATTTTATTTTGAACAAAAAAGGATTTGATTTTTAATTAGCAAAAGGTTTGATTTTTATCATTAAAAAAAAGATTCGATTTTTAATCGTGAAAAGGTGGGATTTTTAATCGTATGAAGTAGCGAAGAAAAATATAATTTTTCCATGTATGTAGCAAATTAAAAATATGATTTTTATAATATAGAAAGAATTAATATACAATTTTTATATTATATAGATAGTAAAAATTTGATCTTTATACATGTAGCGAAATAAAAATCTGATTTTTATTATATATATATATATATTGAAATAAAAATGTGATTTTTATAGCGATGATATAAAAAAAATTCGATCTTTATTATGTAGGCGATATAAAAATATATTTTTTATTATGAAGTTAGCGTGATAAAAATATGATCTTTATTATATGAACACCAGTGTAAAAATAGAATTTTTATCTATATAGTACCGGTGTAAAAATATAATTCTTATCTATATATTACCGGTGTAAAAATAATTTTTTTATCTATATAGTAGCGGTATAAAAATGTGATTTTTATGTACATAGCAACAATATAAAAAATGTGATTTTTATATATGTAGTGGCTACGGACAATGAAATTGACAAAAGGCGAGCACGATGTAGATTTCTACATATGAAGAGTCGTGGCATTTGGTTTAGCTAGTCGGTGAGAACTCCTCACATTTAATTTATTTCTAGTTTTAAATATATATACTAGGATGCAGACAGTGCTTAGTAGTACCCGACACCCGTCTACCACATACCATGGATAACTTGTTTGTTTGGTTTCAGTGTTGTGAAATTCAATTGTGTGATGTGGAATGAAATAAAATATTTTATAGTGGAAAATATTTTATAGTTAAAAATATAATTTTTAACGTGTATATAAAATAAATATATATAAACAAATCAGACGATTTGTTTATATACACTGATTTGACTGATATTGATTGGGACGATAAATTTTACACATCGCCCAACTGCAAAAATAAAATCTGTGGTTGTTGATTTGAAACCCCACACGGGTATTGGGATGAGATTTGACGTACACTAATCTCGATTGTTTAGTTGTATGTCAATCGATGGATTGGCAGACTGTGTAAGCGTTAATTAGTTACATTCAATGCTTGTGCAGTTGTATGGTGCACTCTGGATGATGGTTGATTATTTACCGTTACTATTATATACATGTGTTGTAGAAAATCCATATAATTAACATTATATGGTAATTGATTGAGCCTCATTCCAATTTAGAAAATAAATTCATGTGTTGAATAGAAAATAAATTCATGTGTTGAATAGAAATATATATTCATGTGTTGAATACATAAATATATATTCATGTGTTGAATAAAATGTATATTCATGTGTTGAAGAAAATATTCATTTGTTGAGTAGAATATCAAAGTTATTGAAATATATAAAGCCGTGTTGGTTAGATATGCGCCATTTTGACGCGAACGATATTTATATCGATTTTATTCATTTTTATAATGAATATAGAAAAGAAGTGATTTTAAAATATAATATTTTGAAAATATTATCATTTATATATCGATGGTATGGAATATTCAATTCTGATTAGAAATTGAATATGAAGTTGAAATCGTTTTGAAAACGAATTTAAAATGATTTATAAAATACGTTTTGAAAGGAAATCGATGAAATATATTTATTTATTTATTTATAATGGCCAGAATAGAATGCGCCGCGCTGCGGTAGTTCGCGAGTTTTGACCATTGACTTCGAATGGATATTGCGGGAGATCCGACCGTCGGATTTTCCTAAAACTGGAACCGTTGGGTTCGTATCGAAAAGAGCTTTCTAACGAAAATTAGAGAATTGAAATCTAACGGTTGGATTTGGAATTATGTCCAAATCAAATTTGGAAAAGGTCGTTGTAAGTGCAGTTCGATGGCCGTTCATGGAAATCGACTGTACGGGCCTTGATAAAATTATTAAAAATATCAATAATTTGTGTAAAATCATAAGAAATGATTTGTGAATAATTGGGACGAAAAATTCCATATTTGAAAAGATAAAAATAGATTTTTATCAAAATGACCTAGTTTTGAACTAGAATTATAATTCTATTTTTTTTAATAAATAAAGTGGATTTGAAATGGTTTTAAAAGTAACCAGATTTCCAATAATTGAATTGGAATGGATTTGAATCGAAATTGTCTTTGGAATATTTCGATGTTGGATTTCGTGATGAAACAGATATTGTTATGGGAACTTGAAAGATATATTTATATCGTTATTTCCAATACGATATTTGTTGGTCGTAGAATTTGATATTGAATATAAGCCGATATATTTTCTATTCAGAGCCATGTATTTAATATCAATTGTGATTTGGGTTTGTTGTGAATGGTGACTTCATTAACACTGTTCTTGATCCAAGTTGAGAAAAAGATTAAATCTTTTTATTTAGATTTAATGATGTGTACCAATTAAATAATATTTAACTGGAATTGAATTGGGATTGATTTTTGGGTTTATCGTGAATAGTGTTTTAAATAACATTGGTTCTTTAACCCAATAATTAATGGAATGTGATTTTGGATTTATCGTGAGCCGTGTTTTAAATGACATTGGTTCTTTAACCCAGTTAAAGATAGGATATTGATTTCTGTGAAGATTAAAACTAAGTGGGGTTTTAATGAATCTTTAATTAGATTGAAATGGTCGAGAATGGGGTATCTCCAGTTTTTCTCCAAGCGATAGTTAAATCCTTAATTAGATTTGAACGTGAAATGGTAATTGAATTTACCGATAACACTGTGGTGTTAGATATGAAGTATGACCAGTTTTACTTCATGGGATGAATAGGTTGGGTTTGGGAAATAAAATAAATGATTACTTCGGTGTGGTTCTCTAATCCTGACTAGTTTGAATTGATATTCAAAGAATATTAAAGAATAAATTTAAAGAATTTATCTTTGATAAAATTAATGGAAACCTTTCCCAAAGTATAAGGATATTGGGATGAAAGAATATTCTGAATTGGAATGAGGCGTATGTTGTGTTTGTGTAACACTTATTTATTATATACGCGAGTTATTCAGAAAGACCGGGTTTATCCCATTCTGAATAACCGATTCGACGTGGTGTCGAGGATGAAGACGGTGGTTGAAGACCGGAGGTCTTCACGTCGTTTGGGTGATTACTGATGATCTTGATTGGGCTGTACACCCAAGAGGAGGGAATCATTTAGTGGTCGTCCAGACGTACTTGGAGATCGATGGATATGCGAGGTACAAGGTGCCTCCGGTTTCGTTCAGACCCAGAACGGACTTGCAAATGGACTGTGTGTCTGACATTGGATTTTATTCTGTGTGGTTGATTTCTATTAAATATATATCTGTTTGGCAGCGGAGAATTTATTCTCTTGCTTAACGCCCTTCTCTGAGACGTACGAGCTTAGAGGTTATATATTAATGGGTATCAAACGCATGGAGTGAATTGCCTGTGTGGCATGCCTAAGTGGAAATATGATCAAGGCTACTGTTGAAAAGCAGAGTCTTGTGGTTGATGATCAAAGCACGGCCTAAGTGGCATAGCTTAGTGTAGCGTTGATTCATGAGCCTCACACCCCGATTGTGAACCAGAAACGGGAGAGGACATCCGGGAGGGCATGCGTTTCCTTCTAGCTAGAAGTGGCGTCAGTGGTTTTACACGCCCTGACGAGTTTGACTTATGTAGTTGTTGATGTTGTGAGGCGCCTCGGATATATCGGTGACTGTGTGGAGCGCATGGAGTCATTTGGCTCATTTTCGCCCATAGGGCAGGGGAACGCAGTGTCCAAGGTTTAAGTTTAATCCACATCGGTGGACCGGCCCTAACGATCCAAGGGTCACTCGAGCTCTGATCCTGAGACATGGTAGGCTAGATTGTCTCGAATCGGTGAGGACTATCTTTTTCCTCGGTTTATAGATGGAAACCCAACTTCCAATTCATGACTTTGTGGTTTTAATTGTAGAGCCTAGTATGGCGACATGATATATGGTACCCATGTCATCTATGATTGATATTTATGATTGAAATTGTATTAAACACTATACACTTATTATAGTATCAAATTACTTGTTTTAAACGTATCAAGCATGCTTTGGCTATTATAAGGGAAAACCCTATCTACTGTTTGTGTTGCATTGTGTGATGGGACCTGGGTCTTATAATAGCTTCATTGTTCTTTATTTAGTATTGCGCTATTGTTTTATGCACTGGTATTCTTGGGAGGAATCCCGTTCTGTGTTATACATCGTGGTCCCTCTATTTACCTAACTTTAAAATAAAGATTAATAACTGTTTTAGTTCTCACAACAATCACATGACTGACCTGGAGTTTATTGTTTTAACCTAAACTCCGGGTGCCCTTATTTTGACATGGGCAGCTAGTAGTTTTGTTTTGCAGATTTATATTCACAGGATCCTGATTTACATCTGGAACGATACTTGGAAAGCTCTTTATCCGCGTATTCCATTCAGTTGTGTTTTGTATTATTTTTCCGCTGCTATGTAATTTATTGTAATCTCTGATATTTTCTGTTGTATAATATTTGTTTATACTCTGTATATTCTTGTATTCTGATGGAATTGTTGTAATAAGCAATGAAATGTTCTTTTTTTGCGTTCCGATGTGGCTTGTTCTTAACTCAATCCGTGATTTCCCATAAGGGGGATTTCGGGTTGTTACAGGATTCCTCTACTTTCATCACATAAGCGAACGTAGTTCGTTGAACCTTCGGATGGTCCGTAATACGAATCGGGATTAGTTTGGTTGGTATTATTAGTGGAGGCCATTATTTATTTTAATTCAAAATTCTTCCAGAGAAGAAATGAAGAGACGAAGAAGGAAATTCAAAATAAGAGGTTTAAATAGATGTTGTAACTAACTTTTGGTGGGAATTAATGTTTGAAATTCTGGCAGTTATATGTCGACATGTCGAAAACTGTATGCCGACATATGTTTATTTTTATTTTTCTGATTCTTTTGTTGTTGTTTGTTATATTATATATAAGCATTAATATATTTAATTGCTCTCTTTCACTTAATGAACAAATACGTAATTCTGTTCTAAATTTAGTAAATATTGCTTCGTTTAAAGGTTTTGTAAATATATATGCTATTTGTTTTTCAGTTTCTATGAATTCGAGCGAATTTCTTTTTTTACTTACATTATCTCTTTGAAAATGATTTCGTATACCAATATGTTTAATTCTTGAATTATGAGTTGGATTTTTAAATATGTTTATAGAACTTGTATTATTGTAGTATATTGGTGATTTAGTTTTATTTAATCCAAAATCTTTTAAAGTTCGTTGCATTTATATTTCTTGTGAATAAGCCAAAGCAACATGTAATGAGCCGGGTTTTTAGCGACTTTGGTTATCGCCATAAACTCCATGACGACTAACCAAACATCAAAAAATACTAGTCATTAATGAAAGAAATTAGAGGGTGAGAATAGATAAGATAGAAACTTAGAATAGAAGAAGAAGAAGAAGAACACAATATCAGAGTAACACGAATCTCACAGCGGAACGAATAAATATATTTCATAACATAACTTAGAAATACAAATCTATACTTGAATATACATATCATTATCAAAGTATAGCACTTACAACACAGCGGAAATAACTATAGCTATAAAATCCTGAAGCCTCCTGCTCCAAGCTCTTCCAGTATATCTGTAAATCCTGACTACTCGACTGCCCGTACAAATTTAGGCACCCAAGAGTTTAGGGAAAACAAACAAATAAACTCCGGGTTAGTCGTGGGACTGGTATGAGTAAAACAGTTTAAAACAGTTCAAGCAGGTAATCGATATCTCATAAGACCACGCCGTATAACGGAACGGGTTTTTCCCTTATGAGAATCCAAATTATCTTTATATCAAAAACCTTTTGATATTATAATTGTGTCCGTCAACCACAATAATAATAATCATCTAGCAGAAACGCTTTCATCTCACGTTCTACATATATGGTATACAATCAAAACCGCAAGCACGTATTGGGAAATGGATTTCCAACTATGACAAGGTATGGAACCACCTTTCGCCAGTGTACCTCTAGAGAGGAATACACTGGGTTCAACAAGAACATCTTGCAACCCGGCCACACATGACCGACCACTCATTTCGCTTGAGTGTATCGAATGTATATCACCAACGGTTGGGATCAACAATCGTTTCCCGAATGGGATAGCATCAACAATAGATTTTTAGAAGTAAATGAAACTCTAGATCAGGTGATTATACACCCTACTTCGGAGCGACCGACTTAGCCATGCTGCCTGCCCGATTTCTGTCATTTACCGGATGTGAGGCTAGAAGCTATGCTTTATCATCACACCAGATTCACTTTGAATGCCACATCGTCAAATCCATCAAATCACCAATTGACGTCCTCAACCATACATTATGTGTTAGCTAAAAGAAGTTTCCTTCTCCGCTTTCACTCTTGGTACGGTTGGAGAAATCAACATACGTGATCGTCTGGAAATAATCTGTCAGACATTTGTCCATACAAGTCATCTAAGAACAGGATGAACCGAAGGTACTATTTTGTAAACAGGATAGCCCTTGCATAAATCCGTCTTCAATTTCCTTTGGCATATATGATTCGCAAAGCTTATGCCAATATAGAGTGGTTCTTTGGATAATAATCCAACCGGTCTCTCCATATTAACAACGTTAAAATGGTCAAAACTTCGATAGTCTATGATTTAACTATCGAAGAAAAACAGGTGTGCAAACAACGATATTATTTCCAAATGGAAATTTATATCGATCAAACATCATTCAACATTTATCTTTTTATTTCATTAACTTACTTATCTCCTGTTTCACTATATTCAATATTTCTTATTTTCTAAATTTAGAAAATATATGTTATTACCATTGGAAAACATTTCCATTTCTTGTTTTCTTTATTAGAAAACATTTTTGGTTTCTTATTTGGAAAACATTTCCAAAGCTTCTTCATTGGACTTAGATAGATGTTTAAACAAACATCGCTATGCCAACTCAAACCATTTCCTTTACTGCCGAACCTTAACTATTCCTTAGTTAAAAATGAAGCCAATCAAGTTGGGGTAGAACTACCTCTCAGACCTTAACTAAACGACATTTCTAACCTTGAAATAGGCAAAGTTCACTATAAATTTCTTTAACAACTTCGTTACTTAACCTTTCTTTTGAATAATTATATTCGATTTGACTCTTTTCACTTAACTCTATTCGATTTACTCTATTTGATTTACTCTATTCACTTAACTCCTGTCGAATAAACAATATTCGATAACTCCTCTAACTCTATTCGATTAATCTATATTCGATTAACTCCTCTAATTCCATTCGAATAAACTATATTAGATTAACTCCTCTAATTCCATTTAACTCTATTCGAATAACTAATATTCGATAACTCTATTTAACTCTTCTTCGAATAACTAATATTCGATAACTCCTTTTACTTTATTCGAATTACTAATATTCGATTAACTCAATTGATTCTATTCGAATAAACTATATTCAATTAACTCCTTTATTCTATTTGAATAAACTATATATTTGATTAACTCCTTTATTCTATTTGAATAAACTATATATTCGATCAACTCCTTTATTCTATTTGAATAAACTATATATTCGATTAACTCCTTTATTCTATTTGAATAAACTATATATTCGATTAACTCCTTTATTCTATTTATAAAGATTTCCTTTTTAACAACATTTATTCATTTTAAAGATTTACTTTTAGTAACGGTTCTCCACTTTAAAATGATTTCCTTCTTATAATAGTTTCCTTTTTATAACGTTTTACCTTTTTATAACGTTTTACCTTTTTCTAAATATCTCCTATTTATAAATATTCCAATTTATAAATATTTCTTATTTATAAATATTCCATTTATAAATATTTTATTTTCAAATATCACTTTGAAAATATTCCCTTATCAACATTTCGGTATGTTATGGTATTCAGCATATCAAATCACGATGATCAGTATCGTCCAAACACATATAATCGACAACAGATTATACATCACATCATATATCACAATATATGAAAAACAGTAAAATAAATGTTGAGGAATCCAGTTGGATTCCTCCAACCTGTTTCCCTGCATCCACAGATGTTACACAATAAGATCAACATCACTTTCAGTTCCATATGATATATTCTGTTAAACAGAATCAATATAGAAATTCAACTAACTGACTAGCAGTTCAATCAAACAATCAACACACAGTCAATTAGCCAATATTTAACAGTTCTAAAAATACAATATGAAATTATAAACTGTTTAGAGTTAGTGAGATTTACTCACATTGGACGATCATCGTTGATAACGATAAACATCGCTCGATTTGATTCAGACGGACAATTTATTTTGCCATAAATAGTAACGATCTCCGATGGACTTCCAGTCAGTTCCATTGGGTAGTGTCCGTCCATACGATCATGTCGGATCTTGTTTCGTTGGATTTCGTTTTTGTATGACCAAGTTATTTCTTTTACAAGATTATACATATTTGAATTGAAAAATAAAATATTCCTATATAAAGTTCGGGCCTTACAATCCTTAACCCGGCCCATCCCACCACAAAAGCCCGTACCTGCAACTCCTTCTCCTCCGAATACTTCGAGCTCCAGGCACCAAACAAACACAGCCATTAACGATCCTTCCATCCTCCTTCGCAACTTTATTACTCCATGGATTTTTCAACTAACCACACCGTTGAACTTCACTTCGCAACCACTCCAGCTCCACTACCGTAAACTCCATCTCGTCATCCTCCTATCAGTCGCGATTTCAGCTGTGTCGATCTCAACAAGACTGACGCGAGTTTATTTCCATCATCGCTTTCCACAAAACACAGCACGCAAGTGCTATAACTCACCACGAATCCAAAAATGATATTAAAAATATGAATCGATGCATGTTCTTCACCATTTACTGAGCCCTAATTCTACTATAATTTTCCCCATTTCCTGAATCGTGATCGCATCTTGAAACAGCAGTACCCAGTTGAAGCCCCTTAATTGTTGAATCCAAATATACCACTTTGGTGTTTTATGGCATTTTGTTTGAATTGATTTTGATTTTATTCTTTTTGATTTTTCTTGCATTTTGGAAGTGGAAGACTGGCGGCTCTCTATTGCCTTGACCAGAGAAAAAGAAACTTAGGTTAGAGTAAAGATGGGTGGGCTATTTATAGGGTAGGATTTAATATTTTTAAATTCGATTATTATTTCATTTTTAAGTAAACGGTATATTCATTCGTTGTTAAAAATTCCTATAATCACATATGATACCCAAAAATCACGAAAATTGACATGTAGCTACAGTTCAACCTTACGGTCCTAACGAAACTGGTTTCGTCGAATTCCGACTCCGTTTGCTCACACAACGTATTTTTAACCGTCAAAATACTGATTGTTTTTCACTCTAAAAATCCGTACGGCCACATACTGACTTCAAAAAATCACGAAAACTGACATCTAGCATTGCAGATCTAACAAAATTAGTTTCGTCGAATTCTGACTTCGTTTGCAAAAGTGGCTATTTTTAAAGTCCTAAATAACCCTTTTAAATATATAAATATATTTAAATATAATATTTAACAATAAATATTATCGTCTATATTCACAGTGGAATACCATACAACTCTACTGGGATTTATAACTCAATATTTTCAAATCCTGTTTTAAACCGATATTCGATTTATATTGAAATTCCTTTTTAAAATATAAATAATTCCTTTATAAATTATAAAGGAATTCCACAACGACTTTTCTAAATTTTGATTTGGACATAAATAAAAATCTACACGATGAAATCCCGATTTTTCTCTTCCACTAGAAAGATATACTTCACCAGCTCCACACGTTTCTTGTTTCACAGAAATCCGGCTTAAAACGAATCATGTACATTTAGTTGACGTTCAAATCGCCAAATTACGAACTGCAGCGCCATTTCAAGCTCGTTATAATTATATTATAAACTATACGTTCAACTATCGATGATTGAATATATTCGTTACTATAATTCAACTTTAAACTGAATTATATAATTTGAATTGCCCAATTCACATATATCGCCATTTCAGCCAATTCTGATTATTTCAGAATTAAATATATTATTTAATTTATTATTTTAATTAAATATTCATCATTATTTAATTCCACGACCATTTAATTCACTATACCACCATTTATATAATTAAATAAATTAATTATAATACCTCTGCCAATGCGGGTCATTACATTCTTCCCCACTTAAAATAATTTCGTCCTCGAAATTGCTAAGGTAGAGAACGATCCTATCGACTGGTTAGAACATATTTGTTCACTTCTTAACTTCAGTTTCAACTGAACCAATTTAATTTCAATTAAATTATTAATTAATTCTTATCATCGAAAATTTCCAAAAATCCTGAAAATTTTCTAACGCCTTAACTATTCGAAAGATTTCTCCAGCACCTCCTTTGTACTGGTCAATCGGTCAAACTCCAACTCGCCTCTCTGGGCCATCTCCATCCCAAGAGAAAATCAAACAGCCAAGTGGCTTGCCAATTCGGCTCATAAATCTTATATCCAATAGAAATATAAACTTGTACCTTTTGTCGGCATATCATTATACCCTTTCCACATGTTATCAATTCAGCGGATACAAGGGTTATCCCAATCAAATTCCAATCTGCTTTTATCCACGACACAACCATTTTCTTATATCTGAGCCAAATATCATTTCAACTTGAGTTTCTCCTCGATTCCTAACTCTTAACTTGATTATCACATTACACTTCAAATTTGAATCTCACAATCCAATTGGTCTTGATATCATTCTAATTCAATCTCAGTTACCACTTTTCTAGCTTTACTTTAATTCAAACTTGCTTTCACAAATTTCTGTTAAATTTGTTTTTAACTCAAACAGTCTTTCCCTGGGAGTTTTCAAACAGTTTACTCTTTTCAAAAATCAAATTTTCCTTTTGAACATGTCACTAAGCCCTTAATTAATATTCCATTAGTTAAATCACTTCTCTATTTCTTTATCAATATTTGTTAACCAAATATTTTCAATAACCATATTGGCCTTTTATGTTATTTGGAAAACATTTCCGAATATCGCCTTCCTTTATTTTCTAAACTTTAGAAAATATATGCTATTTATAATTGGAAAATATTCCAATTACTTATGTCTTTTCCGATCTCGTTTTTTAATATACTTAGGAAATATTCTTTATTATATTTCCAAGCTTACACTTATTTGGGTTAAAACGGATGATGTGTAAAACATCGTTACGACAACCCAAATACTATATTCAACTAACTCTTATTCAACATTGATCTTCGAGCCTGAAATCTTACTATTTATTTGTTAATAATGAAATCAAACAAGTTGGGTTATAACTACCTCTCAAACCTTGACTGAATAACATTTATAACGTCAAAACAGATATGACTACTTACTCGAATAATCAATACCATACAACTACTTATTCACTTTTAAACACGTATACGCTTCCTCTTTCTATTCTTACTAGATTTTATTCTTAGTCTTCCTTTTTGATTTTACTATTCTATTTCTAAGTTCGTTTCATTGTCGACTTCTATATATATATATATATATATATATGTGTGTGTGTGTGTGTGTGTGTGTGTGTATCGATACATTGTTTTCTAACTATCAATTATCTTAAAAATATTCTAACTCCTTAAATTCCCGGAAAAATTCTCCACAACCTCCTTTGTACCAGGAGCATCGTGATATTTCAAATAGCCTCCCATGGCCCTAACCAATTCAAAAGAAAAAGAAAAAGCCAGCGGCTAGCCGATACGGCGCATAAAATCTCATATATGTATTAACTACATACCTTTTTGTCGAGCAATCTATTTATATACCTTCATACCTATACATACCTATCTCATGTATATTTATACCTGCCCAATCTATTTTAACTATACCTGATCGTTTTAACTCAATTCATTAATTAATTTTTTAATTAACTCTTTAGTTTATTTCACTTTTATATTTGAACATGACATGTTCAAATATATTTTAACTTTCTTATTAACTAATTTGAATCCAAATTTCAAATTTAAGTTCTATATTCAATTTCGAATATACATTTTCAAATCTAATTCACCTTTCAAAGTTCAACTTCAAATTCAAAACTCGATTAACTAATTCCTCTTCGACTTAGTTAATTCTATTCAATTTCTATTAAAATTTTATAGTTTAAATTCCATTTGAATTCTATATTCGAATTCTATATATTCAAATCCTATATTTGAATTCCTTTATGTTTTCTATATTCAAATTCTATATTTGAATTCCATTTGAATTTCTACATTCAAATTCTATATCACTTCCATTGAATTTCATATATTCAAACTCCCTTTGAATTTCTATATTCAGTATCTATTTCAATTCCATTGAATTTCATATATTCAAACTCCCTTTGAATTTCTATATTCAATTCTATTTGAATTCTCTTTATTCAAATTCTATATTCAATACTATATTATAAATCCCATTTTGAAATTCAACACAACTTGTCTTTCCCAAAACAAATTCAAAACAGTATCTCTGGTAGTAATTCGCCACTTACAACTCGAAAATGAATACTGATAATGCAGCTGTCATCATCAGAATTTATTTTCCAGCGATCAGAGCGAGTTCAATACTATAAAACCATTTCTAAACATTTTCACTTTGAAATTCATTTCAAAATATAATCCACACGGCTTGTAAAACAATTTAAAATCTCCCAGGATCTTAAATTTTCCTTATTTTTAATCCAAATCCATTTATGAACACTTATCCAATTTTTCCAGGATTTTAATTTAATTTCTTGTTAAAATTTCAGATTTAACTCATCTGATTTCACATATTTCACTTATATGAATTCTGATTGGTTATTTACATAACCATTAAATTTATAATCTCACTCGATTATAATAACAACCAATATATCCAATATATTATAAATTTTGATATATATATATATATCTTCTCTATATCTAGATATACTTTAGGTAAATTTATTCTAATTTACCCCTTTTTTCAAAACATATCGTGTCGACCCATCGTATTCGAGTGTTTATAAACTCCTACCGATACAGTGGATCAAACTGATCGACTAGAACTCATAAACAACTTAACCAATAAATCCACACAATATAAAACAAATTTTTATATCATATACAAATACGTTCACTCGTATATATACACTCAAACTTAATCTAGGGTATTACTAACCCTATCTCTACTGAGTCACACCAAAGAGCCAAGGTAATTCACTTAACTTAAGCTCTGATACCAACTGTAATGACCCGGGTTTTTAGCGACTTTGGTTATCGCCATAAACTCCATGACGACTAACCAAACAACGAAAAATACCAGTCATTAATGAAAGAAAATAGAGGGTGAGAATAAATAAGATAGAAACTTAGAATAGAAGAAGAAGAAGAACACAATATCAGAGTAACACGAATCTCACAGCGGAACGAATAAATATATTTCATAACATAACTTTGAAATACAAATCTGTACTTGAATATACATATCATTATCAAAGTACAGCACTTACAACACAGCGGAAATAACTATAGCTATAAAATCCTGAAGCCTCCTGCTCCAAGCTCTTCCAATATATATGTAAATCCCGACTACTTGACTGCCCGTACAAATTTAGGCACCCAAGAGTTTAGGGAAAACAAACAAATAAACTCCGGGCCAGTCATGGGTCTGGTATGAGTAAAATAATTTAAAACAGTTCAAGCAGGTAATCGATATCTCATAAGACCACGCCGTATAACGGAACGGGTTTTTCCCTTATGAGAATCCAAATTATCTTTATATCAAAAACCTTTTGATATTATAATTGTGTCTATCAACCACAATAATAATAATCATCTAGCAGAAACGTTTTTATCTCACGTTCTACATATATGGTATACAATCAAAACCGCAAGCATGTATTGGGAAATGGATTTCTAACTATGACAAGGTATGGAACCACCTTTCGCTAGTGTACCTCTAGAGAGGAATACACTGGGTTCAACAAGAACATCTTGCAACCCGGCCACACATGACCGACCACTCATTTCGCTTAAGTGTATCGAATGTATATCACCAACGTTTGGGATCAACAACCGTTTCCCGAATGGGACAGCATCAACAATAGATTTTTAGAAGTAAATGAAACTGTAGATCAGGTGATTATACACCCTACTTCGGAGAGACCGACTTAGCCATGCTGCCTGCCCGATTTTTGTCATTTACCGGATGTGAGGCCAGAAGCTACGCTTTATCATCACACCAGATTCACTTTGAATGCCACATCATCAAATCCATCAAATCACCGATTGACGTCCTCAACCATACATTATGTGTTAGCTAAAAGAAGTTTCCTTCTCTGCTTTCACTCTTGGTACGGTTGGAGAAATCAACATACGTGATCGTCTGGAAATACTCTGTTAGACATCCGTCCATACAAGTCATCTAAGAACAGGATGAACCGAAGGTACTATTTTGTAAACAGGATAGCCCTTGCATAAATCCGTCTTCAATTTCCTTTGGCATATATGATTCGCAAAGCTTATGCCAATACAGAGTGGTTCTTTGGATAATAATCCAACCGGTCTCTCCATATTAACAACGTTAAAATGGTCAAAACTTCGATAGTCTGTGATTTAACTATCGAAGAAAAACAGGTGTGCAAACAACGATATTATTTCCAAATGGAAATTTATATCGATCAAACATCATTCAACATTTATCTTTTTATTTCATTAACTTACTTATCTCCTGTTTCACTATATTCAATATTTCTTATTTTCTAAATTTAGAAAATATATGTTATTACCATTGGAAAACATTTCCATTTCTTGTTTTCTTTATTAGAAAACATTTTTGGTTTCTTATTTGGAAAACATTTCCAAAGCTTCTTCATTGGACTTAGACAGATGTTTAAACAAACATCGCTATGCCAACTCAAACCATTTCCTTTACTGCCGAACCTTAACTATTCCTTAGTTAAAAATGAAGCCAATCAAGTTGGGGTAGAACTACCTCTCAGACCTTAACTAAACGACATTTCTAACCTTGAAATAGGCAAAGTTCACTATAAATTTCTTTAACAACTTCGCTACTTAACCTTTCTTTTGAATAATTATATTCGATTTGACTCTTTTCACTTAACTCTATTCGATTTACTCTATTCGATTTACTCTATTCACTTAACTCCTGTCGAATAAACAATATTCGATAACTCCTCTAACTCTATTCGATTAATCTATATTCGATTAAATCCTCTAATTCCATTCGAATAAACTTTATTCGATTAACTCCTCTAATTCCATTTAACTCTATTCGAATAACTAATATTCGATAACTCTATTTAACTCTTCTTCGAATAACTAATATTCGATAACTCCTTTTACTTTATTCGAATTACTAATATTCGATTAACTCAATTGATTCTATTTGAATAAACTATATTCGATTAACTCCTTTATTCTATTTGAATAAACTATATATTCGATTAACTCCTTTATTCTATTTGAATAAACTGTATATTCGATTAACTCCTTTATTCTATTTGAATAAACTGTATATTCGATTAACTCCTTTATTCTACTTGAATAAACTATATATTCGATTAACTCCTTTATTCTATTTGAATAAACTATATATTCGATTAACTCCTTTATTCTATTTATAAAGATCTCCTTTTTAACAACATTTATTCATTTTAAAGATTTACTTTTAGTAACAGTTCTCCACTTTAAAATGATTTCCTTCTTATAACAGTTTCCTTTTTATAACGTTTTCCCTTTTTCTAAATATCTCCTATTTATAAATATTCCAATTTATAAATATTTCTTATTTATAAATATTCCATTTATAAATATTTTATTTTCAAATATCACTTTGAAAATATTCCCTTATCAACATTTTGGTATGTTATGGTATTCAGCATATCAAATCACGATGATCAGTATCGTCCAAACACATATAATCGACTACATATTATATATCACATCATATATCACAATATATGAAAAACAGTAAAATAAATGTTGAGGAATCCAGTTGGATTCCTCCAACCTGTTTCCCTGCATCCACAGATGTTACACAATAAGATTAACATCACTTTTAGTTCCATATGATATATTCTGTTAAACAGAATCAATATAGAAATTCAACTAACCGACTAGCAGTTCAATCAAACAATCAACACACAGTCAATCAACCAATATTTAACAGTTCTAAAAATACAAAATGAAACTATAATCTGTTCAGAGTTAGTGAGATTTACTCACATTGGATGATCATCGTTGATAACGATAACCATCGCTCGATTTGATTCAGACGGACAATTTATTTTTCCATAAATTGTAACTAGCTCCGATGGACTTCCAGTCAGTTCCATTGGGTAGTGTCCGTCCATACGATCCCGTCGGATGTTGTTTCGCTGGATTTCGTTTACGTATGACCAAGTTATTTCTTTTACAAGATTATACATATTTAAATTGAAAAATAAACTATTCCTATATAAAGTTCGGGCCTTACATTCCTTAACCTGGCCCATCCCAACACAAAAGCCCGTACCTGCAACTCCTTCTCCTCCGAATACTTCGAGCTCCATGCACCAAACAAACACAGCCATTAACGATCCTTCCATCCTCCTTCGCAACTTTATTACTCCATGGATTTTTCAACTAACCACACCGTTGAACTTCACTTCGCAACCACTCCAGCTCCACTACCGTAAACCCCATCTCATCGTCCTCCTGTCAGTCGCGATTTCAGCTGTGTCGATCTCAACAAGAACGACGCGAGTTTATTTGCATCATCGCTTTCCACAAAACGCAGCACGCAAGTGCTATAACTCACCACGAATCCAAAAATGATATTAAAAATATGAATCGATGCATGTTCTTCACCATTTCCTGAACCCTAATTCTACTGTAATTTTCCCCGTTTCCTGAATAGTGATCGCATCTTGAAACAGCAGTGAAACACCCCACCTCCGTTAGGGTCACTCTCAAAGGGAATGCCCTAATTTTGGTGGAGGTTTATAAGTATAAGTCACAGATATTCAAGACAGATATAAGAACACATATTTTTGAACAGCGGAAAAACAACAAACTTTTATTCCATTAAAGATACATGTTACAACAACATACCATAACTGTCTTACAATACTTCCAAAAACATAACATGTTCATAACTGTCTTGATTACATTATTTAAAGAAGCATAAAGAAAACATAAGTAAACTGCAAAAGTCCCAAAGTTGCTGTCCAAAGCCATAGTCCAAAACGAAAAGATCCAAGCCATACATTCTTTCTCTTCAAGCTGGATATGAAGGCTGGTCAAGCTGCGGTATTCCCTCCCTGTGGACCGGGGGGGAACGGAAGAAAAGAAGACGAAAGAAAAGTAGAGTTAGACATAAAGCCTGAGTAAGTCTAGGACTATTCAGTCTATGAATAAAGAACTGGGTATGATAAGTATAAACTAGAAATGGGGAAAGCACCATAAACTTAGTTAAGTTGTCTAAGGTCGAATATACTATCGTACCCCATATTAATCTCTGTACCCATATAAACTAGTTCCCAACAGGCACCCCATAATCAGGGTGAAGTGATCCATTTTATGATGATCGGCTCCTACTCGCATAGTTACATGTGTCTTACGGCCCCCGATGTTGTAGTTACCTATGCTGGTCCCACCATGGGGTGTATCAAGTCCCATGGCGGCGGCCCGACACAACCCTAGAATGCACAGGTATGCTACTGGTGCCCAGTGCCTTATTTTTCTATGGAGGAGTGTGTGCACGCCCGCACCCCGTTAGAACCTACACTGCTGCACCACCGCCGTCGATTTGACCTCTTACAGTCAGCCCAGTAATCGTGCCCAACCCTGCCTAGTTTCAGGGTATCATGATACCTTATAGGGTTACTGCTGAAAAGGGTCCCCCGCTACTAGGTTTTCTATTTCTAGCCAACATGCTAATTTGGTTAAGATTGTTGTGACTACTGGACAGCCGGGCGGTTCCGGGCAGGTTTACATCACAACTCAATCCAACCTCGGGTTAAACACATCGTATTTTCTACATTTACATATTTTGTCTTTCTTCTTTTTATATGTAAATATTTGCGGCCCATTATTCAAAATCAATTAAAGCTAATGGTGTAAAGGTTTACACCAATTATGGGCCCAACCCATTCTTGAATTTGGGCTCGTCTACTTTTATATTTTCATTTATTAGATAATTTGGCCCAACGCTATTTCCCCCGTTTAATACGTTCGTTTATTATAATATATGTTGGGCTTAGCCTTTTAAGCCCAACTTAGCCACGTGAAAAAGGGGAGGCTTAAAACGTGATTGTATACACAAAAAGGGGAATGTGAACGCATGAACTTGCAACATAACGTTGGAACTACAAAATAGAAACAGGTGTACTTGCATTGTAGTAACATGTACTTTGGTCATAAAGCATAAGTGACATGAATCAAACCATGTAAACTTGTAGTTAAGTTAAGAATCTAACTAAATTAGATATCATTATGGACACAAAGTTTTAACTACAACATAAACCTATATTTTTACTTAGGCATAATGTCAAACATAAGCAAATCATGTTTACAAAATTACTATATGTTTACAAAGGTGCTTACTTTTGTTACTAATACAAAAGTATAGTTCAACTAGAATTATTCCAACTTAATCATGCTTTTTAATCTATTCACATAATCATGGCACAAATATACCCAAACATGAAATCATGGTTTTTGATCTATTCATGTAATCATGGCATAAATATTCCGAAACATGAAATCATGGTTTTTACTTTATTCATGCAAACTTACAATTGGAATGTAATTCTAAACTAGCTATGTGTCACATATATTATCATATAATTCTTGTTAACAATATAGGCCTAACATGTTTTTCAATTAGGCATAATACCAAACATAGCCTAGTCATATTCATAAAATCAACATAAATTCACAAAGAGGCTTACTTTTGTTTCTAATACAAAAGTATGGTTTTATACATAGATCATGATGCCAATTCGAACATAACTTCATATGAATCATAATACCCCAAATTTGATCCAATTACACAAAAAGTGATTTTGTACAAAAATATACATTATGTTGGCATAGTAGCAAAACCACATACTTGCATGAAATCTAAATTAAACAACCACAAACATGTAGCTTCAACATGAATTGCATACTTGCGAATATCCAATCGTATACTTGCATGAATCTCAAATAAACTACCACAAACATGTAGTTTTTATCATGAATTACATACTTGCGAATATCCAATCGTTACAATATTCCAAGTCGATTAGAATCATAACAACGCACAAACATGAATTACTATCACCACAAATCAAGTGTACAAATCAAACATAGTTATTTATTCACATCGGAATAGTACTCTACTTACAATCGTGTGACGAATTCTTCAATTCAGGAATCTGAATTCTGGATTTGGAGATGCTATTCCTTTGACGCAGGTGTTGATTTGATTTGTTTAAGTTTAACTTGTAGTTGCTTTATGCTTTAGAGTTTGTCTCCTAATCGTCTCTCAAATTGGTGGCTACTCCAAGTCGTTCCTCAGCAGCATGATGGCCTCATTCTTATTTTTGAATGAATAGATTAGGTAGAGTCTAGGGTCATTTTTATAGAGTTTATGAACTGATTAGGACCATCGATGTAGCTTGGGTTAATCGTAGCCATTCATTCGAAAGAGAGACCAATCAGGAGCTGACACCTAGCCCTAGTGACAAGGCAAGGCTCAGAAAATCGACCAAACATAGACTAGGCCAGCCAGGGTGGGCTGGGTTCGACCTGGCTCTGGGGCCAGGTCGACAGCCCAGTCGACAGCCCTGTCGACAGCCCTGTCGACCTGGTAGCCCAGGTCGACTGCCAAGTCGACCTGGGGGCCTTAGGTGGGAATTTTCCCGCCCTGGCCAATTGGGCCCGATTTTGAATTTTAAACTTGTTTTTTGAGCTGTTTTCGTCTGTTTGAATTTTAACCTGAATTCTGAAACTTCCGGAGGCCATATCTTCTTCATACGGACTCCAGTTTTCGAAAACTCGGACTCTATTTCGCGAATTTTTCCGAGACGAACACAACGGCGTATCCCGTTTCCCTTAATTCTTTGATTTGAAATTAATTATACTTTAATTTGTGAATTTCACGGTTATAGAATTCACGGGGTGTTACAAGCAGTACCCAGTTGAAGCCCCTTACTTGCTGAATCCAAATATACCACTTTGGTGTTTTATGGCATTTTGTTTGAATTGATTTTTATTTTTTTTCTTTTTAATTTTTCTTGCGTTTTGGAAGAGGAAGACTGGCGGCTCTCTATTGCCTTGACCAGAGAAAAAGAAACTTAGGTTAGAGTAAAGATGGGTGGGCTATTTATAGGGTAGGATTTAATATTTTTAAATTCGATTATTTAATTCATTTTTAAGCAAACGGTATATTCATTCATTGTTAAAAATTCCTATAATCACATATGATACCCAAAAATCACGAAAATTGACATGCAGCTACAGTTCGACCTTACAGTCCTAACGAAACTGGTTTCGTCGAATCCCGACTCCATTTGCTCACACAGCATATTTTTAACCGTCAAAATACTTACTGTTTTTCACTCTAAAAATCCGTACGGCCACATAATTACTTCAAAAAATCACGAAAACTGACATCTAGCAACTATTTGATATAACAGATCTAACAAAATTAGTTTCGTCGAATTTTGACTTCGTTTGCAAAAGTGGCTATTTTTAAAGTCCTAACCCTTTTAAATATATAAATATATATAAATATAATTAAATATAATATTTAAAAATAAATATTATCTTCTATATTCACAGTGGAATACCATACAACTCTACTAGGATTTATAACTCGATATTTTCAAATCCTGTTTTAAATCGATATTCGATTTATATTGAAATTCCTTTTTAAAATATAAATAATTCCTTTATAAATTATAAAGGAATTCCACAGCGACTTTTCTAAAATTTGATTTGGACATAAATAAAAATCTACATGACGAAATCCCGATTTTTCTCTTCCACTAGAAAGATATACTTCACCAACTCCACACGTTTCTTGTTTCACAGAAATCCGGCTTAAAACGAATCTTGTACATTTAGTTGAAGTTCAAATTGCCAAATTACGAACTGCAGCGCCATTTCAAGCTCGTTTATAATTATATTATAAACTATAAGTTCAACTATCGTCGACTGAATATATTCGTTACTATAATTCAACTTTAAACTGAATTATATAATTCAAATTGCCCAATTCACACATATCGCCATTTCAGCCAATTCTGATTATTTTAGAATTAAATATATTATTTAATTTATTATTTTAATTAAATATTCATCATTATTTAATTCCACGACCATTTAATTCACTATACCACCATTTATATAATTAAATAATTTAATTATAATACCTCTTCCAATGCGGTTCATTACACAACAGATATATATATTCTGCTTCAGTTGTTGACAAAGATACTGTATTTTGCATTACTAAACCAGAAAACTAGTGAATGTCCTAAGAAATGACATGTTCCACTAGTACTTTTACGATCGGATTTACATCTCGCATAATCAGCGTCACAATAAGAGATTAAATCAAATGAATCATCCTTAGAATTAAATCATCCAAAATCTAATGTATATTTTAAATATCTTAGAGTACATTTTACGGCTTTTAAATGTGTTTCCTTAGGTTTCGATTAATATCTTTCACAAAGACATATTGTGACACCCCACGTCCGTTAATGTCACTCATTAAGAGAATGTATTAAGTTTCGTGAAGCGTTATAGGTAAACAGAAACAGAAACATTACAAGATAGATATTAAATAGCAGTAGAATTTAAAACTTTATTAATCATAAAGCATTGTAGTTCAAAACATGGTTACATCATATGTCTAAAAACATAAAACCCAGTACATCATTGAAATTTATGTCTTGTACTTAAAACATCAAAGTACAATAACAAAAGAAACATAATTCCCCAAACAAAAACATAGCCATAGTAGAAAAGATAAGAGCTTGAGCAATACATCTAAGCATCTCCAAGCATAATGAAAGAAGAATCCTAGTCAAGCTTGAGTATTCCCACCCTAAGAACTTGGGTGGGGGGAAACGAAAGAGAAAAAAGAAGAAACAAAAAGGGTTAGACATAAAGTCTGGCGAGTCTAGTTACTTTTAGCATATAAATAAGTAAAAGTATCATGATGGATATATAAAGTGGATAAGAGAGATAACATCATAAAAGGTAGGTTTGACAAGTTAAACAGGATAACGTGATAGAGTATACTACGCTTCTCTAATGATTTCTCTTTTTCTCTGCACTAGTACTAGTGTCTTATTAACAAGATGATCCCCAACAAGTATAAGATGATAGACTTAGGTGTACTTCCAGTGAGAGGTTCTCACCCTATACAATTAACAGACAGCCCAACATACCAGAGTTACCTTTGAGGGTACAGGCTCCTAAACATATCGGAGTATATATGTACCCTAATTACTACCCTAATCGATCGACTCCCTACTCCATAGATACCCTGTGTTAGCCCCATAGTAAGGTGTATCACTCCTTAAAGTGGCAACCATACGTTTCCAGGATGTGCATAACCATATCTACAGGTGTCACGATGTCTAAACCTCCTCTAGCGGACCCATGCACGCACATGACCTCGTCGAAATCCGCCGCACACACCGTCCCCCATGTTTGGATCTCTTAGAATCAACTCAGTAAGCGTACCCCAACTCTGACCTAGCTTGAAGTACTCGTTTGATACCTATACATGAGTTACTGACTAAAAGGGTCCCACACACAAGATGATACAAGCTTCGGCCAATGCTTGCATCCTCACTAGGTTTTCCACAGGTTATACCATACCAGAGCAAAAGATTGCATATCCCTACAGGTTAAGTTTGTGGGCCTATATATAAATATAACCCACCCATCCAAGATTTACTTAACCCACCCATTATTTCAAAATAGTTTACTTAACCCCTACTCAAGTTATATGTTCATACAATCCCTATGGATTTAACTAGGTTAAGTATTCCAATTCATTACCATATTCATTTAAGGTTATAATGTGATAGACCTCCCATATTAAGCCTACCACTTATGGATGCTGGATATGCCGGTCGATTCCAGGAATACTTCTTCCATACGTCGGACCTAACCCCGTGTCTTAGCATGTCTCGTATTTATGCACTTAGACCTCTCACATTAGATTTACCACCTGTGGTCGCTGGATATGCCAGGTGGTTCCGGGTAGACTTCCACCACAAGTGTAACATAACCTTGTGTCTTAGCGCGGTTACAGTTTCTAATTACTGTAATTCTAGGCATTTCAAGTATTAACCAATTATTCCTATGTCATTATAGGTTTTCATGCCCCTTTCCCTAGTTATGTTCATAATGAACCATATACCCCAAATTAAGGTCTTTAATTACAATTTGATTTATGCCCCAAATTCATATTCATATATTTCATTCAGGTTAAGCCCAAATTTCCAGTTACAAGTTATGCTCCAATTTTACTGTTTTCCCCTCGTTCCAAATTTAACGCGTTCGCATAAGTCAATTGCATGTCCAGGCTCGAAGGTAGTCTGGCTATAAAAACATAAGGGAAAAGATGAAGGGAAGAGGAAAGAAATGACCGTACTAACAAGATCGACATATAATAGCAGAAGTAGGCATAAACATATAATTGCATAATGAGAAGATAGGCACACAGGAGCAGATCTGATGAACAGACAACAGAATTGATTCTAACATAATACAGACATCATAATAGTCACGATAAGATCTAAACAATGAATTAGATATCCAACTAATAACAGATCTGATTTAGCCACAAACATAATAGGAACAAGCATGATGTGATCTAAACAGTGAATTAGATCTACAAACAATGGCAGATCTGACATGATAAATAGGTATAGGTTCAGATCTAGTTCATAGTCAAGTCAGAATAACTTAGTTAAACAGGTTATAGTAAATCTGATATGATTCAAATTGTCATAGGCATAGATCCAAGTTAAAGTCATGTCAAGATTTACTTTTTAAATATTTAGATCTAAATTTAACACAGACTCACAATGATTGGATCTAGAAAAATAGAAGAAAGAATTGTTGATGTTGAATCACAGATCTCTAAACTTGAATAACTATAGTTGATTGCAGAAGAAGAAAAGACTAGATTTAATCTGGGCAGAGGCGGCATCTAGTTCTCCATTAATTTCTTGTTTGGAGAAACAAGAGAAATGGGGTCATATATATAGTCGTACAAAACACAAAAAATCTGCCCAGATTTGTTGTAGGGGGGTCTACACCCCTTTATGGGGTCAGCCTATGGCTCGATAATCCGCTTATGGGGTCAACCTAGGGTCGACACCCCCTTGATGGGGTCGACTCCCCTAAGCGGGAATTTTCCAGCTCCCCCAAATTCTGCGATTTTGAACTATTTTGAATTTTCTGGATATATTTTATTTATATATAATTTTCTTGTGTGTGTATATAAACTTCAAACCTTAATAACTTATTCATACGTTGTCCGTTTTACGCAAACCAGGTGTCTATTTTGACCAGAATTCCGAGCCGAACGTAATGGCGCAGCCCGTTTCATTTAATTATGAATATTAAATTAATTATTCTTTAATTTATCATCTTTTAGTGTTGTTAAAATTATGGGGTGTTACACATACACTATGCATTATAACTGGTCTACAAGCGGTTATATATAATAATGATCTTATCATACCTCTATATAATATTTGATCAATGTCTATTGATGTATCATCTTTACTTAAGGGTATATTAGTCTTCATTGCATTTGGTCTCCCATTAGTTGTCGTTAAATTATATTTATTAACTAAATCTCTAGCATATTTTTCTTGGTTAATAAATATTTCGTTATCTAGTTGTTTTATTTGTAATCCTAGGAAAAATGTAAGTTCTCCTATTTGACTTATCTCAAATTCTTGTGTCATAATATCTGAAAATTCTTTATTCATTTTTTTATTTGTTGATCTGAGGATTATACCGGCAAGGTATATTGTACTAATTGAATACCGTTATTATTTCTTTTAATAAAAAAACTGTATTGTTTATTTTACCAATCTCGAAGGTAGATTGTAATAAATAATTTCTTAATATATCATACCAGGCTCTAGGGGCTTGTTTTAATCCATATAACGCTTTCTTTAATTTATATACATGATCTGGATATTTTCGTCTTCAAAACGTGGTGGTTTCTCTTTATATACGTCTTCTTTAACATATCCATTTAAAAAGTCACTTTTAACATCCATTTCAAATAATTTGAAATTTTTACAGTTAGAGAAAGCTAGTAGGATTCTAATTGCTTCTAATCATGCAAAGGAGGTAAAGGTTTCATCATAATCTATTCCCTCTTCTTGATTATAACCTTGTGCAACTAATCATGCTTTATTTCTTACAACCTCACCATGTTCATTCATTTTATTTTTATAAACCCATTTAGTTCCAATTACAGTTTTATCCTCTGGTCTAGTAACAAGTTTCCATACATCATTATTGGTAAATTGATTCAATTCTTATTGCATAGCAAGGACCCATGAATCATCGGAAGATGCTTCTTTTGGATTTTTAGGTTCAATAATTGAAATAAAAGCCGAGTTACTCATATTATTTAATTGGTTTCTAATTCTAACAACAGATTCAAAATCTCCTAAGATATTTTCTACAGGGTGATATCTTACTAATCTAATTCTTTTAAATGGTTGATTAATTTCATTATTCATTTCATCGATCTCATTTTCACTTTCATATTCATTATGTTTTGTTATATAATTTTTGTCCCAAGATACATTTAATGTTTCTTCAATGATATTAGTTCTTAAATAAAAACTCTATATGCTTTACTTATATCTATGTATCCAATAAATATTCCTTTATCAGATTTAGAATCAAATTTGTCTAAGTTTTCTTTAGTATTACGAATAAAACAATTACTCCGAAATTTAAGATATGATACTTTTGGTTTCTTATTATATAAAAGTTCATATGGTGTTTTATGAGTTAAGGGTCTTATTAAAATTATATTTAAAATATAACAAGCTGTTGTAACTGCCTCAGCCCAAAAATTCCTTGGTACATTACTATCTGATAACATGGTTCTAGCGCATTCTTGAATTGATCTATTTTTACGTTCAACTACTCCGTTTTTTTGAGGGGTTCTGGGGATGGAAAAATTATGGGTTATCCCCTTTTATTACAAATTTTTCAAAATTTCATTTTCGAACTCTCCACCGTGTCACTACGTATTGTTTTGATTTTTAAAGATAATAAATTTTGAATTCTTTTAGAAAAGGTTTTAAACTGATCAAAAGCATCACTTTTTTTTCTAAGAAACAAAGTCTAAGTAAATCTAGAAAAATCATCAATTATTACATAAAATATATATTATGATTTGTTGATTGAGTTTGGGATGGACCAAAAAATCCATGTGAATTAATTCTAATGGTTTTGAGGTTGTAATTTCCTCTTTTGATTTAAATGAACTTCTTTTCAATTTTACAAATTGACAAGCATTACATAAATTATTTACCTTAAATATTGTTTGGGTAATCCCTTAATTGAATATAACTTTGAAATCCTAGAAATGTGTTTGAAATTTATATGAACGAATCTCTTGTGCCAAATCCAAGGGTCACTTGTATTGGCCATAAGACATAAATTATCGCTAGAAATTTTCATACTTAGTATATAGATATTATTCTTTCTCTCTCCTTCGAATATTATTTTTGTATTGTTATCTTCTATAAACCATTTATTTTTTTCAAAATTGATTTTATAGCCTTTATCGCAAAGTTGACTTATACTTAGTTGGTTATGTTTTAGATTATTAACTAATAAAACATCAGAAATAGTAGGTGTTTTTGAATTACCGACATTGTCGATGCCAACTATATATTCTTTAGAGTTATCTCCGAAGTTAACCATTCCACCATATATTCATATACTAGATTATTCAATAATCCTGGATTTCCCGTCATATGTCTTGGACAATAAATGTCTAATGTCCATTTGTCCTTTTTGATCTCCATCATATGTCCATTAGAATTTGAATTTTCAATGGCCATGTAACACACCTTTTCAGAATTTGAATTTCCAATAGCCATGTAACACACCTTTTTCCTGTATTGGGCAACAATTCAGTAGATCACTTGATTTTTCAACATAATTGAATGCAGACTCTTCTAACATTGATGCAATGCATGAATTAAGACTAATGTCATACATCACTTCAAAATTTTCCATTAAATATTTCCAAAATTCAGATGATGAACTTTTGAAAACCCATGCTCTAACACCAATTGTTAAGGATGCAGAATGCAGATCTTAACGCAGAATCAACACTAGAGTGTGGTGTAAATAGTGTTTATGAGGAATTTATAGAAATCTTAAACTAACTTGAATTAGCTATATGAATCACACAATGATTATCACACTAGAAATGATCGCAAACATAGAAACAATCACAGACATAGAAATAAGTAAATATAAAATGCATAAAAGGGAATAACACACTGAATTTTATACTGGTTCGGATTACTCCTACGTCCAGTCCCACGCAACGCCGGATTGCGCAATGTTTTATTATTATCGATATCTAAGTACAACACCCTTGGTTTCACGTCTACAAGGTTAACGCCGATTTTCACCACCCTTGATTTCACGGCCACAAGGTTAACACCGCTCCCTTTCCTCGATTTCAAGGCTACAAGGAACACATTTGTTCCCAAACCATTCCCAAACAATTACAACATCCCTAGAATTCTTCAGCAACACTTCCAAATAGATAGTAGTTGATAGAGATTGAGAAGAGATAGAGAATGATACAAATCCAGCATGTATATGTATTCTAGATAAAGATGTTAGTATATATTTTATAATCAATTAATAATGATAATTGAAATAAGGTTGTTGTCATCAAAACACCATTCTCCAACATGCACAGTTACTGGATTCTAAAGCAAGCAAATGAAGATTTAAATAGAGCGCGAGTAAGTGAGAGTTTTGTATATGAGTGTGTAGTGTGGATGAGTGTATGAGAATTTGTACAATTATTGAGAAATGTAATATAGTGGATGTGAAATGTGTACTATTCAAATATGTAATAACATATTTTTATTTAAATAAAATATCAGTTCAAATAAAATTCTAAGCTTGATTATTTTAATCTGTAAATATTTATTTAATTCTATGAAAAATAAAATAGTACAATAACAAACTCATTTAATGAATATATGTATATATATGTTTATTATCATCAAACAAAATTCATGTTATTATGCTCAACAAGCTTTCCCTTTTGATGATAATAAACATATATTAAGATTTTTTTAGTTTTTGAATAAATTTATTTGATGTGATGTAACCATGCTCCTCCCATTTAGATGGCCCATAGACAAATGCGTATATTTGAAAATGAGAAATTAACATTCAAGAAAAAATTTCACACCTTTGAATTTTAAACAATTAAGACACTCATAAATAAATATTTAGCAAAATTTTAACCTCCGTTACCCTTTTGTTATCATTAAACATATTAATAATAATTGATATAATGTTGAATTTTAATTAAAAATATTATAAAGTCAAATCAAGAGGGAAAATGCACATAGTAAATTCCAGCTAATCAAAGAAAAATCATAATATTTTATTAATTATATAAAAAAATTACATTTTAAAAGAATTATAGGATTACAGTAAATTTTATGTGATGATAAGAGTTTGTTGATTTCAAATTAAGGAGTGAGATTTCCAAATTATCTAAAAAAAATAAGCATTTTCTAACCATGCATAACCATTATGACTTATCATCGAGGTCAGAACTAACTTAGAAACTATCAAATAATTTCTAACCATGCATAACTTTGATGAATTTTAAATGAGATTAAAAAATATCGATATCCCTCTCTTTTTTGAGTTTCATCCATGCATAACCGTGAGGACTTTTGAATGAGAATGAAAGAATATATACAGAGATCATCTAATTTGCTCATGCAAAATCGATAGGACTTTTAAGTAAGAGTTAATACCTTAGGATAGAGTTATATTTAAACTAAAATCTTGATTCTGAAAACACCAAACTCTTCACATTTTATAAAATTATGACATATGGAAATAAGAAATATGATAGTGAAAGAAATTGTAACAATCTAAATTTTTAATATATAAATATTTAATTAATTTAAATGTTAAAATGATTAATTTTGAAACTTTTTGACTTGATTTAATTTTGAAATGAGAATTTGAATGTAAAATTAAATTAAAATTGAAAACACTAAGTTTAAAATCCAATTTAATCGATTTAGAACCTATGTAAAATTTTACCTGAATATGAAAGGTAATAATAATTTATTTTCAACAAATTTTGAGTGCTATGAAATCGAATTATTTTTAATTGATTTTCGTTAACACATGAAATTAACCATTTTGTGAATATTTCCGAAATTCTACAAAACTAGTTCCATCGAATCTAAGAAACTATTGTAAGATTACAAATTCTGTATCAATCAAAGTTGTTGTGAGATTGTGCGTGATATTAGCTTCTATCATTAAACAATTTGAAATTATAATAATATATAATTTGATTTTAAGAATAACAATTTACTATTATCGAGCTTCTGGAACAAGTTTCATTGTGTTTGAAATGTGGGTTATTAGTTATGGATGAAAATGATCATGTTTGGTTTCGAGTTCAGGAATTTTTAACCTAGTAAATAGTGTTTTATATTTTGTTTATAAATAGGAACATATCCCTTTATTCTTTCAAACAAAAGCCTAAAACTAAAGGTAGACGCCACTTGAAAAGCAACCACATCCAATGTTCGAGCTTCCTCGATCGATTGAAGCATTTTTAGGTGGTACCTAATTGCAAAGTCGTAGGGGACGGTCGTGACAGGGATCTAGCGATGAAAGTAATTATTGAATTTTTGCTATTGTTCTGGCACGCCCTTGTCATTAACAATGGGGTCGGGATGTCTGAAGGGAAGTGTGGCAGAGCTAGTGGTGGTAGTCCGGTCAACTGGGGTGGCTTATAGGCAATGTAACCATGAGTTGAACGGATCCAGTTCAATTGTGAATTATAGGTGGAGGGAGTGACGTTAGGAGTCGTGCTTGGGGGCGTGCGGCATACTCGCGATGTGGGAGAGGCCAATGGTGGCATGCGACTCCCTGTCCAAGCATAGTGGCGAGGGAGATTGTGGATCGACGAGGAGATGGGTTTGTGTAAACAAGCCAGGATAGGTAGATGATTAGAAGTGTAAGAACCCGTGACTTCCCCGTGAAGGAAAGAGCAGATACTTTGAGAACAACAAACAAAAGAACGCAGACAGAAGAACATTTCATTGTTAATTACAACAATTCCATCAGAATACAAGAATATACAAAGTATAGATAAATATTACACATTATAAAATATCAGAGATTACAATACATTACATAGCAGCGGAAAATAATACAACACACAACTGAACGAGATATACGGATACAAAGCTTTCCAGATATCATTCCAGCTATTAACCAGGATCCTGTGAATATAAATCTGCCAAAACCAAAACTACTAGCTGCCCGTGTCGAAATAAGGGCACCCAGAGTTTAGGTTAAAACAATAAACTCCAGGTCAGTCATGGGACTGGTGTGAGAACTAAAATAGTTATTAATCTTTATTTTAAAGTTCGGTAAATCAAGGGACCACGCCGTATAACACGGAATAGGTTTCCTCCCAAGAATACCAGTGCATAAAACAACAACGCAATGCTAAATAAAGAACAATGAAGCTATTATAAGACCCAGGTCCCATCACACAATGCAACGCAAGCCGGAGGATAGGTTTTTTACCTTATAATAGCCAAGAATGCTTGATACGTTTAAAACAAATCATTTGATACTATTATAAGTGCATAGTGTATAAAACAACTTCAAATCATAAGTATCAATCATAGACGGCATATGCGCCCCATCCCACTATGTTGCCATATATAGGATTACAACTAAAATTGAAACATCATGTATTGGAAGTTGGATTTCCTTCCGTGAACCAAGGCAAAAGATAGTCCTCTACCGATTCAAGACTGTCTAGCCCGAGCCTCAGGTCAGAGCTCGAGTGACCTTTGGATCGTCAGGGCCGGTCCACCGATGTGGATTAAAATTCCTGAACACTGCGTTTCCCTGCCCTTTGGGCCGTAAGTGAGCCAATGAATGACTCCATCGGACCCGGATCGTCCGATCAAACCGAGGCGCCTCACAACAGCAACAACCACATAAGTCAAACTCGTTAGGGCGTGTAAAACCACTGACGCCACTTCTAGCTAGAAAGAAACGCATGTCCTCCCTGAGGTCCTCTCCCGTTTTTGGTTCACTACCGGGGTATGAGGCTCGCGAATCAACGTTACACAAAGCTACGCCGCACAGGCCGTGCTTTGATCATCCACCACAAGACTTTGCTTTTCAACAGAAGCCTTGATCCATTCCACTTAGGCATGCCACACAGGCAATTCATTCCATGTGATGGATATCCATCAATATATAACCCCTAAGCTCGTACGTCTCAGAGAAGGGCGTTAAGAAAGAGAATAAATTTTCCGCCGCCAAACAGATATATATTTAATAGAAATCAATCACACAGACTGAAATCCAATGTCAGACACACAGTCCATTTACAAGTTCGTTCTGGGTCTGAACGAAACCGGAGGCACCAAATACCCCGCATCTCCGTCGATCTCCAAGTACGTCTGGACGACCACTAACTGATTCCCTCCTCTTGGGTGTACGGCCCAATCAAGATCATCAGTAATCACCCAAACGACGTGAAGACCTCCGGTCTTCAACCACCGTCTTCATCTTCGACTTATCGTCGTATCCGTTATTCAGAATGGGATAAACCCGGTCTTTCCGAATAACTCGCGTATATAGTAAACAAGTGTTACACAAACACAACATACGCCTCATTCCAATTCATCAGCCACTAACCGTAAATTAACAAGAGAATAATTCCCCAAATACTAACCCCGAAGGCCGAAACCAACATCAGATCAATACCCAGAAAACCATTCTGTTTAGCTAACCTATAGTTAGTTTATAAAATTCACATTTCTTAGGGAAAGGTTCCCATTAATTTTATCAAAGATAAATTCTTTTAAATTTGTTCTTTAATCTCCCTTTGAATATCGCTTCAAACTAGTCGGGATTAACGAACCTCACCGAAGTAATCATTTGTTTTCGTTTTCCAACCCAACCCATTCATACCATGAAGTAAAACTGGTTATACTTCATATATAACACCACGGTATTATCGGTAAATTCAATTACCATTTCACGTTCAAATCTAATTAAAGATTTAACTATCGCCTGGAGCAAAACTGGTGATACTCCATTCTCGATCTTTTCAATCTAATTAAAGATTCATTAAAACTCCCTTTAGTTTTAATCTTTATCTGGGTTAAAGAATCAGTGTCATTTTAAAACACGGTTCACGATAAACCCCAAAATCACATCACATTTCAATCAGTCCCTAACCGCAAATTAACAAGCGAGCAATTCCCTAAGTATTAACCCCGAAGGCCGAAACCAACATCAGATCAATACCCCAGAAACCATTCAACTTAACTAATCTCCAGTTAGTTTTTGATTTTCTTAACTCCTTTGGGTCTAAGAACAGTATTATTGAAGATATCGTTCAAGACAACCCAAAATCACATTCCATTAATTATCGGGTTAAAGAACAAGTGTTATTTAAAACACTGTTCACGATAAACCCAAAAATCAATACCAATTCAATTCCAATTAAATATTATTTAACTGGTACACTTCATTAAATCTAAATAAAAAGATTTAATCTTTTTCTCAACTGGGTTTAAGAACAGTGTTAATGAAGAAACCATTCGCGACAAACCCAAATCACATTTGATATTAAATACAAGGCTCTAAATAGAAAATATATCGGCTTATATTCAATATCAAATTATACGACCAACAAATATCGTATTGGAAATAACGATATATATATATTTTTCAAATTTCCATAACAACATCTGTATAATCACGAAATCCAACATCGTAATATTCCAAAGACAATTTCGATTCAAATCCATTCCAATTCAATTATTGGAAATTTTGGTTACCTATGAAACCATTTCAAATCTACTTTATTTATTTTAAAATAAATAGAATTATAATTCCAGTTCAAAACTAGTTCATTTCGATAAAAATCTATTTTTATCTTTTCAAATATGGGATTTTCATCCTAATTCTTCACAAATCATTCCTTATGATTTTACACAAATTATTGATATTTTTAATAATTTTATCACGGCCCGTACAGTCGATTTCCATCAACGACCATCGAACTGCACTTACGGCGACCTTTTCCAAATTTGATTTGGACATATTTCCAAATCCAACTGTTAGATTTCTAATTTCAAATATTCGTTAGATAGCTCTTTTCGATACGAACCCAACGGTTCCGGTTTTAGGAGAATCCGACGGTCGGATCTCCCGCAACATCCATTCGAAGTCAATGGTCAAAATTCGCGAACTGCCGCGGCGCGGCGCGTTCTATTCAGGCCATTATATATATATATAATATATATTATATATATTTCATCGATTTCCTTTTAAAACGTATTTTATAAATCGTTTTGAATTCGTTTTCGAAACGATTTCAACTTCATTTCAAATTCAAATCAAAATTAATTTTTTCCTTATGAATTCGTTTTAAATTCATTTCAAATTGATTTCAATTCAAATCAATTTTCAATTCAATTTCAATACGTTCTAAATTCAATTCAAATGATTTCAATTCTATAACAATCTAATTCAAATTTCTATTCTATTCAGTTTAATTCGAATTTCAATTCTTTTCAATTTAATTCGAATTTCAATTCTTTTCAATTTAATTTGAATTTCAATTCTTTTCAGTTTAATTCGAATTTCAATTCTATTCAGTTTAATTCGAATTCATTTCTATTCAATTTCAATTCGAATTCATTTCAAAATATTTGATTTTGAAATCACTTTCAACATTCATTATAAATCGACAAAATTCTCGTTCGTGTTAAAATGGCGTGTAACTACTTAACACGGCTTCATACATTTCTATTTTCAAATATTCTATTTCAAATATTTCTTTTATTTCCTTTTCAAACATTTCTATTCAAAACTGGAATGAGGCCCAATCAATTACCATATAACGTTAATTATATGGATTTTCTACGACACATGTATAAAATAACAACGATGAATAATCAACCATCATCCAAAGTGCATTCTACACTGTATAAGCATCAAATATAAGTATTTAACGCTCATAACAGTCTGTCCATCAATCGATCGACATACAGCTAATTACTAGGACTAGTGTATGCCATATATCATCCCAATACCCGTGTGGGGTTTTCAAACAATCAAACACAGATTTTATTTGTGCAGTTGGGCGATGGGTAAAATTTATCGTCCCAATCAATATCAGTCAAATGTGTGTATATAAACAAATCGTCCGATTTGTTTATTTTTATTTATTTCACATTCATGTTAAAAATTATATTTTCAACTATAAAATATTTTTAACTACATAAATATTTTATTTCATTTCACATCACACCACACAATCAACTACAAATCAAAATCAAACAAACAAGCATACAAGCTGTACATGGTCTGTGGACGACGGGTGTCGAGTGCTACTAAACACCATCTGCATCCTAGTATATATTTTAACTAGAAAATTAAATTAAAAGTGAGAAGTTCTCACCGAAGCTAATCCAAACCCCGCGACTCTTCATATGTAGGAAATCTTCACCTTTTCGTCCGTTGTCACTTTCGTTCTCCGTATTCACTACATATATAAAAATAACATTTTTATATTCTCTCTACTTCACGATAAAATAAAGTTCAGATTTTTATTTCACTTCATATATTTACAACGCTTCTTTCTATATAAAAATTATATTTTTATATTTCTACCTTAACAAAAACCATATTTTTAATACTCTACCTAAGTAAAAATCATATTTTTATTACTATACTAATATAAAAATTATATTTTTATATCCTTACTAATATAAAAATTATATTTTTATATCCTTTTCTATAAGATAAAAATCAAATTCTCATACAATTGTATACATGAATGAATAAAACTGATTTTTTTATAACCATTAAAACTGATTTTTATTTTGAATTTACTTACTTTAAAATAAACAAAGGAAAACCAAAAATAATAATAGAAAAACTCACAACGCGGGGGAGGGGGTTTGTTGCGTTGCTGAGGAGGTGGTGGGTGGTGTCCCATTGCCGGCGGCAGGCTGTCTTGGGTGGAAGGGCTTTGAATTGGGTGGAGCACGTGGGTCCAGAGGAGAGAGGGAAAGAGCGGAAGGAGGAGAAGAGGGGGGGGTCGGAGTTCGAGGAGGCGGTGCATTTAGGGTTTGGATTTGGGCGCTGCGGTTTCTACGGTTTGGGGATTCAAGGAGCGCGAGGTAAGTGGAGGGAGGCGATGGAGGTGGAGTCGCCTGGGGCGGCGAAGTCGAGGTGGCAGGGGGCTGATGGCTCTGGCGACGGGGTTCGATCGTTTTCCCCTTTTTTTTTCTTTTTTTTTTCTTTTTAGCAGTGACCGAGAATAGAGGATAGGGGAGAGAGGGGTTAAGTATATATAATTATTATATTATTTTATTTTAAATTTCATTAAAAAGTACCTTTATATTTCAAACTCGAAACGAAACCCACCGCCTATCGTCCTTAGCTAATTACCCCCATTCTGAACACAATGGGATATGCCACGTAGGCTGATTCGGCCGTTACGATAGGTTTCGTCAAAATCAACATATAACTTTATATATTGAATTTGAACGCGCATTTCAATTTACCGGGGCCACATACTGACTCGAAAAATTCCTAAAAAATATTTTCTAGCTTCGTATTGACGATACGGTCCTAACAAAACTAATTTCATCGAATTCTGAGACCGTTTGAAAAATGGCCATTTTCAAGTCGATTAAAATCAACTAAAACTGGTCAAACGCGTTTTCCTTTGCCATGCTCACATATTGAATCGAAAAATTACGAATTTTGGAATCTAGCAATAACTTGACATCACGGATCCAACAAATGTGGTTTCGTTGAAATCCGTGGTCGTTTGCAAAATTGCTATTTTTAAGGGCCAGAATTCCATAGCGACTATTTTGAATTTTCAACTGGACGTATCTTTTGATTCCCGCTATGAAATTTCGATCTTTCGGATTCTTGGAAAGATATTCTCAGTTAGATTCAAATATTTTTGGTTTCACTAAAATCCGATTTATTTTGAATCCTGTACATTCATTTGAAATTTGAAATCGAATTATCGAACTACCGCGCCATTTTCAATTCCTTTTATAATTTAAAATAAATATTTATATTCTAACGTTGAACTATATAAATATATACGTTCTAATTCCATTCAAAATAAATTTCTCGTCGTTATTATTTAAAATAATTCATTTTAAATAATCAAATTCGCTAAAATAGCCAAAATAAAAATTTTAAATTGGGTCGGATTTTCGGGTTATTACAATCTCCCCCACTTAAAACTTTTCGTCCCCGAAAAGGAACGAAGCCGAAAGTTGTTTAACAAATCAACTCAACTTCCAGTATTTTTGTTACGGCTTAAGTTCTTCAACTTTTCAGTTTCTAAGAACTTTTCAAATTTTTCAAAAATTTGGCTAACACCCTAAATTTTCGAAAAATTTCGCCATAACCTCCCCTGCACCGGGAGCACCGGGAAAATCACGAAATTTCCATACAGGCCCTCTGATCTCAAAAAGAAAAAGAAAAATCCAAGCGGCTCATAAAATCATCATCACCCAAACAAAACAGTAAATTATGGTAAACATGTACCTATTTGTCGGGAAAACAATTTTATTCTTCTGCTCTAGCCTCTTTGCTATGACCTGTTCAATGTAAGTACATGTATATGCAAGCAAATGCGACCAATTTTCAATACAATTTATTGTTTGATCAATTTGGTTATATGATTCAACATTTAATTAATCAAACAATAATCAAACAACACAACCATCAATCAATTAGTTGGTTAACATTTCAAATTCATAACTTTGATACATTGTCAAAAAATCATGTTTTTGATGCCAAATCACAACAATAGGCCCTTTCTAATTTTGGTTCTCACACCAGTCAATAGGAATCATATAGAAATCCCATTTTCAAAACTCGAATATAAATTCTGATGATGTACGTACTATAGCGATCATCAGAACCATCTCTGGGCGACTAGAGTGTGATTCTATATCTATCTAGTATATTAAAACTTCAAATACCCGCGGATCAGACGTATACGCAAAATCTTTATATACTGGACTGTCCAAATCAATACAAATAAATAATCAAATACGTATAATTGATTTAAATTTTCAAACCAAAAATTTGTTTCCACTTTAAAAATATACTCTTCACACTCGTTCTAGGATACTACTGATCCCATCTCTAACGAGTCATTCCCGTTGGATATTACTAATCCAGTTTCTGATGAATTCTTTCGTATGGTTCTAACGTGCCTTGTTCTCTGAGCTTTGTAAACCAAAGCTCTGATACCACTGTAAGAACCCGTGACTTCCCCGTGAAGGAAAGAGCGGATACTTTGAGAACAACCCACAATAGAACGCAGACAGAAGAACATTTCATTGTTAATTACAACAATTCCATCAGAATACAAGAATATACAGAGTATAGATAAATGTTACACATTATAAAATATCAGAGACTACAATACATTACATAGCAGCGGAAAATAATACAATACACAACTGAACGAGATATACGGATGCAAAGCTTTCCGGATATCATTCCTGCTGTAAACCAGGATCCTGTGAATATAAATCTGCCAAAACCAAAACTACTAGCTGCCCGTGTCGAAATAAGGGCACCCAGAGTTTAGGTTAAAAAAATAAACTCCAGGTCAGTCATGGGACTGGTGTGAGAACTAAAACAGTTATTAATCTTTATTTTAAAGTTCGGTAAATCAAGGGACCGTACCGTATAACACGGAACGGGTTTCCTCCCAAGAATACAAGTGCATAAAACAATAACGCAATGCTAAATAAAGAACAATGATGTTATTATAAGACCCATGTCCCATCACACAATGCAACACAAGCCGGAGGATAGGGTTTTTACCTTATAATAGCCAAGAATGCTTGATACGTTTAAAACAAATCATTTGATACTATTATAAGTGCATAGTGTATAAAACAACTTTAAATCATAAGTATCAATCATAGACGGCATAAGCGCCCCATCCCACTATTTCGCCATATATAGGATTACAACTAAAATCGAAACATCACATATTGGAAGTTGGATTTCCTTCTGTGAACCGAGGCAAAAGATAGTCCTCTACCGATTCGAGACTGTCTAGCCCGAGCCTCAGGTCAGAGCTCGAGTGACCTTTGGATCGTCAGGGATGGTCCATTAATGTGGATTAAAATTCCTGAACACTGCGTTTCCCCTCCCTTTGGGGATGTAAGTGAGCCAACGAATGACTCCATCGGACCCGGATCGTCCGATCAAACCGAGGCGCCTCACAACAGCAACAACCACATAAGTCAAACTCGTTAGGGCGTGTAAAACCACTGATGCCACTTCTAGCTAGAAAGAAACGCATGTCCTCCCTGAGGTCCTCTCCCGTTTTTGGTTCACCACCGGGGTATGAGGCTCGCGAATCAACGTTACACAAAGCTACACCGCACAGGCCGTGCTTTGATCATCCACCACAAGACTTTGCTTTTCAACAGAAGCCTTGATACATTGCCACTTAGGCATGCCACACAGGCAATTCATTCCATGCAATGGATATCCATCAATATATAACCCTTGAGCTCGTACGTCTCAGATAAGGGCGTTAAGCAAGAGAATAAATTCTCCGCTGCCAAACAGATATATATTTAATAGAAATCAATCACACAGACTGAAATCCAATGTCAGACACACAGTCCATTTACAAGTTCGTTCTGGGTCTGAACGTAACCGGAGGCACCTAATACCCCGCATCTCCATCGATCTCCAAGTACGTCTGGACGACCACTAACTGATTCCCTCCTCTTGGGTGTACGGCCCAATCAAGATCATTAGTAATCACCCAAACGACGTGAAGACCTCCGGTCTTCAACCACCATCTTCATCTTCGACTTATCGTCATATCCGTTATTCTGAATGGGATAAACCCGGTCTTTCCGAATAACTCGCATATATAGTAAACAAGTGTTACACAAACACAACATACGCCTCATTCCAATTCATCAGCCACTAACCGTAAATTAACAAGAGAATAATTCCCCAAATACTAACCCCGAAGGCCGAAACCAACATCAGATCAATACCCAGAAAACCATTCTGTTTAGCTAACCTATAGTTAGTTTATAAAATTCACATTTCTTAGGGAAAGGTTCCCATTAATTTTATCAAAGATAAATTCTTTTAAATTTGTTCTTTAATCTCCCTTTGAATATCACTTCAAAGTAGTCGGGATTAACGAACCTTACCGAAGTAATCATTTGTTTTAATTTTCTAACTCCAACCTATTCATTCGATGAAGTAAAACTGGTTATACTTCATATCTAACACAACAGTGTTATCGGTAAATTCAATTAACATTTCACGTTCAAATCTAATTAAATAGTTAACTATCGCCTGGAGCAAAACTGGTGATGCTCCATTCTCGATCTTTTCAATCTAATTAAAGATTCATTAAAACTCCCTTTAGTTTTAATCTTTATCTGGGTTAAAGAATCAGTGTCATTTTAAAACACGGTTCACGATAAACCCCAAAATCACATCATATTTCAATCAATCCCTAATCGTAAATTAACAAGTGAGCAATTCCCTAAGTATTAACCCCGAAGGCCGAAACCAACATCAGATCAATACCCCAGAAACCATTCAACTTAACTAATCTCCAGTTAGTTTCTGATTTTCTTAACTTCTTTGGGTCTAAGAACAGTATTATTGAAGATAACGTTCACCACAACCCAAAATCACATTCCATTAATTATCGGGTTAAAGAACAAGTGTTATTTAAAACACTATTCACGATAAACCCAAAAATCAATACCAATTCAATTCCAATTAAATATTATTTAACTGGTACACTTCATTAAATCTAAATAAAAAGATTTAATCTTTTTCTCAACTGGGTTTAAGAACAGTGTTAATGAAGACACCATTCATGACAAACCCAAATCACATTTGATATTAAATACAAGGCTCTGAATATAAAATATATCGGCTTATATTCAATATCAAATTCTACGACCAACAAATATCGTATTGGAAATAACGATATATATATAAATATATATATATATATATATATATATATCTTTCAAATTTCCATAACAACATCTGTATAATCACGAAATCCAACATCGAAATATTCCAAAGACAATTTCGATTCAAATCCATTCCAATTCAATTGTTGGAAATTCTAGTTACCTTTGAAACCATTTCAAATCTACTTTATTTATTTTAAAATAAATAGAATTATAATTCTAGTTCAAAACTAGTTCATTTCGATAAAAATCTATTTTTTTTCTTTTCAAATATGGGATTTTCGTCCCAATTCTTCACAAATCATTCCTTATGATTTTACACAAATTATTGGTATTTTTAATAATTTTATCAAGGCCCGTACAGTCGATTTCCATCAACGGCCATCGAACTGCACTTACGGCGACCTTTTCCAAATTTGATTTGGACATAATTCGAAATCCAACTGTTAGATTTCTAATTTCAAATATTCGTTAGAAAGCTCTTTTCGATACGAACCCAAATGTTCCGGTTTTAGGAGAATCCGACGGTCGGATCTCCCGCAACGTCCATTCGAAGTCAATGGTCGAAATTCGCGAACTGCCGCGGCACGGCGCGTTCTATTCAGGCCATTCTATATATATAATATATATATTACATATATTTCGTCGATTTCCTTTTAAAACGTATTTTATAAACCGTTTTGAATTCGTTTTCGAAATGATTTCAACTTCATTTCAAATTCAAATCAAAATTAAATTTTTCCTTATGAATTCGTTTTAAATTCATTTCAAATTGATTTCAATTCAACTCAATTTTCAGTTCAATTTCAATACGTTCTAAATTCAATTCAAAACGACTTCAATTCTATTTCAATCTAATTCGAATTTCAATTCTATTCAGTTTAATTCGAATTTCAATTCTTTTCAATTTAATTCGAATATCAATTCTTTTCAATTTAATTCGAAATTCAATTCTATTTAGTTTAATTCGAATTCATTTCTATTCAATTTCAATTCGAATTCATTTCAAAATATTTGATTTTGAAATCACTTTCAACATTCATTATAAATCGACAAAATTCTCGTTCGTGTTAAAATGGCGTGTAACTACTTAACACGGCTTCATACATTTCTATTTTCAAATATTCTATTTCAAATATTTCTTTTATTTCTTTTTCAAACATTTCTATTCAAAACTGGAATGAGGCCCAATCAATTACCATATAACGTTAATTATATGGATTTTCTACGACACATGTATAAAATAACAACGATGAATAATCAACCATCATCCAAAGTGCATTCTACACTGTATAAGCATCAAATATAAGTATTTAACGCTCATAACAGTCTGTCCATCAATCGATCTACATACAGCTAATTACTGGGACTAGTGTATGCCATTATCATCCCAATACCTGTGTGGGGTTTTCAAACAATCAAACACAGATTTTATTTGTGCAGTTGGGCGATGGGTAAAATTTATCGTCCCAATCAATATCAGTCAAATGTGTGTATATAAACAAATCGACCGATTTGTTTATTTTTATTTATTTCACATTCATGTTAAATATTATATTTTCAACTATAAAATATTTTTAACTACATAAATATTTTAATTCATTTCACATCATACCACACAATCAACTACACATCAAAATTAAACAAACAAGCATACAAGCCGTCCATGGTCTGTGGACGACTGGTGTCGGGTGCTACTAAACATCGTTTGCATCCTAGTATATAATTTAACTAGAAAATTAAATTAAAAGTGAGAAGTTCTCACCGAAGCTAATCCAAACCCCGCGACTCTTCATATGTAGGAAATCTTTACCTTTTCGTCCTTTGTCACTTTCGTTCTCCGTATTCACTACATATATAAAAATCACATTTTTATATTCTCTCTACTTCACGATAAAATAAAGTTCAGATTTTTATTTCACTTCATATATTTACAATGCTTCTTTCTATATAAAAATTATATTTTTATATTTCTACCTTAACAAAAACCATATTTTTAATACTTTACCTAAGTAAAAATCATATTTTTATTACTATCCTAATATAAAAATTATATTTTTATATCTTTACTAGTATAAAAATTATATTTTTATATCCTTACTAATATAAAAATTATATTTTTATATCCTTTTCTATAAGATAAAAATCAAATTCTCATATAATTGTATACACGAATGAATAAAACTGATTTTTTTTATAACCATTAAAACTGATTTTTATTTTGAATTTACTTACTTTAAAATAAACAAAGGAAAACCAAAAATAATAATAGAAAACTCACAAAGCCGGGGAGGGGGTTTGTTGCGTTGTTGAGGAGGTGGTGGGTGGTGTCCCATTGCCGGCGGTAGGCTGTCTTGGGTGGAAGGGCTTCGAATTGGGTGGAGCGCGTGGGTCTAAAGGACAGAGGGAGAGAGCGGAAGGAGGAGATGAGGGGGGGTCGGAGTTCGAGGAGGCGGTGCATTTAGGGTTTGGATTTGGGCGCTGGGGTCTCTGCGGTTTGGGGATTCAAGGAGCGCGAGGTGAGAGGAGGGAGGCGACAGAGATGGAGTCGCCTGGGGCGACGAAGTCGAGGTGGCACGGGGCTGGTGGCTCCGGCGATGGGGTTCGATCGTTTTCCCCTTTTTTTCTTTTTTTTTTCTTTTCAGCGTTGACCGAGAATAAAGGATAGGGGAGAGAGGGGTTAAGTATATATAATTATTATATTATATTATTTTAAATTTCATTAAAAAGTACCTTTATATTTCAAACTCGAAACGAAACCCACCGCCTGTCGTCCCTAGCTAATTACCCCCATTCCGAACACAATGGGATATGCCACGTAGGCTAATTCGGCAGTTACGATAGGTTTCGTCAAAATCAACATATAAATCTATTTATTGAATTTGAATGTGCATTTCAATTTACTGGGGCCACATACTAACTCGAAAAATTCCCGAAAAAATATTTTCTAGCTTCGTATTGACGAGACGGTCCTAACAAAACTAATTTCGTCGAATTCTGAGACCGTTTGAAAAATGACCATTTTCCAGTCGATTAAAATCAACAAAACTGGTCAAATGTGTTTTCCTTTGCCACGCTCACATATTGAATCGAAAAATTACGAATTTTGGAATCTAGCAATAACTTGACATCACGGATCCAACAAAAGTGGTTTCGTCGAAATCCGAGGTCATTTGCAAAATTGCTATTTTTAAGGGCCAGAATTCCATAGCGACTATTTTGAATTTTCAACTGGACGTATCTTTTGATCCCGCTATGAAATTTCGATCTTTCGGATTCGTTGGAAAGATATTCTCAATTAGATTCAAATATTTTTGGTTTCACTAGAATCCGGTTTATTTTGAATCCTGTACATTCATTTAAAATTTGAAATCGAATTATCGAACTACCACGCCATTTTCAATTCCTTTTATAATTTAAAATAAATATTTATATTCTAACGTCGAGCTATATAAATATATACGTCCTAATTCCATTCAAAAGAAATTTCTCGTCGTTATTATTTAAAATAATTCATTTTAAATAATGAAAATTCGCTAAAATAGCCAAAATAAAAATTTTAAATTGGCTTGGATTTCCGGGTTATTACAAGAAGTTAAAAGCTTGATTAACTAATGCTAATTTATTTGATTAGGGTAATTAATAATTTATTTAAAATAGTTAATGACGTTTTTAATCATTTTAATTGTTGACTAACTTGTAACACACATAATTGTTTCATACGAGGTCAGATTAGGACGAAACGAATTGCGTTGGGTTCGTGTTCATGATATCTACGCGTATGAGTTTGATTTTGTTCATTCTGAGCTATTTGGAATTTTGTCTAATTTCAAAACGATGCAAAATCGTCAATCGATTAGGATGGTGAGTGAAAACTCACACTTCTTAGAATATTGTTGAATATTGTTATACTAACAATTATATTCATTGTTGTTTTCATATTTAATTGTGTGTTTAGTTTTTTGGATGAATTACTATTTGATTAGTTGATTGCGGTTATATATTCCCACCTATAGGGTGGAGACCTTTGACACTGGCTACTTCTAAGGGGAAGATTCATCTTAAATGAATTAGATTGTATTATTTGATTTTTATGCATATATGAACTGATATATGAGCTATGATGTAGGGGAACAGATTAAAGTGATCCAACAAGATTCCTAACTGTTTTCGATGTTACTTTTTTTTATATTACATACTTATGAACTTTCTAACCTAAATAACAACAAAATTTGATTTGAATGATGATTGTTGAATTATATTCAACACTACTATGTATTTAATTAATAAACAGTTTGGTTAAGTGATTTGCAGCAGATGGCCTAGCATCCATATTTTGAAGACGTTAATTCGTCGTAAGGCTAATTGACTAAGTTGAAGTTATAAAATTATTTTTATGACAAAAGTAAGAATTTGAATTGAATTTTATATAAGTTGTATATAATAAAAGTTAAAAAAAAACAATATTTATATTGAAATTTTAAAGAAATTATAAAATGATTTGGGTAGCGAAATTCTTGTTTTATAAATAAGTTTTATAATTGGAGATTTTGGGTGTTAAAACTAAACTAAGTTTTATGAAGTTATAAAAGCAGATTATACAAACTATTTTTGGAAAAAGTTAATAAATAGTATTAATAAACTTGTAAAATGACGTAGAAATGATCTTAGGGACTAAAATATAAAATTATGAAAAGTTAGATATTCATAAAATAATTATGAATGATTTAATTTGATTTTGTGCTTAGTTATAAAAGTTTTTATTTATATTCAAATAAGACTCGATAAGATTTGAAGTTTTATAAAGACGTAAAAATGGAGTTTAAAATAAGTTTTTTAAATTATTTTTTATAAATAATTTTAAAAAGGGAAATTTATCTATAAATTCAAGTTTTAGCAAGTTTTATAAAAAATAAATTTAAAGCCAATAAGTTGGTTTTAGATAAGTTTTACTTAATGAACAAATTAAGTAAAAATGGTTATAATTTGAAGAGATTTTCAAATGAAAGAAATGGTTTATAAAACCTTTTTTATATTGAATAATAAATGGAACTTGTGATGCAAATTGGATATCAGGTTTTGTGTTACAAACCTTTACCTATTTAGAAGATGAGAACGTTTTCGAGTCAAGGTCCGAGAAGTAAATAAAATAACCCAACTTTAACAGCTTCATTATTATCCAAGGAATAGTACTAGTTTGAAAACAAAGTTGTTGTTGGAAACTAAATTATTATTTCCATGAATGATATTATACTTTAATGTGTGAAGTTTAGAAGTCAAATAAAATTGTTTGGGTTTATAGTAAACAATAGTATCACATTGTTTTGGCCTATGTATGATTTGTAACTATACTTATACCATTTTGTTAAGTATATAACATTATTTCATAAGTAGTGAAAGTAATATGGTTTTGTGAATACACTTATTCCAAAGAGATGAGTGTATGGCTATAGTTTTCAAAGTAATGAAAATGAGATATTTGTGAATATGCTTATTCCATTGAGATAAGCATATGGTATCGATTTTTAAGAGTCAATGAAGTGATTTTAATTTAAAAAGGATTTATGGTACTAATGTACTTAATTGTACAACTTTAGATTGATAGTTAAAGAACCGGCTATCAATAAATTCTCTTTTAGCTTATAACGAGTTGGTCACAAGGAACCTGGACCGAAATTCAATCCAAAATCACTTCAAACCCACTTTGCATTCGAAACTAAAGTTGTACGTGTGCTTATGCTAATGACTATGATTTGAAGGCATAGACCTTTAAAATGGAAAGGACTGCTTATTGATGTTTCTGTTTAGCTACCAGTATTATACTTGTAGAAGTAGTCTCTATGTTCTGGGGTTTTGCATGGTACATGGACTTCTTGATACTAATCTTAGGGATTATTCCGAAAGGATATGGTAAGAGAGTACCTCCAGTTTCCCTGTTCCTGGACAACTTGTATGAAAGGAGGTTTGGTACTGCATTTCAAAGATCACATACATTGATTTTTACAAACATACATTTATTTGGTGGCGGAGAAGGAAACTTCTCTTATCTTAACACCCTTCTCTGAGACATATAAGCTCGAAGGTTGTAGTTTTTTGAGGTCAATTACTGATCAACATAATAGCGATGTGACATCCAAAGATGAGTATGTTCCATGTATGAAAAGTAAAAATGTAGCCTCTAACCTCGCCAATCGGTAATGGAAAAAACATGGGAGATGCTTCAAAGCAAATTGGGTAGCATCCATGTACAGTATTATCACAATCCAATATAGATCGGATGACCTTTTTATTTTTGTATGCTATGGTTTGGTTGCTGATCACAACCAACAGGGTGAAATGTCCAGTACAATCCAAAGAAGGCTTAGCCGGTCCCGATTTGCAGGGAGTCCATAAGAGGCTTTCGATATGTTTTATCTAGAATGGTACCGTGATGGACGATACCCTAGTGCGTTGTCATTGTATGGGATCCATATCTCAATACATTCCATTTTTTGTATGTAGAGCCCATTAGGGTGTGGAATTTAATTATGGGTAACCATTTCGTATATGTGTATTAATTTATTTTAAGATGATTACTAGACATTATATAATATCATTTGATTTAATATATAAGTGCTTTGGTTATTGTAAGGGAAAACAGGTGCCATGTTTATGTGTGATTGTGTCTTACGAGAGCTCTATTCTTTTAAAGGATTTCCATTAAGCAAGTTGTTTGTGATGTGAGTTTTCTCACTTTGGTATTCTAGATTGACCCAGGCGTTGTTTTCCCTTAATGCTCGGGTAGACCAAGTATAATCTCCAGATTGTCTTGGAGCTTCAGAAGAGGAGCTCAAGTCGAGACGTATTCTCATATTTCTTATATTGTCTTATTTCCATTTTGTCATGTTTTTGGTTGTATTGTGCTGCGCTATGTTGCTATATTTATCAGTAGATGAGCAAACATATTGTTATGATTATATAGGATGATCTATTTGTGTACTTTGATGATTTATTCATATGTACATACAATTTTTTCTCTTATGCAAAGAGTATTGATATACTATATTTTATTCATTATGCTAAAAGATTATGATCTTCTCTGATCTAATGTATTTGTGTTTATTTTCTTCTTATATTCTAACCTTTCTTTCTTATTTTTCACCGCCTAATAATTTTGTTTTCCAATAGTTGTTTGTTCGATATGTTAATACTATGGATGTATTAGTGTCGACTCTTAGGGTCAAAAAATCAGGTCATTACATTTTAGTATCAGAGCCAAAGGTGAACGAGATTCTTAGCTCTGTGGGGTAAACTTAATAAAGGATATGGTAATGGAATGCCTTGTTATGAGGTTAAGTGTATATTAGAGTGCATACTTGTTAGTGTTTAAAATGTTTCTGGGTTGTTCATCCATTGAGTGACATATAGATTCTAAATTGATGCGATTGGCCAATGTCGTCGATAGGAATTTGGAACACTTGTTCAAGTCAAATCGACATAGTATTGTTTTAAAGAATTGATAAATGAAATAATTTTACCAAGATTTCATATATTTTACATATGTAATGAAAATTTGAAACTAAGTATAGTTTTTCTGGATGATTAATTTGATAGGAAACGATGGTATTCAATTATTATCATTTATTGTTTGATAAGTTGTGCTCGCTTTTGAGCGTTGACAATTATTGATTGATTTCTAGTTTTGCCCGACCAGTTTATGTGTATTAACTACTTTGTTTAGATAAGAGAAATTCTATCACTCTACTGCATGGGTTGGGTAGGTTTTAATTAGAAGACAATCGGAAATGAATACTGTAAGAACCCAAATTTTAATGAATAATAATTAATTTAAAAAATGATTAATTAAATAATAAGTTGAAAATAATGGGAATTGGGCAAAAGGTTTGAGCCATTAGGTCTGTTATGATTTTCTTGTTCAGATAAACAGATTTGCGTAAAACAGACTTAAAACGAAGAAGTTACGACGAGTGGAAGTTTGAACTTTAGAATTTGAAAATTAAATAAATAAAACAAATAAAAATAAATAAATAATTTTTTACAATGTTAGAACTAGGATGACCTAGTCCCAGACCGAATCGACCTAGGGCTTGACCCAAGCCAAAGATGGGTTCCCCTATGTCGACCCACCTGGGTGATGTGTCGACCCAGGTAAAAGGCAAGTAAATAGAATTGTTGGGAGTGTTTGAAACTTTTCTTTTATCTAGCGTTTGAGATTTTTAACCTGAAATCTAAAGGCTCAGAATTCCCTACCTCCACTATAAATAAGCCTCTAGCCCCCCCTCCCCCTCATTCTACACAATTCCTTCCTTCATTTCTATGCCTCCACTACACAAATTCTGAGGAGAGGATGATTGGTTCTGGAGATTCTTACATGGGCCATTGAAAACGCTAATTTTAGTGATATTATATTATGATTATCTAAATTCTTGACAAGTTAAAGAAAAAATTGTATAATAGTAGTTTTTGACATTCTCATATCTGAATTTCTCCATAGTCTATTTATAGATTCAGATTATTACAGTTTGTTTCAGATTCTGATTGTTTCTATTTTCTTTCTAAAAATCCCTCTTTCTATTTTTACAATTTATGTTAAGATTCTTGTAAACTATTGTGTCAGATCTCTTTTCCTTTTCTATTTCTAGTTTGCAATTTATTTGGGTCATGCTAAAATATGTCTAAAAGGCATATGAATACGATTAAATTAGGCATTTGAATACCTGCATGCTTAATAATCTATGATAGGTTATTCAATGATTGGATTGGGAATAAAACTAATTTATTTAAATAATCCGGATTGAGGCTAAATTGGATATGTTGAGAAATACAATTAAAAGGAAATAATTGAATTAAATCTGATTTGGACTGAATAAATACTTATTGAAAAGGATTATGATAGAAATCGGGATGTAATCAGTAAACTGCATAAATATGATAATTTAATATCATAATGAACACGTATGGTTTATTTGCAATTTTGATATGACTACGATCCATTGAAAAACACAATTAGGCTTTATATGTACATGTTGATTTATGGTGGTTGTGTAAATTACGAGCCTACAAGTTATAGCGTTAGGCTTTAATATGTATGCATTGATTTACGGTGGTTGGGTAAATTACGAGCCTAAAAAGAAAACTTAAAAGTTGTAGTTAGGCCTTAACATGTACATATTGATTTACGTTGATTGGGTATAAAAATTATAGCATTAGGCTTTAATATGTATGCATTGATTTATAGTGGTTGGGTAAATTACGGTCTAACAAAATAAATTTGTGTGGAGGAAAAATCAAAGGTTGGAGATTTGAACCATGATATATGGTTTTGGGGGTCCATCCAATGTAGCATACCATTTTTTATCGCTTTCAGTCTCAATTAAGAGGCAAGGGCACGCACTATGTTTAGTTATAGAAGTAATTGGTCTCAATTAAAGGTTGGAGATTTGAGCCGTGTTATATGAGTGTGTAGGGCGACTACTCGTAGATTTGCATAGCAAGTCTTAAGCATGTCGAGAAAGATCTCGTAATTTTTTTCAAGAGGCTCGACATACTTAATAATTACATTATAGAATTCCATAGTGGCTACAGGATCAGCTCAGAACACAATACATATAAAAACATAATCACAATCCATAGAACTGTTACACAGTATTACATCGTTAGAATACAACCAATACATGTGCTACACGAAGAATAGATACAACTCTTATTCTTATGACAAGTTTTTAAATGAATTCTATAAAGAATTTTAAAGAGGAATTATTATCAATAAATATAAGTTTTATAAGCAAGTTTTATAAAAAGAGATTTTAAAGCCAATAAAATGGTATTAAATAAGGGTTTACTTAACGAGCAAATTAAGTAAAAATGGTTATAATTTGAAGATATTTCCAAATGGAATAAATGGTTTATAAAACATTATTTATATTGAATAATAAATGTGTTGTGATATAAATTGGATATTAGGTTTTGCTTTATAAAATTTTATCTTTTTAGAAAATAAGAGCATTGTCGAGTTAAGATCCGAGAGGTAAATAAAATACCCCAACTTGAACGATGTCGTTATTATCCAACATGTGGTACTCGTCTGAAAACAAAGTTGATGTTGGAAATTAAACTATCATATCCATCAATAATATTTATCTTTGATGTATAAAGTTTGGAAGTTAAATAAAACTTTTTATGGTTATAATAAATAATCACTACTAGAAAAAGTGGCTACAACATCGGTGCTTTAATATCGATTACTAAAACCATCGGGGTTAAAGGTTTTATCGATGTTAAAAGTTTTCATAGACATCGTTTATTAAAATAGCCGATGTTTATTACTCTGTTTTTTTTAAATCTTTTGACGTCACCCTTTTAGCATTAGTTGGTAAAACCACCGATGTCTATCTTTTGAATTTTTCTTTAGACATCGTTGTTGAAACAACTAATGTCTATCTTCTTTAAAAAAAATGACTGCTCTTATTTCCCTCTCCTCTTCTTCTTATTTTCCTTTGGATCCAAAACCAAAATTTGGGGTCGAAACTCTTATTCACAAACAAATACTTTTCCCCTTATTCCATTCATAAAAAATATGTTCCTCCTTTTTCTTCTCTTCTATGATAAAATTAGGTTATGGATCCTTGTTCAAATCGTGGCCTTTTAAATTTCAATCGACTTCAATACATCTCTGTGGCTTCGATTAGTTGATGATGAATCTCTATGACCTTGCTCGATTGTTTGCTACTCCTTTTCCCTTCGATTTGATATGCGGAATTGTCTTTATCGAGAGATGAACGAAACACGGTTAGTTATTTGATTTTTTTATTTCTATTTTGCTCGATTAAATTGCTTGGTTTCGGTACTCATGCCTGTGGTGAGTATGGTGCATTTATAGGGTTTCGAACCCTTTGATTTTTCTGATTTCTCGATGCTTTGTGTGGTTTGAATAGATCAACCTTGCAAATTGTATTCGATTGTTATTTCAAGAATTTTTCAAATTTTCTTCTTGCCAAAAATATATGCTTGCGAAAAACTGATTTCTGGAAACTTGACTTGGTCACCTTGTCGTGAATAGAATTTGCATTCCTCAATTTTCTAGAAACTTAATTTATTCAACTTGACTTGGTCACGTTGTTTTCTTTATTAGATGAATGTTCATTGATAATAACAGATACTATGTGATTTCTTTTTCTCTAGTGATAAGGGCAGATACTATATTTGCTTTGGATAGCTAGTTCGAACAGATGTTACACTTGCATACTGCACTTGTTCAACAGATGATGCACTGACCTTTTCAGCATTTAACTTTTGTCTTAAGTACTGCCTTGACTTGTTTTACTTGTTGTATATTTGGTGCCCTTAGTTGTTCATACTTGTGCATTCACTTGAGCTTTGAATCAAAACTCTATTTCTATCCTTGTTATGATTTAAACCTCTGCCATGACCATTGTTGTTGTGCATTACTTGAAACTGCTTACTTATGTCACTACATCGCAATACCCTCTTGTGTTATACTTGAGATTTTCTAGGGTAGTTCTCTTAAAGGTATAATTTTTGGGCATGACCTGACTTTAGAGAAAAAGGCCTATAAAACAATAATTGTTAAGACTTGTCAATCAAGAATCAATGCCTGTTGCTCCATGTATATATTACCATTCAGTTTTCTCCAAAAACTAATGTTGCATTTGGCACTTACTGGCCTAACCTGCCATGTCCACTTTAGACTTGTGTTTGTGTTATGCCTGTCATGTCCAGCCTCACCTGGTCTTGTGAATTTGTTGATCATTTGTTATTCCCTGACCATGTATACCCATAATTTTTGGCATTGCTAATATTACTATGTCATTGTGGTTTCTTATATGTTTGTTGCCCTTGTTCTTTGATCTTCATATTGATGTCACACATGTTCTTGTTGCTACACTTGACTTAATGTGTGCTTTTGCATCAATAATGCCATACCTTTGTTTCTGGATGATCTAATCATCAGATGGTGTATGTATTTTTTTCTTTGCCACCGTGCCCTATCTTTAATGCTGGTCATTTCTGGACTGGTCATATTGTCCATATATTTTGTGATGATGCACTGTTGCATGTACTTGTGTTTGAAACAAGTGCGTACCCGTGATTTGCACACGGGCTATCAAAAAACCTTTCGTAAATTGTGGAGTAAATATATCGATAAAACAGTGTATATCTTTTTATGGGGGAGATAAATCTTGGGTTATTAAAGCAATGTTTTAGAGTAACAACATGAGTGAACTATGGCTAAGTTTGTAAAATTGTTAATTATCTATTGCCGTAAACTGAGTAATCGTTGCACTATAAGCTACATACAATGGGCAATTAGTGTGATGCCAATGGTGAGTTGAAAGAGATGTAGGGAGAACTATGCAAAAAAGATCATATTAAAACATTAGAAACTTGAGCATCCAAGATTAGAGAAAGGGTATGCAGTTAGATGCAACTATATTTATGATCTAAAATATGAGGAGACATGAACCTCATATATGATTTTTATTTTTATTTTCCTGAAGTGATACACCTTTATGTACAACTTACATAAAAATTTATGCAAAGATATGTTCTTAATTCCAGATCGTCTTCAAAAAGAAACTGTGTCATTATATAAAATTTATGTAAAGCTTTTTATAAAAAGAAACGCGATAAATTGTGTCCTTGTAATATGTGACATATTAGTTATCTATGTGATCAATTGTTCAGCAAGATAATTTAGTCATCAAACTATCACTAATGGAACCAAAGAAAAACACACCTTATATAAGTAATACGCTGCATTTATTTTAACCATAATGAGATAAAAGCAGCCTTTTTATAAATTCTGCATAAACTAATGATCAATATTCATTTTTCATAATAATCCAGCAGCAGAAGCTACATACATGCGCTCTCCAACCATAAAGTTAATGAATAAACACTCCATCAGAAAATCAAATGAATCCAAAAGGATATACTTTAGAGGATGGTTGGAAGTCAAACACGTTAACCGCAACCTAACAGTAAAGTTTGATGAATTGTGCAAAGCCTTTACAAAACTCCTATGACAAAGATCATAGTAGGCACTCAAAAGCAGAACAGGTAAAAGGAGGACAATGAACAGTATAACGAAAGCATTAACAGTGGCTTAAATTTTATTATGATAGAATCAAAACCACTTGTAACAACTAATATAAGAAACCAAAGCCCGTACGAAAGCAACAACGGTTTTGTTGGATTGTAATAACTAATATAAGAAAGTATAGCCTGAGAAAGCAAGTACAGTGTTGATTTTTAGACTGAGTTCGTCAATCCAGAAAGTACGAATACCAAACTCCTGACGAATGAGCATCCTTTTTTCAGATTGCTCCATACCTCCTGCTTGCTGGCTCTGCGATGAAAATATGTAATATATGTAATGGATAAATAAGTAATGGATAAAATATGACTACATGAGTATATGTAATGGATAAAATACCATAGAACATCTACAACCATGAATATATGTAATGTATAAATATGACTATATGAATGGGTTGATATATATGACAGTTGTGAAGAAGCATTGTCAAATAGATGACCAAAAAAAAAGCTGATGTAGTGTATAATGTAATGTAATAGTGTCATGTATTAATTTAGCAGCCAAAACAAATAGCTTTAACCAACAAATAAGCTAGTAGTGTCAAGCAATATTTCCAGGTTTTGTAAATACAATTGGCATGATAAGTAGCAGTATATGTTAGTGTCCATGCTTGAAATTTTGCAAGTTTTAGTTAAGATTAAGGAAAATGCAGATGTAAATAATATTGTATATCATATCTTAATAGTGCAACAGTTAAAAATCATATAGAAACAAATTGTACATCATATATTTTTAGTTCAATAGGTCCCAGTTGACTAAGAAAAAATAATAATATTTTACTTGACTCAAAAGATTTGCAATTTGTAGGTATGTTTTGATCATGAAAAAAAAAACACAGGACGCAAATCACAACTAAAAATAAAAATCATTAATATCTTGTTAGTTAAATTCAATAACTTACATAATTGAAAAATCATTTGAGTTTATGTAAAAAAAAGGCTACCTAAGTTGACAACTATGTTTGCATTCTCTGTTGCAACTATCTTAAACAACAAATCAAAGATTTGTTCTGTATCATATAACTAATAAAAACGAAAGCTTAACTTCTCCCTATTCACGAATAAATATATATCAGTCAATTTTCTCCCCTATAGAAGTCAGATATATTAAAATGGAATACTTGTCTTTAATATCTATTTTTAGAGTAAAATAAACATTAAAAATGAAATATGATTATTTAAACGGGTAGTTCCCATCTTTAATAAAATATTTAAAACATATTTTTCTTGCACATTGAAAGAAGCTGAAGTCCTGGATAATTTGTTTTTACATCAGTTGTGTAAAATCTAAATTGTTCTCCTAAGATTTGCTAATGCCTTTAGATTTTCAAATGTTTATTATTTATCTTTTAATCAATCACTTGGCTGGCACTCCATTAAAGTTATAATTACGTAGGGAAAAAAATTGTTTGCATTGAATGCTTGATAATTCAACAAAATGTAACACCCAAACATAATATCAATTCAAATGAAATTCATTGCCCAAAAAAATTGTATTGTTTGCATCTTGAAATGAATGAAATTTTAAACAATATAGAGGAAAATATAAATTTAGGAAAAAAACGAAGACCAACTCTTGCAAGCGCTAAGATACTCATAATATGGCTAATAGAATCAGTAATTTTTATCGTTGCCTAACAAAAAAGATTTATAAATATTGAAGTGAATGAAATATAGAATCAAATAAGAGGGAAAAAGGAAATAGAAAAACCATGGTACACCGAGTTTAGGATCAAAAGATGGTATTAATTTATATAAAAAAAAATCAGCACACAATTAGAAGTAAAAATAATAAATAAGCAAACTCTCAGCCGAGCCCAAATTAAAAATTCTTGTAAAAAGATAAGTTTCAGACAGACGTTGCGAATAGGAGAAATTTGTAGCCAAATACCTAATACAATAAGTCAATGAAACAGTACAAAATGAAGATACGTCAGTAGGAAACTCATACGTGACATGTATTAATGTAGAATTGTCGAACTATACAGTGATACCTTTGTTGCTTGTTTATATTGAGAATTCAAACTGAATCAAATATTACTAATTAAACAACAAACTGATTTGGTTAGACCAAAAGCCAAGGAATGAAAATTTATTAAAAAAACAACATTGATAATGAAAAATCCATAAATGTATAAATGCAAAATCCATAAATGCATAAATGTGAAGTAAATAGGTCAGGCAATGTACCTGTACGTAGAGTATGCGGAGCTGTGGTAAGTTTGTGGAGTAAATTTTCTTTACTGAATGTGTGAGTCTGCAAGACAGTGAGCAAGTATGTGGTACGAATGCAAACACCACATGAAAGGTTGTTTAATCGTACTGTAACATGTGCGGAAGTCAAATATGGGTTAGAGTTATGATTTGAAGACATATATGTGTTATGATATTTAAGCGAGTACCTTGTTGACGTGGTGTTGCGATGGAATGGTGTGTAAAGGAACAAATGCTTTAAGTTTGTGTATCTGCTTTTCCAATTCTTGGTTTGAACCCATGTATTTGTGAATCTAGTAAATAGATTTAGTTAGTTAGGCTGTAGATTCATTGGGTCAAAGTCAAGTGAAGGCAAAGTAGGAATGCATGTTGGTGCATACCTTTTTGGAGCCTTTATTCTGGATTAAATGTTGTAGGAATTTTTTCTATTTCTGGCTTGATCTAGAGAAGCTATTAATTCACGCGGTGTCTGCATCATAAAAGATTATTGAAAAATTAATTGAAGTAACGACACAACTTCTGGTGTTACGTTTATATGTGTGTGAAGTATGGGGCACGACCAAGAGTGGAGATGTGTTCACTTGTATTCCCTTGGACTGCAAAACAGATTGCAGTTTCCTGTTGTTGTCGTCAACATGCCAGTGTTATGTTTTAAAAATGTTGTGAAATTAAATTATGGGAATGCAAATAAATAGAGTTTTAAAATTAGGTTTGGATAAAGTGATACCTGGCCATGGATGTCAACCTGAGATGAATAGTGAATAAATTAGTTGAAACAGGGATATCAATATGTATATATTGAGGATCAAAATGTAATTGTGTAGGTGCTGGTATAGAAAGATATCCGAATGATACCTATACTGCGGGAATGCAATGTAAATTGGCCAATTCATGTTGATGATTATAGGTTGTTCGCCTGAGTAGATTGCGGCTAATATATAGCTCATGGCCCCAGTCATATGTTTCTATGCTGCAGGTGATTCCTAGGTACACATGAGCAATGGTTGTTAATTTGATGTGGCGTTGAGATGCGTATAGCGAAGAGTAAACTTAAGCAGCAGATGCAAATTTAATGATACCATGGCGTACAAATTATTGTGGGCTATGAGGTGTGGCTTTAATGAGATATTTACTTGAAGTATCGCCATGATACCCGTGTTAATATTGTTAATAGTAGTTGTTTGTTAGTTAGTCAATTGTATGCTAATAACAAAATTTAGAAGAACTTGTCACATGGTTGCCAATATGCAGAAAATTTTATATTATGGAATTTCAATATATGAATTGTAGTTGGTTAAACTGATAAAACATAATGGTTTAGAATTTTGTATCATCGAATATTGCCTATGGAAATAAAGATTGTGAATAAATGATAATACATTGTTAGATTGACATACATGCAAAGATATATTAATAGTTTCATAAGTTTAGTTCAGAATAATGATAGATATCAAACACGGTTAAGGCGAACATATTTGGTTCTTTACTGAAACACAAACAGGAGGACAAAGGTGCAATGCTTTATTCGACAGAGTACAAAGGGATACAACTTAGTACTGAAGGACACACATTACAACACATGACATGGTCAGAAACTATGTAAAAGATCAAAGAAGCTAGGTGGTAGTTGCACGATGTTTCTTTCTTGCATTACCCTTGACATGACCAGCTTTGGGCTCAGAAGTACCAGCAACCTATAGGTAGAGAAAAAATTAGTCAGTTGAAGAGACTTGTGTACAAAATTACCTTATAAAAAGGGTTTGAGTTTAATTTTTTTTTTGTTGAGGGGTGGATAAGCTGGTATACATAGATGTAAAAAACTGAAAGATGCGGGTTGGCATATATAGTTGTCGAAAAAAGAAGTTTATTTCAAACACACCTTAGTAATGATTGGTTCATTTGGTCTTGTGCTTGTGGTGAAGGATGGAGTAGAGATTTTTGAAGCAATGAGTTTTTTCCTTCCAGCATAGGTATCAATTTTGGCATGAAAATTTAGGGTTCTTCCTATGAGCTGATTAAGAATGCTGGTAACTTTTCTACTTCCCTCAGCCTACAGGTATAATCATGTGGATGTGAGAACGCAACATTTATAACATGGCAAGATGGGAGAATATATTGACTGTACAGTGCAGTAGTAAAACGTGTAAGACTAAATGATTTTGATCATGTACCTCATTTGTTTCAATGTGGTAGAGTGAGTCAGCTTTTTGTTTTAAAAGGAACTCTGCTACCTTGTCAAACAGGACGATAGGAGCAGACGCAGTTCCATTGTCAATAGTAATCTCCAAACGGAACCTAGTATGTGTGATCATAGTGAAGTTGAGGACATATTAAATGGGCTTAATATGTTTAAGTAATTGCGTTATTACCTATGCAGTGGAAATTCAATGTCTTTGTTGCACCTACTGCAATTATTGCCTTGACCAGGGTTACCTATCTGCGTTTTACATACGTTGCAGGATAGGTATTCCCATCCATTATCCAGATTAATGGCTATTATTTTCCCTTCAAACCCAAATAGTTTACCCTGTAGCAAAAAATTGTAACCAACATGGTTGCTAATGTTGTTAGGCAATATAGGTCCGATAGAAAGGGAAGGCATTGAACATTCATTGCCAATAAACATGTTTACAGGCCTTGTAAGCTAATTAGTATTTTCATAAATTGAATTTATTTCTGCATATGTGACATGTGGGTAACATTTGCATAGTAACATATGTTCTATTCTGTACATGTAGGAATGAATTTGATTTAGGTCTTATGTATGTGAAGATAATCGTATATGTAAATAGGTTAGTGATGCATACCTCAAGCTCATTTGGCAGGTCAAAATCGATTATTTCTGAGATGGTTTTGCCAGTAATTATTTCAGCTTATGTTCTATCTGAAATGTCCTCAATGGTGTAAGCCGGCATTTTTCATTTACGGAAGCTGAGAAGTGGAAAAACCAATCGGAAGATGAAGAAAATTGTTAGTTGAGCAAAGTAATGTGAATCGAGTCGTATGTTATTAGAGCAGTATAAGTAGTTGGTTAAAAACTTTATTGCAACAATGAAGCAGAATGCAGCATAAAATTTTTAACTTTGTACAGGGAAAAACTATGTTGAATAAGTGTTAAGTATTGGGTGTATAAAACAACTCGGTATGGGTTAAAAAATGCCAAATATTTGGCAAGTGAAGACAGGAACATTGATCGGAAAGTGGGTGAAGAGAAGATTAAGGGCTGAAAGAATTTATGCATTGGAGGAGAATGGTGCAAATAAAAAGATACTTGACTTCTGTATTTAACGAACTATGATAGAAAAAAGGGAAAAGTTGAGGACCTTCTTAGCAGATCAGATCCCTCGGATATATCTAGATCAACGTGAATGCAAGTCGCGGTGGTTGAATTTAAGCTTGCTTAACCTAGTATAAATGGAAGGGTGTAGTTAATGAAGAAGGAATTGGTATATTGAATGGCCTATATTTACAGAGTAATATAATATACCTTTGTAATTCTTAACAGTCATGGAGGTCAGAGCAATTGTCTTAGCACTATCATCCATCATTGGCTGATCCAGGAGTGATGTTTTGTTCCTCCACAACGTAGCAGCAATTAGATTACCACTGCAAATGTAGTATTTTGGTGTAAAGGGAGAAATAAATAATGAAGATAACCAAATTGCATTGGATAATGTTGTAAGTGGAAGGCAAAAGATACCACTGAAGAAAGATGATAATTACACACTTAGGGACGACTGACCCATTTGTTGTGGTCTGGTTCACAATTTGACCAACATGGTGCAAGATTCCTATAACATCTGATTTGAAACCATGAATGTTAATAAGAAAAGCATTGTTGGATAGGTAGCCAAATAAATAATGTTAAGGTAAAGTGGAAGTAGTTGGAAACCTATTAAATACTTTATCGTATCAGTTCTGCTAACAATTGTTTAGTAGTTAACTAGCGAAAATTTACGCGTTGGTATGTCGTCATGATGGTTTTCAGCTTCGGCCACTGTTGTAAGAGCGTTGAGCTCAATTTTCAGTGGCTTGTGGACTGCCAGATACTTGTGGCTGGCAGGTTTGACATTGAAATCACCTATATCGTAGATAACCCCTTGTTGCAGCTTGCCACTGAATAGTGGCAGGTAACGTGGTCCTATCAACGTGTGTATTTCTCTGCCCTGTTAGTTGGTTGAAGGATTTAGATTATTTCAATTAAACATGCAACATGGCTTTGAATGCAAGGAGCATGTAAAAATTAAAGCAAATGTAAGGTAGATATATATAGTGCAGCTTTTTAATATATATTCCTGTTAAGTATAAATTTTGTCAACTTGTGGTGGAGTAGAAGTTTAATTTCTGGATGTTGACAGTGATAGAACAAAGGCAAAAATGGCTGAAATCCGTCAATCATTATGAAATTGAAGCACCACAATTGTGACATACCAAATTAATTTGAAATTCAAGATTAAGGAAAGGATAACCATGTAGAAAATATGGTGATCGGTTGGTCATATTCAGCAGAATGAATATAAAAGTAAAATTTGAATTAAATTGCATGTAATATTCAGACCGAGTATAAATTTTGGAATTATTTTTTTAAATATAAGAGCTAAGATGTCAGACATAAACCGAATGGGGAGGAAATTAGCTTATGTCAGACATAAAGTGAAGAAAATATATTGTGCAGGCATATATAATGAATGGATATACTGTGTATGGATATATTGTGCGAGGAGCTAATATTTTGTCTAATATCATAATTATACATGGGGTTGATGAGAAAAATGTAATCTCTGTTTGAGTAACAGTACTTGTTGGAAACCTAATGCATAATATATTAAACAACAGGAAAATAATAAGGTAAAACAACTATAATATATTATATTAACAAATGAGATGCGAGGCATGTTGGAAATCAATTTATTTATGTATACCCTGAGGGGAAAGTGTGGGACAAATTCGGAAGACGGTGTAAGAAAATGGAATGAAGTAGGAATACCTGTCTATCCAGTAATTGCATATTGAGTTCGAAGACATCATTGTTTTTAAGATTTATGGAATCCCATACTCGGCCAACACGTACTTGGATTGTTGCTCCAACGGTGTCAATAGTAAGTGAATCTAGAGGTGCATAATTATTATCCATGGTTGAAAGCAGAACAAGCAGAAAAAATATTAGCATAGGAGATAATGAAGCTGATATTGCAAGGCTGTTGTATTTAAACGGTTAAGTAATAACCGGTGACTTTTGGTATGAATAATTAATAAATAATATGTAGATTTAACTGATGCCCTTTGGTGTGCATGTTAAATAATGATAGATTGTTTTCATATTCTAGCCAACAGGGCCGGCCCTGAGTATTTATGGGCCTAGTGCAGACTCAAAATTTTGGGCCCTTAAATTTTTTTTTTATGAAGTTGAACTTAAGTGAAAATGTGCTTTTTCTACTGTGCATCTCCATTGAGAAAATTGCGTGTTTCAGCAAATTCATAAAGTTTTTACCCACATTTTCAATCTGTCAACTAGAGGTCCACACAAGCCACATCTCCATTTTAATATATTGATTGATGTCAACAAAGCATACAATCATATCTACTTTTGCATAGATAAATTACTATCAAGTACACGCATACTGACAAGAAAAAGCAGCTCTAGTAAAGGTAATACAGTTTTTTTTTTTTGGCCCCCTGACCTAATGGGCCCTGTGCGCTCACACGGCTCGCACTAGGCCAGGACCGGCCCTGCTGGCCAACTGATGCTAGTGGTGGAAGAAGTAACGCATAGGAAGGACAGCAGGCAGAAGAACACTACATTAGAACAGATACTCAAAGGTTGTCATGAATAACTGAACTGAAATTGCTGTAAATATTTTAAAAACTTATTTCCAGCAAATACATAAAGTGTGTTTCGTATGCGTTGGTGGTTTAACATATCTAAATATATGTTTTCTCTAAAGATAAAAGGTTGTATAGTTGAAAAATAGTACAATGATCATAATTAGTAGAGAAAATGCTTCATACCTCAGCCTATGATAATTTTGTTCCTTAAATATATGTCTGCAATAGAATTGGATTGCTAATAGAGTAAAAATGCAAAAGATAGAACGTGAATCTTCCCAACTTTAAAATAATTTTTGAAGTATTTATAAAAATATAGTTGTATGAAAAAAGATATTACTTTAAAACATGTACTATAAATAAGTATGTACAACTTGACTGTAGCCTTACATTTCTCCATATTTTTGTTCTTGACTATAGCCTGCATCAATCATAGTTGATTGACACCGCAATATTACTGTAAAAGATGGAGCTTGAATTTTAGTACCATTAAAAAAGGTCGGCACCATCAATCCATATGTTATGTTAGTAGCATGTATTAAAAATGTGCAGCCTAATCCATATGATATTAAGCACCATCAATCCAACTTTATCCGTAATTTGTCAGTATAAAAGTTAATTCCACTTTGGAAAAGCTAAAATACTTCGTTCATATTGTGTTGCTTCATTCAAGAATGTCGGTTTGAATATGATCCACATTACAGGAACTAATGCCAGTAGAAAAGATCAAATTATATGTAGATTGGGAAAATAACAGTAAAAAAATATCAAGAAGTTTTAATGTCTAATGACCAAAAATAAAACAGATGAGTGCAAGCCTAAAGTCTGCTATAGTGATAAAATAACAAATTTAAAAAGACAGAGTGAAGTTTGGACCACATAAGTAGGACTCTGGTATCAAACTTATAACATGGCCTTAATTCTAATAATCATGATAAAAAATGGAAGTAGAGTGGACGAAAGAACATTCTTGAATTTTTAAAGCAATTTTATAATTTGAACTTCTACAAAAACTAAAATTGTTAAGTGATAAATATACAGGTACAACTTTAACTACATTGAAATCTGGAGTCATAATTGTAGGTACGTGAACTTTTATGCAGGAAGAGGGTTTTCAAAACAAACATTATAGATGTAGTTTTTTTTTTTTTTTTTTTACCCAGACGCTACAGTAAATTAAAATTTCATATTAGTAGCTTTAGATATAACGTGTGTTGTACATTGGAAGCAGATATGGCGAAGTATTCACATATGACGTAATGTGAAACTTTAAAAAAGAACATCCATTTTGCTGTGGAAGAGCAAACTCAGTTGAAATTTTTTTAGCGTATACAACATTTTAGACATGAATCTGCAAAAAACAAATGTAATTTGGTAAATGTTATTTTCGGAACTTGTCCAGGATAATATATTTATTAAAAATATAATTAGGAGCTAAATGGATTTTAAAATACCATTTAGTTAATTTTATATTAAATCTAAAATTGAACGTTATTGTTTTTTCGAAATTGTGAAAATGCTGACTGGATTCAAGAACCATATTCAGGAAAAGTCAGGAGCGACTTCCATTTTACATGCTTCATCACTATTATATTCAATCTAATGGTGTGTGTTGTAGCAACATGAAGTGGGGTTTCAGCCCAAACATTTAAGAAAATATGATCAAATGCTATCATCTTATGGAAATGATAAATGTATGACTTAATAAGACCAAAACTGCACGTACCATGCCAAAAAAATATCTTTACTGTAATATTTGCATTGTAGGTCTCTTATATCTTCAAGCACCTGCATTGAAGTAACATGTTTAAGGATAAAAGTAGGAGTAAACATAATCTTTGTAAAACCTGTAAGAAGAATGTTTATAATAAGTTGGCTAAACTTTTTCAAGCACCTACATTACCTTTTCGACCTCCTTTATTGCTATGTTTATGTTGTAGTTATTATATTTTCAACCATCTGCATTGAAGAAACATATGTATACTAAGTTAAATTAATTTTTTCAATTAATGAAATATTAGATGTCTCAGATATACAAAAGCACAAAAATATTAAAAACCTTTTAAATTTTGTTCCACTAAGCAAGCATTGTTAAAGAAAATTTCGGTCTAAGTAGGGAGATAATCATAGGGTTTCTTAGAGCATATATTACTTGTGGTGATGGTAGAGTTGCTCACAGGTGGAAGACAAAGATTTTGGTAAAGAGGTTCAAAATTTGATGGCCTCAACAGCGGTAAATGAGGGTTGCTGATCTTTAGGAGAATGAGAGACAGATTTGGACAAAGAGGAAAAAAAAAGAGATGAGGATTTGGTTAGATAAGGGAATCTTGAAATTATGGCCATGTAGTTAGGGTCAAGCAGATAAAGGGATGCGAGATGAAATATGAATCCATCATAATTAATGCTTTAAAGATAAACTAGAAGTTTCATGCATATTTTTACCTTCAAATGTCGGCTTGTAGCATGGCAAATATCCTCGATCGAACTCACATTAACAAAACATGAAAAAAAACTTAGTGCCGAATGAGATGTGCTAAGTATTGAGTTTAATTTTGAGGACGTGCAGGCCTCCTCAATGTTTTGTAAAATGAATCATCCATTTTTCATTCCTCCCGCCATTCTTCAATACCCCTACCCTGCACATTCCTAAAAACCTGCTTCACAAAAGAATGACTATACTAATCGTTGCAACCTTCTCCCTCTAATTTACCCTCTAATTTCATCCACACTGAATTATAAAGTTCCATTCTCCTTCCTCTAAATGTGACAACTGTATAGTTGGTACATTTTTCCTTCAAAAAATATTATAAACAGCTATAGTATTTTGAGCTCTTCAATTATTAATTGTCAAGGATAGAATTGTTATTTTCCTTAATTTATTCTTCTGTGTTTAGGTTTTAAGTTTTAGTATAGAAGATTATTTACCATTTATCGTTTTGTTTAAAGTGAGGCTATATCACAACATTTGCATAGGTCATTCTAAGATGTCATCATATGTAGCATTGTGCTCATGTCAAAAAAATGTAAATAGAAAAATGATTTTTAGAATTTGTTTATGAGATATCTTTAGATTAAAATTTAAGTATACCATAACTATGCATAAGGGAACTAAATAAGTTATGTAGTAGAACTAAAAATGGTAACAATTTTTTTAATGAACCAAGATTGTTGACATGTATCATGTTCAAATTATGGAAGGATGTATTAAAAAGTGTGAGGATTTTAAACCTAAAACAGATAGGTTTATAAGAGAAAGTTAAAAATCATTTCATATATGATTTTTATATGAATTTGTAGGCAACTTGTTGAAACTAATGTTAATGTTGCATTGAAACTTTAACTTTTGAGCCTGCACAGAACAGATCTGATGTTAACAGTTCAGCATTTGCTCTATTCATACACCAGCTGTTTAAAGTGAGGGACGTATATTTTCAGTTAATTTTATAAATAAATGGCCTTTTGTAATAGATGATAAAATTTTCATTAAGTTAAAATATGTACTAAGTTGGAAATGAATCATGCACAACCCGTTATCCGTTCATGAGAAAGTGTCTTAAAATCTAACACATAATTAAGGAAGGCAAAAGGCAGAATTAACAATTTCAATTAAACAAATATGAATATGAAAGAAATAAACTATGTAACGCAAATGAATACGTAGAATTGGAAAGACTATCATTGTTTCCAACAAACAACACATTTTTTTAATACGAAACTTATACGTGGGAACATGGAGTAAAGTGTAAATATAGCATATAAAGATAAAACATACTAACCAGAGACAGAGTTAATGAGTTGAACATTGCGAACAGCAATGAAAGTGTGACGGCCCGCCTCGCACCAACCAACATTTACCCCAAAAGTGCGCTGTACACATGTCCAATTAGCATGGGACGGATCGTCATAAGGAAGGGAAGAAAGAAATGAACTAACAAGGAACCTGTAGAATGTCTCACAGCGCATGGAACAAAATACAATAACAACATACTTGACATATAATAGGTGAGACAGTGCATAAGCTGAAAACAAACTAGCATAGCAGCGGAAAATCCAAGTACAGCTTATGATCCAAAGCCAACATTGTTACAACTTTTCAAACTGTCTCAAAAAGAAAAAGCTAGATAAGGGAGGTACACTACTAATGCCCATGTAGCGACCACCAACGACACAGGGAGAATATCTATATATCATACGTGGAAGCCTCCCGCTCGCCTCCGAATCAGCCACTCGCGCATCACCAGCTAGCCTGTCTCTAGTCTGCTCGTGTGAGCACCCAGAGTAATAAGAAGAGACATAAAACTCCGGGTCAGACAAAAGTTTGGTATGAGCGATAAGCATCTAAACAGAACAATAACAGGTATACTAAACCATACCTGAACCTGGACCTGTAACCAAAGAGTTAGCACTACATACTGTACAACACTCTAAAGTGCCATTTCAAAAGGTGAAAGATAACGGGGGTGGGGGTGTGCATGTCATAGTGATGGCAAACAATCAAGCATAGCAACCATCCTCATATCTCTCACTCGGTGCGTAAAGCATACGATATTCACCCCTTTGATCACCTCAATACTTTGCTATGATCACCTTGCCCCATGAAGTCACAATGTCTTCACTGCACTGATACATAGACATTAATCCTTCGAGCCTTACTAATCCTTTGCTATGTCCAATTTGCCCCCATGGAGTTGTTCACCCCATCTGCACTGGCTCATAGTCTTACTACGATCACTTTGCCCCTCGAGTCATAATGACTCTACTGCACTGATAACGTAGTCCTATCATTCATGGTGAATCGAAGTTATGAACATCGACAACTCCTTAGCACACGTCCCGCAGCAAAGCCCAATCATGAAGTGAACTCATTGGTTCCCAACTGGATACTGAGCTCTAACTTCCAACTTGGACTACCTTTGCATCTCGGGTTATTGGTCAATACTGGATCGGTTCGGATTCCTTCTTGCCATCAGTTCGATTCGGTCATGTATATGCATCTCGGTTCGTGTCCATCATGTCGTATTGGTTCGGTTCGGGTTACCTTTTGCTCCATCAGTTTGCTTCATCGGTTCGGTTCGGGTCCTCCACTCTCTTAGCTCCTGGCTTGGCCTTCTGGTCCGATCCGATCCCCTTCCTTATTCCCATCCGCTCCGATTCGATCCCCTTTCCTTAGCCCGATCCAATCCCAGTTCAACCTTTGTGGCCTTCCTTTTTTGCCATACTTTCTCTTGTGCTAAGCTACGGTTCGGTTCGGTGATCCTTTGCCCGGTCCGAGGCCATCCACCCGATCCGATCCGAAAGCGTGCACTGTTTTTATGCAACTTTTCCAGCGAACATTTTACGCCATTCGACGACGTTTTCGGCCATTCTAAGTATTCTAATCAACCAAAAAGCATAGCACAAAGCCACAGCAACAAGTAGTAGTGACCTCAAACACCAAAACATCAATATGGTAGGTTAAAATGGATCAAACATAGCCAAAACCCCATATTTTCACTTAAGCATGTTTAGGCATAACTAATGATAGGATTAGCAAAACTTAACCAAATTAACCCAAATTCATATCAGAGGTCTAAAACATCATTTAAGAATTTATAAATATTTTTCTAGAATTTATTAATGTATAAATTATTGGATCTAGATTAACCCTAGAGGGGGGGGTGAATACGGTTTATCACAGTTTTTAACTGAATTGAAAAAAAAAAACTGATAGGGTATTAAAATAATAAACAGATCACAGAATATAGCAGAAACAGAAATGCAGAAAATAAATCACACACAGATATACCCAGCTTCGGCAAAACCCTGCCTACTGCTGCATTTCTAAGGTTTCTACTAGGTGATAGAACAGATCCCGCATACAAGACCATGTATACTCGCAAACCTTGCTCCTATTCTAACCCTACGCTCAAAACCGTAGACTGATCTAAACCCCTAGATCAGATTTTCCCGGATTACCACCCCGTAACCAGTAAATCAGATTTTACAGACTCTGTGAACTGTCAGTCAACACACTGACTGAAATTCCCCTAGTATTTTACAGTCACTAGTAACTGTTTAGAGTTTTTTTACAAACAAACAAATACAAAACAAATTAAACACAAAGCTTAAAACCCTAGTAAAAATAAAGGAGTTAAAAATAAGGGGTCATCCCCTTTTTAAACTTAGCCTAGTCAAAATTGGAAAATAGGCCGGCCCCTTTTTTAATTCAACTTCCCGATCCCCTTTTGTTTTCTGGAGAATAAAAATGGCGGCCTAGGGTTTTTCTTTTTTGCCCCTAAATCGATCGATTGCTTGATGCTTCTTCAAATCTGGATGAAGCTTCTGATGCTCGAATCCCTGTCGATATCTGGTGCTTTGATTTTGGGCTTTGCTCTTTCTCTCGAGATCGAAACAGTCTGAAAACTGTGAGTAAATCTGAATGTTAATCTCTTTGTTCTTTTAATAATAGGTGCTTGGATTTCGATATCAAGAATGCCTGTGATGTAATGGTGTTATATAGGATAATTAAAATCCTATAATTGAAACTCTGATTTCGTAAAGATGACTCGGCCGATTTGTTGCTTTCCCCTTTTGGATTTTGCTTGATTATGTTGATGAATCTGGTCTTTAATTTTGTTGTCCATAGAATTTATTTGTCCCAAGAATAGTTTGGTCCGATTTGAACAATTTCCTCTTTTGAAAAACTCGAATTTAATTGATGGAATTCTGATCTTTTGTTGTCTGGTTTTGGGCCAGAAAATTTAGCAGAAAATTTGACAATTTAATTTGAATTATATCAGGAAACAAATTTCTGGAATTTTGATTTTCTTGCCGAATTTGCATTTTTTTGATTGATTAAAAAAATTGCCTTTAAAGAAATCAGATTTCCTGTAAACTGCTGAAGTTTAATTCAGCAAACAATCCCTGCATAATTTCTGGAACCATTTATAAACCTTGCCAAATATGAATTGAAATTTTCTGAAAATGAATTCCAGACCAATTAAGAAAGAATGATTTCTGGAAACTTAAACTTGGCATGAATTGCATTTGAAAATTCATGCTGCATTGTGACCACTTGAACCATGTTTAACCTGTCCAGTTTTGTGCTTCATTGTTTTGATGTATATGCTTAACTTTGCATACCTGAATTGCTACTATGCTCCTTGATGCCTCGGCCATGCTACTTGTTGTTGCTGAGTTACCATGTTTTCTTGGCCATGTTCACTTGAACCCATGCAGACTTGTCATTTTTGCTGTGTGCACCAGTTTCACCACTGAGTCCAACATTGTGTTTTACACTCTCGACCATGATTTTTGAACTGATTGTTTTGCACTGATTAGTTTAGCTGCTGAACCACTTCATGCTTGGCCACTTGCTTACTCTAACCTTGAACTTGATCATCACTACACAGACCTGCACTTGAAATGTTGAGATAATATACATGTTTATCCATTTGGCATGTGTTGTCCATTTGAGTTGTAAATTGAAGTATTGATACACTTTGATGCTGCGCCATGATTGTCATGTGAAATCCCACTGTTTAAAACTGGCTCGATTTTATACATTAAATCTGACTTGAATAATTCAGCCATGTATAGTTGGTCTCTTTAATGTTGAACTTCATTATTGTTGAGTCTGCTGCACCATCCATTGTGATTAGTTCATGTACACCATTGCTGTCTCGATCATGTTGACTCAAAACACTTTTCATTGCTGCTTTGGTTTTAACCATGTAAATGTACATTTGCCATTCATCTTTAGTATACACTTACTGAAGTTTTGCATATTGTACCATTGACTTGTTATGCACCAAATTTGTTTGATCTGAACTTGCACCTAAGCTTGATCACTTGTCATTGATGCTACACCATGAATTCTTCATTGATCCATGTTCTTGAGTATAAAACTGGACACCATTTGCTTTGCTCACTTTGTTGTTTGTCAATACCATGTTGTAGTTGTTCACTGCTGTACATGATCGTGTTGTATGCACTGTTTATATGCTGTGCTCGACCATTGTTACCTTCACACTTGTATGTTGTTGTCTTGACTTTGAACATCGACATGCCACTTGTATCATCCTTTTGAGAACTTCCATGAACACATTATACACTTGCTTTTGCTGCTTCTTATGAATCATGCATTGAGCCACTTTGCTGAACCATATGATTTTTCTGAAAAGCTTCATGAACTGACAAGATTCTGTTACTCTTTGTATTGTTTTTTTTTCATTTTGCTGAAAATGATTTGCTCCATCATGTTCCACTGTTTTGACCATGCTTTCACTTTGATTTTGGCTCCATGAGCACTGAGTCGAGAAGGTCCATGTGGCTACTCCTCAACTGCACACTGATTGGCGAGGCAGTGCACACGTGTGTATTTATACACGTGTGTATATGCAGTCATCAGACAAGATTTCCTGTCCCTGTACATATACAAACTAGCTAGACACAGATCAAATCAAGTCATGAAAAATGATGAGAAACACACCAGAAAACTGAGGCAAATAAAATTTCAAAAATAAAATTCAAATCTGCATGTATTCAGTTTTTTTATTTCTATTGCAGTGTACTCTGTCTGTGTTTCTGTATATGACAGGTATGAAGACTGGACTGAATGCAGAAAGCTGTGTAGACTGGACAGACAGTGAAGACTGTGAAGACAGAAGATAGAAAATTTAGAACAAGAATAGTGTCAGTGAATGTCAGTACAAGTGTCTGTATATGAAAATGAGTCTGTATAACCAAGTGTGAGTGATATAGAAAGAAATTGTATGTTAAAATGAGTGTGTTGAAAAATATATCAGTGATGTACAAATAGTGGAGCATAAAATTTGTAGTGTTTAAATTTTGAAATAAAATATTCTATTTAAATAAAATACTGTGTGAATATTTGGAATTTTGTACAGTCGTATTTTATTTAAACAGAAATATTATATTCTTGTCTAGGGTGTGATATAAGAAACAGTACAGTATAACACATTTATAATTATATATATATATATATATATATATATATTTGGTTGTTATCATCAAACAAAAATCATATAATTGTGTATACAACACCGTTATATACAACAATCTCCCCCTTTTGATGATGACAAACAAATAAAAGAATTTGAATATAATAAATGTGTTTGTTCGTGAATATTTGAACTCCCCCTATTTAAATGCTCCCCTACAACAGAAAACTCCCCCTATAACTGTGCATGAATGAATTGAACTGAATGATGATGAAAATTCAAAAGTAAAAATATTTCTAAAATATTCACTCATAGATCAAAATCTCAATCCATTCTCCCCCTTTTGTTATCATCAAAAAGCATTCAGAATTTTAAAATATAGATAAATAATGACTAAACAATATAATTTCAGCTTAAGAGGAAGAGCGGTTATCATAAATCTCAATCAGTCAAACAAAAATCATAATAAACTGAGAACTAGTTGCATATTTCACATTTCAGATAATGACGAATTTACGATGAAATTTATATAAATGGAGAGAGTTTTAAAAACAATTCATTTCCAATTATTTTCAAAGGATTTTTATAATAATAAAGCACAAAAACAGTGATGGATTTGGACTATAATAAATAATTCAATTTAAGTGACAAACTCAAATAATCTCAAATCCCAATATCTATCAACCAACAAATCATAATACGTCATAAAATTTCAACATATTTCACAGAATAGAAGATGGATTGATAGGCTGGCTTTTATACTCAGAGGAGAATTTCAAATTTATTTCTATTTTTAGCACTTTAATTCCTTTTTATTTATTTTTTATTTAAGAGCACACTGACCACGCATAACCAGAGCTTGGATTTTTAAATGGGATCAGTCGCAGCTTAAATTATAAGACGTCTCATAACCATGCATAACCAGAGCTTGGATTTTTAAATGAGGTTAGAGACACTCTTATATATTAATTATATTTATTATTTTCAACTTCAAAATAGAAAAACTCCTCAGTATATATAAACCAGTATGAATGATAGAAATGCGGTAGGTACAGAGATGGACTGTGAAATAAATTTCTAAATTAATTATATTATGAAATATGATCAACTGTACCGAGATCATTGAAAATTTTCAATCGTCACTGATTCTGAAAAATAACATAGTCCAAATTTTATCACAAATATTTTCACTGTTTTTAAACACAAGATGATTTCTCCACCTTTTTTAAAAAAAAAACTCTCCACATTAATATAAAATCATGATAGATGGCAGAAGGGTGATAGATAAAGGAGTTAGTCGTGAAATAATTGCCAGTTCAAAGATATTATAATAAATGTTCAACCATCATGAAAAAATTTAAATCAAATCCCCTCTTGTTGTGAAATATACTGCAGTCACAATTTCATCACAATTTCAAATTCTGATAATATTTTTTGATGAATTATAAATATAGTTCAATTCGGATATTGATTTCAATTTCTGAATGAATAATCAATAAATAATTTTAAAATTGACAATCAATTACAAGAGGAAATTAAATAGATTTATACAAAAAAATGATTCTATACAGGGTGATAACTCAAAAAACAGATGAGTGAAAAAGCTGATACCAATTGTAGTCTCCTTTATCGAAGAATTTAATTACACCCTGATGGACTATCATGGACATCTCATACCAAAGAAATTTAAACACAAACCCAGCCAGACAAATTTAGCACATTTATTTGTATAAGGCAAAAAAAATGTATGGATCTATACAAGGTGAAAATTTGAATCTCAGTACGGATGGGTGAGACAAATATAAGGCGCTTCTGATACCACTTGGTGTCTCTATTTACGAGGAATTTTAACATGATACTGAAAAGAATGTCATAGACAAAAGAATTATTAAGTACCAAGCCCAAACAGACGAGATAATAGATTATGCACATGTATCAGAGCAACAAGCATGAGATTCCAAAACAAACATTTTTCAAAACAATATCAGAGCAACACAGAACATAGTTTCAAATCATAGTTGTCAGGATGATGATTCATGACCCGAGATTAAAAAAATACCGTTTATTTAAAATCATTTGATGAATACGAAGATATCAGAATTCAATGAATTGATCATACTAGATTATGAATTTCATATTCAAGATGTGTGTGTGATTCAGTAAATCAATAATTTCAAATGAGTTTAAACAAACAGATATAATTAGCCATGGAATAACAATGAGTTTCAAGACCGATTTCTCAAAGAATTTTTCCAAATTATTTCTGACAAGCCCAAAGAATTTTTCAGCATATTTACATCAAGTTTGAAAGATAATTCATGATCCAAAAATATTTATTTGAAATCACTTGAAACAATGTCAAGTTTGAGATATAAAGAATTATTCACCCAAGATTGGTAATTTCAATTTTAAGTGGTGTGTGATATTCAAAATATCTAGAATCTCAAATGATTTCAAACAAAAACTAATTTCAATCATAATAATAATGATGAAATTTCAAGATGTATCACTGATTCAAGACAGGTCAAAAAAATATCCAAGCCAATCTAAAAAACCAATGAAATTATCACAACTGTGAAATGATAATGTGCTGTAATGAGTATAAATTTTCAAGCCTTTCTAAAATGAATTAGAAGAACTTCAGAACAGCAAAGGTGTGTGAATTTCCATATAATTTTCAGATCTTCAAAACAATTTAGAATTCAGATTAACAGTGTTCAATACGTCAACACCGTTAGGAATTCAGAAAACAGAAAATGAACTTCAAAACAATTGCAAATAAAAAAAATTCAGTATTTGGAAATGATTAAAAGTATCAGAGTTCTATACACGTAAAACAAATTTCCAGAATATCATGAATACTGCAATTCGAGAAGCAAAAAAAAATATGGCAGTGATAAATCAAATCAGAATAGACAGAAGAAAGAAATAGAAGGGAGAAGAAGAAGAAATAAACAAAAGAAAAAGAATTAAAATAGAAAAATATTTAAGAGGTGAGTTTAGAAATTATAACAGAATCCGGTGTATATCAGAAACTCTAACTCAACATATTTTGGCTGAAGGAACTGTAAATGATACAGAAGTATAAATCAACTTGATTTCAAATTTCTTTTCAGCACAGTAGTTCCTCAGCCACCCTTCTTCGGTACCTAACAGTTGAGAGGATTGAGTGGTCTAACAAAATTAGAAAAACCACTCGCAGTTTTATTAACATCTTTCAATACCCAGACTTGCTTGTATAACAATCCATCTGAATTTACCTTTGTTCCCTTTGGAACCCATATCTATTTGAATTTAACAATGTTTGTTTTATCTCTTCTTGGGATCCAGGATTGTTTAGATGAATTATTACAAAACAAATTCAAATTTTTCTTTTGATTCAAAAATCCTTTGGAATTAACAAAGTTCAAATTATCAAGACGATACTTTTCAAAGAAAGTTGAAGGATTTTTAAAATCGTTTGAGCTTCTCCTTTCAGAAAACTCAGATTTCCCAAAACCAAGTCCACTTCTATTTCCCAATGAAAATTGATTTTTCAACAACATATTTAAAGATTTCTCACCATTTGAAAATTTTGCCAGGGTTGTTTCGAGTTGTTGAATTTTAGTTTTAAGATCACCATTTTCTTTCAATAAATCTGAACAATTATTTTCAGTGATCTTACATCTTTCAAAATTAGATTTCAAAACCAAATTTTCATCTTTAAGCAGATTAATTTTGATTTGGGACTCGGCAATCTCAGATTCAAAAAAATTTTGTTTTTCAAACCCAAATTTCTTGGATATTTCAACCTCGTTTTCCAGTTCTTTCAAAATCAAATCAGATTTCAACAAATTTTCCTTTTCAGCAATTTTAAATTTGGAATATATATCAGTCTTAAAACTTTCAAATTCCTTTTGCAAAAGATTATTCAAATTTGATAACTCAGTCTTGTTCTCATTTGAGATCAAAATTTCCTTTTCAAACTTTTGAATATTCTTATTGAGATGAACAAGATTGGTTTTCAATTTTAAACAATTTTGCCAATCTGAATTTGAAGAATTTTTAAAATATTCAAGCTGTGATTCCAAATCATCAATTTTGCTGGTCAACTCAGAATTCCTAGATTTTAGAGATTTGTTTTTAGATTTTAGTTTATCAACAGATTTAGTTAAATCAACACACATATAAACCAAATCTTCGTACGAGAAATTTTCAACTTCAGCATCCGTTGATACACCATCATCTGATCCTTCTGAATTTTCATTTGTAAATCCTGTTAAACAGAATTCTGAATTTGAGTTGACATTCTGGGGTTTTGAGCTGTTGTAAGATTTTCCATACTTCGTATTGAGAGTATCCCAGATTTCCTGTGCAGATAAACAATGACAGATAAGATTAAACTGTTCAGTACTAAGATAATCAAATATAATTTTCATAGCACGGGTATTGAAAGTAATATATACACTATCAAATCCATGGATAACAACATTCCAACATTTAATATTAATAGATTTTAAATAAAATTCCATTTTGGATTTCCAGTTTAAAAAATCTGTTCCATCGAAAATAGTTGGAAATGAACTGGACTGACTTTCTATCGACTGACAACTAGGAATCACCATTGCTCTAGAGTTAACAGAATACCTGCTCTGATACCACTTGTTGGATCTAGATTAACCCTAGAGGGGGTGAATAGGGTTTATCACAGTTTTTAACTGAATTGAAAAAAAAACTGACAGGATATTAAAATAATAAACAGATCACAGAATATAGCAGAAACGGAAATGCAGAAAATAAATCACACACATATATACCTAGCTTCGGCAAAACCCTGCCTATTGCTGCATTTCTAAGGTTTCTACTAGGTGATAGAACAGATCCCGCATACAAGACCATGTATACTCGCAAACTCTGCTCCTATTCTAACCCTACGCTCAAAACCGTAGACTGATCTAAACCCCTAGATCAGATTTTCCCGGATTACCACCCCGTAACCAGTAAATCAGATTTTACAGACTCTGTGAACTGTCAGTCAACACCCTGACTGAAATTCCCCTAGTATTTTACAGTCACTAGAAACTGTTTAGAGTTGTTTTACAAACAAACAAATACAAAACAAATTAAACACAAAGCTTAAAACCCTAGTAAAAATAAAGGAGTTAAAAATAAGGGGTCATCCCCTTTTTAAACTTAGCCTAGTCAAAATTGGAAAATAGGCCGGCCCCTTTTTTAATTCAACTGCCCGATCCCCTTTTGTTTTCTGGAGAATAAAAATGGTGGCCTAGGGTTTTTCTTTTTTGCCCCTAAATCGATCGATTGCTTGATGCTTCTTCAAATCTGGATGAAGCTTCTGATGCTCGAATCCCTGTCGATATCTGGTGCTTTGATTTTGGGCTTTGCTCTTTCTCTCGAGATCGAAACAGTCTGAAAACTGTGAGTAAATCTGAATGTTAATCTCTTTGTTCTTTTAATAATTGGTGCTTGGATTTCGATATCAAGAATGCCTGTGATGTAATGGTGTTATATAGGATAATTAAAATCCTATAATTGAAACTCTGATTTCGTAAAGATGACTCGGCCGATTTGTTGCTTTCCCCTTTTGGATTTCGCTTGATTATGTTGATGAATCTGGTCTTCAATTTTGCTGTCCATAGAATTTATTTGTCCCAAGAATAATTTGGTCCGATTTGAACAATTTCCTCTTTTGAAAAACTCGAATTTAATTGATGGAATTCTGATCTTTTGTTGTCTGATTTTGGGCCAGAAAATTTAGCAGAAAATTTGACAATTTAACTTGAATTATATCAGGAAACAAATTTCTGGAATTTTGATTTTCTTGCCGAATTTGCATTTTTTTGATTGATTAAAAAATTGCCTTTAAAGAAATCAGATTTCCTGTAAACTGCTGAAGTTTAATTCTGCAAACAATCCCTGCATAATTTCTGGAACCATTTATAAACCTTGCCAAATATGAATTGAAATTTTCTGAAAATGACTTCCAGACCAATTAAGAAAGAATGATTTCTGGAAACTTAAACTTGGCATGAATTGCATTTGAAAATTCATGCTGCATTGTGACCACTTGAACCATGTTTAACCTGTCCAGTTTTGTGCTTCATTGTTTTGATGTATATGCTTAACTTTGCATACCTGAATTGCTACTATGCTCCTTGATGCCTCGGCCATGCTACTTGTTGTTGCTGAGTTACCATGTTTTCTTGGCCATGTTCACTTGAACCCATGCAGACTTGTCATTTTTGTTGTATGCACCAGTTTCACCACTGAGTCCAACATTGTGTTTTACACTCTCGACCATGATTTTTGAACTGATTGTTTTGCACTGATTAGTTTAGCTGCTGAACCACTTCATGCTTGGCCACTTGCTTACTCTAACCTTGAACTTGATCATCACTGCACAGACCTGCACTTGAAATGTTGAGATAATATACATGTTTATCCATTTGGCATGTGTTGTCCATTTGAGTTGTAAATTGAAGTATTGATACACTTTGATGCTGTGCCATGATTGTCATGTGAAATCCCACTGCTTAAAACTGGCTCGATTTTATACATTAAATCTGACTTGAATAATTCAGCCATGTATAGTTGGTCTCTTTAATGTTGAACTTCATTATTGTTGAGTCTGCTGCACCATCCATTGTGATTAGTTCATGTACACCATTGCTGTCTCGATCATGTTGACTCAAAATACTTTTCATTGCTACTTTGGTTTGAACCATGTAAATGTGCATTTGCCATTCATCTTTAGTATACACTTGCTGAAGTTTTGCATATTGTACCATTGACTTGTTATGCACCAAATTTGTTTGATCTGAACTTGCACTTAAGCTTGATCACTTGTCATTGATGTTGCACAATGAATTCTTCGCTGATCCATGTTCTTGAGTATAAAACTGGACACCATTTGCTTTGCTCACTTTGTTGTTTGTCAATACCATGTTGTAGTTGTTCACTGCTGTACATGATCATGTTGTATGCACTGTTTATATGCTGTGCTCGACCATTGTTACCTTCACACTTGTATGTTGTTGTCTTGACTTTGAACATCGACATGCCACTTGTATCATCCTTTTGAGAACTGGGGCTAGAACACATTATACACTTGCTTTTGCTGCTTCTTATGAATCATGCATTGAGCCACTTTGCTGAACCATATGATTTTTCTGAAAAGCTTCATGAACTGACATGATTCTGTTACTCTTTGTATTGTTTTTTTTTTCATTTTGCTGAAAATGATTTGCTCCATCATGTTCCACTGTTTTGACCATGCTTTCACTTTGATTTTGGCTCCATGAGCACTGAGTCGAGAAGGTCCATGTGGCTACTCCTCAGCTGCACACTGATTGGCGAGGCAGTGCACACGTGTGTATTTATACATGTGTGTATATGCAGCCATCAGACAAGATTTCCTGTCCCTGTACATATACAAACTAGCTAGACACAGATCAGATCAAGTCATGAAAAATGATGAGAAACACACCAGAAAACTGAGGCAAATAAAGTTTCAAAAATAAAATTCAAATCTGCATGTATTCAGTTTTTTTATTTCTATTGCAGTGTACTCTGTGTGTGTTTCAGTATATGACAGGTATGAAGACTGGACTGAATGCAGAAAGCTGTGTAGACCGGACAGACAGTGAAGACTGGACTGAATGCAGAAAGCTGTGTAGACTGGACAAACAGTGAAGACTGTGAAGACAGAAGATAGAAAATTTAGAACAAGAACAGTGTCAGTGAATGTCAGTACAAGTGTCTGTATATGAAAATGAGTCTGTATAACCAAGTGTGAGTGATATAGAAAGAAACTGTATGTTAAAATGAGTGTGTTGAAAAATATATCAGTGATGTACAAATAGTGGAGTATAAAAATTGTACTGTTTAAATTTTGAAATAAAATATTCTATTCAAATAAAATACTGTGTGAATATTTGGAATTTTGTACAGTCGTATTTTATTTAAACCGAAATATTATATTCTTGTCTAAGGTGTGATATATGAAACAGTACAGTATAACACGTTTATAATTATATATATATATATATTTGGTTGTTATCATCAAATAAAAATCATATAATTGTATATACAACACCGTTATATACAACATAAATTCGCTAATCTTCACTAATTACCCTTAATCAACCATAATTAGTGAGGAACTATGCAAACCACTCACCTTAGCCACAAATAAAACTTAAATCTGAAATAAATCTCTGATTTGGTGCGAATCCCAATGCTAAGCAGCAGCTCTAATGTTGATTTGGTGTTGATCTCTCTTGATTTGATGTTGCTAATCCCAATCTTCATGTAGAAAGTGATTTGGAGGTGATTTAGAGGTTGGAGGCCATTTTTAGGGTTTCTAAGAGGTAAGTGGAGGCTAGAAAACTGAAATGGAATGAAACCCTATCTCTTTTCAGCCTCCCTATAACCCTAATCCCGAAATGGGTTATGGACCCATTCAGTAATCACCTCATTTGGCCCAGTTAAGCTATTTTTCACCTTCCAAACCTTATTTCAGCCATATCTCCCAAACGGTAAGTCCGTTTCTCACATGTGACCACTCTACGAAAAGGTAACCATCATCCGAAGCCAATGGAAGTGGTTTCAGGTCAAAATTCCTTTCCAATCAAAAGTTATGGCTGAAACAAGATCAACTAGGGGCAAAACGGACATTTAAAAATCGGCAAAAATCATGAACATGGGAAATGACTCTAATGGTTGTTTCCCAAAGTTACATGACCATACGACTTCATATGCGAAAGAAATAAATATTCTACGATCCTCCGATGCGTAGAATGTGGGTTGTTACATTCTCCCCCTCCCCTTAAGAAATTTTGCCCCCGAAATTCCCTAATCATAACACACAAAAGGTCCTGCATGCCTATCAGTCATGAAACAACAAGCAAAACAAGCCTATCATAGCATGCGGAATAACTAAATTGCAAAGTAAATCTTACCAGGCAAAGAGTTCTGGATACGTTTTCCTAATGCTCTCCTGTCTCCCAATACAGTCATTCTCGTCCTCGCCCCACTGAACCTTGACTAGCTTCACCGCCTTCCTTCGAAGTTGCTTCGTATCTTGCTCGACAATACGAATCGGCTTGCGGTTCCCAACCGCCTCGGGTTCCACTTCGAAGTCCTCTAACTGATCAGGTGAAATAGCCATATCTGGGTCGTGTATGAACTTCCTTAGTTGGGAAACATGAAATATGTTGTGAACTCCCGCCATCTTTTCTGGTAAGTCAATTCTATATGCCAAATTCCCAACTTGTTCAAGAACTGGGAATCGGCCAACAAGTCTTGGTGCCAATTTGCCTCTCCTGCCAAATCGTATCACGCTCTTCAACGGAGAAATCTTGATAAACACCAAGTCACCAACGGAGAATTTTAAGTCTCTTCTCCTTTTATCAGCATAACTCTTCTGCCTATCTTGGGCAGCCTTCATTCGTTGTTGAATGATCTTAATCTTGTCCGAGGTTTCTCTTACCACATCTGGTCCAAGCATAAACTTCTCACCGGTCTCTATCCAACATGATGGTGAGTTGCATGGTCTTCTGTACAAAGCTTCATATGGAGCCATACCGATATTGGATTGGTAGCTATTATTATATGCAAACTCTACTAGATGCAAATGGTCATCCCATGATCCACCAAAATCTAATATACAAGCTCTCAAGAGATCTTCCAATATACAATTCACCCTCTCTGTCTGACTGTCAGTTTGATGATGATACGCGGTACTGAGATGTACTTCCGACCCTAGATCCTCTTGTAAGATCTTCCAAAACCCACTAGTGAACAACGGGTCTCGGTCACTCACAATGCTTTTAGGTACTCCACGAAATCTCACTACCCACTTCATATACAATTCTGCTAACTTAGCTGTCATTCTGGTCGATTTGACGAGTATAAACCTTGCACTCTTAGTCAATTGATCCACAATTACCCAAATCTATCATATCCCGATCTAGTCCTCGATAAACCATCGATGAAATCCATCGAGACTTGCTCCCATTTCCATTCGGAAATTTCTAATGTTTGCAACAAACCACTATGCTTCTTTTGCTCGGCTTTAACTAGCTGGCAATTCATGCACTTGGATATAAACTTCCCAACGTCTCTTTTCATCCCTTCCCAGTAGTAAGTCTGTTTCATGTCTCGATACATCTTATCACCACCGGGGTGTATAATCAGTTTTGAGTGATGACATTCTCTAAGCACTTCATCTCTCAAACCATTCACGTTGGGTACAACTAGTCTTCCATTCTTTCTAAGCCATCCATCTCTGTCAAGCCCATACAAATTCATCTCCTCACCGTCGGTATTCATCTCTAACTTGGAGATGATTTCCAATAAATTAGGATCGTTCCTCTGGCTGGAACCAATCTACTCAATCAAGGTGGGTCTGATCGTCGAACTAGCTAATATCTCTGGATCTAATTCGCACTTTGGTCTGAAATCAAACCCTGCGATATACTCCAATTGCTTCAATTAAAGAAACATAGCCCCTAAATTGGCATGTCTCCTACTCAAGGCAACGGATATCGCATTGCCCTTCCCAGTGTATATGCGATATCAAAATCATACGATGCCAAAAACTCTAACCATCTTTGATGTCGGAGGTTTAGATCCTTCTGAGAGAAGAGATACTTTAACGATTTATGATCAGTAAACAACTCAAATCTTTCTCCCAAGAGATAATGTCTCCACATCTTCAACGCGAACACGATCGCTGCCAGTTCCAAATCATGGGTAGGATACTTTTTATCATGCGACTTTAATTGCCGACTAGCATAAGCTACAACCCTACCTCCTTGCATCAATACATCACCTAGTCCGGTACCACAAGCATCCGTGTATACCGTCATCTCTTCATTACCTTTAGGAATGACTAATACTGGCGCACGCGTCAACTTTTCTTTTAGACTATTGAATGGATGAAGGCTTGATTCTTCTTAGTCAACTGAGTTAACGGTGCTGCTATCTTGGAGAAGTCCTGGAAAACTTACGATAATATCCAGCTAACCCCAAGAAGCTTCTTATGTCTGTTGCATTCTTGGGCCTAGACCAATCCTGTACTGTAGCCACCTTCGCAGGGTCCACGGCAATACCATTCTCTGAAACAACATGGCCCAAGAATCTCACTTCCCTCCTCCAGAAGTGACACTTAGAAAATTTCACTTTCAATTGGTGTTTTCTCAACACCTCCATCACTATCCTCAAATGTCTCTTGTGTTCTTCCTCTGTCCTCAAGTAAACAAGGATGTCATCTACGAACACAAGAACAAACTTATTCATTTGATCTCTGAATACTTGATTTATAAGATCCACGAAGTATGCTGGTGCATTGGTCAACCCAGATGGCATGACCAACCACTCATAAAATCCAGACGGCGTCCTAAATGCCGTTTTCGGAACACTCTCAGCCGCTACTCGAAGCTGATGAAATCCTGTCGCAAGGTCCAACTGGGAGAACACTCTTGCTCCTTCCAGTTGATCAAACAAATCATCTATCCGCAGTAGAAGATACTTATTCTTCCTCGTCACCTTATTCAACTCGCGATAGTCCAGACACAAACGAAGGGAACCATCTGCCTTAGTGGCAAACACAATTGGTGCTCCCCACTCAGAGACACTTCTTCTAGTAAAACCCTTCTTCAAAAGATCGCTTACTTTCACCCCGAGATCCCGCTGCTCCCTTGGTGCCATACGACGAAGTGGCATCACTATAGGTCTGGCATCTTTCACTAAATTAATACAGAACTCAATCTCTCGGTGTGGTGGAAGCCCGGTCGCTTCCTCGAAGATGTCTGGATACTGGCCAACCACGGGCACATCTGACAACTCATCATGCGGGATGTCGAGGGAATTTATAAAACTAGCCATTACCCCATCACTAGGTAGACTACCAAACACTACCCTCCGCCCATCATCCGCCTTAACCGTCACCAAAAAGCCCTCACAGTCTACCACCACCCCGTATTTTTGGAGCCAATCGACCCCCAATATAATGCCATACCCAGTAAAGCCCAAAATAAAGCAATCACAAACAAACATACATCCATGACTCGATAAGACCAAATTTTGGCAAATCATACTAAGGTTAGTCGAACCACCAATCGGGTTTGTCACAACCAACGGTCTATCGACTATCTCGGGTTCCAGTCCCAACCTATCCACCAGGTCACTAGATATGAAGGAACGGGAAGCCCCAGTATCAAACAAAACTCGAACTGGTACATCATAAATAGAAAGCACACCTTGAATGACGACATTCTTTCCTTTCTCCACCGCAGTTGGGGCATTCGACGAAGAAGGAACAACATCAATAGCATATGCTTTCACAATCTGCTTCTCCTTAGGAGGTTGCGGACACTTATCCTTATGATGTCCCACTTGGCCATAGTTGTATCACTTCCTATCCGCTGGCTTAGCCCGACATTCTTTAGCATGATGGCCCTTCTTACCACAGCTGAAGCACTCAACATCTTTCTTGCTCTTTTTCTGGCCATCCTTAGATTGGTTCTGCTTCCTCTTGTTCTGAGAGTTGTTCTTGCCTCCACCGCTCGCTTGCGGTTTTGGCCCTTCTGCAGATGCAATCTCAGTCTTTGACTTAGGGTAAAGACTCTCTGATCTCAAAGCTTTCCCCACAATCGATTCAAAAGTCTCATCGATGTGGTTGATAAGCTTTTCCCCCAAGTATCCATCCAAACCAGTAATGAACTTCTCATTCTTTTTCTCAGGAGTATCGATAATGGAAAATCCATACTTCGACAAAGTATCGAACTCAGCAATATAGTCAGAGACTGCCCTACCATTCTGCTTGAGTTCCAAGAACCTCTTAAACAACACTGACTTCTGGGCAGCTGGAATGAACTTCTTGCTAAAACGATCCTTGAACTGATCCCAAGTAACGTGATCTTCTGGAGTAGCTGTTCTAATGGCATTCCACCAATTCATCGCTCGCCCTTGCAGCTGACGAGATGCTAGCCTTCTCTTCATCGCATCCTCGATACCCAAGTCATCGAAGATACGATCACAGCTATCCAACCAATCCTGAACATCTGTGGCCGACTCCGTTCCGTGGAACGGCTTCCCACCAAGGTGAGTGTAATCCTTGCACAACTTGACGAAATCGGCCCTAGGCGCCTGCACTGCTGGACCACCACCATTACCGGGATTGGGGACTGCCCCTTGAACATCCCTGAGCATCTCCCTCATGAAGTTAGTGAACATCGTCCTCATGTCAGGAGCATCCACGTTATTGGTCCCTCTACCAACACCTCTAGCGTATCGGATCATTGTTCAATCTGTAAAGAGGAAACGATTAACGACCCCATAGTAGTGCTAGTGCAGTACGACCTCATTCTTATACTACAAATAGTATATATAGCTTTTGAAAACCAAAGTAATCACAAATACTCTCTTATATACGTACTATCTCTCCCTAGTGTCTTTCCCTAGGTTAACTACGCAACCTAGAGCTCTGATACCAAATGTGACGGCCCGCCCCGCACCAACCGACATTTACCCCAAAAGTGCGTTGTACACATGTCCAGTTAGCACGGGACGGATCGTCAGGAAGGGAAGAAAGAAATGAACTAACAAGGAACCTGTAGAATGTCTCACAGCGCATGGAACAAAATATAATAACAACATACTTGACATAAAACAGGTGAGACAGTGCATAAGCTGAAAACAAACTAGCATAGCAGCGGAAAATCCAAGTGCAACTTATGATCCAAAGCCAACATTGTTACAACTTTTCAAACTATCTCAAAAAGCAAAAGCAAGATAAGGTAGGTACAGTACTAATGCCCAAGTAGCGACCACCAACAACACAGGGAGAATATCTATATATCATACGTGGAAACCTCCTGCTCGCCTCTGAATCAGCTACTCGCGCATCACCAGCTAACCTGTCTCTAGTCTGCTCGTGTGAGCACCCAGAGTAATAAGAAGAGACATAAAACTATGGGTCAGACAAAAGTCTGGTATGAGCGATAAGCATCTAAACAAAACAATCACAGGTATACTAAACCATACCTGAACCTGGACCTGCAACCAAAGAGTTAGCACTACATACTGTACAACACTCTATGGTGCCATTTCAAATGGTGTAAAGATAACGGGGGCGGGGGTGTGCATGTCATAGTGATGGCAAACAATCAAGCATAGCAACCATCCTCACATCTCTCGCTCAGTGCGTAAAGCATACGATATTCACCACTTCGATCACCTCAATACTTTGCTATGATCGCCTTGCCCCATGAAGTCATAAATGTCTTCACTGCACTGATACATAGCCACTAATCCTTCGCTATTTCCACTAGCCGCATGGAGTTGTTCACCCCATCCGCGCTGGCTCATAGCCTTACTAATCCATTACTATGTCCACTTTGCCCCATGGAGTTGTTCACCTGAGACGACCCGATTTCCCGTTTTCACGGAAACAAGGTTATCTTTTGGAATATAACACAGAAACAGATAATAGCAGAACAGAATTAAATAAATACACCAGAATGAACAACAAAATATACTGGATAAAAGTAATCATCAGAGTTACACAGTATACAGGATCTTACTTAGTACAAATACAGTTCAGCTATACATAAATGTCTACAGCGGAAATAAACAAAATATGTACAATAGGAGCTGAACAGCATAAAAAGAAATAAATGATAGAATCCATCTTCAGCTCCAGCTATCCAGAAAGAACCAGCTAAACCTGAATACAAGGCTGCCCGTGTAGAAAAAGGGGCACCCGAGTTTGAAAGTGAACAAACTACGAGTCAGTCATGGGACTGGTATGAGAAATCCACTCAACACATATATAATATGGCTAATCACAGGACCACGCCACTTTCGTGGAACGGGTTTACTCCATTGGATTGCCAGTGCTTTAAAACAAATCTTTCTTTTAAACATCGCTATGCTTTTTATAAAAATGAAGCCGTTATAAGACTCAGTTCCCACCACACAATGCAACGCAAACCGGAGGATAGAGTTTTTACCTTATAACGGCCAAGATATGCTTGATACGAATAAAACAAAGGCATTTGATATTATTGCTAGTGTTTATATGTTTTGAAAACAATTTCAAATCATAATTATCAATCATAGACGGCATTAATGCCCCATACCACTATGTCGCCATATATAGGTATACAATCAAAATCGCATCGTCACGTATTTGGAAATTGTATTTCCGTCATGAACCAAGGCAAAAGATAGTCCTTACCGAATTCGAGACGCTCTAGCCCGCCCCTCAGGATCAGAACGCATCAACCCTTTAGATCGTCAGGGCCGGTCCACCGATGTGGATTATTATGCCTGAATATTACGTCTCCCCGCCCTTTGGGGCGTAAACGAGCCAACGAATGACTCCATCGGACCCGGATCGTCCGATCAAACCGAGGCGCCTCGCAACAGCAACAACCACATAGGTGAAAAGTATATAAATGTCAGGGCTGGTAGGTCACTGACACCACCCTAGCTAGAAAGAAACGCAGGCCCTCCCTGATGTCCTCTCCCGTTTTAGGTTCATACCGGGGTGTGAGGCTCGCGAATTTACGTTATACACAAAGCTACGCCACACAGACGGTGCTTTGATCATCACCACAAGACTTTGCTTTTCAACAGAAGCCCTGATCACTGCATCTTAGCATGCCACACAGAATAAATCCTATGTCAGACACACAGTCCATTTACAAGTCCGTTCTGGGTCTGAACGAAACCGGAGGCACTAAATACCTCGCAAACCCATCGATCACCACGTACGTCTGGACGATCACCACTCATTATCCATATTTCGGGATGCCTCCCAATCAGGACCTCGGTTACCATCCAAACGAGGTGAAGATCTCCGGTCTTCGACCATCGTCTTCATCTTCGAATTTCAATCGTCGGTCGATTATTCGAAATGAGAATTAACTCGGCCTTTCCAAATAATTCACGTATATTTAGAATTTCAAATCGATTTATTTCAATGGTTAAATTATTCGACAACACCGGTTTTGTCCTTTAACGTAATTTTCACACCAAACACATTCAACCATCAAACATCACATAAATCAAGCAAATTCAGTTTATTTCCATTCCATATCGCTTATGATATTTTATAACTATTTATCGCTATTTTTATTTATTTTAAAATAGCCATTTTATTCAAAACGACGCTTCGGGTCATAAGGCGGCCGTGGCGCTGTTTTTCTTCAGATTTGTTTTTCACATATCTGAAAATCTAACCGTTGGATCTTCACAAAATTTACATCATTAGAAAGGTCTTTTCAAAACGAACCCAACGGTTCCAGTTTCGGGAAAATCCGACGGTCGGATCTCCCGGTACACTCGTTTGAAATTTCGATTTCAAAATACGAACTGCAGCGTCGTTGTTCGATTAAATATAATTATATTTATATTTATATATAAATAAAATCGATTCTGGCGCTGTTTTTCTTCAAATTTGAATTAAACATTCCAGACAATCCAACCGTTGGATTTTTACAAGGTTGGTGCCGTTGGAAAGATTATTCCAAGGCGAACCCGACGGTTGAGATTTCGGGAAAATCCAATGGTCGGATTTCCCGTACTAGTCGTTTGAAATCACGGTTTCGAAATACGAACTGCACGGCTTCGTTTCGTTTTAATTTTATTTATATTTATATAGTTATATAAATATAGTTCATTCAATGATTTCTATATCGTTTTCACTTCAAAAAATTTTCTAACACCTTAAATTTTGGAAAAATTTCGCCATAACCTCCCCTGCACCGGGAGCGTCGGGAAATCGCAAATAGCGTCCCGGTCCTTCTAATCTCAAAAAAAAAAAGAAAAAGCCAAGCGGCTAGCCAACAGGCTCAAAATCATCACCCAAACAAATCAGTAAATGTGTACCTATTTGTCGGGCACAAAATTTTATTCCTCTTCTCTAGCCCCTTTGCTATAACCTGTTCAATGAATATTGCATGTACATATATATACAGTTCATATCATTTTTCATTTTCTATTCAACTTCATATTTGATTTCTATTTGGTTTAAAAACACCATTCATTCTAACGTTACATAATTAGGCGTAAATCATTTCATTAGTTAATTAATGAATATTTCAACTCGTATATGTTTATTTTGAACAAGTGGCTATTTTTAACACTTCACATTTCAACGATTTATGCATACAATAAAAATGTGATTTTTATTGTAAAACAATTCATTTCAAAGACACTATTTTTCTATATCGTTCATATAAGTGATAAAAATAGGATTTTTATCATAAAACCATTTCTTTTGAAACCAGATTATTTTACACGTTTCAGATAGTCGATAAAAGGCGATTTCTACCATCAAACAATTTATTTGAAAATATGAATACCATTCAACACATGAATTTCTAAACAACGAATGAATATCAATTCAACACATGAATGTTTTCAATAGTTTTTATATATAGATAAAAATGTGATTTTTGTTATCGAACAATTTATTTCAAAATATGAATACCATTCAACACATGAATTTCTAAACAACGAATGAATATCAATTCAACACATGAATGTTTTCAATAGTTTTTATATATAGATAAAAATGTGATTTTTGTTATCGAACAATTTATTTCAAAATATGAATATCATTCAACACATGAATTTCTAAACAACGAATGAATATCAATTCAACACATGAATGTTTTCAATAGTTTTTATATATAAATAAAAATGTGATTTTTGTTATCGAACAATTTATTTCAAAATATGAATACCATTCAACACATGAATTTCTAAACAACGAATGAATATCAATTCAACACATGAATGTTTTCTATACAATGAATAAATATAATTTAAGCATATGAAAATAATTCAAACACACAAATATTATTCAAAATTTCGGCAGCATAACGGCAGGGTAGTTACACCGGCACCGTCCCTAGTACGGCTCCTCGCTCTACCTTAAAACCTCGCGGTTTTTGACAATGGGAAACATGCATCTAGTTCGCACGCAGGCGGCATGTATATATATTTATTTCATTTCCACAAACTAATCCTATGTGGTTTCAACCAAATATTTCACAACCACAAATGGGTATTTTTCAACCACAATCAACCAATATCAATCACAAACAATCCCAAACAATCATTCAATTTTCACCACAATTTCAACCAATAAATATCGTCCATGGTTTGTGGACGAGGGGGCGTATATATATATATATATATATATATATATATATATATATATATAGCAATTCACTTTTACTTCACACATATATATATAATTTTTAAATCAGAAATCTCACCAATAGCTATCCAATACCAAGACTCTTCTTAATAGAAATCTTCGCCTATTTGTCGCTTTCACCCGTATTCTCTGCATATGTAAAAATAGAATTTTTACTACGCTATTCAATATATAAAAATATGATTTTTACTTTTGCTCTCAACATATAAAAATATAATTTTTACTTTTGAAAGAAATCAGTTTTCAACCTTTCAAGAAAACCAGTTTTTATATTTTTATAAATCACAGTTTTATTCTTTCATAAAAATGCAGTTTTTAGTTTTTTTTTTTTTAAAAAAACAGTTTTTAGAATCTTTTTAAAAAATCTGTTTTTAAAATCTTTTTAAATCAGTTTTATTCTTTCTAAAAATTGCAGTTTTAACTTAATAAAAATTTCAGTTTTTCTTTTACTAAAAAAAATCAGTTTTTCTTTTATTAAAAATCAGTTTTAAATTTTTAAAACCTAAATCAGTTTTTATCTTTATTTAGAAAACAGTTTTTACTTTATTTTTAAAACAGTTTTACAGATTAAAATAAAATAAAATAAAAAAGAAAATAAAATACATATATAAAAAAAAGGAAACGCTCACCGAACTGCGAAGAAGGGGAGGGGAAAGAAGAGGTCGTCGGCGGCTTCCAGGGGCTCGCGGTGGCGTTCGAACGGTCGTGGCAGGAGGCGCTGGCTTCCTCGTCGGCGTCGAGGGCTTCAAGGGGGGGGGGGCGCGGCTTCTTCGTCGGCGTCGAGGGCTTCAAGGGGGGGGCGCTGTTTTTCTTCGAATCGATTTAGGGTTTGTTTTTTTTTTTTTTTCCGTTTTTTTTTCTGTTATGTTTTATAACGAACGGGGGGGGGGGGGGGGGGGGGCAAGCAGAAGATAAGAGGGAGGGAGGGAATTAAAAATTATTTTATTATTTTATTATTTAATTTCGGAAAAGGTTGACTTTCACGTACGACCTCGAAACGAGGCCCACCGCCTGTCGCCCATAGCGTTTCACCCCCATTCCGAACACAATGGGATATGTATCACAAGCTGGTTTGATCGTTATAATCAGTTTCCTTTTGAATTTTCATTTAAATCACTATATTGAATTTTAAACGCACATTTCAAATTACCGGGGTCACATACTAACACTAAAAATTCCAGAAAAATATTTTCTAGCTTCGTATTGACGATACGGTCCTAACAAAACTAGTTTCGTCGAATTCTGAGACCGTTTGAAAAATGGCCAATTTCCATTCTATTAAAATCAACAGAAACTGGTCAAACGCGTTTTCCTTTGCCACGCTCACATATTGATTCGAAAAATTATGAAATTTGAAACCTAGCAATAACTTGACACTGCGGATCCAATAAAAGTGGTTTCGTCGAAATCCGAGGTCATTTGCAAAATGTCCATTTTTAAGGGCCTGAATTCCATAGCGACTATTCAGAATTTTCAACTGGACATACCTTTTGATTCCCGCTATCAAATTTCGATTGGTCGGATTCGTTAGAAAGATATCATCAATTAGATACTAATGTTTTTGGTCTCACTAAAATCCGGATTGTTTTGCACCCGGTATATTCAATTGAAGTTTGAAATCGAATTATCGAACTACCGCGCCATTTTCAATTCTATATATAATTATAATTAATTATATTGGTTTTCAAATGTCGATTTCAACTCAGTTTTCATCTTTATTATTTAAAATATTTATTTTAAATATTTAAAATCCATTATTTTAGCCAATTTAAAATTTTTAAATTGGTTCAGATTTTCTGGGTCGTTACAATCTCCCCCACTTAAAACTTTTCGTCCCCGAAAAGGAATAAAGTCGAAAGTGGTTTGATAAATCTACGATCCCACAATACAACAACCAATTTGTTTCTAATATTCAGAGTATAGAATAAACAATGCACATCCATGGGAAGAAAATAGCAACAGAATAGAGAATTAAATGGTAATGCAAGGTAGGGTAAATGTACCTTGCACCAGAGTCAATCAGAGATATCTACTCGGCATCTAGGATAAGCTTTCTGAATGCTCTCCTCAGTTTCCCAAGTACAATCTCGCGGATCTCCACTCCATTGCACTTTGACTAAGTGAACCTTCTTGTTTCTCAGCTCTTTGGTTTCTTTGCCGATGATCTTTAGCGGCTCTCGCCTCACAGCTAATTCTGGAGTAATTTCAATATCCTGCTGAGCTGCTTCTTCCACGATCAAGTCTGGATCATGAACGTGCTTTCGAAGCTGAGATATATGAAATACATCATGCACACCAGGCAACCAGTCAGGCAGTTTGACCCTATAAGCGAGAGTTCCAATCCGTTCCAGAATAGGAAACGGACCAATAAATTTAGGCGCTAACTTTCCAGTTTTACCGAACCGGATAACTCCTCTCATCGGCGATACTTTCAAATATACATAGTCGCCAACTTCAAAGGATATATCTCTTCTTCTTTTATCGGCATAGCTCTTTTGTCGGCTTTGAGCGGCGAGCAATCGTTTCTTAATAAAATCGACTTTGTCGGCCGCTTCTCGAATCATATCGGGACCCAACACAAGTCTATTTCCAGGCTCGACCCAACAAGCAGGAGATCGGCACGGTCTACCATATAATGCTTCGAATGGCGACATTGGCAGGCTCGCCTGGTAGCTGTTGTTATAAGAGAACTCAGCCAAATGTAGATTGTCTTCCCATGATCCACCGAAATCTATAACACAAGCCCGCAATAGATCTTCTAGAATGCGATTCACCCTCTCAGTCTGACCGTCTGTCTGAGGATGATAAGCGGTGCTCAAGTTTAACTTCGTCCCCAGCTCGACTTGAAATGCTTCCCAGAATTTGCTAGTGAATATTGTATCTCTATCACTTACTATACTGAGCGGCACTCCATGCAGTCTAACTATTTCCCTGAAGTATATCTGCGCCAGACTCTGAGCAGTTCTGTTTGATCTGACAGGTATAAAATGGGCGGTCTTCGTGAAACGATCTACGATCACCCAAATACTGTCATTTCCTTTTCTGGTTCTGGGCAAACCATCAATGAAATCCATAGAAATATGTTCCCACTTCCAGCCAGGAACTTCTAGCGGTTGTAATAATCCAGCCAATTTCTGTTGGTCACTCTTGACTAGCTGGCAAGTAGGGCATCGACTAACATATATCGAAACGTCTCTTTTCATAGCCTTCCACCAGAAAGTTCTTTTGAGATCGTTATACATTTTGGCCACACCAGGATGGATACTCAGCTTGGACTTGTGACACTCGTCTAACACTTCCCTTTTTAACTCTGGGATGTCAGGAACACAAATCCTTCCTTTTAATCTCAAGATCTCGTCGTTATCTATTTGAAAACACGAGGGTTCGCCTTTCTGAATCCTTTTGATCATTTCCTTAATAAAGTTATCCTCCTTCTGAAGAATAGATATTTTGTCAATCAAGGAAGTCGTGATAATAAAGCTAGCGACCATTACATTCTTTCGACTCAGCGCATCGGCCACGACATTGGCTTTTCCTGGAGTATATATTATTTCAAAGTCATATGCTGCAAGAAACTCCAGCCAACGTTGCTGCCTCAAATTTAAGTCCTTCTGAGTGAACAGATACTTTAACGACTGGTGATCTGTAAACAGTTCGAATCTCTCGCCCAGAAGATAGTGTCTCCAGATTTTCAAAGAGAATATGATAGCCAATAACTCAAGATCATGAGTTACGTAGTTTTTCTCGTGTGGCTTCAGTTGACGGCTAGCATAAGCAATTACTTGGCCTCTTTGCATTAACACTGCGCCAAGGCCTTCTCTAGAAGCATCAGTCCAGACTTTTAAATCCTGGTTGCCATCAATGATGGTTAACACTGGAGCTGTTGTTAGTCTCAACTTTAGCTCTTCAAAAGCCTCCTCACTCTCTTGAGTCCATTTGAATTTAGAATGCTTCTTTGTAAGCTTCGTTAAGTGACCAGATATCTTCGAAAAGTCTTTAACGAACTTACGATAATAGCTAGCCAATCCGAGAAAACTGCGGACTTCAGTGGGAGTACTGGGCTGTTTCCAATTCTGAATAGCTGTGATTTTGCTTGGATCCACAGCGATTCCATCTTTCGATACGACATGGCCCAGAAATTTCACTTCATCTTGCCAGAATATACATTTGGAAAACTTGGCTTTTAATACATTCCGTCTGAGAATTTCTAACACTTGTTCCAGATGCTTTTCATGTTCGGCCTTTGATTTAGAGAAGATTAGAATATCGTCAATGAAAACCAGAACAAATTTATTCAATACTCCCCTGAATACTCTGTTCATCAGATCAACGAAATAAGCTGGAGCGTTACATAAGCCGAACGGCATTACTAACCACTCGTAGAATAAGTCGGGGCCTCTGAACGCGGTCATTGGAACACACTCTTCGGCAATTCGAAGTTGATGGAAGCCTGTAGCTAGGTCCATTCGTGAAAATACTTGCGCTCCATTTAATCGATCCAACAGATCATCAATCCACGGCAATGGATATTTGTTCTTTATTGTCTGTTTGTTCAGATCACGATAATCCACACATAGACGTAGAGTACCGTCAGATTTTGGGACAAATACCACTGCTGCACCCCAATCAGAGAAACTAGGCCTGATCAGACCTTTCCATACTAGCTGTCGTGTTTGATTGTCTAATTCTTCCTTCTCTTTCAAGGACATTCTTCGAATAGCGTGAACTACCGGCCTTGCATTGGGAACTAAAGCAATCTTGAAATCTATTTCTCTCTGCGGAGGTAAGCGAACAACTTCCTCGAACACATCCGCATAATTCTTGACGACAGGAATGTCTTTGATGAGGTCAGGAATATTCTCAGTGACTTCAGGAACATTTTCAATTTGGGCTGGAGAAACATTCAAAGCTGCCCAGAAGTCTTTTCTATTTGCATTCTGACCTTCACACGGTATGGTTATATAACCCCCTGATTTAATCTTAGCTCTAACGACTCTCTCGGCGCATCTAACCTCTGCTTCATATTTGGTTAACCAATCCAATCCCAAAATAAGATCGAATTCATCAAAATTCATGACTACAGAGATAATAGGGAATTTATAGCAAGAAAAAGAGACGGGTACTGCACAAACCCAACTGAGATTGATGGAACCTCCAACTGGATTTCGGACAGTCATTGGTTCTTTGAGCTTCTTCAAATTCAAATCCAACTTCTTGACTGCACTCTTTGCAATAAAGCTTCACGACGCGCCTGTGTCAAACAGTACTTTAACTGGAATGTTTTTGACATTGAGCGTGCCTTCTAAAACGTCGGCCCTTTCTTGGCTTGCTGAGGGATCAGAAGTTTCTGCCAATTCATTCACCTGAACTACTTCAGGCTTCCTCAAGAGCCAGCAATCCTTTGCAAGATGACCAGTCTGCTTGCATTTACTGCAACCTCTTTTCTCTTGAAATCTCTCTTTGGATTTAGATCCCTTCTTTCTTCGTTTGTTCCAAGATCTACAACTTACCGCCAAATGTCCTTTTCTATTGCAGCTTGAGCACGTGGCGGTTGTTATTTGTTCGTTCCCAGATTCAGCCCTTTTTCTCTTGGCACTGGGCTTCTTATTGACCTCGTACTGTTTTCAGGAATATCAGTTTCTGACTCTGTTTTGTCACTAGAACAGACTTCTTCTTCGTCGCATAACATTCCTTTCTTATGGAGATCCTCATACTGATAAGCCATGTAAATCATTTCTGGAAAAGGAAGTTTCACATGCCCCAATACTTTATTCTGGTATTTCCTTTGAAGCCCATGGATAAATCTAAGATTCTTTCTCTTTGTATTCTGAATCAGATGGGGAGCAAAGTGAGCAAGTTCATTGAATTTCTTGTGATATTCTGGGATGGTCATATCACCTTGAATCAAATAAGAAAATTCTTCACATAACCTCTTGGTTGCTTCGGGAGGAGTAAATCTCTCTAGGAAAATAACTTTGAATCTATCCCAGGTGATATCACCTTCTGGATTATTCTCTATAACTGAATCCCACCAGAACAAAGCTTCATCTTTGAATGCCCAGGAGGCCAGTAATCTTTTCTGGTCATCCCTCAGCTTTAATGCTTCGAAGATTTTCTCAGCCGAACGAATCCAAGCTTGTGTCTTCATAATAGATTCTTCACCAGAGAACGGTATTCCACCCATATTTCGATATTTGATTAATAGGGCCTCAATATCCGGTTCTGCATTCCTTCTGTTTCTGACACTCATTTTCTAGTTCTTCTGCAATTAGCAGATCAAGTGTCAGGTCACAGAAAAGGTATTTTAAAATATAGAGACAAATACTTAAAGTGTAAATGTGTCTATCGAAGTGTATTCATTCTGCTTTACTCATACTAGGATATTGCTGATCCTATCTGTATTGAGTTACCCATCCTAGAACACTACTGGTTCTATTTCTGACGAGTTCGTTCAAATGTTATATTCCAGAACTAAGCTTAACCAAAGCTCTGATACCACGATGAGACGACCCGATTTCCCGTTTTCACGGAAACAAGGTTATCTTTTGGAATATAACACAGAAACAGATAATAGCAGAACAGAATTAAATAAATACACCAGAATGAACAACAAAATATACTGGATAAAAGTAATCATCAGAGTTACACAGTATACAGGATCTTACTTAGTACAAATACAGTTCAGCTATACATAAATGTCTACAGCGGAAATAAACAAAATATGTACAATAGGAGCTGAACAGCATAAAAAGAAATAAATGATAGAATCCATCTTCAGCTCCAGCTATCCAGAAAGAACCAGCTAAACCTGAATACAAGGCTGCCCGTGTAGAAAAAGGGGCACCCGAGTTTGAAAGTGAACAAACTACGAGTCAGTCATGGGACTGGTATGAGAAATCCACTCAACACATATATAATATGGCTAATCACAGGACCACGCCACTTTCGTGGAACGGGTTTACTCCATTGGATTGCCAGTGCTTTAAAACAAATCTTTCTTTTAAACATCGCTATGCTTTTTATAAAAATGAAGTCGTTATAAGACTCAGTTCCCATCACACAATGCAACGCAAACCGGAGGATAGAGTTTTTACCTTATAACGGCCAAGATATGCTTGATACGAATAAAACAAAGGCATTTGATATTATTGCTAGTGTTTATATGTTTTGAAAACAATTTCAAATCATAACTATCAATCATAGACGGCATTAATGCCCCATACCACTATGTCGCCATATATAGGTATACAATCAAAATCGCATCGTCACGTATTTGGAAATTGGATTTCCATCATGAACCAAGGCAAAAGATAGTCCTTACCGAATTCGAGACGCTCTAGCCCGCCCCTCAGGATCAGAACGCATCAACCCTTTAGATCGTCAGGGCCGGTCCACCGATGTGGATTATTATGCCTGAACACTACGTCTCCCCGCCCTTTGGGGCGTAAACGAGCCAACGAATGACTCCATCGGACCCGGATCGTCCGATCAAACCGAGGCGCCTCGCAACAGCAACAACCACATAGGTGAAAAGTATATAAATGTCAGGGCTGGTAGGTCACTGACACCACCCTAGCTAGAAAGAAACGCAGGCCCTCCCTGATGTCCTCTCCCGTTTTAGGTTCATACCGGGGTGTGAGGCTCGCGAATTTACGTTATACACAAAGCTACGCCACACAGACGGTGCTTTGATCATCACCACAAGACTTTGCTTTTCAACAGAAGCCCTGATCACTGCATCTTAGCATGCCACACAGAATAAATCCTATGTCAGACACACAGTCCATTTACAAGTCCGTTCTGGGTCTGAACGAAACCGGAGGCACTAAATACCTCGCAAACCCATCGATCACCACGTACGTCTGGACGATCACCACTCATTATCCATATTTCGGGATGCCTCCCAATCAGGACCTCGGTTACCATCCAAACGAGGTGAAGATCTCCGGTCTTCGACCATCGTCTTCATCTTCGAATTTCAATCGTCGGTCGATTATTCGAAATGAGAATTAACTCGGCCTTTCCAAATAATTCACGTATATTTAGAATTTCAAATCGATTTATTTCAATGGTTAAATTATTCGACAACACCGGTTTTGTCCTTTAACGTAATTTTCACACCAAACACATTCAACCATCAAACATCACATAAATCAAGCAAATTCAGTTTATTTCCATTCCATATCGCTTATGATATTTTATAACTATTTATCGCTATTTTTATTTATTTTAAAATAGCCATTTTATTCAAAACGACGCTTCGGGTCATAAGGCGGCCGTGGCGCTGTTTTTCTTCAGATTTGTTTTACACATATCTGAAAATCTAACCGTTGGATCTTCACAAAATTTACATCATTAGAAAGGTCTTTTCAAAACGAACCCAACGGTTCCAGTTTCGGGAAAATCCGACGGTCGGATCTCCCGGTACACTCGTTTGAAATTTCGATTTCAAAATACGAACTGCAGCGTCGTTGTTCGATTAAATATAATTATATTTATATTTATATATAAATAAAATCGATTCTGGCGCTGTTTTTCTTCAAATTTGAATTAAACATTCCAGACAATCCAACCGTTGGATTTTTACAAGGTTGGTGCCGTTGGAAAGATTATTCCAAGGCGAACCCGACGGTTGAGATTTCGGGAAAATCCAATGGTCGGATTTCCCGTACTAGTCGTTTGAAATCACGGTTTCGAAATACGAACTGCACGGCTTCATTTCGTTTTAATTTTATTTATATTTATATAGTTATATAAATATAGTTCATTCAATGATTTCTATATCGTTTTCACTTCAAAAATTTTTCTAACACCTTAAATTTTGGAAAAATTTCGCCATAACCTCCCCTGCACCGGGAGCGTCGGGAAATCGCAAATAGCGTCCCGGTCCTTCTAATCTCAAAAAGAAAAAGAAAAAGCCAAGCGGCTAGCCAACAGGCTCAAAATCATCACCCAAACAAATCAGTAAATGTGTACCTATTTGTCGGGCACAAAATTTTATTCCTCTTCTCTAGCCCCTTTGCTATAACCTGTTCAATGAATATTGCATGTAAATATATATACAGTTCATATCATTTTTCATTTTCTATTCAACTTCATATTTGATTTCTATTTGGTTTAAAAACACCATTCATTCTAACGTTACATAATTAGGCGTAAATCATTTCATTAGTTAATTAATGAATATTTCAACTCGTATATGTTTATTTTGAACAAGTGGCTATTTTTAACACTTCACATTTCAACGATTTATGCATACAATAAAAATGTGATTTTTATTGTAAAACAATTCATTTCAAAGACACTATTTTTCTATATCGTTCATATAAGTGATAAAAATAGGATTTTTATCATAAAACCATTTCTTTTGAAACCAGATTATTTTACACGTTTCAGATAGTCGATAAAAGGCGATTTCTACCATCAAACAATTTATTTGAAAATATGAATACCATTCAACACATGAATTTCTAAACAACGAATGAATATCAATTCAACACATGAATGTTTTCAATAGTTTTTATATATAGATAAAAATGTGATTTTTGTTATCGAACAATTTATTTCAAAATATGAATACCATTCAACACATGAATTTCTAAACAACGAATGAATATCAATTCAACACATGAATGTTTTCAATAGTTTTTATATATAGATAAAAATGTGATTTTTGTTATCGAACAATTTATTTCAAAATATGAATATCATTCAACACATGAATTTCTAAACAACGAATGAATATCAATTCAACACATGAATGTTTTCAATAGTTTTTATATATAGATAAAAATGTGATTTTTGTTATCGAACAATTTATTTCAAAATATGAATACCATTCAACACATGAATTTCTAAACAACGAATGAATATCAATTCAACACATGAATGTTTTCTATACAATGAATAAATATAATTTAAGCATATGAAAATAATTCAAACACACAAATATTATTCAAAATTTCGGCAGCATAACGGCAGGGTAGTTACACCGGCACCGTCCCTAGTACGGCTCCTCGCTCTACCTTAAAACCTCGCGGTTTTTGACAATGGGAAACATGCATCTAGTTCGCACGCAGGCGGCATGTATATATATTTATTTCATTTCCACAAACTAATCCTATGTGGTTTCAACCAAATATTTCACAACCACAAATGGGTATTTTTCAACCACAATCAACCAATATCAATCACAAACAATCTCAAACAATCATTCAATTTTCACCACAATTTCAACCAATAAATATCGTCCATGGTTTGTGGACGAGGGGGCGTATATATATATATATATATATATATATATATATATATATATATATATATATATATATATATATATATATATATATATATATATATAGCAATTCACTTTTACTTCACACATATATATATAATTTTTAAATCAGAAATCTCACCAATAGCTATCCAATACCAAGACTCTTCTTAATAGAAATCTTCGCCTATTTGTCGCTTTCACCCGTATTCTCTGCATATGTAAAAATAGAATTTTTACTACGCTATTCAATATATAAAAATATGATTTTTACTTTTGCTCTCAACATATAAAAATATAATTTTTACTTTTGAAAGAAATCAGTTTTCAACCTTTCAAGAAAACCAGTTTTTATATTTTTATAAATCACAGTTTTATTCTTTCATAAAAATGCAGTTTTTAGTTTTTTTTTTTTTAAAAAAAAACAGTTTTTAGAATCTTTTTAAAAAATCTGTTTTTAAAATCTTTTTAAATCAGTTTTATTCTTTCTAAAAATTGCAGTTTTAACTTAATAAAAATTTCAGTTTTTCTTTTACTAAAAAAAATCAGTTTTTCTTTTATTAAAAATCAGTTTTAAATTTTTAAAACCTAAATCAGTTTTTATCTTTATTTAGAAAACAGTTTTTACTTTATTTTTAAAACAGTTTTACAGATTAAAATAAAATAAAATAAAAAAGAAAATAAAATACATATATAAAAAAAAAGGAAACGCTCACCGAACTGCGAAGAAGGGGAGGGGAAAGAAGAGGTCGTCGGCGGCTTCCAGGGGCTCGCGGTGGCGTTCGAACGGTCGTGGCAGGAGGCGCTGGCTTCCTCGTCGGCGTCGAGGGCTTCAAGGGGGGGGGGGGGCGCGGCTTCTTCGTCGGCGTCGAGGGCTTCAAGGGGGGGCGCTGTTTTTCTTCGAATCGATTTAGGGTTTTTTTTTTTTTTTCTGTTATGTTTTATAACGAACGGGGGGGGGGGGCAAGCAGAAGATAAGAGGGAGGGAGGGAATTAAAAATTATTTTATTATTTTATTATTTAATTTCGGAAAAGGTTGACTTTCACGTACGACCTCGAAACGAGGCCCACCGCCTGTCGCCCATAGCGTTTCACCCCCATTCCGAACACAATGGGATATGTATCGCAAGCTGGTTTGATCGTTATAATCAGTTTCCTTTTGAATTTTCATTTAAATCACTATATTGAATTTTAAACGCACATTTCAAATTACCGGGGTCACATACTAACACTAAAAATTCCAGAAAAATATTTTCTAGCTTCGTATTGACGATACGGTCCTAACAAAACTAGTTTCGTCGAATTCTGAGACCGTTTGAAAAATGGCCAATTTCCATTCGATTAAAATCAACAGAAACTGGTCAAACGCGTTTTCCTTTGCCACGCTCACATATTGATTCGAAAAATTATGAAATTTGAAACCTAGCAATAACTTGACACTGCGGATCCAATAAAAGTGGTTTCGTCGAAATCCGAGGTCATTTGCAAAATGTCCATTTTTAAGGGCCTGAATTCCATAGCGACTATTCAGAATTTTCAACTGGACATACCTTTTGATTCCCGCTATCAAATTTCGATTGGTCAGATTCGTTAGAAAGATATCATCAATTAGATACTAATGTTTTTGGTCTCACTAAAATCCGGATTGTTTTGCACCCGGTATATTCAATTGAAGTTTGAAATCGAATTATCGAACTACCTCGCCATTTTCAATTCTATATATAATTATAATTAATTATATTGGTTTTCAAATGTCGATTTCAACTCAGTTTTCATCTTTATTATTTAAAATATTTATTTTAAATATTTAAAATCCATTATTTTAGCCAATTTAAATTTTTTAAATTGGTTCAGATTTTCTGGGTCGTTACATCACCCCATCTGCGCTGGCTCATAGTCTTACTACGATCAGTTTGCCCCTCGAGTCATAATGACTCTACTGCACTGATAACTTAGACCTATCATTCATGTTGAATCGAAGTTATGAACGTCGACAACTCCTTAGCACATGTCCCGCAGCAAAGCCCAATCATGAAGTGAACTCATTGGTTCCAACTGGATCCTGAGCTCTAACTTCCAGCTTGGACTACCTTTGCATCTCGGGTTATTGGTCAATACTGGATCGGTTCAGATTCCTTCTTGCCATCGGTTCGATTCGGTCGTGTATATGCATCTCGGTTCGGTTCGGGTCCTTCACGTCGTATTAGTTCGGTTCGGGTTACCTTTTGCTCCATCAGTTTGCTTCATCGGTTCGGTTCGGGTCCTCCACTCTCTTAGCTCCTGGCTTGGCCTTCTGGTCCGATCCGATCCCCTTCCTTATTCCCATCCATTCCGATCTGATGCCCCTTCCTTAGCCCGATCTGATCCCAGTTCAACCTTTGTGGCCTTCCTTTTTTGCCATACTTTCTCTTGTGCTAAGCTACGGTTCGGTTCGGTGATCCTTTGCCCCGTCCGAGCCCATCCACCCGATCCGATCCGAAAGCCTGCATTGTTTTTCTGCAACTTTTCCAGCGAACATTTTACGCCATTCGACGATGTTTTCGGCCATTCTAAGTATTCTAATCAATCACAAAGCATACCACAAAGTCATAGCAACAAGTAGAAGTGACCTCAAACACCAAAACATCAATATGATAAGTTAAAATGGATCAAACATAGCCAAAACCCCATATTTTCCCTTAAACATGTTTAGGCATAACTAATGATAGGATTAGCAAAACTTAACCAAATTAACCCAAATTCATATCAGAGGTCTAAAACATTATTTCAGAATTTATAAATATTTTTCCAGAATTTATTAATGTATAAATTCGCTAATCTTCACTAATTACCCTTAATCAACAATAATTAGTGAGGAACTATGCAAATCACTCACTTTAGCCACAAATAAAACTTAAATCTAAAATAAATCTCTGATTTGGTGCGAATCCCAATGCTATGCAGCAGCTCTAATGTTGATTTGGTGTTGATCTTACTTGATTTGATGTTGCTAGTCCCAATCTTCAAGTAGAAAGTGATTTGGAGGTGATTTAGAGGTTGAAGGCCATTTTTAGGGTTTCTAAGAGGTAAGTGGAGGCTAGAAAACTGAAATGGAATGAAACCCTATCTCTTTTCAGCCTCCCCATAAACCTAATCCCGAAATGGGTTATGGGTCCATTCACTAATCACCTCATTTGGCCTGGTGAAGCTGTTTTTCACCTTCCAAACCTTATTTCAGCCATATCTCCCAAACGGTAAGTCCGTTTCTCACATGTGACCACTATACGGAAAGGTAAACCATCATCCGAAGCCAATGGAAGTGGTTTCAGGTCAAAATTCCTTTCCAATCAAAAGTTATGGCTGAAACAAAATCAGCTAGGGGCAAAATGGTCATTTAAAAATCAGCAAAAATCATAAACATGGGAAATGACTCTAATGGTTGTTTCCCAAAGTTACATGACCATACGACTTCATATTGGAAAGAAATAAATATTCTACGATCCTCCGATGCGTAGAATGCGGTTGTTACAGAAAGACTATAATAATCTGTATACTACATGTGACAGAGACAGGGGAAGCGTAAATATTACACTATAAGCAGAACGTGAGAAATGGAAAGTGATATCAACATGCAAGGGTAAAATCATGACATTCGATATTTTAGCCTGAATATCGCTGCATATTCAATTTACACTTAAGTTTGAGATCTGAAAGTTGTTATGAGCAGACACCAAGACGGTTATAAATTTTGAAATATTTCACGAAATACAATATTTTCTGTAGAATCAGCTTCCTTTAACCCGTTATGTTCGATAAGTATTTTCAGGCCATGGTGTGATGTTGTCCTTGATACATCAACGTAAAGTTGGCCAAGAGGGAAAACCGGTCTAGGCAAATATATGCCAACATTATCCAAAGTTTGTCCTTGGCTTTTATTAATTGTCATTGCAAAGCAAACCTCGATTGGAAACTGCACCCGTCGGAGGATGAACGACCATTTTGTATTGGATGACGTATGCACTATTCGGGGTATTAAAACATTATTCCCAACATGTGCACCTGTGATAATTCCATCTTAGATGACCTTTGATGCCAAATGGGTAACCACTAAACGCGTCCCATTACAAAGGCCTATACTTTGGTTTAGATTTCGAAGAAGCATTATTGGAATACCCAGCTTGAGATTGAGCTTATGATTAGGAATGCCTGAAACTTGTAGAGTATTTAAAAATTCTGTAGGGAATAATATTTCTTGATCTGTAATGCCTTCTGAAGACGGGCTTATTGTATCTGCGCTTAGGTATGTGGATGTAGATCCCGATAGAGATGATGTTACGTAATTGTTAATCTCTTCGACGCATTCATTAGTTGGCGCTAAAATGCAGCGGCTACGTAGATAAGTTGGTTCGTTCAAGCGAGTTTGCAAATCTGGGTAGGTGTTGTTTATTATTGCTTTAATTGGATTAGAAATTTGCTCAAGTAGTAATTCTGATGGTATTTTTATCCATGTTGGTTCAGCGCCTGCTTGAACTGCAGTAGCGGGAATAATGCCATCACCTACGTCTAACACCAACTTGGTGAAGTTTTGAAGTTTTTCCAATTCAGCTGATGTGCAATTCGTTGCTGATAGACACATCTTGATAGTTAGCTTGAAAACCTTACATTCAGACCACAACTGAGATTTGTTAATGCATGACTGAACAATTGCATTTCGCGATCCTTTAGGAATGACAGGGAGGACCTGCCTAAAATCACCTCCCAGTACAACGGTTTTACCTCCAAAAACATGTTTAGCTAAACTGTTGACGTATTCATCCATTAAATCCCGTAGTGTTCGATCGAAGGCTTCCAAAGAATTTCGATGAACCATAGGAGCTTCATCCCATATGATCAAGTCAGTTCGCACAATTAGTTTTGCAAGATTTGATTGCTTTGGAATACCATATGTAGTGTCGTCTATTATATCAATTGGTATTTTAAACCTGGAATGAGCTATTCTACCGCCGGGAAGTAGTAGAGATGCTATGCCGAATGATGCAACTGCCAAAACAATCCTACCTTTCGATCACATGACTGTTATTAGTGCCTTCCAAAGAAAAGTTTTTCCTGTACCTCCACTTCCGTAGACAAAGAAAAAACCTCCTAAATTTTCATTTACTGATGCCGAGACAACATCAATATATATTCATTTGATCAACGTTTAGCTGAGACAAAAATGTTGTAGCTTCTACCTCCAAATTCATGCAATCATAGCTTAATTCCTCCTCAATTAGCCAATTATGAAATGGGTGTTGCATTGAAAGGTTTGGGGTTGGCATACATGGGAAGTCAGCCAAAGAACGATTATTTAAGTTTATAATACTTTCAAGATCTATCAAGCAGAAATTTTTATTTCTTCCTCCGCTAACACTAATGCAGGATTACCTCGCACACGTCGTTGATGCCATTGTATATCATCCGACAACAATTCCCAGTTTGTAGACCAAAGCTCGTAGGGGTTTGAAATTTCACAAAATAGAAGCATAGATGCAAACATTTGACGTAAGCCTTTAGCGGATGACCAATTCCCTGCTTCAGATAGGGTATCATTCTATTCATTGTCATTTTCCAACAATCCAAGTGCAACACATGCAGATTGAAAATCAAAATAAAGCATACCATTTACTGTTCTAATGTCTTCGTAGCATGTTGGCCCCCTTACAATGTTCAACAACATTCGTAGGTAGAACCGCTCTCCATCCATTGGATGTGCATAGTATATCCTGCCTATTTTATTGCCTTGTTGTCTTCTTTTCCACCGTTTTTCATCATTGTACCATACCCACTTTGTTATAAAATCTACATATTCTAGACTTCTTGCATCCGCATGTAACATATTAGTTCTCATCCATTCTGTGAACATGGTCCTTTCAACATTGCGTCTACCCACAATTTCAGATATGGTATCATTATCATTAAATGTAATAGTATGATCTCCGGGAAGATGGAAAGATAATCTTTGAACAGAGGGTTTATGATATTGCACCTCAAACTCAAATATACGCTAGCATGCTTCAAAGGCTGAAATATATCGGCAACCAAGATAGCTTTTAATCTCATCGACTTGTTCGGAAGACATTTGTCCACCGTTGACATTTTCTTCAATGACCACGGTTGCTCTATCATGTCCCTTATTAATATATTTGAAAAAATATTTAACAGATTTAGTTTTATAGCATACTTCTACATTAATATGTGCATTATACTTAACAACTAAGTCGATGTTATGAGGTACAATCCATGTGCTGTCTACCGTAATTTCCTTTGATGTGAGAAACGAATAGTCGTTTTTCCGTCGTCTAGAAATAGGGAAACCATCTTTGTCAAAAGTTGTATCGGTCGTAAATGACTTTGGATAATGTTTTGCACAAACATCACCTTACGTACATTATGCATCTTTATAAGCGATACCACACGGTCCATGTACCATAAATTGTCGAACTGCATCTTAACCGGTTGGATCGATGACAGGGCTAGGTAGCTCGGCACTTACAATCTTGTCAGCTTGTATTGGGGGTTTTTGGTTTATCATCTGAATGCAGAAATAGCAAGATATGAGCATATGGTAAACCCTGCTTTTGAAATTCTATTGTGTATAACTGTATTGAAACATGGAAGACAAAATTAGGAATGCAAAATAAGCAAAATTAGGAAAATGATATCGTAAAATGCAGACATGTATACATGTAGAAAAGGAAGAATAGTGCACCTGCTTTAGCTCGACCAAAATGCCCATTTACATAAATATCCTTTAGAAAATGTTTAAGATTGACATGGAAAACACGGGCAATGATGTCTGGTCGATTTCCAGGCTTTTGATCAGAAATTAAGTTGAGCATGTATTTAATTTCAGGCCACTTTGCATTACAGGTAAAAGTTATAAACAAATCAGGACATCCACCCCATCGACAAATAGCCACTTCATCTTGATAATTTTGAACATATTTCTAGGACCTCCAGTGAAACTGGAAGGTAAGATTGTACGTTTACCAACTGATTTGGCAGATACATCCCTTGCAACCACATCATCCTGCAATCCTTTATAAAGTTCAGATCATATGCTCGATTGGTTGTTTCTAATCCAGGTCAATCTCTCCTCCTCAATGCTTGTGTATGCATCAACAATGTATTGTTGGAATAGACGACCACCTCGAAGCAAAGTTTGACCTTCCTTTTGTCTACTTTGTAATCGAAAAGCGTAATACTCACGTATAGTTACATAAAGCCTTTCACCATTGGAATAAAACTGAGCATTATGGTATTCAATATACGACCTATATCCATCTTCAGCGTAAGGGAAAAGAATTGGATATTACATTGCCATAAAAGCCGGATGTTTTTCATTTATACGGCGTAACACACCAGCTTTCTCTTGCACGATAACATCTCTATGTACATTAGTCTGGTTGTCATAGCCAACTATTAAAGCAGCAACTTCAGACGAAGTAGGCAGGTTATACTGCCTCCTATCCTTGTCCCGTCCACTAAGAATCCGAATTGTAACATCATGCAAATCACCAACTTTAAATCGATCTCGTGCCATCCGGAAAACTTTTGCAAGTTCATTGGTGTCATCAAACATACGTATTAATTTATCTATCAATGATCTGTCAACATCTGTATTGTCCTTTTTTCCAAATGCACGCAATCTGTTATCCCTTTCATTTTCTGTATCATAGATGTATAGTTGTGCAAATTGGGGAATTCCATCAATAGGGAGGAGCGATCCAATTTTATGATGATTTTGGCCATTTAATCTAAACACATAAACCCCTTTCCCGTCATTCATGATATTATCAACATAACCACCCATTGAAGTGAAAACAAACATAGAGTTATAAATAGTATCTGCTCACGAAAACGTGCAGCTAGTCCACCTTCTTTGTTGTCTAATAGATTTTTTAGCAGAGGTGGACTTTCTTTTAGTAAAGGTAAGCAAACTTTCCCACTTTGACAATATATTGAAAAATTTGCGAAGTTCAGGGAGTCATTTTTTTATTCCTTCCATCATACCAGACAACGGCCGCACAATAACGGCATGTGTGTGTTGGGGGTCAAAAATCACATGAATTGAATATAGAACCTAATTTGGATTGAAAACGTTGCAATTAAGTATATTATGTATATGAAGTAACGGAAAATGGAAAATAAGCCAAATGAAAACATACGTTGATGCAAACTATCTTTTGCTAAGTCGGGGAAAACATGGAAAATATTAGTCAACGGACTGCAACATCAACGTTCAAGTGAAGATATTTGGCCATTTCCCATATTTACTAAGTTGTCATTCACTTGATGACAACTTATAGGTTGCGGATGGGAGCACAATGGAAGAGTACATACTGCAGAGAAGGAAAAGACATTTTTGAGCAACATAAAGCATATTTGAAAACATACATGAACGTTATAAACTAAAAAATAAACTACCATTGCGTAAATTTGTAGATGTGTAAATTTTCTTTGACCATAGTACACGAACTCTGTGACATTGTCGCTTCCATTTACCTACATGAACATGTTAATTGTTGACACAGTTCAAGCATGCACGAATGTAATTAAACACTACAATTTAGCATTTAGGACAATATCCAGATCCTGAAGGAGGTAAACTGGACACAAAGAAGATATGGATGCATTTGTCAATGATGTTGGCAGAGAATGAACTGTGTGCAACGGTTCTGTTTGTGCCATCAATGTATCTGTATATTGGGGGTACATATGATGACGTAGGTTGAAAATGTTTACTGACGCATTAAGAGAAGTAGAAATGGTAGAGTTTAAGACAGGGGAAGGAAAGGAACTGAAAGATGATTTCGATGTTGATGTGGATGACTGGTTGGTAGCATTATTTAATGCCTGCAGGCATTTGTTATCCGTAGATGGAGCATACCGATGTGTACTGTTGGAGGACGTGAATTTCTTTAGAGCAGCTGCGAACGACTTAGATGTCGATTTTTTGTATCTTTTTCGTTTTTTTGGAGCAATATGGGTAGTATCTGAATTACTCACAAACTGGAAGAAGAAACAATTTAGAGGGTGGCATAAAGGTGGTTGTTTCGATAACACGATAACAAAATAAACACATGCCCTTACAGTAGGATCGGGTGCATTGTTAGGTAAGAATGATCCATCTCCTTCAATCATACCTGTCATATCATTCAAAGTGTATGTTGCTTTATGTTTGACTTCCTCTTTTCTTTCTTAGTACATCGACCTAGCGGTATTTGAGGTTCGTTAATTAATCTACCAGATCTATTCCCTTCACTTAACTTGGTCGGGTAAAAAAAAGTGCGCATTAAGATGGCAGTGAGTTAAAAAATTGAATCCTAAATACTAATTAGAAACATAGGCCGGTAAGTTTTGCAGTTAAGATGACATACTTTACCTTGGTCAGTCATAATCGGGTCCACACTTAGGAAAAAGTAAACGGAAAGCTTTTGCTAGCAAAAACAGGGTAGCCCGTCAATAAATTGAAGAAGCAGAGAGTATTAACTTTGCTATAGAGCAATAGTATATATCACATGGAATTTCCAAATTATAAGACCATGGTAAATTCAACTTACATAAAATAAGCTATAATAGAATTGTTTAGAACTTTGAGTTGGCAGGCATGAACGAAGATTATTAACGATTTATTGTAGAGAGAAGAAATATATGATGTAATGCAATGATGGACCAATGATTAGGAAGCATTAAGTAGTACGAATCACCTTGTACCTATATATCAAGAAATTTTTATATTCCATAATATATATTGTTTGTAATTATTATCTACAAAAGAAAATATTGTCCTTTTGCATAAAGCTGGTTTCAGGTTTGCAGAAAAACATACAAATATCTATTCGAAAAATTATTTTGCATTCTTGGTATACAGGACCGTAATAGACATTTATATCCATACATCAAGAGTAAACAAATTCATTAACAAACATAAATAACATTAAACATTTGTTCAAAAGTGTAAGTATGGAGTTGATTTCTTCATGTGTAAACAGCAGAACACGAAAAAGCAAAAAAGAGCAGCTTCAATAGTTCATATAAAAAATGTCATGCGTTATAGAGCATATAAATTATGTTCAAGCTTTGTGTACATCAATGTGAGCACACATGTGAGGCAGATGGGTATATAAATCGTTGAAAGCAGAGGAAACAATTGGAAACACAAGCCCGGCTAAACGCACTTTTTTAGAAACAAAAAGGACAACCACATGGTTCGAAAACCAGGAAGCATAATACGTGTACATGTGGAATGGACGAACCATCAGTAACAACGTAATATCATACCAACAAATACCATGCTTAATAAGCCAATCTAAAATTAATCAATGGGGTGAAAATAGGAATGTAGTACAAACGACAAAACGGTTGAGGAAATACATGTTCGAATATACGCACCTTTCAAGCAATGGTATTTAATCAAACAAAAGAGGTATGAGCGCACAAATCAGATGAGCAGGAAATCCAAATAAAAAAAAATACCTGGAAGACAAAATGTTAAAGGAATTAGCCTACCGGGGATGAAACTGATAGTTAAACGACGATGGATGATATAAGGAACACCATCTAATTATTTTTACTTTTAAGTCTACGATACAAATAAACGAAGAACAAAAAAAATCTGAAAAAACATTGTTTATATCTTCAAACTTCACGCCTACACCTAAAGAGAGAAGATAACAAAGAGTTTTAAAAAATTTGTGTTACTTTAGGGAATGTGATGGCGAGAACCATACAAGGAATGGCAGTAAGGAATATGCAAACTGTGGAAGAAATATAAATGACTTTTGAGTGGAAAATAACTACTTTTCCGGAAGAAAAATCCATGTTATTAGACAGATTGGGAAATAATTTCTCGTATTCATTTAATGAGAGACCAAAACCATGTATATCTTCAAATTCATAGCAATATAAAAAAGCATCCATACTGGTTTGACATGTTAAATGTCCATTGGTTATATATATGCGTGTGTGGGTTTGTGTATGTGATATTTGCTGTTGATAGACTTAACATCTTTAAGAACAACAATAACACATGCTTACCATTTTTTCCAATCACTGTAAATACACACTATTAGTAAACTAAACTAAGTTAAGTTATAAAAAATTACATTTTAATGTGTCACAAATCCGTTATGTCAAAATTCGACAAAAAGAATCTCATCTGTAGTTATATATGCCAAATTATATGGACAGTTGAACAAAACCACGAAAATAGCATTATTGTGAGAAAATTACCTCATAAGAATCAGCATGATATTGTGTGCTCATGCTAGCAAATACACAAATAGCTAAACGAAAAATTTAAGTCGACTCAAATGAAATATGATAAAACCTACCATTGTCGCAAATATTAAGAATTTGAGAGCTTTTTTTTTTTGCATATGAATCACTTAACACACATTAGAATCACCTAAAAAAAATTCTACCATCAATCTGGTTCAGAAAAGAATATGTCGGTCAAATCAAAAGACAAACATAAATGGTTTGTAAAATCATATTTCACAAATAAATAACCTTTTTTTTGTTTAACCTTGTGATCAACTTTTTAAAACTGGGGAGAACTGCAATAAAGATGAAAAGTATTACGGTTATCCATTTTACGTATGTTGAAATTGTGCTTATTTTGTCAATTTTAATTTCGGGCGAGGACTATTATGTGTACTGCTAATAATGAATTGCCTCTGGCAACTATATGCTATTTTGAGATATGTTATGGTAATGGCATGGTGTTACTTCATAAATCATCCCATTAATAAATAAGCTGAACAAAAAATCATATGACAAAGAACTCATACTATTGCTGATCTCTAACAAACGCCTATAATCTATTATGAAGAAAAATATAGATTTCCTATTAAGAAAGTAGCAATGTTTGAATGGTATGAACCTAGACACTAAAATCATTAACATGAAATTAAGGAAAACATGTATGTCATGTTTGTTGATTATAATCACAGTTAGGAAAAATTAGAGATTATACCTTTACCTAATTGGGATCGTGGTCCCAACTTGCAATTTTATGAAATGCACCGCATGTAGTAAGTGTCGACGATAACCACGGCAGATCCAAAATTGTTTCCAACCTATTTCTCAATCAATATCTCCCTATTTCTCAATCAATGTCTGCAGTGAAACAATCAATTCATACTAGCAGTCGTAGATATAATTAATACATTGAAGAATATAAACTATGGAGAATAGGACGACAACAAATCAACCAAAGGACCAAAATCATTGTTCTCCGATAGGTTTTGGTGAGGAACAGAAATTCGATATGAAGGTAGCGACATCAGAAGAAAATAAGTAACAGGAGGATAGAGCGCATACCCTGGAGACGGTAAAGCTAACGGTCTACGCGCTAAATAAACGTAGGGTTCGAAAATGCTGAGGAAGAGGTTAAAGCTGGCGTTGTAGATGTGAAGGGGAGAATAACGGGGGGAAAAGACGATGGAGAGGGAGTGGGAAGCGAGATTGCGTGGTAATTTTTTGGTCAACCTGTTGATTGGGGAAGGAAGCAAGAAGATCGAAATGAGGCGGTGCAGGGTAAGTGGAGAGAAGGATAAGAGGACAGTGACTCCTGGGATCCAATTTTTAATTACGAACATCTGGGTGGCTTGTGCGCCCTTGAAGCCAAACCGAGCAATAATATATTAGTTTAGATGCTTGTACATATTGTATTGTTCTTGAAATAATTGTACATTATATTGTACCTGAAATTTCCTTGCTGCAGCACCATGTTTTAAACTTCGAATTTTCATTATTCATTTTCTTGACTGGCTTGAACTGATCTTATGGCTTTACTGCTTTGGCCTTTGGTTCACTGGCCTACATCATTTTGCTGCACCACTTATATTGCTTACCATTTCTGCAATTTTGTATGAACTTGAGTACTTGTGGCCATATTAGTTTGCACTACGTTAAGCATGTATAATGCACTTGACCCTTGCTGCACCATTGAACTTATGTATGTCAGACCTTGGTTTGTTTTACTAGCATGTTCTACTGTTGCTATGCACTGCCTTGTATAAGTGCCCTATATCGCTTCATTTGTCTGTCATGCTTCCTTATGCCTTGTAGCATGTTAGGCATTGAAATACTTCTATACCATTTGACATCAGTAAACTGAGTGCTTGGCCTTGAGTACTTTTACATTCACTTGCAGAGTAGCATGCCGTTGCATTTGTTGGTTTACCAAGACCACTATTTTGCTTCATACTTGAACCTACCTCGGTCATTTTGACATGCATGGCTATTTGAACTGTTTGCATAGTTCATCCGAAAAAACATGATTGTGTACATGTGCATATATATATATGTGTGTGTGTGTGTGTGTGTGTGTGTGTGTGTGTGTGTGCGCGCGCGCGTGTGTGTGTGTGTGTATGTGTGAAATCTTGCAATTTTGAACTATTTCTGGACATTTGTGTACTTGCTGCATATATGCATGTGCCATTTTGCTTTCATATGCATGTCCATGTTTCTTCTGTCACCTAAAAATATTTGCATACATGTGTATAAATAACATTCTAAATAAATCAGTGGACCGCTATAGTTCTGTCGAGGCTGATCTATGAGCACTATTATTCAGTCTTTCTTGTGGTATTTACAGTGTATCACTGTGAATATCACAAGTGGTCTAGACTAGAATATAATTATAAATATCAAACTAAGTGTAGAAAATTATGAAAAACACACCAGAAATCTGAGGTAAATTAAAATTAAAATTAAATTTATATTCGCTTATAGTTAAATCTATTTTTGTTCCATTTTACTATGTGTGTTTCTATGACAGGTATACAGGTGACTGGACTAAACTGGAAGCAAATGAAGACACGGTGTGTCAATGAGTGTGTATATGAATTTATGTATAAATTAAGTGACACTGAGTGCATTGTAGTGAGAGATGTAATGTATATGAAATAGAATGTATGAATAACAGTGTAATGTATAATAATGAGTTCTGAAAGTTGTATTATTTCAAATATTGAAATAAAATATATTAAATAAAAATAATGTTGGGCACCGCTCGCTCCGTCTTTCTATGTGTGGAGGCCGAATATTTAAATTCTATGCAATAGTATTAGTACTCAATATTAGTTAGTTTAAATAAACTAATGTAATAAGCAGCATATCGTGTCAAACATCCAAAAAAATGATGTAATAGACCACTATTACATCAGTTGGTTAAAAGAAATCGATGTAAAAGATGGTCTATTATATTAGTTGTGTAAAGAAAAACTTATGTAAAAGATGGTCTAATACATCGGTTAAAATCCAATATCTAAAGTCATGACCTTTCTCTACACTCGCAAAGACATCGGTCAAAAATCTCTTAGACATCGGCCAAAAACTGATATTGTAGGCTATATTTCTAGTAGCGAACATATAAACATGACATTATTTTGGCCCATACATGATTTGTATATATGCTTATACCATTTGGTTAAGTACATAACACTAGAGAGGGGGGTGAACAATATTTTTGTTCAATTTACACTGGTTCTGATTTACCCTACATACAATCTCACATAACTCTGGGTTGGTGCGGATCTCTATTCAATGTAAGCTTCAATTACAATCCTCGATTTCATATGCCATGAGGTACACCCACCTGTTTCTGAAGTATAGTGAAACTCAACTGATTTCAGGGCTACAATCACACCCAACTGATTTGTACGGGCTAAAACAACATTGTTTCAATATTAGTTTGGATGGAAGACTCAATATAACTTTGATTACAGACATTCTTATAACCATGAATCGCACTTGAATCTTTGAGAGAGTTTAATAGAGAATCAAACTTGAATTGAAGTGGTTTAATTATCTTTGAAATTCGGTAGAATTTGATTATAGAAACTTGAAAATTAAGAGTAAAAATGGAGAGAGGAAAAGAGAGAGAAAATTTAAATGAAGTTAATTGTGAAGTTTTGAATTTAGAAGCCTATTTATAGTGGTCCATCAGGTGTATCCTTTCAGGAAAGGATTTAAACGAATAGACACAACTTTTGAAATTTGAATTTGAAAATTAACGGTCACCATGTTGACATGGGGGGTAAGGGATGTCTACATGTCTAAGGGAAATTTGTACATTTGAATTTTTCGAAAACAATGTAAACGATGCTAAAATAAATCGAGGTAATTTTGGAGTTTAAACGTAAAATTGTTCTTTATAATTAAAATGGTATAACATAGTATAAATATAATTTCAGAAGTATATTTAAAATATATAAAATGATTATTTTAAACTTATATAAATCTATAAATATAACTATTATAAGAAATGTTTTAAAACTAAAGATGTATAAAACTATAAATATGAATATAAGGAAATTGAAAATTAAGTAATATATATTAAAACTAAAATATAAGTAAGTAAATATCTGAAATAGTTAAAAACTAAAATAAAAGTAATAAAATCTAAAATATTTAAATTAGGATTTATATTTGAAATCGAATGAAATTAAAATATATGTATATGTGTGTGTGTGTGTGTGTGTGTGTGTGTGTGTGTGTTATAAATAGGAAGTAATTTCGAAATCAATTTGAAAATAAGAGATAAGAAGATTTAAAATTATAGGGATCTGAAAATAGAAATCCTATTATGGAATTTTAACAAAAAAATAGACTCTATAACTTATTCGATTTTCTTGAACTCTTGCTACTCATGAGTCTTCAATCTTGAACTCAATCTTGAACTCTTCTTCTTTGAAATCTTTAATCTTGAATCATTAAACTATACAGTCTTCAAATCAATACCTGTATATAATTCTTGCATATATATATATATATATATATATATATATATAATAATGTTACTATATATTTTATAATGATTAAACAAGGTTGTTGTCATCAAAACCACCATCACTATCATCTCAGTCCCTAACATGTAAAGCTCATTTAGGCATGCAATTTAATTATGGGTATCAATTTCACATATGTATATTATTTTATTTTAAGATGATTTATAGATATTATTATAATATCATTTGATTTGATATAAAAGTGTTTTGGTTATTGTAAGGGAAAAACATGTATCATGTTTATGCGTTGTCATATCTTACTGGAGTTCCATTCTTTTGAAGGATTTATAAAATTAAGCAAGATGTTTATGATGTGAGTTTTATCTCTCTGGTAATCTAGACTGATGTGGGAGTTGTTTTCCCTTAATGCGCAGGCCAGACCAAGTATATTTTCTAGATTTGTTTTGGATTTTCTTGGATCTGCAGAAGAGAATCTTGAGTCGAGACGTATTCTCGCATTTCTTTTACTATCTTATTTTCATTGTGTCATGATGTTTTGTTGTATTCTACTGTGTTATGTCCTTGCATTTATCAGTCAATATGCAGGCAGATTGTTATGACTGTATAGGCTAATCTATTTGTGCGCTCTGATGATTTATTCATGTGTATATATAAACTTTTCTCTTATGTAAATGGTATTGGTGCATCATATTTTATTTATTCCACTGAAAGATTCTGATCTTCTCTGATATGATGTATTTGGGTTCTTCTTTGTCTTTTATTCTAGCGTTTCTTTCTTCTTTCGCACCTCTAATTTCTTCCCTCTAATGATTTGGCTTCCCGCACTTGGATGTTCGATATGTTAGTATTTTTGGGTGTACTAATGTCAAATTTGAGGGTCCAAAATAGGGTCATTACAAAAATGATCATGGAATATATACTAATTCAATAGTATTGTAAGGTTTGTTCAATTTGCTTGAAATTTTAAACTATGTTTCATCTCATCATGAAATATAATTTAATCACTACTCATTACAATTCTAAAATCCATTAATAATTTTGATAAGTTTAGAAAAGATTAATTTAGTCCATAATTATCTTTTATAGAGTAATTCAGAAATAAATAAGAGTATTTTTATTTACTCAAAATCTAAGCTTTTAATTTTTAAAATTGAACATTTGCGAAGATTAATTTTCTACAAGGGGTTCTGTGAAAAACATGCAAGTTGAAAATCGATTGTAATAATCAATCAATTGAATGCAATGAGATGTTATCTAACACTACTTTTACTCTGATTGCCTTTATTATATACAGTTGTACTTCAGACTTTGATTTTTCATTTGGCCTAATGTATAATCCCCTTGCTCACTTAACATTTCTAACAAATTTAATTATGTCAAGCAAGGGCAACATTGCCTATATCACACAAACTGTCTCAATCAAATTTATATGTCATAGAGATGAAATTGAGTTGTTTCGAGACAATGTTTGAAAATTCAAGTACTTAAAAATTAGTTCATTTTAAACCATATTTGAAAGATAAAATCATAAAATTCAAATTGAATCAAAACACGAAAGTTCTAGATATTCAAACATGCTAATAATTAAAATTCATTTTAGATCAAACTTATTAAGTTAATCAAAAATTATACTGAGAATACCATAAATTTTGCTGTGTGGAACGAAAATATTTTGAATGATTTTTTGAATTTAGTGTAGTTTTTCAAGATTTTCCGCAATGAATTAGTAAAAACTAAAAATGGTAAATCTGTAGAATAATTAACTAGATTTTCAGAAATTTAAGAATTTTATAGTCGGAATAAAATAGTTCAAAATATGATCAAAACACTACAGCTATGTCAAATAGCTTTGAAAACTGTTTATAAACAATAATTCAAAGAAATTACAATTTTTATTTGCTAAAGTTACATAAAGCTTAAAACTCATAAAGATTTCAATCAATTTTTCAAAACATCTTGAATTTTGCAAATTGAAGCTATGAAGTTCAAGTTATGGAAAAAATACTACATCAATGCCAATGGAATTTTTTATTATACAAAATGATAAAAAAAAAAGTGTAGTTTAGAGGTCATACTTGACTTTCCCTTGATATTTTTGAACTTATGAATCTCTAACTCATCATTATAAATAAGGAAAAATGAAAATTTTCTCCAACAATGATATGAAACAACTTGAATTCTATCTCTTTCGAAGTTGTTCTTTAGCCCGCATTGGTGCCGAAATATTATATGGATCAAACGGTCTAACAAAAGATGTAGAACCGCTCTTAAATTGTTTTACCTTTGGTATCCAAACTTGTCTGCACAATAAGCGGTATTGTACACAAAAGTACCATTAAGAACTCTAGCTTGTTTAAATTTAATCAGTTTCATCCTTTAACCTTTTGGCACCCATATTCATTTAATTGGCTTGTTTTTATTTCTAAACAAACACTTATCTTGATTATATCAATATTTTTCACAAAATTGCATTTTGAAGAATCTTTGAAACTATCAAATTCCCTTTTTCAATCTATTTAACTTAACAAAAATTTTGTCCTTATTAGTTTAAAATGAATTTTTGAATAATACATTCAAGGATTTTTCTCCATTGGAAAATTTTAGTTATTGTTGATTCAAGTTGTTGAGATTTAGATCTAAGGGCAATATTCTCATTGAACAATGAAGTGCATTTTTTGGTGGGATTTTCTCTTTTCATGTCATCATTTTTCTTTGAAGTTAAAAACTCATTTTCAAGAATTTCAAAATTAGTCTTACATTTAGTAAACTCTTTATTCAAAGACTGACATGTTTCACATTCAAGATATTGAATATTTTTAACTTATTCAAGTTGGTTTCTAACCTATTATTGATGCAAAGCAATTCAACTTTTTCAAATTTTAATTTTCTATTCTTCCGATTAAGACTATCAATTGTTTAAGTGCGTTCTTGACACAACAAGAGTAAATCTTCAAGATTATAATTTGATAACTCACTAAAATCATCATCGCCATCGTCATGAATTAATCGACCCATCAAGCATAGATTAACTTCTTCATCATCACTACTTGAATAAGTTTCTTCTTCGTTATCCCACATGGCTGCAATCTTTGGATTGTTAAATCAATTTTATGAGCAATAAGGCATGATATAACATGGCTTCTTTCATCTATTGCATGATTTTTTCTTCTCCACAACAACTAAATTTTCTAAGTATTGACCCACTTTGACTTTAAAACTTTTATTTTGGTTTAAGATTTGAAATTTCTATTGGACCAGTTTTGGCGACCATTCATCAACATTGCTAATTCATTGATTAGATTGTCTTCCTCAATGTTTTAAAGAATACTATTTAGAGCAATCAATTTTTTCTTTGACTCAGTGTTGTCACGTTCCTCTCTACGCTTTAATTCCATCTTGCAAGCCATTAAATTTACAATCAATTCTTCCATGCTTTGTTTGCTTGGATCCTTTGATTCTTGAATAATTATCACTTTTGCTTAGAAATTATTTGGAGGAACTCTCAATATTTTTTGAATCTGCTGAACTTCAATGTAAACTTTGCCTAGAGCTCTTGAATTATATACCAATACCGAGAAACATCCATACATCTCTTTTAAACTTTCACCCATTATAGTTGTGAAACTCTAACATTGTTACTGAGTAAAGCGAGACAGAATTCCTTAACTTAAGACGCACCTTCATGCATGACCTCAAGAATGTGCCAAATTTCTTATATAGTCATAAAAAATGAGAAATTTGATTAAATTCAGTTTTATCAAGAGCTAAAGTAATAGCATTCACAATTTTTCATTTAATGAAGGTAACTTTTATTAGTTACACCCCATATTTCTTTGAGTTTAGGAAATTTCACATCACTGATTGTTATTGTGGTGAGTGTACCTTGACTATACTATATCCCAATCATCGTTGTCAACAGAAATCAAATATACGTTTATCCTAAACTTCCCGTAAGCATAATCAATTTCATTAAACATAGGTGGTTTAACTATTAATTGTCCCGCAATAAAAGCATTATTAGAAATATTCGTGATTCTACGGTAAACTAGTAACGTGCTCTGATACCACTTAAGGTCGAATTAATCTTAAAGGGGGTGAATAGGGTTTATTATAAAATTCATAGAATAATAAATAAAATTGTCAAAACATATATCAATAGAGTAGTTACAGAAAATAAATAACACACAGATTTAACCTAGCTTTCGCAAACCCTATCTACTATTGCCTCTAAGATCTCTACTTTGAATTAAAAAATTCAATGCTTGCATACATCGTAAACTCGCTACCCACGCTTAGACTCCCCGGAGATCCCTGCCCTCTGAACCGACCATAAACCAAAAAAGTCTGGTTCGAAAGGCAAACATCCTCAGAAGGTCCTACGATAAACCAAATCTCCGACCTTCGATAGTCGATACTTAACACATCCATGTTGTTCATGTACCGCAAAATCAAATGTCGCAAAATTGATTCATTGGGATTTTATCAAAGCAAACACAACGGAATAGAAAAAAAATTCAATATATAACTTTACAGCGGAAACTTTTACATCATATGAAAACACATTCTTACATTCTCAATCCATATACAACCAAGTATGGATGTTATAGTACGTCTTGCCATATGACAAAGAACTCCAGTTTCATGAAGTCGACTGAAACTCCTCATCAACTTGTTTAACCTGAAACACACAGTCGGATCTGACCCGAGCGTCAAACACTTAGGGCAGGCTTGGATTAACCAGTTTAAGAAGTAAAACTTGATAACAAACCATAATTCATATCACACAATCATCCACCAAGCTTCAAAGGTTTCGAAATTCATGGTTTTAAAAAATGAAGCTATTATAAGACTCAAGTCCCATCACACAATGCAATGCAAACCGGAGGATAGAGTTTTACCTTATAATTGCCAAATATACTTGATATTCTTAAAAAACAAAACATTTGATATTATTATTAATGTCTAAATGTGTAAAACAATTTCAAAAATAAATGTATCAATCTTAGCTCGCATAACGCCCAATCCCAATATGCTGGCTACTAAGGTACAAATGAAAATCATAATCTCATATTGGAAGTTGGATTCCAATAATGACGAAGGCAAAGGATCTTCCTTAACCGCATTTTAAACATTCCAACAAATGTTCCATGAGTCAATCATTGAGTCCTTCGGATCAACAGAGCCGGTCAGCACTAAACGCGGCTGATTAGAATCTTACCTAAACATAACGTCTCCCCGGTTGTATTTGGCCGTCATTCGAGGCGCCTCATCCATCATTAACTTAAGTAAACCTGCATGGGCTCCATACCATGGCATCACTTTTCAGCTAGAAGGGAACGTTTTCCCATATCTCTGTTGTCCATTACCCTGTTTCCGGCCATTCATAGGTTGTGAGGTTCTAAGGCCATGTTTCAACACAAAGGTACGCTATATCAACCATGCTTTGACCATCTTCCACAAGGTCCTGCTTTTCAACAGCAGCTTTGATCGGCTCAGCACTTAACATGCCACATTGTTTATTCATGACATATGATCAATATCTATTAATATCTAACCCTTTGAATACCGAAGTCCCAAACCAGGGTGTTAAGTAAAAGAATAAATTCTCCGCTATCAACATATATAACATTAATAGAAACCGATCATTTATGTTGTAAAGTTCTATGTTAGACACACATCCATTTACAAGTCCGTTCTTAGTTTTGAACGAAATTGAAGGCGCTTTATTTCACGACCCCACCTAGGTGCGAAAGCCCTTGCAACCCAAATCACTTTAAGTACGGTTGGATCACCGTCACTATAACCCCATAATTGGGTGGCCACCCAGGGTATCAATGAGCAATCCTTCCGATGTGAAGGTCAACAGTCTTCTATCACAGTCAATGCCATTTTTATTAAGTTATTTTAGTTATTCACAATGGGTTGAAACCCAATCATTTCGAATAACTATCGCATCTTTCAGATCAATTAAGATATACAAGATGTCCTAAGCCTTATTCCATTTGGGAATATTCTTTTACTTACATTGTTCTTGAGAATTACTCCCACAAATCTTATCAGAGATTTTCCTACTGTAACTTTTCGTTAAATCTTTCATCCTAACCTTTATTATTAATTTAAATAAAGATTACATTTCCACTAATCTTGAGAAATCATTTTTTTTCTTTTAATTGGGTTAAAGAACAGTGTTATTGAAGACACTATCCACTGCAAAACTCAAACCAATTGATCATAAATATAAGAATTCAAACAAAGTCATCTCAACTTATATTCAACACCAATTCCCGAAATCAACGGATATTATAGGTTGAATAGTGATGTAAAACATCTTCCAAATTCCACAGAACAGTAAACGTTTACACAAACATCCGAAGATTATTTCTATCCAAATCCAATTTTTATTTAAATTGTAAATATTTTCTAAATCAAAAGATTTATCTAAACACTTCTTTCTAATCATGTTTAGGTCTGATAAACCAAATAATTTAAGTTGATGTAACTTAAATTTACAAAATGCGGTTTTACCATTTTCGGCTAATTGAGCAGAAAACACAGGTATCCCTAAATATAGTTCAAGACTTCCTATTTCTTTTTGAAATCGCTTTGAAATCATTTATTAAGATTAATCATGATTTTTCCCTATTTTTAATAATTTAAAAATAGCCTATTTTGTTAAAAGGGGAAATTTTGCACAAGGACTTCTTAACACATCTTAATTATTTTGTAGGACATGCCTTTGAACTAATTAATTTACAGGACAAAAATATCGTTTCTCCATTTCTTCTATTTACCAACCGAAAATCCTTAATCCTAAATCAAGAAAAATGGTTTTCACTTCAATCCCTCTCCAAATCGCTCCTCCTCAATTCGTTTTCTACTTCAACCCAAAACTAAATCATCACCTATCTTCTCAAGTCCGTTAGTTTCTTCTGAAATCAAATTCGACTTTAATATTGGGGAAACCTTGAGGAGATTTTGTTCATTTGGATTGGGTAATCGATGTTCTCTATTGGATTACTTGTTCTTTGGTGAGCATCTATTTTATTTTGTCATTTTCACACGTTTATTTTAACGAGCGTTCGATTCATTGATACGAGCACTTGATTTCCACAGGCACCTGTTCAACGTACAACGAAGGTTTCGTCTGTTGTAGTTGGAATAATGGGCTCTGAAAGGTATTCTTTTATTCTGATAAAACATGCACTGTGTATTTAGGTTGGTTGCATCATTCACTTTAGATTATGATTTTAGTATTTAGACTATCACTTCAGATTTGGTTAGCGAAATCAAACTAGTTATTTTTTGTTAGTCAATTCCGTTTGTACTCACTTTGGGTGTGAAGTTGGATTTGAAATAATTTTAGTTGAAGACGCTTGTTCTTTAGTTTTTGGTGATTTGTGATCTATAAAAGATAAATGATTTTTTCTTTTTCTTTTTTTAAAGGAATCACGTAAAGAATGAAAGAATCATAACTACATTAAAGGATGCAAGCAAGGGAACAGTGGGATGACCAAAAATGCATCAGGATTCCTTAAAATCAATGCATTATAATGCTTTGATTTTAATGTCTCGTTTAACTTAAGAAACTGTTGAATAATTCATGGAACTATTAAAAGAGATAAATGTATTTATCTCTTTCATAAACTATGAGCAGCTTATAATTAAAAATGCTAAAAACATCTCTAACTCTATATCGGATGTTAATTAACAAATAACTTGAAAAAACAGATTAAGTGAAAGATTCCATCTTAGCCCACTATTCAATAAAGATAAAACCATTAATCTTTTGCCTGTAAAACATTTGTCTATGTAAACCATTTATCTTTTGCATGTGTAAAACATTTGTCTATGTAAACTATAAGTGCAACTTTAATATTAAAATTTAATGATTATCCGCATGATCAATTAATTTAAAGCAAAAATGAAATGGTTGAACAAAAAAATACAATTTATTTTGGAACATAAATTACTTTAAAGATAAATATACTTATCTTTTGGTCTACTTGTTTTTAAATGTTAAAATAATTTGTTCTATGAAGCATTTAAAATTAAAAACATATTTCATAAAGTATAATAGATTTACAATCTTATTGAAAATACTAATATGTATTAATCTTATGGGGAAAACATAAATTGTTTAAAAAGATAAATATATTTATCTTTTGTCTACTCTATTACATAAAGTAATGTTGAAAATGTTTAAAAAATAATTAGATTAAAAAAAACTGGTAAGTATATACAAAAATATAATTTCACAATTTTCAATAAAAAATTAATATGTATATTAGTTTTTATTAAAACATATAACTTATTTAAAAAGATAATTGTGTTTATCTTATTAAAATAGTATAAACATTAAAAAGATGTATACATTTACCTTTTTAAAGCCATACATCAACTTTATATTGATAACGTAGGAAATAAGATAACCACATTTATCTTTTTAAAAAAGTAATATTTTTTCCATTCAACAACATTTAGTAAAATATCTTATTTTATTTTATATTTAAAAAAGATAATTGCATCTATCTTTTCAAAACTTAACTTTAGATTTAAAAAAGAAAGTTGAATATATATGTCATGTGTTAATTGTTAGTTGCAAATATGCAATGTTAATGATATAACTGAACTTTTGATTACAAAATTGCAATTTTTTAATTAAATATTTTTAAATGTTTTGTAGAATATCTTATTTTATTTTAGGTTTAAAAAAGATAGTTGCATCTATCTTTTCAAAACCAAACTTCAGATTTTAAAAAGATAGTTGAATATATTTGTCATGTGTTAATTGTTAGTTGCAAATATGCAATGTTAATGATAGAACTGAACTTTTGATTACAAAATTATATATTTGTAATTAACAATTTTTAAATGTTTAGTAGTATATCCTATTTTATTTTAGGTTTAAAAAAGATAGTTGCATAGCTATCTTTTCAAAACTGAACTTCATATTTTAAAAAGATAGTTGAATATATATGTCATGTGTTAATTGTTAGTTGCAAATATGCAATGTTAATAATAAAACAGGACTTTTGATTACAAAATTAGATTTTTGTAATTAATGATTTTTAAATGTTTAGTAGTATATCTGGTTTTATTTTAGATTTAAAAAAGATAGTTGCATCTATCTTTTCAAAACTGAACTTCAGATTTCAAAAAGATAATTAAATGTTTAGCTCTACTTATTGTGTGGCATAAATGTTTAGTTATAACACATGACATATATTCTATTATCTTTTTAATTTTTTCTCAAGTGAATATATATATATATATATATATATATATTCAAAGTAAAGAAGATAAATATATATTTTTGTTTATCTTTTCTCAAGTGAATCAAATATATGTTTTCACATAAGATAATATATATATATATTATATTTATCATATGTTTTCATATTATTATGACTAGGAGAATTTATCGTATGCTGAAACTAATATTATCATGACTTAGAGAATTTATCTTTGCTGAAACTAAGAAGTTTAGACGATCATATCAATTAAATGTTTATACTATTTTAATAAGATAAACACAATTATGTTTTTAAATAAGTTATACGTTTTAATAAAAGGTAATATTCATACATATTCACGCCAAATCATTAAATTTTTAAATCATTAATAAGATAAATATATTTATCTTTTTAAACAGTTTATGTTTTTCTCATATGATTTGTACATATTACTACTTTCAATAAGATTGTAAATCCATTATACTGTTGAAAAAGATAAAACCATTTAGCTTTACCTGCATACGATTAATTAGTTGTATTTAACCACATAGGATAAAACCAGTAGAAAACCTACTAAACGTTAGTAATGTACAGATCAGTCACTTATTTAATTGCTGAAAAAGATAAAACCATTTAGTTTTACCTGCATAGGATTAATTAGCTGTTTAGATTTACTTATATTTGGAAATAAGTTATACATGTTACACAAGGTTCCTTTTTTATTCATTATTTGAAATTATTGCATACCTTATGAACCTTATTTACAACTTAAGTAAAAAAGATAAAAGCATTTATGTTTTATCCAAAAAGTTTAATTACACAATACATCCCCGCACTAAAAGTAGCGATATATTAGTTATATGTATTTCCTTTAAGAATTAATCCCTAATATAAAAAAAGCATTCAGTGAATTCTAGTTACCTTTTTATTTAACATTATAAGAGTGTTATTTAACATTGGATATATCTTTTGTCTACTTTATACATAAAGTAATGTTGAAAATGATATATACATTAAAAAATAAGTAGATATTTAAAAAAACATGTAAGTATATATAAAAAATATAATTTCACAATTTTCGTTAAAAAATTAATATGTATATTAGTTTTTATTAAAATATATAACTTTTTTAAAAAGATAATTGTGTTTATCTTATTAAAATAGTATAAACATTAAAAAGATATATGCATTTACCTTTTTAGAGCCATACATCAACTTTATATTAATAATGTAGGAAATAAGATAAATACATTTTTCTTTTTAAACAAGTAATAATTTTTCCATTCATCAACATTTATTAGAATATCTTATTTTATTTCAAATTTAAAAAAGATAGTTCCATCTATCTTTTCAAAACTGAACTTCAGATTTAAAAAAGCTAATTGAATATATATATATATGTCATGTAACAACCTGGAAAATCTGAGCCAGTTTAAAATTTCTAATTTGGTTATTTTAGTGGATTTTAAATATTTAAAATAAATTATTTTAAATAATAAAGACGAAAAGTATGTTTGAATCGATGTTTGAAAATAAATATATTTATTTTAAATTATAAACAAGGCCTGAAATGGCGCGGCAGTTTCAAATTTGGAATTCAAACTTTGACTGACTATACCGGGTGCAAAATAAAATGGATTTTAGCGAAACCAAAAATATTTAAATCTTTTTATGATTATCTTTCTAATGAATCTGAAAAATCAAAGTTTCATAGCGGGAGTCAAAAGTTATGGCCAAATGGATTTTCAGAATGGTCGCTATATAATTTATATAACCCGTGAAAATAGCCATTTTGCAAATGACCTCAGAATTCTAGAAAACCACTTTAGTTGGATTCGGGATGTCAAATTATTGCTAGATTTCAAATTCCATAATTTTTGAAGTTAATATGTGAGCATGGCGAGGGAAAATGTGTTTGGTCGATTTCTGTTAAATTGGATCGACCAGAAAATGGCCATTTTTCAAACGGTCTCAGAATTCGACGAAACTAGTTTTGTTGGGACCGTATCGTCAAAACATAGCTAGATTTATTTTTCTGGAATTTTTGGGATCAGTATGTGGCCCCGGCAAATTGAAATGTATGTTCAAATTGAATATTGAATGTTTTATATTTTAATTTGAAAAGAAACTGACTGAAACGTTCGAATGGGCCTATGGAACATATCCCACTGGGTTTAGAATGGGGGTATTTAGCTAGGGACAACAGTCTTTGGGTTTGGATTGGAGTTAATATGTGAGGAGGGGTATTTTTGGGATTTTAAAAATATATAAATAAAAAAATACAGCCAATCACTTCATTTCTCTCTCCCCGATAAAAACCCGCTCCACCCTCTCGATCGACGACGACTGTTGCTCCACCGTTCCCATTCAATTTCTGGCCGCCACGATCATCAAAACCACCTGCTCCTTTAGAGATTTTTGAAGTACTACTCGTGCTCTTCAAATCCATCTAAACCTCGCCCTCCACCGTGTTGTATTTCGCGAGATCAACCTCCCCAAAGTATCACTGTCGAAGTCTCCATCGTGCCTCCATCTTGATCTCAAGTAGGATGAAACCCCAGGCGCCGAGAAGCTCTCTCGGAGCACTACAACATGGTGAAGTCCGATCGTGCTATAGCGTCGCGGATTGAACGCAAATCGGTGACCTAATTTCGAACATTTTCTGAGAGGTAACGGCCTCTATTTATTTAAACTATTTATAACACTTTAAAGTGCTACGCTTTATGATTTTACAATAAAAATCATATTTTTTGCTATGTGGTCGAAATCGAATGAAATAAGAAACAGTGCACTCGTGTGGACGTCTTCTACATTCTAGAAGAGACCGGATATTTTTCTGAACCTTCTACAATTTTTGAAGGAGTGGAACCAATATGAGATTTCTGAATTATAAACGATTTGGAAACAATGATGTTTAAATTATATAGTCGATGTATGAGTTATATAAGCATTGTGTACCTCATGTATAAGCGTTATATAAGTTGTATGTTCGATGTATAAGTTATATATGCGTTGTAAAAATGATATATGCGTTGAAAAGAATTGAAATGATATTGAAATGAAATCGAAATATAGTTATATACGTATATCTATCTATATATATGTATACGTATATATATATATAATATACTCCCCTCGTCCACAGACCATAGACAATATATATTGGTTATGATATTGTTTGGATTATTGGTTGATGTGAAATTTGGTAAATATCATGAATGGTTGATATAAAATGATTGATTGTGGTTGAAATCCCAATAGGATTAGTATATGGGAAGTCCGTGTACGAACTAGATATTGAAAATCCCCATTGTCCAAAGCTGCGAGGCTTTAAGGTAGAGCAAGGAGTCGTACTAGGGACGGTGCCGGTTTTAACTACCCTGTCGTTATGCTGCCGAAATTTTCAATAATATTCATGTGTTAGAATTATTTTCATGTGTTGAAAACCATATTCATGTTTTGAATAGAAATTCATGTGTTGAATAAATTCTTTGAAAGATAAAAATAACATTTTATCACATACATAGACTATATAAATTATTCGTGTTTTAAATAAATTGTTTTAACAATAAAAATCACATTTTTATTATATATATAAAATATAGAATTGTTTTCATGCGTTGAAACCATATTCATGTGTTGAATAGAAATTCATATGTTGAGTAGAAATTGATGTGTTGAATAAAATTCATGTGTTGAATGAAGTTCATGTATTGAATAAATTATTTGAAGGATAAAAATAACATTTTTCATATATATATATATATATATATATAATATAAAATATTAATGTTTTAAATAAATTGTTTTAACACCAAAAATAACATTTTTACCTTATGTATGAAATATATAAAATAATCATGTTTTCAAATAAATTTGTTTACAATAAAAATCACATTTTTATGATATATGTGAACTGTTAAAAATAGTGATGTGTTGAGATAAATATCTGTTGGATAAAAATATCGTTTTTATCAAATATGGGAAGTGAATATGGTTTTGGAATCGAAGAATGAATTATATACATATATATATAAATATAATTAAAATAAATAGAATAACGAAGCTGCAGTTTGTGTTTTGAAACCGTGATTTCAAACGATTAGTGCGGGAGATCCGGCCATCGGATTTTCCCGAAACCGAAACCGTTGGGTTCGCTTTGAAATATCTTTCCAATGACACCAACTTTGTAAAGATCCAACGGTTGGATTGTCTGTAATGTTTAATTCAAATCTGAAGAAAAACAGCGCTAGAATCGATTGTATATATATAACTAAATTAAATCGAATAACGACGCTGTAGTTCGTATTTTGAAATCGTAACTTCAAACGATTGTACCGGGAGATCCGACCGTCGGATTTTCCCAAAACTAAAATCGTTGGATTCGTTTTGAAAAGATCTTTCTAATGATATTAAAATTTGTGAAGATCCAATGGTTAGATTTTCAGATATCTGTAAATCAAATATGAAGAAAAACAGCGCCAGAGCCGCGTTATGGCCTGATGCGTCGTTTGAATGAATTGGCTATTTTTAAATAAATAAAAATAGCGATAAATCATGATAAAATATTATAAACGATATGGAATGGAAATAAACTGAATTTGCTTGGTTTATTTGATGTTTGATGGTTGAATGTGTTTTTCCTGAAAATTACATTAAAGAACAGAAATATTGATGTTGAATAATTTAACCATTCAAATGAATTGATTTGAAATTCTAAATATACGTGAATTATTTGAAAAGGTCTAGTTAATTCTCATTTCAAATAATTGATCAACAGTTAGAAGTCAAAGATATGAAGACGGTGCAAGACCGACGATCTTCACGTCGAATGGAGGGGTGCTACTGATGCTCATGATAGGAGTCGCTACCTTGAAGGGGTTGAAGTAGTAGCCGTCCGGACGTACTTGTTGATTGTACGGATGTGCGAGGTATTATATGCCTCCGGTTTCATTTAGACCTAGAAAGAACTTGTAAATGGACTGTGTGTCTGACACTGGATTTTGTTCTGTGCTGATTGATCTATATTAAATATATATCTGCTTGGCGGCTGAGAATTTATTCTCTTTCTTAACGCCCTTCTATGAGACGTACGAGCTCAGAGGTTATATATTGATAGAAATCAGTCGCATGGAGTGAATTACCTGTGTGGCATGCCTAAGTGGAAAATGATCAAGGCTTCTGTTGAAAAGCAAAGTCTTGTGGTTAATGATCAAAGTGCGGCCTGTGTGGCATAGCTTTGTGTATAACGTTAATTCACGAGCCTCACACCCCGGTATAAACCTGAAACGGGAGAGGATCCAAGGAGAACATGCGTCTCTTTCTAGCTAGGGTGGTGTCAGTGACCTACCAGCCCTGAAATTTATATTATTTTCACCTGTGTGGTTGTTGGATTGCGAGGTTCCTTAGATATGGAGTCATTTGGCTCATTTACACCCCAAAGGGCGGGGAGACGTATTGTTTAGAGTTTAATTTTAATCCTCTATGTGCGCACCGGCCCTGTAGCTCCTAAGGCTTGACTGAGTACTTGCCTGAGGCTCCGGCTAGAGAGTCTCGAATTCGGTAAGGACTATCTTTTGCCTTGGTTCATGACAGAAATCCAATTTCCAAATACGACATCGTGTAGTTTTGATTGTATACTTATATATGGCTACATGATATATGATACCCATGCCTTCTATGATTGATACTTATGATTTGAAATTGTTTCTGAAACATATAAACACTAGTAATAACATCAAATGCTTTTGTTTTATTCGTATCAAGCATATTTTGGCCATTAAAAGGTAAAACTATATACTCCGGTTTGCGTTGCATTGTGTGATGGGCACTGAGTCTTATAATGGCTTCATTTTTATAAAAAGCATTGCAATGTTTAAGTGATTTACTTGTTTTAAAGCGCTGGCAATCCAATGGAGTAAACCTGTTCTGCGAAAGTGGCGTGATCCTGTGATTGGCCATATTATAAAGTAGGTTAAGTAGATTTCTCATACCAGTCCCATGACTAACTCGTAGTTTGTTTCACTTGCAAACTCGGGTGCCCCTATTTCTACACTGGCAGCCTTGTATTCAGGTTTTACCAGGCTCTTTCTGGATAGCAATGGAGCTGAAGATGGATTCTATCATTTATCTCTTTTTATGCTGTTCAGCTCCTATTGCACATATTATGTTTTGTTTTCCGCTGTAGACATTTTATGTAAAGATGAACTATATTTGTACTAAGTATGATCCTGTATACTGTGTAACTCTGATGATTATGTTTATCTAGTGTATTCTATTGTACATTATCTGGTGTATTTAATTATTTATGTTCTGCTGTTATTTGTTTATGTGTTATATTCCAAAGATTACCCTTGCCACCATGGAACGGGGGTTTGGGGTCGTCACAAACGTGGTATCAGAGCTTTCGTTAAGCTTAGTTCTGGAATATAACATATTAACGAACTCGTCAGAAATAGAATCAGTAGTATTCTATGACGGATCACTCAATTCAGATAGGATCAGTAATATCCTAGAATGAGTGAAGCAGAATGAGATACACCTTGATAGACACATTTACATTCAAATATATGTCTCTATGTTTTAAAATTTCCTTCTCTATTGGCCTAACACTTTGTCTGCTATTTGCAGACATTGAAAAATGAGTGGCAGAAGTAGAAGAGGTAGGTTAGAACCGGATATTAAAGCTCTATTAATTAAGTATCAAAATATGGGTGGAGTACTGTTCTTGGGCAATGAATCTATTATTCAAAATCAAGCCTGGATACGCTCTACTGAGAAAAAATTTGAAGGTTCAAAGCTGAGAGATGATCAAAAAAGATTACTGACATCTTGGGCACTCAAAGATGAAGCTTTGTTCTGGTGGGATTCAATTATTAAGGATAATCCATATGGTAATATTACCTGGGATAGATTTAAAGAGATTTTCAGTGAAAGATTTATTCCTCCAGAAGCAACTGAGCGATTATGTGATGAATTCCATTATCTGATACAGGGAGGTATGACCATTCCGGAATACCATAAGAAATTCAATGAACTTTCTCATTTTGCCCCTCAATTCAAAATCCGAAGAGGAAGAATCTGAGGTTTATTAACGGGATCCAAAGAAAGTACCAAAGTAGTGTAATGGGGCATGTGAAGCTTCCTTTTTCTGAAATGATATACATGGCTTATCAGTATGAAGATCTAGATAAGCGAGGCCTTTTTGATGATGAAGAGGAAGTCAGAACTAGTAGTAAAAGGAAATTTGAAGCTGATAGCCCAGAGACGAGTACATAGCCTGAGGCCAGTACGAAGTCTGAGTTCAGAAAGAAGCCTAGATTCAATCAGGAAAAGGTTAAGTCTGAGAAAGGACCAGTAACAACTGCCATATGCTCTAACTGCAAGAAGCAAGGACATTTGTCGATAAGTTGCAAATCTTTGAAGAAACGAATAAAGGATGGGTCTAAACCCAATGGGAAGAAAAAGAAATCTCATGGTTCAAGGGGATGCTATAAGTGTCACCGGACAGGTCATCTTGCTAGAAATTGCCTGCTATCAGGAAAATCTGAGGTAGAGAAGGTAAATGAGGTAGCAGAAACTTATGAACCCTCAGCTACTCAGGGAAGGTCAGATGTTTTGGAAGGCACGCTTACTGTCAGAGGTATTCCAGTTAAAGTACTGTTCGATACAGGAGCATCACGAAGCTTTATTTCGACTAATGTGATTAAGAAATTGGATCTAACATTAAAGAAGCTCAAAAAACCCATCAGTGTCCATAATCCGGTTGGGGGTTCCATTGACCTTAGCTGGATTTGTAAAGTGCCCGTCTCTTTCTTCCATGATCGATTTCCTTGTATCTTGATCGTCATGAATTTCTATGAGTTTGATATCATTCTTGGACTGGATAGGCTAACTAAATACAAGGCCGAAGTTAAATGTGCAAAAAGAGTAGTTAAAGTTACAATGGAACTCGCCAATATTGTTATACCATGTGTAGGTCCAAATTCGGAAAGAAAAGAATACTGGTCATCTCTTGATGTTACTCCCACTGCTATAGGGAATACTCCCGCTGCTATAGAAAATATTTCTGCTTCTATAGAAGATATCCCTATTGTTAAGAACTATGTGGATGTGTTTGAAGAAGTTGTCAGCTTGCCTCCGCAAAGAGAAATTGATTTCAAAATCTCTTTAGTTCCAAATGCAAGACCGGTAGTTCACGCTATTCGAAGAATGACCTTGAAGGAAAAAGAAGAGTTAGACAATCAAACTCGACAGCTAGTATGGAAGGGTCTGATCAGGCCTAGTTTCTATGATTGGGGAGCAACTGTGGTATTCGTCCCAAAGTCATACGGTACCCTCAGATTATGTGTAGATTATCGTGACTAGAATAAGCAGACGCTGAAGAACAAATATCCATTGCCGCGTATTGATGATTTGTTGGATCGACTGAATGGAGCACAAGTGTTTTCACGAATGGACCTAGCTATAGGTTTTGTAATGACCCGCAATTGCAAAGGTATTATAATTAATTTATTTAATTATATAAATAGTGATATAGTGAATTTAATGGTCGTGGAATTAAATAATGGTGAATATTTAATTAAAATAATAAATTAAATAATATATTTAATTCTGAAATAATCAGAATTGGCTGAAATGATGATATGGTGTGAACCGGATCATCTGTGATATTTAATTCAGCTTGGAATTGAATTTGAACAACGAATATATTATATAAACGACAGTTTGAACATAAAATTATAATATAATTAAAATCGAGCTTGAAATGGCGCTGCAGTTCATAAATTGGCGATTCGAACTTCAACTGGATATACAGAAGTCGTTTTAAATAAGATTTCCGTGAAACAAGAAACGTGTGGAGCTGGTGGAGTATATTTTTCTAATGGAAGAGAAAAATCTGGAATTCGTCATGTAGATTTTGATTTACGTCCAAATCAAATTTCAGAAAAGTCGCTGTGAAATTCCTTTATAATTCGTAACGATTTATATACGTTATAAAAGGATTTTCAATGTAAATTTAATATCGATTCAATCTGGACTCGGAATAGCGAGTAAATAATTATCCTGGAGCTGTGTGATATTCCTCGGTGAATATATATGATAATATTTATTTTTAAATATTAAATTTAATTATATTTAAATATATTTATATATTTAAATGGGTCATCCAGAGCTTTAAAAAAAAATAGCCGCTTTTGCAAACGAAGTCAGAATTCGACGAAACTAATTTTGTTGGATCCGCAACATCAAATTACTGTTAGATTCCAAGTTCCGCGATTTTTGGGGTCACTGTGTGGCCGTACGGATTTGTAGAGTGGAAAACAGTTAGTATTTTGACAGTTAAAAATAGACTGTGTGAGCATATGAAGTCGGAATTCAACGAAACCAGTTTCGGTGGGTCCGTAATGTCAAACTCTAGTGGCGTGTCAATTTTCTTGATTTTAGAAGATCGTATGTGGTCGCAAGGATTTTTAAAGACCGGCGAAGTGTAGAAAATCGATAAAATAAATTATAAAAATCAAATTGAAAATATCCCCTCTATTTTTCTATGATCCGGCACAGGATATGCGGCCTTCGTTCTCAACCACCAACTTCACCAACCCATTCAAACCTATATAAACCCATAAGAGCCAAACACAGCAGAAAATTCCCAGAAGAAAAATCAATAACAAATGGAATACAATTCTATAAATCATGAAACCACTCTATTTGAGTTCGTATGTGAGTTTACTTCCACTGGTGTTAATCTGGAGAACTTCGATGCTTGTTTTGGGAGGTCAAGGTTTGGCAGCAAGGCCTAGGGTTGGTGGTTTCGGAAAATACAAACACAAATAGGTAAAACGAGGGGCGCATTCGAGTCAGACTTAGGATTTCGCACCTTGCCTCCTAGTTCTGTTCGATTCGGTGGTAGTTGAAGTCGCAACCTAGGATCGTGCGTGAGTGCGAGTCGCTTTCTGATAGGAGGATTCGAATAGGGTGGAGACGGTATCAAGGTGTAGAGGAAGTGAAGAGAGGGGGATTGGAGGTGTTTGTTTGGATTTCGATGAATAGGAGGAGGAGTTTCTTGCGATTTGTGAAAAGGGAATGGGCATTGGGTTCGGCAGCAGGTATAAAGAGGAAGAAGGAGTTCGTGGGTCGGGTGGAAGGTTTTTAAATGGGCCAGCGCTATTTAAAAGGGGGTAAGGCCCATTTGGTTTTAAAAATCCAAGTTCATATTTAATTTAAAAATGTATAAACTTTAAATATGTATAACTTGATCATACGATATCAGATTGACGAACCGTAAGTTGCGTTGGGATCGTATGGACGGAACTACCCAACGGGACTGACTGGAAGTGGATTGGGGCTCGTTTGAATTTATGGCAAACTAAATTGTTTGATTCAAATCAAACAAAACAGTTTATCATTGTTTAACGATGAACTGCCAATGTGAGTAAATTTCACTAACTCTGAATAGTTTATAATTTCATGTTGTATTTTTAGAACTGTTAAATATTGGTTGATTGACTGTGTGTTGACTGTTTGATTGAACTGCTAGTTATTTAGTTAAGTTTCTATATTGATTCTGTTTAACAGAATATATCATATGGAACTGAAAGTGGTGTTGATTTTATTGTGTAACATCTGTGGATGCAGGGAAACAGGTTGGAGGAATCCAACTGGATTCCTTAACATTTATTTTACTGTTTTTATATATTGTGATATATGATGTGTTATATAACTGTAATGGATTATATGTGTTAGAATGATATTGATCCTTGTTATTCGATATTTTAAATACCATAAAAGACCCTGGGATGTAAGAAGAATTATTTCAATGTATATTGAAATAAAGGAATTTTATAAAATCAAAAGATTTTATAAAAAGGAAATATTTCAAAAGTAAATAAAAGGAAAATGTTTATAAAACGAATAGAGTTTTATAAAGGGGAAAAATGTTGATAAAGCGAATAGAATAGAATAAAGGAATATCTATTTAGAAAACAAATAGAATAAAGGAATATTTATTTAGAAAATAAATAGAATTATAAAAGGAATATTTAGTTGGAAACTTAATAGGAAGTTGACGGGATATAAAAGAGTTAATCAAATTTAGTTAATCCAATATAGTTATTCAAGATAGAGTTAAAAAAAAGACATTGTTATTCAAATTAAAGTTAATCAAATAGAGTTAATCGAATAGAGGTAAAGAAATAGAGTTAAACAAAATTAGAAACTGACTAGAGATTAGTTAAGTTGAATAGTTTTCTGAGTACCGATCTGATGTTGCTTTCGGCCTTTGGGGTTTATACTTAGAGAATTGTTCTCCTACTAGTTTACAGTCAGAGACCGATAGTTGTAGAAAGAATAGTGATACGTAAATAAGTTATGGAAATGTTTTCCAGCGTTAACATATATTTTCTAAACATAGAAAATAAGGATATATATATGATTGATGATTGATTGATAGAATTTCCATTTGGAGATAATATCATTGTTTGCACACGTGTTATTCTTTGATAGTTAAATCACAGACTATCAAAGTTTTGACCATTTTAACGTTGTTAATATGGAGAGACCAGTTGGATTATTATCCAAAGAACCACTATGTATTGGCATAAGTGTTGCGAATCATATACGCCAAAGATAACTGAAGACGGAGTAAAGTGCAAGGGCTATTGTATAAATCTTAGATCACAGTGCCTAAGATGGATATATTGAATAGTACCTTCAGTTCATCCTGTTCCTGGATGACTTGTATGGATGGATGTCTGACAGAGTATTTCCAGACGATCACGTACATTGATTTCTCCAACCGTACCAAGTGTGGAAGCGGAGAAGGAAATTCTTTTAGCTAAAACATAATGTATTGTTGAGGACGTCAATCGGTGATTTGATGGATTCGACGATATGGCATTCGAAGTGAATCTGATGTGATGATAAGGCGTAACCTCAAGCCTCATCAACCGGTAAAGGACAGAAATCGGGCAGGCAGCATGGCTAAGTCGGTCGCTCCGAAGTAGGGTGTATAATCACCTGATCTAGAGTTTCATTTACATCTAAAAATCTATTGTTGATGCTGTCCCATTCGGGAAACGGTTGCTGATCCCAACCGTTGGTGATATACATTTGATATACTCAAGGGAAATGAGTGGGCGGTCATGTGTGGCCGGGTTACAAGATGTTCTTGTTGAACCCAGTGTATTCCTCTCTAGAGGTACACTAGCGAAAGGTAGTTCCATACCTTGTCATAGTTGGAAATCCATTACCCAATACGTGCTTGCGGTTTTGATTGTATACTATATATGTAGAACATGAGATGAAAGCATTTATGCTAGATGATTATTATATTGTGGTTGATAGACATTATTATAATATCAAAAGGTTTTTGATATAAAGATAATTTGGACTCTCATAAGGGTAAAACCTGTTCCGTTATACAGCGTGGTCTTATAAGATATCATTTACTTGTTCGAACTGTTTTAAACTGTTTTACTCATACCAGTCCCATGACTGACCCGGAGTTTATTTTGTTTTGTTTTCCCTAAACTCTTGGGTGCCCAATTTTGTACGGGCAGTCAAGTAGTCGGGATTTACAGATACTTGAAGAGCTAGAGCAGGAGGCTTCAGGATCATATAGCTATAGTTTATTTCCGCAGTGTTGTAAGTGTTGTACTCTGATAATGTTATTGTATACATATACTAATTTTATTTCAAGGATATGTTATCTATTATATGTTATTCGTTATGCTGTGAGGTTCGTGTTACTCTGATGTTGTGTTCCTCTTCTTGTATTCTAAGTTTCTATCTTATCTTTCCTCACCCTCTGTTAATTTCCTGATTTTCAGTTTAATTTGGGGTTGGACTTGTGTTTTTGGTCAGCTCAAATTGGACCGGATTTTCGGGTCATTACAGTTGGTATCAGAGCTTAAGTTAAGAGAATTACCTTGGCTCTGTGGCATGACTCAGTAGAGATGGGGTTAGTAATACCCTAGATTGAGTTGAGTGTATATATACGAGTGAGCGTATTTGATATTGATATAAAAATTGTTTTATATTGTGGTGATTTATTGGTTGAGTGGTTTATGAGTTCTGGTCGATCAGTTTGATCCACTGTAGCGGTAGGAGTTTATAAACACTCGAATATGATGGGTCGACACGATATGTTTTGAAAAGAGGGTAAATTAAAATAAGTTTACCTAAGGTATATCTTGATATAGAGAAGATATATACATATATATATAAAAAATTTAATATATTGGATATATTGGTTCTTATTATAATCGAGTAAGATTATAAATTAAATGGTTATGTAAATAACCAATCAGAATTCATATAAGTGAAATACGTGAAATCAGATGAGTTAAATCTGAAATTTAAACCAAAAATTGAATTAAAATTCTGAAAAATTTGATAATGTTTGTAAATGGATTTGGATTAAAAGTAAGGAAAAATTAAAATCCTGGGAGATTTTAAATTTGTTTTACAAGCAGTGTGAATTATATTTTGAAATGAATTTCAAAGTGGAAATGTTTAGAAATGGTTTTATAGTATTGAACTCACTTCGATCGCTGGAAAATAGATTCCGATGATGACAGCTGCATTATCAGTATTCATTTTCAAGTTGTAAGTGACGAATTACTACCAGAGATACTGTTTTGAATTTGTTTTAGGAAAGACAAGTTGTGTTGAATTTCAAAATGGGATTTATAATATAGAATTTGAATAATAGAATTTGATATTTAGAATTTGAATAGAATTTGATATATAGAATTTGAATAGAATTTGATATATAGAATTTGAATGGAATTTGATATATAGAATTTGAATAGAATTTGATATATAGAATTTGAATAATAGAATTTGATATATAGATTTGAATAATAGAAGTGATATAAAATTTGAATAGAAATTGAATAGAATTAACTAAGTCGAAGAGGAATTAGTTAATCGAGTTTTGAATTTGAAGTTGAACTTTGAAAGGTGAATTGGATTTGTAAATGGATATTCGAAATCGAATATAGAACTTAAATTTGAAATTTGGATTCAAATTAGTTAATAAGCAAGTTAAAATATATTTGAACTTGTCATGTTCAAATATAAAAGTGAAATAGACTAAAGAGTTAATTAACAAATTAATTAACGAATTGAGTTAAAACGATCAGGTATAGTTAAAATAGATTAGGCAGGTATAATGAGATAGGTATGGATAAGGTATGAAGGCATATAAATAGAATGCTCGACGAAAAGGTATGTATTTAATTCATATATGAGATTTTATGCGCCATATCGGCTAGCCGCTTGGCTTTTTTTTCTTTTGGATTGGTGAGGTCCATGGGAGGCTATTTGAAATATCCCGATGCTCCTGGTACAAAGGAGGTTATGGCGAATTTTTCCGGGAATTTAAGGAGTTAGAATATTTTTAAGATAATTTGATAGTTAGAAATCAACGTATCAATATATATATATAGAAGTCGATAAGGAAACGAACTTAGAAATAGAATGGTAAAATCAAAAAGGAAGACTAAGAATAAAATCTAGTAAGAATAGAAAGAGGAAGCGTATACGTGTTTAAAATTGAATAAGTAGTTGTATGGTATTGATTATTCGAGTAAGTAGTCATATCTGTTTTGATCTTATAAATGTTATTTAGTCAAGGTCTGAGAGGTAGTTATACACCAACTTGATTGATTTCATTATTAACAAATAAATAGTAAGATTTCAGGCTCGAAGATCAATGTTGAATAAGAGTTAGTTGAATATAGTATTTGGGTTGTCGTAACGATGTTTTACACAACATCCGTTTTAACCCAAATAAGTGTAAGCTTGGAAATATAATAAAGAATATTTCCTAAGTATAGAAATAAACGAGATCAGAAAAGAGATAAGCAATAGGAATATTTCCAATTATAAATAGCATATACTTTCTAAAGTTTAGAAAATAAAGGAAGGCGATATTCGGAAATGTTTTCCAAATAACATAAAAGGCCAATATGGTTATTGAAAATATTTGGTTAACGAATATTGATAAAGAAATAGAGAAGTGATTTAACTAATGGAATATTAATTAAGGGCTCAGTGACATGTTCAAAAGGAAATTTTGATTTTTGAAAAGAGTAAACTGTTTAAAAACTCCCAGGGAAAGACATTTTGAATTAAAAACAAATTTAACAGAAATTTTTGAAAGCAAAATTGAATTAAAGTAAAGCCATTAAAGTGGTAACTGAGACTGAATTAGAATGATATCAAGACAGATAGGATTATGAGATTCAAATTTGAAGTGTAATGTGATAATCAAGTTAAGAATTGGGAATCGAGAAGAGACTCGAGTTGAAATGATAGTTGGCTCGGATTTAAGCAAATGGTTGTGTTTTGAATAAAAGCAGATTGGAATTTGATTAGGATGACCCTTGTATCCGCTGAATAGATAACAGGTGGAAAGGATATAATGATATGCCGACAAAAGGTACAAGGTTATATTTCTATTGGATATAAGATTTATGAGCCGAATTGGTAAGCCGCTTGGCTGTTTGATTTTCTTTTGGGATGGAGATGGCCTAGAGAGGCGAGTAGTGGTTTGACGTATTGACCAGTACAAAGGAGGTGCTGGCAAAAAAATTCGAAAAGTTAAGGAGTTAGAAATTTTTTAGGATTTTTGAAAATTTTCGTTGATAAGAATTAAATAAATTTTTAATTGAAATTAAATTGGTTCAGTTGAAACTGAAGTTAAGAAGTAAACAAATATGTTCCAACCAGTCGATAGGGTCGTTCTCTACCTTAGCAATTTCGAGGACGAAATTATTTTAAGTTGGGAAGAATGTAATGACCCGCATTTGCAGAGGTATTATAATTAATTTATTTAATTATATAAATAGTTATATAGTGAATTTAATGGTCGTGGAATTAAATAATGGTGAATATTTAATTAAAATAATAAATTAAATAATATATTTAATTCTGAAATAATCAGAACTGGCTGCTGATGATATGTTGTGAACCGGACCATCTGTGATATTTAATTCAGCTTGGAATTGAATTTGAATAATGAATATATTATATAAACGACAGTTTGAACATAGAATTATAATATAATTAAAATCGAGCTTGAAATGGCGCTGAAGTTCGTAAATTGGCGATTCGAACTTCAATTGGACATACAGAGGCGGTTTTAAACCGGATTTCCGTGAAACAAGAAACGTGTGGAGCTGGTGGAGTATATTTTTCTAATGGAAGAGAAAAATCTGGATTTCGTCGTGTATATTTTGATTTACGTCCAAATCAAATTTCAGAAAAGTCGCTGTGAAATTCCTTTATAATTCGTAACGCTTTATATACGTTATAAAAGGATTTTCAATGTAAATTTAATATCGATTCAATCTGGACATGGAATAGCGAGTATATAATTATCCTGGAGCTGTGTGATATTCCTCGGTGAATATATACGATAATATTTATTTTTCAATATTAAATTTAATTATATTTAAATATATTTATATATTTAAGTGGGTCATCCAGAGCTTTACAAAAAATAGCCACTTTTGCAAACGAAGTCGGAATTCGACGAAACTAATTTTGTTGGATCTGCAACATCAAATTATTGTTAGATTCCAAGTTCCGTGATTTTTGGGGTCACTGTGTGGCCGTACGGATTTTTAGAGTGCAAAAATAGTCAGTATTTTGACAATTAAAAATACATTGTGTGTGCATACGAAGTCGGAATTCGACGAAACTAGTTTCGGTGGGTCCGTAATGTCAAACTCTAGTGGCATGTCAATTTTCGTGATTTTAGGAGATCGTATGTGGTCGCAGGGATTTTTAAGGATCGGCGAAGAGTAGAAAATCGATAAAATAAATTATAAAAATCAAATTCAAAATATCCCCTCCATTTTTCTGTGATCCAGCACAGGCCACGCGGCCTTCGTTCTCAACCACCAACTTCACCAACCCATTCAAACCTATATAAACCCGTAAGAGCCAAACACAGCAGAAAATTCCTAGAAGAAAAATCAATAACAAATGGAATACAATTCTATAAATCATGTAACCACTCTATTTGTGTAATAACCCGCAAAATCTGGGCCAGTTTAAAATTTTTATTTCGGCAATTTTGGCGGATTTTGATATTTAAAATAGATTATTTTAAATAAAATCGACGTGAAATTTATTTTGAATAGAATTCGACGTATATATTATATACGTCGTCGTTAGAATATAAATAATTATATATAATTATAAATAGAATTGAAAATGGCGCGGTAGTTCGATAATTCGATTTCAAACTTCAATTGAATGTACTGGGTGCAAAACAATCCGGATTTTAGTGAAACCAAAAATAATAGGATCTAAATGATAATATCTTTCTAACGAATCTGACAAATCAAGATTTCATAGCGAGAATCAAAAGATATGTCCAGTTGAAAATTCTGAATAGTCGCTATGGAATTCAGGCCCTTAAAAATGGACATTTTGCAAATGACCTCGGATTTCGACGAAACCACTTTTGTTGGGTCCGTGATGTCAAATTATTGCTAGGTTTCAAATTTCATAATTTTTCGAATCAATATGTGAGCGTGGCAAAGGAAAACGTGTTTTGACCATTTCAGTTGATTTTAATCGACTGGAAATTGGCCATTTTTCTAACGGTCTCAGAATTCGACGAAACAAGTTTTGTTAGGACCGTATCATCAATACGAAGCTAGAAAATATTTTTCGAGAATTTTTAGAGTTAATATGTGACCCCGGTAATTTGAAATGTACGTTTAAAATTCAATATAGCGATTTAAATGTAAATTCAACGGAAACTTATCGAGACGATCGAATCAGCTTGCGATACATATCCCATTGTGTTCGGAATGGGGGTGAAACGCTATGGGCGACAGGCGGTGGGCCTCGTTTCGAGTTCGGTAGTAAAAGTCAACTTTTTGAGATTAAATTAATTAAATTAATTAAAAATAAAATAAAATATATAGGCCCCCCTTCTCGTTTTCATTCAACAGAAATAAAATAAAAAAAAAAAAGAAAAGAAAAGAGGCGAACGACGGGGGGGCCAAAGCCGCCGCCGCCGCTGCCACCAGGGCCGCCGCGTCCTGGCGCCGACCCCTAGGGGTCCTCCGCCTCTCTTCCCCCTTCTCCTCCACCTCGAGACCCCCTTCCTCCTCAGTAATCGCGCCGCCACCACATCGCCCTCCCCCTTCCGACTGCGACAGCGCCCGACCCCACGCCCCCCTCCTCTTCTTCTCTTCTTCTTCCTCCCCCTGCCCTCGCGATACACTCTCCACTCCCTCTCCTCCTTTTCCCTTCCGCAATCGCTACCCGCATTTAAACCCTAACCGCCCACCCCCTCCGCCGTAGGCGCCTCCCCCACTGGCCAACGACGACATGGAAAACCCCCCTCCTTCAACTGTCGATGTAAGTTTATATTTTTATTTATATTTTCCTCTTTTTTTATATATGAGTTTTGAAGGGTAATACATATATTTTTAAATTCAGTTTTTATATATAATATAAATAAAGTTTTAGATTATTATAGTATGGATTTGTAATAATAAAAGCTTATATTTTTATGTTAAGGAAAGCTTATATTTTTATGTTAAGGAAAGCTTATATTTTTATTTTAAGGAAATCATATATTTTTATTAGAGAAAAATATAGGACTTTTATATTGTTTTTAAATAAATCTTTAAATTTAAAAAGGTGAAATCTTTAAATTTAAAAAGGTGAAATCTTTATAGTTAAAAAGGCGAGATCTTTATATAGATGATAACGATATAAAAATATAATTTTTATATATTGAACATCGTAGTAAAAATTCGATTTTTTAAATATATGAAGTGATTATAAAAATATGATTTTTAAATCGAAAGTAAATAAATAAAAATATGATTTTTATTTTAAAGACATCAGCAAATATAAAAATGTGTGATTTTTATATATGTAGTGGCTACGGGCAACGAAGATGACGAAGATGCGATAGCGAAGAAGATTTCTTTAAAGGAAGAATCAAGATGATTGGATAGCTATCGGTGAGAACTTCTCACTCAAAATTCTTTTTCTAGTTATATATATATACTAGGATGTAGACGGTGCTTAGTAGCACCCGACACCCGTCATCCACAGACCATGGATGGCTTGTTTGTAAAATTGTTTGGTTGTGTAGTTGGTTAGTCTATTTGGTTTAAATTGAATTGTTTGGTGAATTGAAATTGATTTGATTGATGTGTGAATGGCGTGGGCCTTCACTAGACCGGGGATAAGGCTAGGCCTCGTCCCGTTTCTAGTATCGTGCCGTTATGCCGCCGAAATTTTCTAAAATATGTTAGAAAAATAAAAATATCATTTTATTGAATAAATGAAATGAATAGAAATTCAAGTGTTAAAATAAATTGTTTATCGTTAAAAATATAATTTTTAACGTGAAAGTGAATAAATGAATATTTATAAACAAATCGGCCGATTTGTTTATATACACTGATTTGACTGATATTGATTGGGTCGATAAATTTTACACATCGCCCAACTGCACAAATAAAATCTGTGTTTGATTGTTTGAAACCCCACACGGGTGTTGGGATGAAATTTGATGTTCACTCATCCTGATTGATTAAATATGTCGATCGATTGATTGACAGGCTGTTATAAGCGTCAGATATCTATATTTGATGCTTATACAGTGTAGTGCACTTTGGTTGATGATTGATTATTTTTCAATGCTATTATATACATGTGTTGTATGGAATCCATATAATTAACGTTATATGGTGATTGATTGGGCCTCATTCCAATCGGGAAATTAATGAATATTATAAAAGAAAATTCATGTGTTGAATATAAAAATAGTCATGTGTTGACGAGGTTCATGTGTTGAGTGAAATATTTTAAATAATAAAAATTACATCTTTATCATATTTACGATTAGAATCTACTTTACGGTGGAGTCTAATTAAAAATCAAATGATAGATACCATAGTTTTATAAAATATTTTACATAACAAAAATAGTGATGTGTTGACAGTACTCATGTGTTGAGATTAGTCGTGTGTGGAAAGAAATATAGATTCATGTGTTGAATGAAATAAATATTCATTTGTTGAATAGAATAACGAATTTATTGAAATATATAAAGCCGTGTTGAGTAGAGTTGCGTTATTTTGACGCGAACGATATTTATATCGATTTTATTCGTTTTATAATGAATATTGAAAAGTGATTTCAAAATTTAATATTTTGAAATGATTTCAAATTGAATTAGATTAAAAATTGAAATTTTATTGAATCAATTTGAAATGAATTCGAATCGAATAGAAAATGAATTCGATTCGAATTGAATAGAAAGTGAATTTGAATTCGAGTAAAATAGAAATGAATTCAAATTGAATTAGATTGAAATTGAAATTTAAAACAAACTGAAATTGAATTGAAATCAATTTGAAACGAATTCGAATTAGATCAAATAGAAGGTAAATTCGAATTGAATTGAATTGAAACGAATTTGAATTTGAATTGAATTGAAACGAATTTGAATTTGAATTGAATTGAAATGAACTCGAATTGAATTGAAATCAAATCGATTTGAAATTGAATGTAGTGTTGAAATGGTTTTGAAAACGAATTTAAAACGATTTATAAAATACGTTTTAAAAGGAAATCGACGAAATATATATTATATATATAATATAATGGCCTGAATAGAACGCGCCGCGCCGCGGCAGTTCGTGAATTTCGACCATTTATTTCAAACGGACATTGCGGGAGATCCGACCGTCGGATTCTCCTAAAACCGGAACCGTTGGGTTCGTATCGAAAAGAGCTTTCCAATAAATGTTAGAAATTTGAAATCTAACGGTTGGATTTGGAATTATGTCCAAATCAAATTCGAAAAAGGTCGCTGTAAGTGCAGTTCGATGGGCGTTGTTGGAAATCGACTGTACGGGCCTTGATAAAATTATTAAAAATATCTATAATTTGTGTAAAATTATAATATGTGGATTGGAAAGAATTGGGCTGGAAAATTCCACATTTGAGAAGATAAAAATAGATTTTTATCGAAATGAACTAGTTTTGAACTAGAATTAAAATCAATTTATTAGTGAAATAAATAAATTGAATTTGAAAGCGATTTTTAAAAATAATCAATATTCCCAATACGTGGATTGGACTGGAGTTGAATCGAAATTATCTTCGGGATATTTCGATGTTGGATTTCGTGACTATATAGATATTGTTATGGGAATTTGAAAGATATATTTTATATCGTTATTTCCAATACGATATATGTTGGTTTCAGAATTTGATATTGAATATAAGCCGATATATTTTCTATTCAGAGCCTTGTATTTAATATCAAATGTGATTTGGGTTTATCGTGAATCGTGCTTTAGATGACATTGGTTCTTTAACCCAGTTAAAGGCAAGATATTGATTTTTGAGAAGATTAAAACTAAGTGGAGTTTTAATGAATCTTTAATTAGATTAAAAATGTGAATTGATAATTTAAATTATCAAATCTGAAAGGTGATCGAGAATGGAGTACCACCAGTTTTGCTCCAAAGCGATAGTTAAATCTTTAATTAGATTTGAACGTGAAATGGTAATTAATTTTACCGATAACACCGTGGTGTTAGATGTGGAGTATTACCAGTTTTCTCCATGGGATATATAGGTTGGGATTGGGAAATAAAATAAATAATTACTTCGGTGTGGTTCGTTAATCCCGACTAGTTTGAAATGATATCCAAAGGAGGATTAAAGAATAAATTTAGAAGAATTTATCTTTGATAAAATTAATGGGAATCTTTCCCTAAGAATGTGATTTTAGGTGAATAAAAGAATATGCTGAATTGGAATGAGGCGTTTGCTGTGTTTGTGTAACATTTGTTTATCATATACGTGGGTTATTCAGAAAGGCCGGGTTATACCCATTCTGAATAACCGATTCGACGAGATGTCGAAGATGAAGACGGTGGTTGAAGACCGGAAGTCTTCACATCGTTTGGGTGATTACTGATGATCTTGATTGGGCTGTACACCCAGGATGAGGGAATCAGTTGGTGATCGTCCAGACGTACTTGGAGATGGATGGATATGCGAGGAAAGTGCCTCCGGTTTCGTTCAGACCCAGAACGAACTTGTAAATGGATTGTGTGTCTGACATTGGATTTTATTCTGTTTTGATTGATCTCTATTAAATATACATCTGTTTGGCGGCAGAGAATTTATTCTCTTGCTTAACGCCCTTCTCTGAGACGTACGAGCTCAGAGGTTGTATATCGATGGACATCAGTCGCATGGAGTGAATTGCCAATGTGGCATGCGTAAGTGGCAATTGATCAAGGCTTCTGTTGAAAAGCAAAGTCTTGTGGTTGATGATCAAAGCACGGCCTGTGTGGCGTAGCTTTGTGTATAACGTGAATTCGCGAGCCTCACACCTCGGTATGAGTCAAAAACGGGATACGGACCCAAGGAGTGCACGACGTTTCTTTCTAGCTAGGGTGGTGTCAGTGACCTACCAGCCCTGACATTTATATACTTTTCACCTGTGTGGTTGTTGGATATGAGGCGCCTCGGATATAGGTCTGTAAGGACCGGGAAACGTGTGTTCAGGAATAACTAATCCTCAAAAGTAAGAGAGGACCGGCCTTGGAGGTTCCAAAGGATCAGAGTGGGGTCCTGAGGCATTGCTAGAGTGTCTCGAACGCGGAGAGGAGCTTGCCCCTTGCCTCGACTCATGACGGAAATCCAATTTCCAATACGTGTATTGCGGTTTTAATTGTAGAACTAGTATGGCGACATGATAGATGGTACCCATGCCGCCTATGATTGATATTTATGATTTGAAATTGTTTGACACTATACACATATAGTAATATCAAAATAATGTGTTTTAAACGTATCAAGCATGCTTTGGCTGTTATAAGGGAAAACCCTATCCTCCGGCTTGCGTTGCATTGTGTGATGGGACCTGGGTCTTATAACAGCTTCATTTTTCTTTATTTAGCATTGCGCTGTTGTTTTATGCACTGGTATTCTTGGGAGGAAACCCGTTCCGTGTCATACGGCGTGGTCCCTTGATTTACCTAACTTTAAAAATAAAGATTAATAACTGTCTTAGTTCTCACACCAGTCACATGACTAACCTGGAGTTTATTGTTTTAACCTAAACTCTGGGTGCCCCTATTTTCCACACGGGCAGCTAGTAGTTTTGGTTTTGCAGATTTATATTCACAGGGTCCTGATTTACAGCTGGAACGATGCTCGGAAAGCTCTGTATCCGTGTATTACTTTCAGTTGTGCTTTTGTATTATTTTCCGCTGCTATGTAATTTATTGTAATCTCTGATATTTATCGAATGTAATTTATTCATTTATACTCTGTATATTCTTGTATCTGATGGAATTGTTGTAATAACAATGAAATGTTCTTCCGTCTGCGTCCTTTTGTGTGTTGTTCTCAACGCTATCCGCGCTTTCCTTCACGGGGAAGTTCGGGTCGTGTCAATTTGAGTTCGTATGTGAGTTTACTTCCACTGGTGTTAATCTGGAGAACTTCGATGCTTGTTTTGGGAGGTCAAGGTTTGGCAGCAAGGCCTAGAGTTGGTGGTTTCGGAAAATACAAACACAAATTGGTAAAACGAGGGGCGCATTCGAGTCAGACTTAGGATTTCGCACCTTGCCTCCAAGTTCTGTTCAATTCGGTGGTAGTTGAAGTCGCAACCTAGGATCGTGCGTGAGTGCGAGTCGCTTTCTGATAGGAGGATTCGAATAGTGTGGAGATGGTATCAAGGTGTAGAGGAAGTGAAGAGAGGGGGATTGGAGGTGTTTGTTTGGATTTCTATGAATAGGAGGAGGAGTTTCTTGCGATTTGTGAAAAGGGAATGGACATTGGGTTCGGCAGCAGGTATAAAGAGGAAGAAGGAGTTCGTGGGTCGGGTGGAAGGTTTTTAAATGGGCCAGCGTTATTTAAAAGGGGGTAAGGCCCATTTGGTTTTAAAAATCCAAGTTCATATTTAATTTAAAAATGTATAAACTTTAAATATGTATAACTTGATCATACGATATCAGATTGACGAACCGTAAGTTGCGTTGGGATCGTATGGACGGAACTATCCAACGGGACTGACTGGAAGTGGATTGGGGCTCATTTGAATTTATGGCAAACTAAATTGTTTGATTCAAATCAAACAAAATAGTTTATCATTCTTTAACGATGAACTGCCAATGTGAGTAAATCTCACTAACTCTGAACAGTTTATAATTTCATGTTGTATTTTTAGAACTGTTAAATATTGGCTGATTGACTGTGTGTTGACTGTTTGATTGAACTGCTAACCAGTTAGTAAATTTTCTATATTGATTCTGTTTAACAGAATATATCATATGGAACTGAAAGTGATGTTGATTTTATTGTGTAACATCTGTGGATGCAGGGAAACGGGTTGGAGGAATCCAACTGGATTCCTCAACATTTATTTTATTGTTTTTCATATATCGTGATATATGATGTGTTATATAATCTGTAATGGATTATGTGTGTTAGAATGATATTGATCCTTGTTATTCGATATTTTAAATATCATAAAAGACCCTGGGATGTAAGAAGAATTATTTTGATGTATATTGAAATAACGGAATTTTATAAAATCAACCGATTTTATAAAAAGGAAATATTTCGAAAGTAAATAAAAGGAAAATGTTTATAAAACGAATAGAGTTTTATAAAGGGGAAAAATGTTGATAAAGCGAATAGAATAGAATAAAGGAATATCTATTTAGAAAAAAATGGAATAAAGGAATATTTATTTAGAAAATAAATAGAATTATAAAAGGAATATTTAGTTGGAAACTAAATAGGATTATAAAAGGAAGTTGACGGGATATAAAAGAGTTAATCGAATTTAGTTAATCCAATATAGTTATTCAAGATAGAGTTAAAAACAGACATAGTTATTCGAATTAAAGTTAATCAAATAGAGTTAATCGAATAGAGGTAAAGAAATAGAGTTAAACAAGATTAGAAACTGACTAGAGATTAGTTAAGTTGAATAGTTTTCTGAGTATCGATCTGATGTTGGTTTCGGCCTTCGGGGTTTATACTTAGAGAATTGTTCTCCTACTAGTTTACAGTCCGAGACTGATAATTGTAGAAAGAATAGTGATACGTAAATAAGTTATGGAAATGTTTTCCAGCATTAACATATATTTTCTAAACATAGAAAATAAGGATAAATATATATATATATATATATGATTGATGATTGATTGATAGAATTTCCATTTGGAGATAATATCGTTGTTTGCACACGTGTTTTTCTTTGATAGTTAAATCACAGACTATCAAAGTTTTGACCATTTACTGGTTGGATTATTATCCAAAGAACACTCTGTATTGGCATAAGCATTGCGAATCATATATGCCAAAGACAATTGAAGACGGAGTAAAGTGAAAGGGCTATTGTATAAATCTTAGATAACAATGCCTAAGATGCATATACTGAATAGTACCTTCGGTTCATCCTGTTCCTGGATGACTTGTATGGATGGATGTCTGACAGAGTATTTCCAGACGATCACGTACATTGATTTCTCCAACCGTACCAAGAGTGGAAGCAGAGAAGGAAACTTCTTTTAGCTAACACATAATGTATTGTTGAGGACGTCAATCGGTGATTTGATGGATTTGACGATGTGGAATTTGAAGTGAATCTGATGTGATGATAAGGCGTAACCTCAAGCCTCATCAACCGGTACAGGACAGAAATCGGGCAGGCAGCATGGCTAAGTCGGTCGCTCCGAAGTAGGGTGTATAATCACCTGATCTAGAGTTTCGTTTACTTCTAAAAATCTATTGTTGATGTTGTCCCATTCAGGAAACGGTTGTTGATCCTAACCGTTGGTGATATACATTCGATACACTCAAGCGAAATGAGTGGTCGGTCATGTGTGGCCGAGTAGCAAGATGTTCTTGTTTAACCCAATGTATTCCTCTCTAGAGGTACACTAGCGAAAGGGTGTTCCATACCTTGTCATAGTTGGAAATCCATTACCCAATACGTGCTTGCGGTTTTGATTGTATACTATATATGTAGAACGTGAGATGAAAGAGTTTCTGCTAGATGATTATTATATTGTGGTTGATAGACATTATTATAATATCAAAAGGTTTTTGATATAAAGATAATTTGGATTCTCATAAGGGAAAACCCATTCCATTATACGACGTGGTCTTATGAGATATCGTTTACTTGTTCGAACTGTTTTAAACTGTTTTACTCATACCAGTCCCATGACTGACCCGGAGTTTATTTTGTTTTGTTTTCCCTAAACTCTTGGGTGCCCAATTTTGTATGGGCAGTCAAGTAGTCGGGATTTACAGATACTTGAAGAGCTAGAGCAGGAGGCTTCAGGATCATATCGCTATAGTTTTTTTCCACTGTGTTGTAAGTGTTGTACTCTGATAATGTTATTGTATACATATACTGATTTTATTTCAAGGATATGTTATCTATTATATGTTATTCGTTCCGCTATGAGGTTCGTGTTACTCTGATGTTGTGTTCTTCTTCTTCTATTCTAAGTTTCTATCTTATCTTTCCTAACCCTCTGTTTTCTCTCTATTAATTTCCTGATTTTCAGTTTAATTTGGGGTTGGACTTGTGTTTTTGGTCAGCTCAAATTGGACCGGATTTTCGGGTCATTACAGGTTTCCATCAGCTTCGTATTGCCGAAGAGTGTGTTCCTTTGACAGCATTCAGAGGTCCAGATCTATTCTACGAGTGGTTAGTAATGTCGTTCGGCTTATGTAATGCTCCAGCATATTTTGTCGATCTAATGAACCGGGTGTTCAGAGAAGTATTGAATAAATTGTTCTGGTTTTCATTGGTGATATTCTAATCTTCTCTAAGTCAGAGAGCGAGCATGAAAAACATTTGGAACAAGTGTTAGAAATTCTCAGAAAGAATGTCTTAAAGGAAAAGTTTTCCAAATGTATATTCTAGCAAGAAGAAGTCAAATTTCTTCTCCATGTTGTGTCAATGCAAGGAATTTCAGTTGATCCCAGTAAAATCACTGCTATTCAGAATTGGAAACAGCCTCGTACACCCATAGAAGTCCGAAGTTTTCTCGGATTGGCTAGTTATTATCGGAAATTAATTAAGGATTTTGCAAAGACGTCTAGTTCCTTAATGAAGCTTACTAAGAAACATTCGAGATTCAACTGGACTCTCGAATATGAGACATCTTTCCAAGAGCTAAAGTTAAAATTGACGATTGCTCCAGTGCTCACAAATATTGATGGAAACCAAGACTTGAAAGTCTGGACCGATGCTTCTAAAGAGGGCCTTAGCGCAGTGTTAATGCAAAGAGGCCAGGTATGTTTGCTACGAAAATCTAGAGGCATTATCTATTGTGTGACGGCCCGCCCCGCACCAGCCGGTATTTCCTCCGAAAGTGCGTTGTACACATGCCCGACTAGCACAGAACGGTCGCCAAAGAAAGGAAAGAAGAGAATGAACTAATCGAAAACCTGTAGAATGTCTCACAGTGCACGGAACAAAATATAATAATAATGTCCTTGACATAAACAGGGGAGACCGTGCATAAGCTGATAACTAAAACCAACATCAACATCATCATCAGAGTAGCGGAAATCCAAATACAACTTATTACAACTTTCCAAATTACTGTCTCTAAACAAAAGAAAGAAAGGTACACCACTAATGCCCAAAGTAGTGACCGCAGCAACACAGGGAGAATGTTTATATATATGTATCATACGTGGAAGCCTCCTGCTCATCTTCGGTACAGCTACTCGTGCATACCACCTAACCTGTCTCTGGTCTGCTCGTGAGAGCACCCACAGTGATAAGAAGAGACATAAAACTCTAGGTCAGACAAAAAGTCTGGTATGAGCGATAAGAAGCTAAACAGAACAATAACATGTACACTAAACCATACCTGAACCTGGACCTACAACCAAAGAGTTAGCACTACATACCGTACAATACTCTAAGGTGCCACTGAACAGATGAGGTAAAGATAATGGGGGTTGGGGGTGTGCATGTCATAATGATGGCAAACAAATCAACCATCCTCTCATCTCTCACTCAGTGCGTAAAGCATACGATGTCCACCACTGTCAATCACTAGACCCATCGAAGTAATGACGGAGTTCGACTCGTAAAACTACTGCTACTACCAAGCTTGCCCCACGAAGTCATGACCAAATCTTTACAAATGACCTCACTTCATTGATCTATAGCTCTGTAGTCGTACTTAGGCCACTGTGGCCCTGAATCCGTTCACGTACCCCCTACACATAGTGATCCATAGTTATAGACATCGACAACACCTTAGCAGACGTCCTGCAGCAAAGCCCAACTCATGAAGTTAACTCGTTGGTTCCCAACTGGATCCTGAGCTCTACTTCCTATTTGGACTTCCTTTGTATCTCGGGTTTTGGTCGAATTGGAGTTGGTCCTCAGAAAAGTCGTCGCGTAATCGCAACTCCAATACGGATCGGTTCGGTTGTCCTTCCCTGGTTCGGTTCGGCTTGCTCCACTTCCTGGCCATCCGGTTCGGTTCGGAGCTCCACTCTCGGTTCGGTGCTTCCATGTCACTTGGGTTCAGCTATCTCACTATCTTGATTCGGTTCGGTGCTTCTGCCTTGGTTCGGTTCTGCCTTTCTTTCCTCCAGTTAATCCGATCTGATCCCATATCCAGCTTTAGTCCAATACCAACTCCAACCCCTATGCGAGAGGCCTCCCTTTTTGCCAAGCTCTCTTCTTGTACTAGGTTCCGATCCGGTTTGGTTCTCTGCTCAGTTCTCCGATCCGACCCGAGCCGCCTAACCCGATCCGATCCGAAACCCTGCACTGCTTCCTGCAACTTTTCCAGCGACTGTTTTACGCCATACGACAGCGTTTTCGACCAATATAACACTTCTAGGCAATCACAAAGCATACCATACAGTCATAGCAACATGTATAATCATACACAAACAGCAAAACAACAATCATAGCATGTAAAATGGATCAAACATACCCAAAAACCCATATTTTCACCTTAATCATGTTTAAGCAAATCTAATGATAGGATTAGCAAAACTTAACCAAATTAACCAAATTTCCTAACAGAGGACTAAAACAATGCTTCAAAATTTATAAATATTTTTCCAGAATTTAATCATGTTTAAATTCGCTAATTAACACTGATTACCCTTAATTAACCATAATTAGTGAGGAACTATGCAAATCACTCACCTTGACCACAAATAAAATACCAAATCTGAAATGAATCTCTGTTTGGCGCTGCTCCTAATGCAACACAGCAACTCTGACCTTGCTTTGTGCTATTCCTCCTTAATTTGATGTTGATTAGGCTAATCTTCAATTAGAAAGTGGTTTGGGGATGTTTTAGATGTTGGAGGCCATGGCTAGGTTAAGAGGAATGAATAGTGACGGCTGAAAAATGAGAAAAAGGTATTCTCTAACACCTAACAACCCTTTTAAACTCCTAATCCCGAAATTCCCCCTTTGGGCCTAGCTGTTAATCACCCGGTTAAGCCCAATTAAGCTGTTTTTCACCATCTGAAACTTGTTTCAGCCATATCTCCCAAACAGTGAGTCCGTTTGGCTATTGTTACCACTCTACGGAATTGTAAACCATCATCCGGATCCAATGGAAGTGGTTTTAGGTCAAAACGCCTTTCCAATCAAAAGTTATGGCCAAAACAAGATCAGCTAGGGGCAAAATAGTCATTTAAAAATCGGCAAAAATCATGAACATGGAAAATGACTCCAATAGTCGTCTCCCAAAGACACATGACCATACGACTTCGTATGTGAAAGAAATAATTATTCTACGATCCTGCGATGCATAGAAAGCGGGTCATTACACTCTCCCCCCTTAAGAAATTTCGTCCCCGAAATTCCTTGACCCAAAACATGCAAAGGATCCCGCATGCCTACCAATCATACACAACAATCAAACATGCAAAACAAATAAAGCAAACCTATACTAGCATGCAGAAAGACTAAATCGAAACTGAAATCTTACCAGGCGAAGAGTTCTGGATACGTCTTCCTAATGCTCTCCTCTGTCTCCCAAGTACAGTCATTCTCATTCTCGCCCCACTGGACTTTGACTAGATTCACCGCTTTACTTTGAAGTAGCTTTTTATCGTTCCCAACAATACGCATAGGCTTGCGGTTCCCAACCGCCTCGGGTTCAACTTCGATATCGTCCAACTGATCAGGTGAAATAGTCACATCTGGGTCGTGTACGAACTTCCTTAACTGGGAAACATGAAATACGTTGTGAACTCCTGCCATCTTCTCTGGTAATTCAACTTTGTATGCCAAATTCCAATTTGCTCAAGAACTGGGAATGGACCAACAAATCTTGGTGCTAACTTGCCTCTCCTACCAAATCATATCACGCTCTTCAACGGAGAAATCTTGACAAACACCAAGTCGCCAATGGAGAACTTTAATTCTCTTCTCCTCTTATCAGCATAACTTTTCTGCCTATCTTGGGTAGCCTTCATTCGCTGTTGGATAACCTTGATCTTGTTTGATGTTTCTCTTATTACTTTTGGTCCAAGCACATATTTCTCACCGGTCTCTAACCAATAGGACGGTGAGTTGCACGGTCTTCCACACAAAGCTTCAAATGGAGCCATAACAATACTGGATCGATAACTATTATTATATGCAAACTCTACTAGATTAAAATGGTCATCCCATGATCCACCAAAATCCAATACACAGGCTCTTAGGAGGTCTTCTAATATACCATTCACCCTCTCTGTTTGACCATTGGTTTGAGGATGATACGCGGTACTGAGATGTTGTTCTGATCCTAACGCCGCTTGTAAGCTCTTCCAAAACCCACTAGTGAACAACGGATCTCGGTCACTCACAATGTCTTTGGGTATTCCATGAAATCTCACTACCCACTTTATATACAGTTCCGCTAACTTAGCTGCCGTCCTCTTTGACTTGACGGGTATAAACCTTGCACTCTTAGTCAATCGGTCCACAATCACCCAAATGCTATCATGGCCCAATCTAGCCCTTGGTAACCCATCAATGAAACCCACTAGGCTTCTTTTTCTCAGCTTCAACTAGCTGGCAATTCATGCATTTGGATATAAACGTCCCAACGTCTCTTTTCTTCCCTTCCCAGTAGTAGGTCTGCTTCATGTCTCAATACATCTTGTTACCACCGGGGTGTATATTCAGTTTTGAATGATGACATTCTCTAAGCACTTCATCTCTCAATCCATTGACATTGGGGACAACTAGTCTTCCATTCTTCCTAAGCCATCCATCTCGGTCAAGCCCATACTTATTCATCTCTTCGTCGATTCCCATCTCCAACTTTGGGATGATTTCCAATAGGTTAGGATCGTCCCTCTGACTCGAACCAATCCGCTCAATCAAAGTGGGTCTGATCATCAAACTTGCTAACATTTCTGGATCCAAGTCGCACTTTGGTCTGAAATCATACCTAGCGATGTACTCCAGTTGCTTCCATTCAAGAAACATAGCCCCTAAACTGGTATGTCCTCTACTCAATGCATCAGCTACCGCGTTGCCCTTTCGTAGTGTGTATGTGATATCGAAATCATAGGAAGCCAAGAATTCTAACCATCTTTGCTGTCGGAGATTTAGATCCTTCTGAGAGAAGAGATAATTTAACGATTTTTGATCAGTAAACAACTCGAATCTTTCTCCCAAGAGATAATGTCTCCACATCTTCATTGCAAACACGATCGCTGCCAATTCCAAATCATGGGTAGGGTATCTTGTCTCATGCAGTTTCAGTTGCCGACTTACATAAGCTACAACCCCACCTCCTTGCATCAGTACAACACCTAGTCCGGTACCACATGCATCTATATATACCGTCATCTCTTTATTCCCCTTAGGAATGACTAACATTGGCGCACATGTCAACTTTTCCTTTAGACTCTTGAATGCATTCTCGCACTTTTCGTCCAAGACTAAAGCTTGATTCTTTTTGGTCAACTGAGTCAACGGTGCTGCTATCTTGGAAAAGTCTTGGATAAACTTACGATAATATCCAGCTAACCCCAAGAAACTTCTTATGTCAGTCGCATTCTTGGGCGTAGACCAATCATGTACCGTAGCCACCTTCGCAGGGTCTACGGCGATACCATTTTCTGAAACAACATGGCCCAAGAATCTCACTTCCCTCCTCCAGAAGTGACACTTAGAAAACTTTGCTTTCAATTGACGTTTTCTTAACACCTCCATCACTATTCGTAAATATTCCTTGTGTTCTTCCTCCGTCCTCGAATAAACAAGTATATCATCCACGAACACAAGAACAAACTTATTCAACTGATCTCTAAATACTCTATTCATAAGATCCACAAAATATGTTGGTGCATTGGTCAACCCAAATGGCATGACCAACCATTCATAAAATCCAGACGACGTCCGAAATGTCGTTCTAGCTGTACTCTCAGCTTCCACCCTAAGCTGATGAAAACCTGTCGCGAGATCCAACTGGGGGAATACTATCATGCCACTCAACTGATCAAACAAATCATCTATCTGCGGTAGAGGATACTTATTCTTCGTCACTTTATTCAATTCGCGGTAGCACACACACAATCGAAGGGGACCATCCACCTTGGTAGCAAACACGACTGGTGCTTCCCATTCAGAAACACTCCTTCTGATAAATCCCTTCTTCAAAAGATCGCTGGCTTGCACCCCGAGCTATCGCTGCTCCCTTGTTGACATATGACGAAATGGCATCACTATAGGTCTGGCATCTTTCACTAAATCAATATGGAACTCAATCTCTCAGTGTGGTGGAAGCCCGGTCACTTCCTCGAAGACGTCCGGATACTGGCCAACCACGGGCAAACCTGACAACTCACTATGCAGGATGTCGAGGGAATTTAGAAAACTAGCCATTACCCCATCACTAGGTAAACCACAAAACACTACCCTCTGCCCATCATCTGCTCTAGTTGTCACTAAAAAGCCCTCACAGTCTACCACCACCCGTATCTTTGGAGCCAATCGACTCCCAAAATAATTCCAAACCCAGTAAAGCCCAAAACAAAGCAATCACAAACAAACATGCATCCATCACTCGATAAGACCACATTACGACAAATCATGCTAAGGTCAGTCGAACTACCAATCGGGTTCGTCACTCTTAAAGGTCTATCGACGATCTCGGGCTCCAATCCCAACCTATCTACCAGGTCACTAGATATAAAGGAACTGGAAGCTCCGGTATCAAACAATACTCGAACAGGAACATATAAACAGAAAGAATACCTTGAATAACGACATTCTTTCCCTTCTCCGCGGCAGTTGGGGCATTCGACGAAGAAGGAATAGCATTAAGGGCATATGCTTTCACCATCTGCTTTTCTTTAGGGTGTTGCGGACACTTGTCCTTGTGATGTCCCACTTGGCCACAGTTGAAGCACTTCCTATCCGCTGGCTTGTCCCGACAGTTACTACATAATGGCCATTCTTACCACAGCTAAAGCACTCAACATCTTTCTTCTTCTTCTAGCCATCCTTATTCTGGTTCTGCTTCCTCTTATTCTGAGAACCATTCTTGCCTCCACCGCTTGCTTGCGGCTTTGGCTCCTCTGCAGATGCAACCTCAGTCTTCGACTTAGGGTAAAGACTCTCTGACCTCAATGCTTTCCCCATATTCGATTCAAACGTCTCATCATTGTGGTTAATAAGACTTTCCCCCAAGTACTGATCCAAGCCAGTTATGAACTTCTCGTTCTTCTTCTCGACAATATCTATTAGGGATAACCCATATTTCGACAAAGTGTCGAATTCGGCAATATACTCCGAGACAACTCTGCCATTCTGCTTGAGTTCCAAGAATTTATTAAACAGCACTGACTTCTGAGCAGCTGGAATGAACTTTTCGCTAAAGCGAACCTTAAACTGATCCTAAGTAATCTGATCCTCGGGAGTAGCTGCCTTTATAGCATTCCACCAATTCACTGCCCGTCCTTGCAGCTGACGGGATGCTAGCCTTCTCTTCATCGCATCCTCGATACCCAAATCTTCGAAGATACGCTCGCAGCTATCCAACCAATCCTGAACATCTGTAGTCGACTCCATTCCATGGAACGACTTCCAACCAAGACTAGTATAATCCTTGTTCAGCTTGGCGAAATCGACCCTAAGCGCCTGCACTATTGGACCACTGCCATTACTAGCATTGGGAGTTGCCCTCCACACATCCCTAAGCATCTCTCTCATGAGGTCAGTAAACATCGTCCTCATATCAGCAGCACTCCCATTATTGGCTCCTCTACCAATACCCCTTGAATATCGGCTCATCGTTCAATCTGTAAAGAGAAAACGATTAACCATCTCCATAGTGGTGCCAGTGCAGTGCGACGTTATCCTTGACTATACTAATAGTATATATATAGCTTTTGAAAACCAAAATAATCACAAATACGTGCTCTCATATATGTATTATCTCCCCCTGGTGTCTTTCCCTAGGTTAACTACGAAACCTAGAGCTCTGATACCAAGTGTGATGGCCCGCCCCGCACCAGCCGGTATTTCCTCCAAAAGTGCGCTGTACACATGCCCGACTAGGACAGAACGGTCGCCAAAGAAAGGAAAGAAGAGAATGAACTAATCGAAAACCTGTAAAATGTCTCACAGTGCATGGAACAAGATATAATAATAATGTACTTGACATAAACAGGCGAGACAGTGCATAAGCTGATAACTAAAACCAACATCAACATCATCATCAGTAACAAAAATCCAAATACAGCTTATTACAACTTTCCAAATTACCATCTCTAAATAAAAGAAAGAAAGGTACACACTAATGCCCAAAGTAGTGACCGCAGCAACACAGGGAGAATATTTAATATATGTATCATACGTGGAAGCCTCCTGCTCGTCTTCGGTACAACTACTCGTGCATACCACCTAACTTGTCTCTAGTCTGCTCGTGAGAGCACCCAGAGTAATAAGAAGAGACATAAAACTCTAGGTCAGACAAAAAGTCTGGTATGAGCGATAAGCAGCTAAACACAACAATAACAGGTATACTAAACCATACCTGAACCTGGACCTGCAACCAAAGAGTTAGCACTACATATCGTACAATACTCTAAGGTGCCTGTAACACCCCGAATTTTCTGTTAACAATAAATTAATAAATTAAAGTATAATTAATTCTAAATGAAGGGATTAAGGGAAATGGGTTACTCCATTGCGTTCGTCTCGGAATTCTGCTTGAGATAGAGTCCGAGTTTGCGTAAATCGGACTCAATATGAAGAAGTTGTGGTCTTCGGAAGTTTTAGAATTCGATTTAAAATTCAAACAGCCCGAAACAAGTTCAAAATTTGAAAACTGGACCAGAATTGTGTTGGGTGGGAAAATTCCCGCCCAGGACCCGGGTCGACCAGGGGGTAGACTTGGGGGTCGACCTGGGTACCCAGGTCGACCAGGGGGTCGACCTACCCAGTCGACCTGGTCAGGTCTTGGCTGGCCTGGTCGGGTTCAAAGCGATTTTTTAAGTTCTGATGTGTCACTAGGGCTGATTTGTCACTTTCTGGTTGGCTCTTCTCGATGTGAATGGTCTAGATTCATCTATGATCATCTGACGGCTTTAACTAGTTTGAAATTCTATATAAACAACTTAAGTCTCCAACCTAAATTCACACAAAAAATTAGAACCTGAGCCGCCATGCTGTCGAGAGAAAAGTGAGAATAGCCTCCACTTGAAGAAAGCTAAGAGATGAACAAATCTAATTCAAAATTAAAATCAAAACAATGTTTATCTACCCAAAGGAAATCATCTCAATTCCAGAACTCAGAATCCAGAACTCAAGTTCGTCGTTCGTTGTAAGCTTAGTGGGATGTGTATCAAAATTAATGTCATGCCTTGGAAATTAATTGATAATAGAACAATGTTTATTATGTTATATGTGGAAGTGAATTATATTGATCTATGTCTGTGGTTCTATTTTATTATCATGTTGAATTGGGAATTAATGATAAATCTATTCATATGCATATGAAGTTGGAGTATATCCTGTTATGACAAGTTGTGTAGTTTATCATATTATGCAAGTTTCTGGTTGTAAAATCATGTCACCTATGTATCCAAATGTTAGATCTGCATGTTTATGTGTATATGTTAAACCTGTCATATTTCAAGTTCACATTTATTCATATGTTCGTGATTGATTTGCAAATTCACATACTTGTAAGTTGATTTAGTCTATGTTGCAAATTCACATATATGTAAGTTGATTTAGTCTATGTTGCAAATTCACATATATGTATGTTAATTTAGTCTACGTTGCTAGTTCACACCTATGATACTCATGTTGACTATTTTGCAAGTTCACACCCATGATGTTCATATTGACTATGCCGAAAATGCCAAGTTTACACCTATGTCATGTTTATGTTAATGAATTTCTTTATGCCAATTTTGTGTACGCTAAATTAGGCTAAGTTTTTAGGCTAATATTATATGTTAAAAATCATGCGGACGAAAAATTAGGCTAAGATTGTTAGCCTAATATTTAGACAGGGTAACGTTGGGAAAAATTGGTAATTATAGGAAACTTGACATAAATTGGTGAAAAATCACATAGGTAATTTATGGCTTGAAACGGTATAAATCATATACCTAAAAATGATGAACTTGGAAAGTGGGCCATAACATTTAATTGTTAACAAATTTACATATAAGAATAAAAAGAACAAATATGTAAATTTAGAAAATATGAGTATGCTTAACCCGAGGTTGGATTGAGTTGTGATGTAAACCCGCCCGGACCCGCCCGGCTGTCCAGTAATCACAGCAGTACCTATCCAATGTGGGAGGTTAAGGCATTGAGCCAAATAAGGACCCAAGTTTAGACTGAGTTACGGTGTAAACCTGCCTGGAACCGACCGGCACATCCAGTAACCGTAACAATACCTACCTAATTTGAGTGGTTGGTGCTTTAACTAATTAAAGCTAAGGATAGACAAGTCAGGATGGTAGGGTTAAGTTAACTAAAACACTTAACCAATTCAACATGTTAATTAAACTGATGGGTGGGGTTAGGTTAATACAGACACTTAACCACTTAACATGTTTGACTAGAAAACCCTAGTAACGGGGACCCATTTCAACAGTAACTCAATTAGGTATCATGGTGCCCTAAAACTAGGCAGGGTGGGGCACGATTACTGGGCTGATTGTAAGCGGTCAAAAGCGACGACGGTTGGTGCAGCAGTGTTGGTTCTAATGGAGTGCGGGCGTGCACACACTTTGGAGCAGACAAACAGGGCACTAGGCATCAGTAATATAACCTATGCATTCTAGAATTGTGTCAGGCTGCCACCATGGGACATGATACACCACGTGATGGGACCAGCATAGGTATCTACAGCCTTGTGGGATCGTATGATACAGGAAGAAAATGTTGCGAGTAAGAGCCGATCGAATATGGGATCACCTTGTCATGAACACGTGGTGCTGGTTAGGCTAGTTATTAGGTGCAGAGAAGTAATAGTGAGTGTGTTTAGTGTAGTTAGTATTTCCTGCCATATCTTGTCTTATATTCTGGTATTGTCCCGTTCTCAGTTTATGGAAGTCATGATCTTTTTATTGTTCTCATGCTAGAAATATAACTAGACTTACCAGACTTATGTCTGACCCATTTTCCTTTCGCTTTCTTTTCTTCCGTTTCCCCCCTCAGGTCCACAGGGAGGAAACACCTCAGCTTATTCAGATTTTTCATCTAGCTTGAAGAGAGAGAATGTATTGCTTAGATCTCTTTCATTTCGGCTATGGCTTTGGACATTCTATGGGGATTTATGCAGTTTTAATGATGTTTCATGCTTCTTTTAAGTTTTAAATCAAGACAGTATTATGGTTGTAATAATTGCAAGTTTGTTTTGAGGTAACTATGGAAATGTTTTGTATGAACACGTATTTATGATATGAAAGTCTGTTTGTTTTTCCGTTGTTTATATATATGTTTATATTTGTCTTGTGTTTTATCTGTGACTTTTACTTATAAACCTCCACCGAAGTTAAGGTATTCCCTTTGTGAGTGATCTTAACGGAGGTTGGGTGTTTCACTTGGTATCAGAGCATAGGTAAACTAAATTAGATAAAGGTTTTTGAAACTATTTTCGAAAAGAAGTTTAAAGAAGCATTTTTTTTCAAGAAAAAACGTTGTTTTTAAAAGGCATAATTCCCCAAAGCCATATGCACTATCTCTCTATCCTTTTGTCTTGCATATTTCCTTTTTATTTCAGCATGTCTGGAGATCTTAACCTTCCAGAAGGAGTACTGATACCTGGTTGCTTCTGAAGGTACCTAGAGGCTAGGGCCAATTATGCGGGCCTAGAAAACATTTTTCTTCCCATAGTGGTAGCGGTTCCTCCTCCTCCCCCTCCTCCTCGTGGAAATGCTTTCACTAAGACGTGTAGAAACTTCAAGGCTATGGGTGGAAAGGACTTTTATGGAACTGAATCCTTTGTGGTAGCAAGGAACTGGCTGAAGGAGACCGAAGATTTATTCGTCATCTTCAAATTTGACGACAGGCAAAAGATACAGCTAGTAGTGTGGTTGCTTAAAGACGAAGCTTCTTATTGGTGGGAGGTTACCCATGCAGAGAGGCCAGTAGAAACTTGGGAATATTTCAGGATGAGGTTTGAGATGAAATTCCTCTCCCAAGCTAAAAGAAGCCTGCAGATGGAGAAGTTCCTAACTCTTAAACAAAGAAGTATGATGATCAAGGAGTACATCAATCAGTTTAATCAGCTGGCCCTATTTGGTCGGGATTTAGTAAACACCCAATACAAGAAGGCCCTTCGCTTCGTCAAAGGTCTGAATGAGCCTCTACACAGGCTTGCTATGACCCATATACCCATGGGGGCGACTTATGAAAGCTTGGTGGACATAGCGCTGCTACATGAGGAAGATAAAGGCTAGAAAGAGGCAAAGGTGGAAGTGCCTCAAGAAAAGAAAGAGGGTTTACAGATTAAGAAAACAGACTTCAAGAAGGAAGGGAAGAACAACAAATCCCGTGAAAAGACAAGGTGTAATTTCTAAGGCATTGTTAGACATATAGTGAAAGACTGCAGAAAGAAGAAGGCGAAGATGAATGGTGGTTGTTTCCATCGCGGCGAGACTGGACACATGGCTAAGGACTGCCCAAAGAAGCGGGGGCAGGGATAGAGGACTAGATCCACTTCAGGGGGATAGGTTCACGTGCTGGTGGCACCTCCGCAGGAACGAGGTAGAAATATTTCTATAGAAAGCTTAGTTTATCTCTATGATCGTCCAGTTCGCACTCTCTTTGATTTTGGCGCATCACACTCCTTTATTTCATCTGCTTTAGTAGAATCTCTGCACTTATACACTAGTATGGTAGAAGATCCCTTGGTTGTTTCAAATCCAATTGGGGGCTCAGCTTGTTTGTCAATGGTTTGTTTGGATTTGAAAATCTCAATTCTAAGTGTTGAGTTTAGATGTAGTGCCTTTGTTTTGGGTTTCTTGGGATATGGATTGATCTTAGGCATAGACTGGTTATCCAGTAATGGTGCCATTCTTGATTGTGAGAAGAAGGTGGTTAGACTCTTGACTCAGCTCGGTAACACTCTAGAAATTTCTCGTAATCCCTTGAATACTGTTATGCTTAGTTATCTATAGTTGCTTTATGCTTCTGTTGAGAATTTGCAGTCAGTTAGAGTGGTCCGTGAATATCCGGATGTCTTTGAAGAGGTGAAAGGCTTACCTCCGAGGCGGGAAATAGACTTCCGCATATATCTTGTTGATAATGCAAAGCCCGTATCTTTACCTATTAGACACATGGCTCCAAAGGAGAGAAAGGAGCTCAGTAAGCAAGTTAAGGAGCTTCTCGAGAAGGGGTTTATAAGGCAGAGTATCTCGGAATGGGGTGCTCTTGTGGTGTTCGCCACCAAAGCAGATGGCTCACTACATCTTTATGTGGACTATAGGGAGCTATACAAGCTGCCTAAGAAGGATAGACACCCGCTTCCCAGAATAGACGATTTGTTTGATCAGCTTGTAGGTGCGTCAGTTTTCTCCCAACTTGATCTGGCTACTGGGCTCCATCAGCTAAGGGTAGCGGAAGATAACATTGATAAGACGGCGTTCAGAACCCTAGATGGTTTCTTCGAGTGGCTTGTTATGCCTTTCGGCTTGACAAACGCACTCGCTTATTTCGTAGACCTAATGAGCAGGGTTTTCAGAGAATTCCTCAACAAGTTTGTGGTGGTCTTCGTAGACGATATTTTGATCTTCTCAAAGGATGAGGAAGAGCATGCTCAACATTTAAAGGAAATCATGGATACTCTCCGTGCACATCAGCTAAAAGCAAAATTCTCCGAGTGCCACTTCTGGAGAGAAGAAGTAAGGTTTCTTGGACATGTAGTATCCAAAGAGGGATTAGCTGTGGACCCCGCGAAAGTGGTGGTGGTGCAAGATTAAAAGGCACCAAGAAATGCAACCGAAGTCCGAATCTTTCTCGGACTAGCAGGTTTTTACCGAAAGTTCATTAGAGTTTTCGCGAAAATCTCAGCTCCACTCACAAGGCTAACAAAGAAGAATCTAGTGTTCGGTTGGGATTTGGATTGTGATATTGCTTTCCAATGCTTGAAAAGGTCTCTCACAACAGCCCTAGTTCTGACTTTGCCTGATTGAAGCAAGATGTTCACAGTATACACGGATGCTTGTGGTACGGGACAACGCCCTGTTCTGATGCAAGAAGGGAAGGTAGTAGCTTATGGTGGAAGATAATTGAAAGTTCATGAAAAGAACTACCTAGCCCATGATCTTGAGTTGGCCGCCATCGTCTTTGTGCTTAAGTCTTGGCGCCATTATCTCCTATGCGAGAAGTTCGAATTATATACTGACCATAAATCATTGAAGTATCTTTTCTCGCAGAAAGATCTTAACTTAAGACAGCAATGGTGGATGGAGTTTCTTGCCTCGTATGATTTTGAGATTTCCTATACTCCTAGCAAGGGCAACGTAGTAGCAGACGCCTTGAGAAGAAAGAAGCTGGCCTTAAGCCCTCTCTTTGTAGAAAGGCAAAGCTTGGAGTATATAGCCAGTTTTGACTTTAGGCCCTCCTCTGATTTTGTACCTGGTTTGTTGGCATTAAGAGAAGTACAACCCACTCTTTTAGACTCAATAAGGGCCACACAATGTGAAGACCCTCATCTTGGGGATGTGATTGATAAGCTAATTAGGGGTGAAACTTCCAATCACCTTAATAGGTACTCCATCAATGATAAGGGTTGGCTAAGGTGAGATGGAAGACGACGCGTCCCACAAGCAAGGGATTTGGTAAAGATGTTTCTCGAGGAAGCACACCATTCTAAGATGACAATACACCCAGGTGGAGACAAGATGTACAAAGACGTAAAGAGATTTTTCTTTTGGAGCGGCATGAAGAAGGATGTGGCAGATTTCGGTTCTAAGTGCATGATATGCCAACAGGTCAAGGCAGAACACAAAAAAAGCCTGGAGGACTACTTCATCCTCTAGAAGTCCCACAATGGAAGTGAGATAGCATTTCAATGGACTTCATTGATGGGTTGCCTAGGTCAAGAAAGGGCAATACTAGCATTTGGGTAATAGTGGACAGGCTCACAAAAAGCGCCCACTTTATACCTGTCAAGAGTAGAAGGACTGCCTCAGCTCTAGCATCTCTTTATCTCAAGGTAATAGTTTGACTCCATGGAATACCCTCCAGCATAGTGAGTGACCGAGATCCTATCTTCACAAGCGAGTTTGGCGGAGTCTACACGAAGCTGTAGGCACACAGTTATGCTTGAGCACGGCCTATCACACCCAAACTGATGGTCAAACGGAAAGGGTGAACAGAGTATTAGAAGATCTTTTGAGACTGTGTGTTCTTGACTTTGGAGGGACATGGGAGGATCATCTTCCTTTAGTGGAATTCGCCTACAACAACAACTACTAAGCCACCATCGTCATGGCGCCATTCGAAGCTTTATATGGAAGACCATATCGATCCCCAACTTGTTGGTGGGAGTCTACAGACAAGCTTATGCTTGGGCCAGACATGATTAAAGGGACTTCAGAAAAAGTGGACTTGAAACGAAGGAGAATGAAGACTGCCCAAGATAGACAGAAATCCAACGTAGACAAAAGAAGGATCGACCATGAGTTTGAGGTTGGGGACATGGTTTTCCTTAAGGTATCTCCTTTAAGGAACGTCGTTCGCTTTGGATCTGTAAGAAAGCTAGCACCAAGATTTGTAGGACCGTTCCCTATCATCGATAAGATTGGGAAGATGGCTTATAGAGTAGAGCTGCCCGAAAGGTTGGCTGGAATTCACAATGTCTTTCACATTTCTCATCTCCGGAAATGTTTTCATGAGTCTGGGGAAGTGGTGGAGCCAAGCATTCTAGAAGAAGTTGAAATAGAACGAGAAACAACTGTGAGGAGAGTTCCAACTCGAATCGTAGGAACTGAAATCAAAAGGCTACACAACCGTGAAGTCAAGCTTGTTAAAGTTCAATGGAGCGATGCTGAGGAAGATGCGACTTGGGAAACTGAGGATAGAATACGCACTGCCTACCCTTTTCTTTTTAAGGGTACATCTTTGACCTCTCTTTTTCCATAAGTTTATGCTTGTATCTACCTTTTAGTGTATCTTCTCGGTCCTTTTTCTCCTAACTCCTTAGGTAGAAACTAATGGATGTAAACATGTATTTGAAACATCTTATTATTGATGGCTGCAAGTGGTTGCAAGTGGTTGCTAGTGGTTGCTCGTGGATGCATATACGCACACCCTAGGTATTAGATCATCTCAGACAATTCCATATTGCATATGCATAGATGTATTCATATTTGTATGTGGTTGAAACTTGATAGTTGTCATATGGATGTCGCATGTGTATGAATGGTTGCGCACTCATGTAGAATTATGAGTAGGAAAAAATTTGCATACATAATGTATTCATGATACTTACATGTATTCGCATTAAGGAGGCCAACTGAATCAGTAGACCGCCTAATTTTTGCATTAGGTAAGGACATATACACACTATGCATATGATCATGAAGCATTAGAAGTCTTTTAAGGACAATGGACGCCTGTGTTTGTTGGTTGAGTAGATGGACGATTGGATGTTAGGATATACGTTCTTCTAGACTTGAAGATTTCGGCGACGAAATCCTTTAAGGGGGGAGAATGTAACACCCCGAATTTTCTGTTAACAATAAATTAACAAATTAAAGTATAATTTATTCTAAATGAAGGAATTAAGGGAAACGGGCTACGCCATTGCGTTTGTCTTGGAAGTTCGCTTGAGATAGAGTCCGAGTTTGCCTAAATCGAACTCCGTATGAAGAAGTTGTGGTCTTCGGAAGTTTCAGAATTCAATCTAAAATTCAGACAGCCCGAAACAAGTTCAAAATTTGAAAACTGGACCATAATTGGGCTGGGCGAGAAAATTCCTGCCCAGGACCCAAGTCGACCAGGGGGTCGACCTACCCAGTCGACCTGGTCAGGTCTTGCTTGGCCTGGTCAGGTTCTGAGCAATTTTCTGAGTTCTGGTGTGTCACTAGGGTTGATTTGTCACTTTCTGGTTGGCTCTTCTGAATGTGAATGGTCTAGATTCATGTATGATCATCTAACGGCTCTAATAAGTTTGAAATTCTATGTAAACAACTTAAGTCTCCAACCTAAATTCACACAAAAAATTAGAACCTGAGCCGCCATGCTGTCGGGAGAAAACTGAGAATAGCCTCCACTTGAAGAAAGCTAAGAGACGAAAAAATCTAATTCAAAATTAAAATCAAAACAACGTTTATCTACCAAAAGAAAAGCATCTCAATTCCAGAACTCAAGGTCGTCGATCGTTGTAAGTTTAGTTATGTTTTAGGATGCGAATCAAAATTAATGTCATGCCTTGGAAATAAATTGATAATAGAACAATGTTTATTATGTTATATGTGGAATTGAATTATATTGATCTAGTCTGTGGTTCTATTTTATTATCATGTTGAATTGGGAATTAATGGATAAATCTATTCATATGTATATGAACTTGGAGTATAGCCTGTTATGACAAGTTGTGTAGTTTATCATGTTATGCAAGTTTCAGGTCGTAAAATCATATCACATATGTGACCAAATGTTAGATCTACATGTTTATGTGTATATGTTAAACCTATGTCATATTTCAAGTTCACATTTATTCATATGTTCGTGATTGATTTGCAAATTCACATATATGTAAGTTGATTTAGTCTATGTTGCAAATTCACATATATGTAAGTTGATTTAGTCTATGTTGCAAATTCACATATATGTATGTTGATTTAGTCTACGTTGCTAGTTCACACCTATGATACTCATGTTGACTATTTTACAAGTTCACACCTATGATGTTCATATTGACTATGCTGAAAATGCCAAGTTTACACCTATGTCATGTTTATGTTAATGAATTTCTTTATGTCAATTTTGTGTACGCTAAATTAGGCTAAGTTTTTAGCCTAATATTATATGTTAAAAATCATGCAGACGAAAAATAAGGCTAAGATTGTTAGCCTAATATTTAGACGGGGTAACGTTGGGAAAAATTGGTAATTATAGGAAACTTGACATAAATTGGTGAAAAATCACATAGGAAATTTATGGCATGAAACGGTATAAATCATATACCTAAAAATGATGAACTTGGAAAGTAGGCCATAACATTTAATTGTAAACAAATTTACATATAAGAATAAAAAGAATAAATATGTAAATTTAGAAAATACGAGTATGCTTAACCCGAGGTTGGATTGAGTTGTGATGTGAACCAGCCCGGACCCGCCCGGCTGTCCAGTAATCACAACAGTACCTATCCAATGTGGGAGGTTAAGGCATTGAGCCCAATAAGGACACGAGATTAGACTGAGTTACGGTGTAAACCTGCCTGGAACCAACCGGCACATCCAGTAACCGTAACAATACCTGTCTATTGTGAGTGATTGGTGCTTTAACTAATTAAAGCTAAGGACAGACAAGTCAGGATGGTAGGGTTAAGTTAACTAAAACACTTAACTAATTCAACATGTTAATTAAACTGATGGGTGGGGTTAGGTTAATACAGACACTTAACCACTTAACATGTTTGACTTGAAAACCCTAGTAACGGGGAACCATTTCAGCATTAACCCAATTAGGTATCATGGTACCCTGAAACTAGGCAGGGTAGGGCACGATTACTGGGCTGATTGTAAGCGGTCAAAAGCAACGACAGTTGGTGCAGCAGTGTAGGTTCTTACGGAGTGCGGGCATGCACACACTTCGGAGCAGACAAACAGGGCACTGGGCATCAGTAGTATAACCTATGCATTCTAGAATTAGGTCGAGCCGCCACCATGGGACTTGATACACCCCATGATGGGACCAGCATAGGTATCTACAATCATGTGGGGCCGTATGACACAGGAAGAAAATGTTGAGAGTTAGAGCCGATTGAATAAAGGATCACTTGTCATTAACACGTGGTGCTAGTTAGGCTAGTTAGTAGGCGCAGAGAAGTAATAGTGTGTGCGTTTATTATAGTTAGTATTTCCTGCCATATCTTGTCTTATATTCTGGTATTGTCCTATTCTCAGTTTATGCAAGTCATGATCTTTTTATTGTTCTCATGCTAGAAATATAACTAGACTTACCAGACTTATGTCTGACCTATTTTCCTTTCACTTTCTTTTCTTCCGTTTCCCACCCTCAGGTCCATAGGGAGGAAACATCTCAGCTTATTCATATTTTTAATCCAGCATGAAGAGAGATAATGTATTGCTTGGATCTCTTTCGTTTGGGCTATAGCTTTGGAAATTCTTTGGGGATTTATGCAGTTTTAATTATGTTTCATGCTTCTTTAAGTTTTAAATCAAGACAGTATTATGGTTGTAATAATTGGAAGTTTGTTTTGAGGCAACTATGGAAATGTTTTGTATGAACACGTATTTATGATATGAAAGTCTGTTTGTTTTTCCGCTGTTTATATATACGTGTTTATATCTGTCTTGTGTTTTATCTGTGACTTTTACTTATAAACCTCCACCTAAGTTAAGGTATTCCCTTTGTGAGTGATCTTAACGGAGGTGGGGTGTTTCACTTGGTATCAGAACATAGGTTTACAAGATTAGATAAAGGTTTTTGAAACTATTTTCAATAAGAAGTTTAAAAAAGCATATTTTTCAAGAAAAAGCGTTGTTTTTAAAAGGCATAATTCCCCAAAGCCATATGCACTATCTCTCTATCCTTTTGTCTTGAATCTTTCCTTTTTGTTTCAGCATGTCTGGAGATCTTAACCTTCCAGAAGGAGTACCGATACCTGGCTTGTTCCGAAGGTACCTAGAGGCTAGGGCCAATGATCAGGGCCCAGCAAACATTCCTCCTCCCACAGTGGCAGCGGTTCCTCCTCCTCCTCCTCCCCGTGGAAATGCTTTCGCTAAGACGTGTAGAGACTTCAAGGCTATGGGTGGAAAGGACTTTTATGGTACTGAATCCTTTGTGGTTGCAAGGAACTGGCTAAAGGAGACCGAAGATTTATTCGTCATCTTCGAAGTTGACGACAAGCAAAAGATACAGCTAGCAGTGTGGTTGCTTAAAGACGAAGCTTCTTATTGGTGGGAGGTTACCCATGCTGAGAGGCCAGTGGAAACATGGGAAGATTTCAGGATGAGGTATGAGATGAATTCCTCTTCCAAGCTGAAAGAAGCCTTCAGATGGAGAAGTTCCTAACTTTTAAACAAGGAAGTATGATGACCAAGGAGTACGTCAATCAGTTTAATCAGCTCGCAAGATTTGGGCTGGATTTAGTAAACACCCAACGCAAGAAGGCCCTTCACTTCGTCAAAGGTCCGAATGAGCCTCTACACAGCCTTGCTATGACCTATATACCCATAGGAGTGACTTATGAAAGCTTGGTGGACTTGGCGCTGCTACACAAGGAAGATAAAGGCAAGAAAGAGGCAAAGGTGGAAGTGCCTTAAGAAAAGAAAGAGGGTTTACAGGCTAAGGAAACAGACTTCAAGAAGGGCGGGAAGAACAACAAATCCCGCGAAAAGAGAAGGTGTAATTTCTGTGGCATTGTTGGACATATAGTGAAAGACTGCAGAAAGAAGAATGTGAAGATGAATGGTGGTTGTTTCCATCGCGGCGAGACTGGACACATGGCTAAGGACTGCCTAAAGAAGCGGGGGCAGGGACAGAGGACTGAATCCACTTCAGGGGGACAGGTTCACACGGTGGTGGCACCTCCGCAGGAACGAGGAAGAAATATTTCTGTAGAAAGCTTAGTTTATCTCTATTATCATCCAGTTCGCACTCTCTTTGATTCTGGCGCATCACACTCCTTTATTTCATCTGCTTTAGTAGAATCTCTGCACTTAGACACTAGTATGGTAGAAGAACCCTTGGTTGTTTCAAATCCAATTGGGGTCTCAGCTTATTTGTCAATGGTTTGTTTGGATTTGAAAATCTCAATTCTAAGTGTTGAGTTTAGATGTAGTGCCTTTGTTTTGGGTTTCTCGGGATATGGATTGATCTTAGCATGGACTGGTTATCCAGTAATGGTGCCATTCTTGATTGTGAGAAGAGAGTGGTTAGACACTTGACTCGGCTCAGTAACACTCTAGAAATTTCTTGTAATCCCTTGAATGTTGTTATGCTTAGTTATCTAGAGTCGCTTGATGCTTCTGTTGAGAATTTGCAGTCGGTTAGAGTGGTCCGTGAATATCCGAATGTCTTTGATGAGGTGAAGGACTTACCTCTGAGGCGGGAAATAGACTTTCGCATATATCTTGTTGATAATGCAAAGCCCGTAGCTTTACCTATTAGACACATGGCTCCAAAGGAGAGAAAGGAGCTCAGTAAGAAAGTTAAGGAGCTTCTCAAGAAGGGGTTTATAAGGCAGAGTATCTTGGAATGGGGTGCTCCAGTGGTGTTCGCCACCAAAGCAGATGGCTCACTACGTCTTTGTGTGGACTATATGGAGCTAAACAAGCTGACTAAGAAGAATAGACACCCGCTTCCCAGAATAGACGATTTGTTTGATTAGCTTGTAGGTGCGTCAGTTTTCTCCCAACTTGATCTAGCTACAGGGTTCCATCGGCTAAGGGTAGCGGAAGATAGCATTGATAAGACGACGTTCAGAACCCCAAATGGTTTTTCGAGTGGGTTTTCATGCCTTTCGTCTTGACAAATGTACCTGCTTATTTCATAGACCTAATGAGCAGGGTGTTCAGAGAATTCCTCAACAAGTTTGTGGTCGTCTTCGTAGACGATATTTTGATCTTCTCAAAGGATGAGGAAGAGCATGCTCAACATTTAAAGGAAATCATAGATACTCTCCGTGCACATCAGCTAAAAGCAAAATTCTCCAAGTGTCACTTCTGGAAAGAAGAAGCAAGGTTTCTTGGACATCTAGTGTCCAAAGAGGGGTTAGATGTGGACCCCGTGAAAGTAGTGGCGGTGCAAGATTTGAAGGCACCAAGAAATGGAACCGAAGTCCGAAGCTTTCTCGGGCTAGCAGGTTTTTACCGAAAGTTCATTAGAGATTTCGCGAAAATCTCATCTCCACTCACAAGGCTAACAAAGAAGGATCTAGTGTTCGCTTGGGATTTGGATTGTGATATTGCTTTCCAACGCTTGAAAAGGGCTCTCACAACATCCCCCAGTTCTGACTTTGCCTGATGGAAGCAAGATGTTCACATTATACACAGATGCTTGTGGTACGGGACTAGGTGTTGTTCTGATGCAAGAAGGGAAGGTAGTAGCTTATGGTGGAAGACAATTGAAAGTTCATGAAAAGAACTACCTAACCCATGATCATGAGTTGGCGGCCATCGTGCTTAAGTCTTGGCGCCATTATCTCCTAGGTGAGAAGTTCGAATTATATACTGACCATAAATCATTGAAGTATCTTTCCTTGCATGAAGATCTTAACTTAAGACAGCAAAGGAGGATGGAGTTTGTTGCCTCGTATGATTTTGAGATTTCCTATACTCCTAGCAAGGGCAACGTAGTAGCAGGCGCCTCAAGAAGAAAGAAACTGACCTTAAGCCCTCTCTTTGTAGAAAGGAAAAGCTTGGTGTATATAGCCAGCTTTGACTTTAAGCCCTCCTCTGATTTTGTACCTGGTTTGTTGGCATCACTAGAAGTACTGTAAGAACCCGTAAGTTCCCCGTGAAGGAAAGCACGAATACCTTGAGAACAACACACAAAAGGACGCAAACGGAAGAACACTTCATTGTTATTACAACAATTCCATCAGATACAAGAATATACAGAGTATAAATGAATACATTACATTCGATAAATATCAGAGATTACAATAAATTACATAGCAGCGGAAAAATATACAAAACACGACTGAAAGTGATACACGGATACAGAGCTTTCCGAGCATCGTTCCAGCTGTAAATCAGGAACCTGTGAATATAAATCTGCAAAACCAAAAATTACTAGCTGCCCATGTGGAAAGTAGGGGCACCCAGAGTTTAGGTTAAAACAATAAACTCCAGGTCAGTCATGTGACTGGTGTGAGAACTAAAACAGTTATTTAAAACTTTACTTTAAAAGAGAGTAATTCAAGGGACCACGCCGTATAACACGGAACGGGTTTCCTCCCAAGAATACTAGTGCATATAACAAAACAACGCAATGCTTTTTGAAAAAAATGAAGCTATTATAAGACCCAGGTCCCATCACACAATGCAACGCAAGCCGGAGGATAGGGTTTTCCCTTATAATAGCCAAATAATGGTTGATACGTTTAAACAAATCATTTGATACTATTATAGGTGTATAGTGTCAAAACAATTTCAATCATAAATATCAATCATAGACGGCATGGGAACCATATATCATGTCGCCATACTAGTTCTACAATTAAAACCGCAATATCACGTATTGGAATTGGATTCCGTCATGAGCCAAGGCAAGGGGCAAGCTCCTCTCCGCGTTCGAGACACTCTAGCAAATGTCCCAGGACCCCACTATGATCCTTGGATCTTCAGGGCCAGTCCTCTCTTACTTTTGAGGATTAGTTATTCCTGAACACACGTTTCCCGGTCCTTACAGACCTATATCCGAGGCGCCTCGCATTCCAACAACCACACAGGTGAAAAGTATATAAATGTCAGGGCTGGTAGGTCACTGAAACCACCCTAGCTAGAAAGAAATGTCGTGCTCTTCCTACAGTCACTATCCCGTTTTTGACTCATACCGAGGTGTGAGGCTCGCGAATTCATGTTATACACAAAGCTACGCCACACAGGCCATGCTTTGATCATCAACCACAAGACTTCGCTTTTCAACAGAAGCCCTGATCAATTGCCACTTACGCGTGCCATACTGGAAATTCACTCCATGCGACTGATGTCCATCGATATACAACCTCTGAGCTCGTACGTCTCAGAGAAGGGCGTTAAGCAAGAGAATAAATTCTCCGCCGCCAAACAGATGTATATTTAATAGAGATCAATCAACACAGAATAAAATCCAATGTTAGGCACTCTATCCATTTACAAGTTCGTCCTGGGTCTGAACGAAACCGGAGGCACTTTCCTCGCATATCCATCCATCTCCAAGTACGTCTGGACGATCACCAACTGTTTCCCTCATCTTGGGTGTACAGCCCAATCAAGATCATCAGTAATCACCCAAACGATGTGAAGACTTACGGTCTTCTACCACCGTCTTCATCTTCGACATATCGTCGAATCGGTTATTCAGAATGGGTATAAACCCGGTTTTTCTGAATAACCCACGTATATAACAAACGAATGTTACACAAACACAACAAACGCCTCATTCCAATTCAGAATATTCTTTTATTCACAAAATCACATTCTTAGGGAAATGTTCCCATTAATTTTATCCAAGATAAATTCTTCTAAATTTATTCTTTAATCTTTCTTTGGATATCATTTCAAACTAGTCGGGATTAGCGAGCCACACCGAAGTAATTATTTATTTTATTTCCCAATCCCAACCTATATATCCCATGGAGAAAACTGGTAATACCCCATATCTAGCACCACGGTGTTATCGGTAAAATTAATTACCATTTCACGTTCAAATCTATTTAAAGATTTAACTATCGCTTTGGAGCAAAACCGGTGGTACTCCATTCTCGATCACCTTTCAGATTTGATAATTTAAATTATCAATTCACATTTTAATCTAATTAAAGATTCATTAAAACTCCACTTAGTTTTAATCTTTTCAAAAATCAACATCTTGCCTTTAACTGGGTTAAAGAACCAATTTCATATAAAACACGATTCACGATAAACCCAAATCACATTTGATATTAAATACAAGGCTCTGAATAGAAAATATACCGGCTTATATTCAATATCAAATCCTGAAACCAACAAATATCGTATTAGAAATAACGATATAAAATATATCTTTCAAATTCCCATAACAATATCTGTATAGCCACGAAATCCAACATTGAAATATTCCGAAGATAATTTTGATTCAACTCCAGCCCAATTCACGTATTGGGAATATTGATTATTTTTAAAATCACTTTCAAATTCAATTTATTTATTTCAAAAATAAATTGATTTTAATATTAGTTCAAAACTAGTTCATTTCGACAAAAATCTATTTTTATCATTTCAAAAGTGGAGTTTTTCATCCCAGTTCTTTCCAATTCACATATTATGATTTTACACAAATTATTAATAGTTTTAATAATTTTATCAAGGCCCGTACAGTCGATTTCCATCAACGGCCATCGAACTGCACTTACAGCGACCTTTTTCAATACGAACCCAATGGTTCCGGTTTTAGGAGAATCCGACGGTCGGATCTCCCGCAACGTCAATTCGAAGTCAATGGTCGAAATTCATGAACTGCCGCGGCGCGGCGCGTTCTATTCAGGCCATTATATATATAATATATATATATATATTATATATATTTCGTCGAGATTCCTTTTTAAAACGTATTTTATAAATCGTTCTAAATTCGTTTGACAACAATTTCAACTTCATCTTCAATTTCCAATCGATTTGATTTCAATTCAATTCGAATTCATTTCAATTTTATTTAATTTGAATTCATTTCTATTTAATTCGAATTCATTTCAACTCAATTCAATTTGAATTTACCTTCTATTTAATTCAATTCGAATTCATTTCAAATTGATTTCAATTCAATTTCAGTTTGTTTTAAATTTCATTCAAAACGATTTCAATTCGTTTTTAATTCAATTTCAATTCAATTCTATTTGAATTCCTTTCTATTCAATTCGAATTCAAATTCACTTTCTATTCAATTCGAATCGAATTCATTTTCTATTCGATTCGAATTCATTTCAAATTGATTCAATAAAATTTCAATTTAAATTTTAATCTAATTCAATTTGAATTTCATTTCAAAATATTAAATTTTGAAATCACTTTTCAATATTCATTGTAAAACGAATAAAATCGATATAAATATCGTTCACGTCAAAATAACGCATCTCTAATCCACACGACTTTATATATTTCAATAACTTCTTTATTCTATTCAACAAATGAATATTTATTCTATTCAACACATAAATCTATATTTCTTTCAACACACGACTAATCTCAACACATGAGTACTGTCAACACATCACTATTTTTGTTATGTAAAATATTTTATAAAATTATGGTATCTATCGTTTGATATTTAATTAGACTCCACCGTGAAGTAGATTCTAATTGTAAGTATGATAAAGATGTAATTTTTTATTATTTAAAATATTTTACTCAACACATGAATATTTTCAACACATGAACATCGTCAACACATGACTATTTTTATATTCAACACATGAATTTTCTTTTATAATATTCATTATTTTCCCAATTGGAATGAGGCCCAATCAATAACCATATAACGTTAATTATATGGATTCCATACAACACATGTATATAAAAGCAATGATAAACAATCAACCATCATCAAAGGTGCACCACACAACTGCATAAGCATCAAATATAAATAACTAACGCTTACACAGCCTGTCGACCAATCGATCGACATACAATTAAATAATTGGGATTAGTGTATGCCAAATATCATCCCAACACCCGTGTGGGGTTTCAAATCAACAAACACAGATTTTTGTTTGTGCAGTTGGGTGATGTGTAAAATTTATCGACCCAATCAATATCAGTCAAATCAGTGTATATGAACAAATCGGCCGATTTGTTTATAAATATTCATTTATTCACATTCACGTTAAAAATTATATTTTTAACGATAAAATATTTATTTCAACACATGAATATATTTCATTATCTATTTCACATCAACCTCACAAACAAATTTCACAACACATCAAACAAGCATACTAGCCATCCATGGTCTGTGGATGACGAGTGTCGGGTGCTATCCCAATTCCACGACTCTTCATTGATAGAAATCTTCATCGTTTTCGCCTTTCTGTCACCTTCGTTGCCCGTATTCTCTACATATGTAAAAATCGAATTTTTACTTTACTATTCAATACATAAAAATCGAATTTTTACTTAGTTGCCATGTATATAAAAATCCAATTTTTATAATCACGCTATATGGATAAAAATTCTATTTTTACATCGCTACTATATTGACAAAAATTATATTTTTACAACGCTACTATATATAAAGATTTCGCCTTTTCAAATATAAAGATTTCGCCTTTTCAAATTTCAAAAATCTAATCTTTTCTATTTTAAAAATCTAATCTTTTCTATTTTAAAAATCTAATCTTTTCTATTTTAAAAATCTAATCTTTTCTATGTTAAAAATCTAATATTTTCTATTTAAAAATCTAATCTTTTCTATTTTAAAAATCTAATCTATTCTATTTTAAAAATCTAATCTTTTCTATTTTAAAAATCTAATCTTTTCTATTTGCTGAAATATGTATTAAAATCAGATTTTATAAATTAAACTAACTAAATAACTGAAATTAAATAAAAATAAATAAGGGAGCTTACTGTTAGAAGGGGAGGGGGTTCTCTGAGTTCGTCGGAGTGGTGGAAACTGGTGGAGCGGAGGTCGGGAGGGATGCGCGGTGGCTCCTGGTGCCAGGCGGAGGCTGATCGGAAGGGGGAGGGGTTCACTGCAGGGGGCGCAGCAGGGTGGAGGAGGGAGAAGGCCAGAGGGGGCGCGGATTTTGGTGACGACGCAGGCTTCAACGAGGGGGGGGGGGGGGTTAGTGGGAGGTCGCGAGATGGAGAAGGGGGAGGGGAACCGCCGGAGGTGCGGCACCTTGCGCCAGCGTGGGTGGCGATCGACTAGGGGCGGCGACGGCGCGATTTCGATTTTTTTTCTTCTTGCTGAAATGAATTTCAATGGGGGGGGGGCAGAGTATAAGGGGAGAGGAGAGAGAGGAAGTTAATTATTTTATATTATTTAATTTCGAAAAGTTGACTTTTACATACGACCTCTAAACGAGGCCCACCGCCTGTCATCCATAGCATTTCACCACCATTCCGAACACAATGGGATATGTATCGTAAGTTAATTCGATCGTTTCGATCAGTTTTCGTCAAAATCAACATATAACTCTATATATTGAATTTGAGCGCGCATTTCAATTTACCAGGGCCACATACAAACCCTAAAAATTCCATAAAAATATTTTCTAGCTTCGTATTGACGATACGATCCTAACAAAACTAGTTTCGTCGAATTCTGAGACCGTTAGAAAAATGGCCATTTTCCAGTCGATTAAAATCAACTGAAACTGGTCAAACGCGTTTTCCTTTGCCACGCTCACATATTGATTCGAAAAATTATGAAATTTGAAACCTAGCATTAATTTGACATCCCGAACCCAACAAAAGTGGTTTCGTCGAAATCCGAGGTCGTTTGCAAAATTCCCATTTTTAAGGGCCTGAATTCCATAGCGACTATTCAGAATTTTCAACTGGACGTATCTTTTGATTCCCGCTATGAAATTTCGATTTTTCGGATTCGTTGGAAAGATATTCTCAAATAGATCCTATTATTTTTGGTTTCACTAAAATCCGGTTTATTTTGCACCCGGTACATTCAATTGAAGTTTGAAATCGAATTATCGAACTACCGCGCCATTTTCAATTCTATTTATAATTATATATAATTATTTATATTCTAATGACGCCGTATATAATATATACGTTCGAATTCTATTCAAAATAAATTTCTCGTCGATTTTATTTAAAATAATTCATTTTAAATGTTCAAAATTCACTAAAATTGCCAAAATAAAAATTTTAAACTGGCCCAGATTTTCGGGTTGTTACAAATACGGCCCACTCTTTTAGACTCAATTGGGGCCCGCACAGCGTGAAGACCCTCAGCTTGGGGATGTGATTAATAAGCTAATTAGGGGTGAAACTTCCAGCCACCTCAATAGGTACTCCATCAATGATAAGGGTTGGCTAAGGAGAGATGGAAGACTACGCGTCCCACAAGCAAGGGATTTGGTAAAGATGGTTCTCGAGGAAGCACACCATTCTAAGGTGACAATACACCCAGGTGGAGACAAGATGTACAAAGACGTAAAGAGATTTTTCTTTTGGAGCGGCATGAAGAAGGATGTGGTAGATTTCGTTTCTAAGTGCATGATATGCCAACAGGTCAAGGCGGAATAGAAAAAAAAGCATGGAGGACTACTTCATCCTCTAGAAGTCCCGCAATGGAAGTGGGATAGCATTTCAATGGACTTCATTGATGGATTGCCTAGGTCAAGAAGGGGCAATACTAGCATTTGCGTAATAGTGGACAGGCTCATAAAAAGCGCCCACTTTATACTTGTCAAGAGTAGAAGGACTGCCACATCTCTAGCATTTCTTTATCTCAATGAAATAGTTCGACTCCATGGAATACCCTCAAGCATAATGAGTGACCGAGATCCTATCTTTACAAGCGAGTTTTGGCAGAGTCTGCAAGAAGTTGTAGGCACACAGTTATGCTTGAGCACGGCCTATCACCCCCAAACCGATGGTCAGACGGAAAGGGTGAACAGAGTATTAGATGATCTTTTGAGACTGTGCATTCTTGACTTTGGAGGGACATGGGAGGATCATCTTCCTTTAGTGGAATTCGCCTACAACAACATCTACCAAGCCACCATCGGTATGGCGCCCTTCGAAGCTTTATATGGAAGACTGTGCCGATCACCAACTTGGTGGTGGGACTCTACAGACAAGCTTATACTTGGGCCAGACATGATTAGAGAGACTTCAAAAAAAGTGGACTTGATACGAAGGAGAATGAAGACTGCCCAAGATAGACAGAAATCCTACATAGACAAAAGAAGGACCGACCTTGAGTTTGAGGTTGGGGACAGGGTTTTCCTTAAGGTATCTCCTTTAAGGAACGTCATTCGCTTTGGATCCGCAGGAAAGCTAGCAACAATATTTGTAGGACCGTTCCCTATCATCGATAAGAGTGGGAAGATGGCTTATAGAGTAGAGCTGCCCGAAAGGTTGGCAGGAATTCCCAATGTCTTTCACGTTTCTCATCCCCGGAAATGTTTTCATGAGTCTGCGGAAGTGGTGGAGCCAAGCATTCTAGAAGAAGTTGAAATAGAACGAGAAACAACTATGAGGAGAGTTCCAACTCGAATCGTAGGAACTGAAATCAAAAGGCTACATAACCGTGAAGTCAAGCTTGTTAAAGTTCAATGGAGCGATGCCGAGGAAGATGCAACTTGGGAAACTGAGGACAGAATACGCACAGCCTACCCTTTTCTTTTTAATGGTACATCTTTGACCTCTCTTTTTCCATAAGTTTATGCTTATATCTACCTTTTAGTGTATCTTTTCGGTCCTTTTTCTCCTAACTCCTTAGGTAGAAACTAATGGATGTAAACATGTATTTGAAACATGTTATGATTGATGGCTGCAAGTGGTTGCTAGTGGTTGCTCGTGGATGCATATACACACACCCTGGGTATTAGATCGACTCAGTCACTTCCATATTGCATATGCATATATGTATTCATATTTGTATGTGGTTGAAACTTGATATGTTGTCATATGGATGTCGCATTTGTATGAATTGTTGCTCACTCATGTAGAATTATGAGTAGGGAAAAAATTTCATACATAATGGATTCATGACACTTACATGATTAACATTAAGGACGTCAACTGAATCGGTAGACTGTCTAATTTTTGCATTAGATAAGGACATATACACACACTATGCATATGATCATGAAGCATTAGAAGTCTTTTAACGACAATGGACGCCTGTGTTTGTTGGTTGAGTAGATGGACGATTGGATGTTAGGATATACGTTCTTCTAGACTTGAAGATTTCGGGGACGAAATCATTTAAGGAGGGGAGAATGTAACACCCCGAATTTTCTGTTAACAATAAATTAACAAATTAAAGTGTAATTAATTCTAAATGAAGGAATTAAGGGAAATGACTACTCCATTGCATTCGTCTCGGAATTCTGCTTGAGATAGAGTCCGAGTTTGCGTAAATTGGACTCCGTATGAAGAAGTTGTGGTCTTCGGAAGTTTCAGAATTCGATTTAAAATTCAAACAGCTCGAAACAGTTCAAAACTTGAAAGCTAGACCAGAATTGGGCTGGTCGGGAAAATTCCCGCCCAGGACCCAGGTCGACCAGGGGGTCGACCTGGCGGTCGACCTACCTAGTCGACTTGGTCAGGTCTTGCCTGGCCTGGTCGGGTTCTGAGCAATTTTCTGAGTTCTGCTGTGTCACTAGGGCTGATTTGTCACTTTCTGGTTGGCTCTTCTCGATGTGCACGATCTAGATTCATCTATGATCATCTAACGGCTCTAATTAGTTTGAAATTCGATATAAACAACTTATGTCTCCGACCTAAATTCACACAAAAAATTAGAACCTGAGCCGCCATGCTAACGGGAGAAAACTGAGAATAGCTTCCACTTGAAGAAAGCTAAGAGACGAACAAATCTAATTCAAAATTAAAATCAAAACAATGTTTATCTACCCAAAGGAAAGCATCTCAATTCCAGAACTCAAGTTCATCGTTCGTTGTAAGTTTAGTTATGTTTTGGGATGCAAATCAAAATTAATGTCATGCCTTGGAAATAAATTGATAATAGAACAATGTTTATTATGTTATATGTGGAATTGAATTATATTGATCTATGTCTGTGGTTCTATTTTATTATCATGTTGAATTGGGAATTAATGGATAAATCTATTCATATGTATATGAACTTGGAGTATAGCCTGTTATGACAAGCTGTGTAGTTTATCATGTTATGCAAGTTTCAGGTTGTAAAATCATATCACATATGTGACCAAATGTTAGATCTACATATTTATGTGTATATGTTAAACCTATGTCATATTTCAAGTTCATATTTATTCATATGTTCGTGATTGATTTGCAAATTCACATATATGTAAGTTGATTTAGTTTAGGTTGCAAATTCACATATATGTAAGTTGATTTAGTCTATGTTGCAAATTCACATATATGTATATTGATTTAGTCTACGTTGCTAGTTCACACCTATGATACTCATGTTGATTATTTTACAAGTTCACACCTATGATGTTCGTACTGACTATGCCGAAAATGCCAAGTTTACACCTATGTCATGTTTATGTTAATGAATTTCTTTATGCCAATGCTAAATTAGGCTTAGTTTTTAGCCTAATATTATATGTTAAAAATCATGGGGACGAAAAATTAGGCTAAGATTGTTAGCCTAATATTTAGACGGGGTAACGTTGGGAGAAATTGGTAATTATAGGAAACTTGACATAAATTGGTGAAAAATCACATAGGAAATTTATGGAATGAAACGGTATAAATCATATACCTAAAAATGATGAACTTGGAAAGTGGGCCATAACATTTAATTGTTAACAAATTTACATATAAGAATAAAAAGAACAAATATGTAAATTTAGAAAATACGAGTATGCTTAACACAAGGTTGGATTGAGTTGTGATGTAAACCTGCCCGGACCCGCCTGGCTGTCCAGTAATCACAACAGTACCTATCCAATGTGGGAGGTTAAGGCATTGAGCCCAATAAGGACCCGAGATTAGACTAAGTTATAGTGTAAACCTACCCGGAACCGACCGGCACATCCAGTAACTGTAACAATACTTGTCTATTGTGAGTGATTGGTGCTTTAACTAATTAAAGCTAAGGACAGACAAGTCAGGATGGTAGGGTTAAGTTAACTAAAACACTTAACTAATTCAACATGTTAATTAAACTGATGGGTGGGGTTAGGTTAATACATACACTTAACCACTTAACATGTTTGACTTGAAAACCCTAGTAACGGGGTACCATTTCAGTAGTAACCCAATTAGGTATCATGGTACCCTGAAACTAGGCAGGGTGGGGCACGATTACTAGGCTAATTGTAAGCGGTCAAAAACGACGGCGGTTGGTGCAGCAGTGTAGGTTCTAACAGAGTGTGGGCGTGCACACACTTCGGAGCAGACAAACAGGGCACTGGGCATTAGTAGTATAACCTATGAATTCTAGAATTGTGTCGGGACGCCACCATGTGACTTGATACACCCCATGATGGGACCAGCACAGGTATCTACAATCATGTGGGGCCGTATGACACAGGAAGAAAACGTTGTGAGTAAGAGCTGATCGAATAAGGGATCACCTTGTCATGAACACGTGGTGCTAGTTAGGCTTGTTAGTAGGTGCAGAGAAGTAATAGTGAGTGCGTTTATTATAGTTAGTATTTCCTGCCATATCTTGTCTTTTATTCAGGTATTGTCCTATTCTCAGTTTATGCAAGTCATTATCTTTTTATTGTTCTCATGCTAGAAATATAACTAGACTTACCAGACTTATGTTTGACCCATTTTCCTTTCGCTTTCTTTTCTTCCGTTTCCCCCCCTCAGGTCCATAGGGAGGAAACACCTCAGCTTAGTCATATTTTTCATCCATCTTGAAGAGAGAGAATGTATTGCTTGGATCTCTTTCGTTTGGGCTATAGCTTTGGATATTCTATGTGGATTTATGTAGTTTTAATTATGTTTCATGCTTCTTTAAGTTTTAAATCAAGATAGTATTATGGTTGTAATAATTGGAAGTTTGTTTTGAGGCAACTATGGAAATGTTATGTATGAACACGTATTTATGATATGAAAGTCTATTTGTTTTTCCGCTGTTTATATATATGTGTTTATATATGTCTTGTGTTTTATCTACGACTTTTACTTATAAACCTCCACCAAAGTTAAGGTATTCCCTTTGTGAGTGATCTTAACGGAGGTGGGGTGTTCAGTGCCACTGAACAAATGGCGTAAAGATAACGGGGGGGGGGGGGGGGGGGGTGGGTGAGTGCATGTCATAATGATGGCAAACAAATCAACCATAGCAACCATCCTCACATCTCTCACTCAGTGCGTAAAGCATATGATGTCCACCAGTGTCAATCACTAGACCCATCGAAGTAGTGACGGAGTTCGACTTGTACAACTACTGCTAGTACCAAGCTTTCCCCATGGAGTCATGACCAAATCTTTACAAATTACCCCACTTTATTGGTCTATAGCCCTTTAGTCGTACCTAGGCCACTGTGGCCCTGAATCCGTTCACGTACCCCCTACACATAGTGATCCAAAGTTATAGACATCGACAACCCCTTAGCACACGTCCCGCAGCAAAGCCCAACTCATGAAGTTAACTCGTTGGTTCCCAACTGGATCCTGAGCTCCACTTCCTATTTGGACTTCGTTTACATCTCGGGTTTTAGTCGAATTAGAGTTAGTCTTTAGAAAAGTCGTCGCGTAATCGCAGCTCCAATCCGGTTCGGTTCGGTTGTTCTTTCCTGGTTCGGTTCGGCTTTCTCCACTTCCTGGCCATCCGGTTCGGTTCGGAGCTCCACCCTCGGTTCGGTTCGATGCTTCCATGTCACTTGGGTTCAACAATCTCACTATCTTGATTGGGTTCGGTGCTTCTGCCTTGGTTCGGTTCTGCCTTTCTTTCCTCCAGTTAATCCGATCTGATCCCATGTCCATCTTTAATCCAATACCAACTCCAACCCTTATGCGAGAGGCCTTCCTTTTTGCCAAGCTTTCTTCTTGTACTAGGTTTCGATCCGGTTCGGTTCTCTACTCAGTTCTCCGATCCGACCTGAGCCCCCTAACCCGATCCAATCCGAAACCCTGCATTGCTTCCTGCAACTTTTCCAGTGACTGTTTTACGCCATATGACGGCGTTTTCGACCAATCTAACACTTCTAGGAAATCACAAAGCATACCACACAGTCATAGAAACATGTATAATCATCCACAAACAGCAAAACAATAATCATAGCATGTAGAATGGATCAAACATACCCAAAAACCCATATTTTCCCGTTAATCATGTTTAAGCAAATCTAATGATAGGATTAGCAAAACTTAACCAAATTAACCAAATTTTCTAATAGAGGACTAAAACAATGTTTTGAAATTTATAAATATTTTTCCAGAGTTTAATCATGTCTAAATTCGCTAATTAACACTAATTACCCTTAATTAACATAATTAGTGAGGAACTATGCAAATCACTCACCTTGGCCACAAATAAAATACCAAATCTGAAATGAATCTCTGTTTGGTGCTGTTCCCAATGCAACACGGCAGCTCTAACCTTGCTTTGGTGCTATTCCTCCTCAATTTGATGTTAATTAGGCTAATCTTCAATTAGAAAGTGGTTTGGGGATGTTTTAGATGTTGGAGGCCATGGCTAGGTTAAGAGGAATGAATAGTGACAGCTGAAAATGAGAAAAAGGTATTTACCACACCCTAACAGCCCTTTTAAACTCATAATCCCGAAATTCCCCTTTGGGCCTAGCTGTTAATCACCCGGTTAAGCCCAATTAAGCTGTTTTTCACCATCTGAAACTTGTTTCAGCCATATCTCCCAAACTATGAGTCCGTTTGGCTAATGTGACCACTCACGAAACTGTAAACCATCATCCGAATCCAATGGAAGTGGTTTTAGGTCAAAACTCCTTTTCAATAAAAAGTTATATCCAAAACAAGATCAACTAGGGGCAAAATAGTCATTTAAAAATCGGCAAAAATCATGAACATGGGAAATGACTCCAATAGTCGTCTCCCAAAGTTACATGACCATACGACTTCGTATGTGAAAGAAAGAAATATTCTACGATCCTGCGATGCGTAGAATGCAGGTCATTACATATTGGGTGAGAAGTTCGAATTATATACTAATCATCAATCATTGAAGTATTTATTCACCTAGAAGGATCTGAATATGAGACAGCAACGTTGGTTAGAATTTCTTACAGCATATGATCTTGATATTTTATGTACTCCGGGAAAGCCTAATGTTGTGGCTGATACGCTCAGCAGAAAGAATGCAATTATCGCCAGTCTTATCATCACGCCTTCAATGATTGATAACATATCTGCTCTTCAAAAGGATGATCACTTCATTCAGAAGATTAGAGAGAGAATTCAGAAAGGCGAGCCCTCAAGTTTTCAGATCGATAACGATGGGATTCTGAGGTTAAAGGGTCGGATTTGTGTTCCGAACATTTCTGAACTCTGGAGAGAAGTATTAGATGGATGTCACAAAGCCAAGCTTAGTATCCATCCAGGAGTGAGCAAGATGTATAACGATATCAAGCGAACTTTCTGGTGGAAATCAATGAAACGTGGAATTTCCTTGTACGTTAGCCGGTGTCCTACTTGTCAACAAGTCAAAAGCGATCAGCATAAACTCGCTGGATTGTTGCAACCCTTGGAAATTCCAGGTGGAAAGTAGGAACAGATTTCTATGGATTTCATAAATGGTTTGCCCAGAACCAGTAAAGGAAATGACAATATTTGGGTGATCGTAGATCGTTTCACGAAGACCACCCATTTCATACCTGTCAGATCGAATAGAACTGCTCAGAGTCTGGCGCTGATTTATTTTAGAGAAATTATTAAACTTCATGGAGTTCCCATGAGCATCGTTAGTGATCGTGACCCGATTTTTGCTAGTAAATTCTGGGAAGCATTCCAAGCAGAATTGGGAACGAAACTGAACTTGAGCACCACTTATCATCCTCAAACAGATGGCCAAACTGAGAGGGTGAATCGTATTCTAGAAGATTTATTGTGGGCTTTTTTTATTGATTTTGGCGGATCATGGGAAGACCATTTGCATTTAGCCGAGTTCTCATACAACAACAGCTACCAAGCGAGCCTGACAATGTCACCATTCGAAGCGCTATATGGAAGACCATGCCGATCTCCTGCTTGTTGGGTAGAACCTGGTAATAGGCTTGTATTGGGACCCGATATGATTCGCGAAGCTGCGGACAAAGTCAATTTCGTTAAGAAGCGATTACTCGCCGCTCAAAGCCAACAGAAAAGCTATGCAGATAAGAGAAGAAGAGATATATCATTTGTTGTTGGCGACAACGTGTATTTGAAGGTATCTTCGATGAGAGGAGTAATCCGGTTCGGTAAAACAGAGAAATTGGCGCCAAAATTTATTGGTCGGTTTCCTATTCTGGAACGGGTTGGAACTCTCGTTTATAGGGTTCAATTGCCAGATTGGTTGCCTGGAGTACATAATGTGTTTCAGGTATCTCAACTTTGAAAGCATGTACATGATCCAAACTTGATCGTGGAAGAAGCAGCGCAATGGGATATAGAAATTACTCCAGAATTGCCTGTGAGAAGAGAGCCGCTAAAGATTATTGGCAAAGAAACCAAAGAGCTGCGGAACAAGAAGGTTCACTTAGTCAAAGTGTAATGGAGTGGAGATCCGCGAGATTGTACTTAGGAAACTGAGGAAAGCATTAAGAAAACCTATCCTAAGTGCAGGGTGGATATCTCTGATTGACTTTGGTGTAAGGTACATTTACCATATTATTCATTACCATTTTGTTCTCTACTTTGTTGTTGTTTTCTTTTCATGAATGTAAACTTTTAATTATATAGTCTGAATGATTTTAAAAGAGTATATGAATTAATTAGTATATTTTTGAAAAGTTAAAAACAAATTAATTGTTGTTTGTGTTGTGTGATTGTGGATTTGATTAATTAAATTATTAGAATGATAGCTAATTTAATCAATGAAATGAATGATAAATTTATTCGATTGAATCAAGTATTGAACTGATTTAAAAATAGATAGAAATATATACATGTACATTATGTATGTTTGAACAGGTAAAAGGATTAGCTGTTGAGTAAAGAATTTATTTGTGTGCCCGACAAATAGGTAAACCTTAATGAGTTGGATGCGAAATTTTATTATTATATCAACTCCTGTGAAGGCCATTGGATGCGGAGTGCTGGTTATTCTGTGTATAATAATAAATGTCGCCATAGGATAGTAACAATTAATTTTGAACTACACTACATGACATACTTCTTGAAGATAGGCATACTTCATCATATACCACATAAGCATTTGGAGCTTGTGTGATGAGGTTGAAGATTTACCATACGAGCGAGAGGCTTGTATGGCGTTGACTATATTTTACAGGTTGAACTGATGACTGATATGGACTATATAAAATATAACAGTTAACTGCAAGATTAATAAAAAAACCCACACGGGTCTGGAGATGACAATAAACACGTCTCTCTGGTCATTAAGGCAAAAAAAACCATTTATAGGGTGTTGAAAATTTATTCTCTGGAGTTATGATCAATACACGCTCCCTTGGGGACACCGGAATATATTACTATAAATATGTGCATGCTTGTTAGGATTTATTAGGTACCTAATACGGCCTAATAAATTTCCAAACCCCTCCCCGTACAAAGGAGGTTATGGCGAAATTTTTCAAAAACTTAGGGTGTTAGCCAAATTTTGAAGAATTTGAAAATTCATAGAAACTAAAAAGTTGAAAAATGGAAGCCAGAAGGAAAGTTGAGTTGATTAATTAAACAACTTTCAACTTCGTTCCTTTTCGGGGACAAAAATTTTTAAGTGGGGGGGATTGTAACAACAAGGAATATCTTAGCCAGTTTAAAAAATTTAGTTTGGCTATTTTAGTGGATTTTAATATTTAAAATAAATTATTTTAAATAATAACAACTAAAAGTATGTTTGAATCGATGTTTGAAAATAAATATATTTATTTTAAAATATAAACAAGGCCTGAAATGGCGCGATAGTTTCAAATTTGAAATTCAAACTTTGACTGACTATACCGGGTACAAAATAAAATGGATTTTAGCGAAACCAAAAATATTTAAATCTGTTTATGATTATCTTTCTAACGAATCTGAAAAATCGAAGTTTCGTAGCGGGAGTCAAAAGTTATGGCCAAATGGATTTTCAGAAAGGTCGCTATAGAATTTATATAGCCCGTGAAAATAGCCATTTTGCAAAGACCTCAGAATTCGACGAAACCACTTTTGTTGGTTCCGGGATGTCAACTTATTGCTAGGTTTCAAATTCCATAATTTTTGAAGTTAATAAGTGAGCGTGGCGAGGGAAAATGTGTTCGGTTGATTTCGGTTAAATTGGATCGACCAGAAAATGGCCATTTTTCAAACGGTCTCAGAATTCGACGAAACTAGTTTTGTTGGGACCGTATCGTCAAAACATAGCTAGATTTATTTTTCTGGAATTTTTGGGATCAGTATGTGGCCTCGGCAAATTGAAATGTACGTTCAAATTGAATATTGAATATTTTATATTTTAATTTGAAAAGAAACTGACTGAAATGTTCGAATGGGCCTATGAAACATATCCTATTGGGTTCGAAATGGGGGTATGTAGTTAGGGACGACAGTCGTTGGGTTTGGATTGGAGTTAGTATGTGAGGAGGAGTATTTTTGAGATTTAAAAAATATATAAAGAAAAAAAAATATAGCCAATCACTTCATTTCTCTCTCCCCGATAAAAACCCGCTCCACACTCTCGATTGACGACGACTGTTGCTCCGCCATTGCCGTTCAATTTCCGGCTGCCATGATCATCAAAACCACCTGGTGCTTTAGAGATTTTTGAAGTACTCCTCATGCTCTTCAAAACCTCGCCCTCCACCGTGTTATATTTCGCGAGATCTACCTCCCCAAAGTATCACCGTCGAAGTTGCCGTCGTGCCTCCATCTCGAGCTCGAGTTAGATGAAACCCCAGGCGCCGAGAAGCTCTCTCGGAGCACTACAACATGGTGAAGTCCGATCGTGTTATAGCGTCGCGGATTGAACGCAAATCAGTGACCTAGCTTCGAACATTTTCTGAGAGGTAACGGCCACTATTTATTTAAACTATTTATAACACTTTAAAGTTCTACGATTTATGATTTTACAATAAAAATCTTATCTTTTTGCTATGTGGTCGAAATCCAGTGAAATAAGAGGACTCGTGTGGACATCTTCTACATTCTAGAAGAGACCATATATTTTTGTGAGCCTTCTACAATTTTTGGAGGAGTGGAACCCAATGTGAGAATTCTGAATTATAAACGATATGAAACAATGATGCATAAATTATTTAGTCAATGTATGAGTTATATAAGCATTGTAAACCTCATGTATAAGCGTTGTATAAGTTGTATGTTTGATGTATAAGTTAGATATGCGTTGTAAAAATGATATATGCATTGTAAAAATGATATATGCGTTGAAAAGAATTGAAATGATATTGAAATGAAATCAAAATATAGTTATATACGTATATATATACATATATATATATATATATATATATATATACTCCCTTCATCCACAGACCATGGACGATATATATTAGTTGAGATATTGTTTGGATTATTGGTTGATGTCAAGGTTGATTTGAAATGATTGATTGTGGTTGAAATCCCAATAGGATTAGTATATGGGAAAATTCGTCTACGTACGAACTAGATATTGAAAATCTCCATTGTTAAAAGCTACGAGGCTTTAAGGTAGAGCGAGGAGCTGTACTAGGGACGGTGCCGGTTTTAACTACCAAGCCATTATGCTGCCGAAATTTTCAATAACATTCATGTGTTAGAATCATTTTCATGTGTTGAATCCATATTCATGTGTTGAATAGAAATTCATGTGTTGAATTAATTCTTTGAAAGATAAAAATAACATTTTATCACATATATAGACTATATAAATTATTCGTGTTTTAAATAAATTGTTTTAATAATAAAAATCACATTTTTATCATATATATATATAATATAGAATTATTTTCATATGTTGAAACCATATTATGAGTTGAATAGAAATTCATGTGTTGAGTAGAAATTCATGTGTTGAATAAAATTCATGTGTTGAATGAAGTTCATGTATTGAATAAATTATTTGAAGGTTAAAAATAACATTTTTCATATATATATATATATCATATAAAATATTAGTGTTTTAAATAAATTGTTTTAACACCAAAAATAACATTTTTACCTTATGAATGAAATATATTAAATAATTGTGTTTTCAAATAAATTGGTTTACAATAAAAATCACATTTTTATGATATGTGTGAACTGTTAAAAATAGTGATGTGTTGAAATAAATATCTGCTGGATAAAAATATCGTTTTTATCAAACATAGGAAGTGAATATGGTTTTGAAATCGAAGAATGAATTATATTTATTTATATATATAAATATAATTAAAATAAATCAAATAACGAAGCTGCAGTTCGTGTTTTGAAACTGTGATTTCAAACGATTAGCGCAGGAGATCCGACCATCGGATTTTCCCAAAAATGAAACCGTTGGGTTCGCTTTGGAAATATCTTTCCAACGACACCAACTTTGTAAAGATCCAACAGTTGGATTGTCTGGAATGTTTAATTCAAATCTGAAGAAAAACAGTGCCAGAATCGATTATATATATATATAACTAAATTAAATCGAATAACGACGCTACAGTTCGTATTTTGAAATTGTAACTTCAAATGATTGTACCGGGAGATCCGACCGTCGGATTTTCCCAAAACTGAAACCATTGGATTCGTTTTGAAAAGATCTTTCTAATGATATAAAATTTGTGAAGATCCAACAGTTAGATTTTCAGATACGTGTAAATCAAATCTAAAGAAAAACAGCGCCACGGCCGGGTTATGGCCTGAAGCGTCATTTTAATGAATTGGCTATTTTTAAATAAATAAAAATAGCGATAAATTGTGATAAAATATTATAAACGATATGGAATGGAAATAAACTGAATTTGCTCGGTTTATTTGATGTTTGATGGTTGAATGTGTTTGGCGTGAAAATTACATTAAAGAACAGAATTATTAATGTTGAATAATTTAACCATTCAAATGAATTGATTTGAAATTCTAAATATACGTGAATTATTTTAAAAGACTGAGTTAATTATCATTTCAAATAATTGATCAACGGTTAGAAGACGAAGATATGAAGACAGTGCAAGACCGATGATCTTCAAGTCGAATGGAGTGGTGCTACTGATGCTCGTGATAGGAGTAGCTACCTTGAATGGGTTGAAGTAGTAGCCGTCCAGACGTACTTGTTGATTGTATGGATGTGCGAGATATTAAGTGCCTCCGGTTTCATTCAGACACAGACCGAACTTGTAAATGGACTGTGTGTCTAACATTGGATTTTGTTCTGTGCTCATTGATCTCTATTAAATATATATATCTGCTTGGCGGCAGAGAATTTATTCTCTTGTTTTACGCCCTTCTTTGAGACGTACGAGCTCAGAGGTTATATATCGATAGAAATCAATCGCATGGAGTGAATTGCCTAAGTGGCAGATGATCAAGGCTTCTGTTGAAAAGCAAAGTCTTGTGGTTGATGATCAAAGCGCGGCCTGTGTGGCATAGCTTTGTTTATAGCGTTAATTCGCGAGCCTCAGACCCCGGTATGAACCAGAAACGGGAGAGGATCCAGGGAGAACATGCGTCTCTTTCTAGCTAATGTGGTGTCAGTGACCTACCATCCCTGACATTTATATTATTTTCACCTGTGTGGTTGTTGGATTGCGAGGCGCCTCAGATATGGAGTCATTTGGCTAATTTACGCACCAAAGGGCGGGGAGATGTATTGTTCAGGGTTTAATTTTAATCCGCTACGTGTGGACCGGCCCTGTGCTCCCAAGGCTTGACTGAGTACTTGTCTGAGGCTCGGGCTAGAGAGTCTTGAATTCAGTAAGGACTATCTTTTGCCTTGGTTCATGATGGAAATCCAAATTCCAATTATGACATCGTGCGGTTTTGATTGTATACTTATATACGGCGACATGATATATGGTACCCATGCCGTCTATGATTGATACTTATGATTTGAAATTGTTTTTGAAAATATAAACACTAGTAATAATATCAAATGCTTTTGTTTTATTCATATAAAGCATATTTTGGCCTTTATAAGGTAAAACTCTATCCTCCGGTTTGCGTTGCATTGTGTGATGGGAACTGAGTCTTATAATGGCTTCATTTTTATAAAAAGCATTGCGATGTTTTAAAGATTTACTTGTTTTAAAGCATTGGCAATCCAACGGAGTAAACCCGTTCCGCGAAAGTGGCGTGGTCCTGTGATTGGCCATATTATAAAGTAAGTTAAGTAGATTTCTCATACCAGTCCCATGACTGACTCGTAGTTTGTTTCACTTGCAAATTCGGGTGCCCCTATTTCTACACGGGCGGCCTTGTATTCAGGTTTTAGCAGGCTCTTTCTGGATAGCTATGGAGCTGAAGATGGATTCTATCATTTATCTCTTTTTATGTTGTTCAGCTCCTATTGTACATATTATGTTTTGTTTTCCGCTGTAGACATTTTATGTAAAGTTGAACTGTATTTGTACTAAGTATGATCCTATATACTGTGTTACTCTAATGATTATGTTTATCCAATGTATTCTATTGTACATTATCTGGTGTATTTAATTATTTCTGTTTTGCTGTTATTTGTTTATGTGTTATATTCCAAAGATTACCCTTGCCACCATGGAACGGGGGTTCGGGGTCGTCACATGTCATTTGTTAATTGTTAGTTACAAATATGCAATGTTAATGATAAAAGTGGACTTTTGATTCCAAAATTGCAATTTTGTAATTAACAACTTTTAAATGTTTAGTAGAATATCTTTTCTTTTCTTCTGATTTTAAAAATATAATTGCATCTATCTTTTACTAAAAGATAAAAGATAAGTTACATTGAATATCTTATTTATTTTAGATTTAAAAAGATAATTGTATCTACTTTTTAGATTTAAAAATGATTACAATTATTCTGTTAATTCGAATGACCTGAATTTTTTTTTTTGACCGTTCAAATCGAGAATAAACCACACATGTCAAGACCCAAACAAATCACCAACCAGGTAGTTATTGGGGAAAAGAAGAAAGAAGAGAAAACAAATATCAGAGTCCTCACAACGGAAGGATAAAATATAATAAATAACTAATCGTTAATAGCATTTGAAATATATAAATTTGGCTATGACATACAATGATTATCATAGTTACACATATACATATTTACATAACATGGCAGCAGAAACAAAATGCAGCAAAAAATACATATGTATAATAGACATATATACTGAATCTTCGTCTTCGATCTCCAAGGCCAATAAATCTTCGCCAATTGTAACTTCTGTTGACCCGAGCAAATTGCATAAAAAGAAAACACAACAAACACTCGGATCAGCACTAAATCATTCTCATATTAGTCAAATTAAAATACGAAATAACATCAGTGTCATGGGTGCAGTAACTCAAGAGATGTTACGGGGTTTTCCCATCTCTCGAGGATCCGTTAAACTAATACATACATAGTACAATACGCTATTATGATAGTGTATATCCAGTAAAGTAAATATCATAAAAACAGTGTAAGCGGTATTACCATATTACCCTTACGCCGTTTACAGGCATCAACAGTATATACAACACCGTAAATTCACCGTATTGGTGTTACCAGAGGGCACTCCATAGAAGGCAATGCTAAATCAAAATCGTATAGGCTCGATATGGATAAATATGACAAGGAACTCGAGGCAATGGCCAGGGTAGGATTCTACCAATTGCACTCCCGGACCGGTGGTAACGCATAGCAACCACTACCGCCTACCTCAGAACACACTCCCAAAATCATAAAGGGCCCAAATCATCATCGTCATCATCATAGTCATAGGAATAGTATCGAAGAAGTGTGTCTGATCAAAGGTGCTACCTCAATTGGTCACGGTATAGCTCTTGTTTTAGTCATTTCAACTCTGACCTGAAGATCAGGGCTATTTCGTCATCGTTCATCTTCTTCAATCCAATAATTGCCTCCAAGTCATGATATTTCATTCTGGATACGTCATAACGTTCACAGTTGTTAAATTGGTATCGACACTAACAGAGAGTATGCCACTTGTCGACTCCAGCCTCTTTAACAACCAACGTTACATGTAACAACCCGGAAATCCGAGCCAATTTAAAATTTTTATTTTGGCAATTTTTATGAATGTTGAATATTTAAAATGAATTATTTTAAATAATGACAACGAGAAATTTATTTTGAATAGTATTAGAATGTATATATTTATTTGAATCGTCGTTAGAACATAAATATTTTATTTTAAATATAAAAGGAATCGAAAATGGCGCGGTAGTTTGAAATTTTGATTTCAAAGTTCAAATAAATGCACAGGATTCAGGATTCAAAATAAACCGGATTTTAGCAAAACCAAAAATATTAGAATCTATTTGAAAATATCTTTCCAACAAATACGAAAAATCAAAATTTCATAGCAGGAATAAAAAGTTATGTCCAGTTGAAAATTCAGAATAGTCGCCGTGGAATTCTGACCTTTAAAAATTAAAATTTTGCAAACGACCTCGGTTTTCGACGAAACCCCTTTTGTTGGATCCGGGATGTAGAATTATTGCTAGATTTCAAAATTCATAATTTTTCGAATCAATATGTAAGCGTGGCGAAGTAAAACGTGTTTTAACAGTTTCAGTCAATTTCGATCGACCAGAAAATGGCCATTTTTCAAACGATCTCAGAATTTGATGAAATTAGTTTTGTTAGAACTGTATCATCAATACGAAACTAGAAAATATTTTTCGGGAATTTTTAAAGTCTGTATGTGACCCCAGTAAAATGAAATGTGCATTCAAATTCAATATACATTGATTTATAATTTAATTTGAATGGAAACTGATCGTAACGATCGAATTGGCCTACGAAACATATCCCATTGTGTTCGAACTGGGGGTAATTAGCTAGGGACGAAAGTCGTTGGGTCTCGTTTGGTGGTCGAATTAAAAGTTAACTCTATGGAATTCAAAAATAATTAAATATATATATTTTATATAACCTCCCTAATCCTTCCTTCTCCCCTTTCCACCTCAGAATCGTCGATCTCACAGAAAAAAGAAGAAGAAGAAACCACGGTCCAATGCGCTGCCACCTCCAGGCCACGCACCCCCTCTTCCGCCACTGCTACGCCTCCCACCGCCGTCCTCCAATGATCCACCCCCTCTCATCGTCGCCGAAACCATACAGCCCCCCCATCTCCAATCGCAACACCCCCCACGCCCAGCGCCGCCGTTGAGGGGCCCACCGCCACCACTGGACCATCCCCGCAGCCCCCTGGCGCCACCTACCACCTCCATGGCCCCCTAGTTCGACGGAGAACGCCCCCTCCTCTGAAAATGCAATGTAAGTTTTTAATTTCGAGTTTTATTTATTTTCTTCGATTTAAAAACTGATTTTATAGGTGTAGAGAATTAAAAACTGATTTTATATGTGTAGAGAATAAAGGAATGATTTTTATTTGTAGAAAGATTAGATTTTTGTTAATAAAAAGATTAGATTGTTGTTCATAAAAGGTTGGATTTTTTGAACATGATAAAGGTATAATTTTTAAATGATAAAAATATGATTTTTAAGTAATAAAAAAATGATTTTTATTATATGTGAAGATTAAAAATATGATATTTATTTATGTAGAGTAATAAAAATATAACTTTTATATATATAGTGAAGTAAAAATATATTTTTTATTATATTACTAACAAGATAAAAATATAATTTTTATCATGGAAGTAGCGGTGTAAAGGAGCTATTTTTACATATGTAGTAGAGATATAAAAATACGATCCTTATATATAAAAATGTGATTTTTATATAGAGAATGGCAAGAGAAAAATACGATTTTTATATATATGAAAAGTGATAAAAATATGATTTTTATATATATAAAGAAGCGATAAAAATTCGATTTTCATATATATAAGGTGAAGATAACAATTCGATTTATATATATATGAAGTGAAGATAAAGATGTGATCTTTATAGAAGTGGCAATGTAAAATTATGATTTTTCTATATAAAAATGAATAATAAAAATGTGATTTTTTACTATGAACAGAGTGAAATAGATTGCCATGGAACCGACAGTAATCAAAACGGATCCGAACCATTCAGAAATGAAACGGCGGAGTGGAACCCAAAGGTGAAAACTTCTCACTTTAAATCTTGTTTTCCAGTTAAAAATATATACTAGGATGCAGACGGTGCTTAGCAGCACCCGACACCCGTCGTCCACAGACCATGGACGACTTGTTTGATTTTGTCGTGTTGTGAAAATTGATTGCGATGTGGAATAAATGGAAATATATTCATGTGTTGAAATAGATTATTTATCATTAAAAATATAAATTTAACGTGAATGTGAATAAATAAATATTCATTTACAAATCGAACGATTTGTTTATGTACACCCATTTGAAGGATATTGATTTCCAATGAATATTAAAAATTTGAAATCTAACGGTTGGATTTGGAATTATGTCCAAATCAAATTTGGAAAAGGTAGATGTAAGTGCAGTTTGACGACCGTTATAGGAAATCGGCTGAACGGGCGTTGATAAAATTATTAAAAATATCAATAATTAGTGTAAAATCATAATAAATGATTTAGAAAGAATTGGGGTGAAATAATTAGAATTTCCAAAATACGAATTGGAATGGATTTGAATCGAAATTATCTTTGGAATATTTCGATGTTGGATTTCGTGATTATACATATATGGTTGTGGAAATTTGAAAGATATATTTATATCGTTATTTCCAATACGATATTTGTTGGTTTTAGAATTTGATATTGAATATAAGCCAATATATTTTCTACTCAGAGCCTTGTATTTAATATCAAATTGGATTTTGGGTTCGTCATGAATGGTGTCTTAAATAACACTGTTCTTGAACCCAATTTAGAAAAGAATAAATCTTTTAATTAAGATTTAGTGAAATTTTCCAGTTAATTGGTATTTAATTGGAACTGGATTTAAATTGGTTTTTGGGGTTTATTGTGAGCAGTGTTTTGAATAACACCTGTTCTTTAACCCGATTAACAATGGAAAGTGATTTTGGGTTTATCATGAACCGTGTTTTAGATGACATTGGTTCTTTAACCCAGTTAAAGATAGGATATTGATTTTTGGGAAGATTAAGACTATGTGGAGTTTTAATGAATCTTTAATTAGATTAAAGTGGTCGAGAATGGAGTATCACCAGTTTTGCTCCAACCGATAGTTAAATCTTTAATTAGATTTGAACGTGAAATGGTAATTAATATTTACCAATAACATCGTGGTGTTAGATATGGAGTATTACCAGTTTTGCTCCATGGGATAAATAGGTTGGGATTGGGAAATAAAATAAATGATTAATTCGGTATGGTTCGCTAATCCCGACTAGTTTGGAAAACCTTAACATGGTTTGAAATGATATTCAAAGGAAGATTAAAGAATAAATTTAGAAGAATTTATCTTTGATAAAATTAATGGGAACCTTTGCCTAAGAATGTGGATATTTGAATAAAAGAATATTCTGAATTGGAATGAGCCGTATGTTGTGTTTGTGTGACACTTGTTTATTTTAAACGCGGGTTATTCAGAAAGGTCGGGTTTATACTCATTCTGAATAACCGATTCGACGATAAGTCGAAGATGAAGACGGTGGTTGAAGACCGGAGGTCTTCACGTTGTTTCGATGATTATTGATGATCTTGATTAGGCTGTACACCCAAGAGGAGGGAATCAGTTGGTGATCGTCCATACGTACCTGGAGATCGATGGATGTGCGAGGAATAAGGTTCCTCCGGTTTCATTTAGACCCAGAACGAACTTGTAAATGGACTGTGTATCTGACATTGGATTTTATTCTATGTGATTGATTTCTATTAAATATATATCTGTTTGGCGGCGGAGAATTTATTCTATTGCTTAACGCCCTTCTCTGAGATGTACGAACTTAGAGGTTATATATCGATAGATATCAATCGCGTGGCATGAATTGCCTGTGCGGCATGCCTAAGTGGCAGATGATCAAGGCTTCTGCTGAAAAGCAAAGTCTTGTGGTTGATGATCAAAGCACGGCCTATGTGGCATAGCTTTGTGTATAGCATTAATTCGCGGGCCTCACACCTCGGTATGAGTCAAAAACGGGATAAGGACTGTTGGGCGAACACGACGTTTCTTTCTAGCTATGGGTGATGTCAGTGACCTACCAGCCCTGACATTTATATACTTTTTACCTGTGTGGTTGTTGGAATGCGAGGCGCCTCGGATATAGGTCTGATAGGACCGAGAAACATGTGTTCAGGAATTGCCAATCCTCAAAAGTAAGAGAGGACCGGCCCAACCGATTCCAAGGATCGTTGTGTGTGGTCCTGATACATTTGCTAGAGTGTCTCGAATGGAGAGGAGTTTTCCCCTTGCCTCAACTCATGTCGGAAATCCAATTTCCAATACGTGACATTTTGGTTTTATTTGTAGAACCTAGTATGGCGACATAGTGGTATGGGGCACTTATGCCATCTGTGATTGATACTTATGATTGAAGTTGTTTTCTTCACTTATAGTAATAATAAAAGATGAAATTTAGCGTATCAAGCATTCTTTGGCTATTATAAGGTAAAAACCTATCCTCCGACTTGCGTTGCATTGTGTGATGGGACCTGGGTCTTATAATAGCTTCATTTTTCTTTATTTAGCATTGCGCTGTTTATTTATGCACTGGTATTATTGGGAGGAAACCCGTTTCGTGTTATACGGCGTAGTCCCTTGATTTACCTAACTTTAAAATAAAGATTAATAATTGTTTTAGTTCTCACACCAGTCACATGACTGACCTGGAGCTTATTGTTTTAACCTAAACTCTGGGTGCCCCTATTTTCCACACGGGCAGCTAGTAGTTTTGGTTTTGCAGATTTATATTCACAGGATCCTGGTTTACAGCTGGAATGATATTCGGAAAGCTCTGTATACATATATCTCCTTTCAGTTGTGTATTGTATTATTTTTCCGCTGCTATGTATTTAAATGTAATTTAAATCTCTGATATTTATCAATGTGTAATATTTATTCATACTTGTATATTCTTGTACTTTGATGGAATTGTTGTAACTAACAATGAAATATTCTTCTGTTTGCGTTTCGATGTGTGTTGTTTTCAAAACAATCCGTTCTTTCCTTCATGGGGAAGTTACGGGTTCTTACATTACATTCTCCACATCGGTCGGTTCTTTACTTTTCACTAAGGTTCTCTTTCATATCAAAATATCATATTTTGTACGAACCCAATATATAATCAAATAGAATATAATTTCATCTCAAGATATCCCAATCATTCCCAAAACCGATATCCACCTCAAAATCGATTCATATTCGAGTAGAATATATTTTATATCAAATCATAATCATTTCAAAATCGATTTATAGTCGGATATCTATTCATATTCAAATAGAATATATATTTTTATTACAACTCATTTCAATCCCTTAGGAGATCCATTTATATTCGAGGAGAATATAACTTACATTTCCATATTAAAATCGGTTTAAAAATCGATTCATATTCAAATAGCTTTATTCCAACTCCATTGAACTAACGGTTTAAATCCAAACACTTTCCATTTGGAAGAAACTTATAATTCACAATATGTAATTTTGAAAAAAAAAATAGATTCATATGAGAAAAATCTTTATATAATATATATATAGAATATAATAGTTAGAAAAAAATAAGATAATTTAAAATACTATGTTTATACATAATTTAAAAAAAATTCTAATTAGTTTAAGTAATAAAATATAAGGAATAATTTAGTTATAACAAAATAGTTTTATATGTAAAAGTTTTAATGGACAAATTTTAAAAAAGGCATTGTTAATTGAAATCAAACAGTGTAAATATATATATAATAAAATTCTTTAACTATAATCATTCCTTTCTTCCGAACTTCAAATGCTTGAATCTATACTCCAGTCGCAAATGGAGTTTACATAATTCAATATCTTGTTTCAAATGTCATTCAACCCCATTTCTTTCAATTTAGAGGAATCAAACCCATATTCATATCAAAAATTACGGTGATTTAGAATATCCTCAAATGATGTTCATTTAAAACTAAATTTATGGAAAATTTTCAAGTATAAATCTTACCAAAAAATTTAAAACTCCAAGGTATATTAAAAATCCCACTTACAAATCTTGATTTGTTTGAATAATTTACCTTGACAAATTCCTTAACATTCAAATTCATGTTTTAAAGGAAACATAAAAAATCTAATCAATATCGACACATTTCCTTCAAGTAAAATTCCTCATCAATAGAATTTCGAGTATTTAAATCATTTAACCAACCGATGTCCATATTTAATTTGCTACCCTATGGCCAAGTGATTTTAAATTTAATTTCTCGATATTCAGGGATGGATCTATCATTTCAATCCAAATCAAGGTCACAGAGATTTATCATTTCACTCCGTGTTCTTAATTTATTTAAATCGATAAATCCCGGGTTTATTAGATACCCGTAACATCAAGGTTGAAATGAGATTAATCTCCAAACAACACACACATGCATATACTGAATACCAGAACATAGCAATATCCATTCAGAAATCAACCCAAAGTATCCATTACAACCATTCATCCAACTAATCAGTATTAATCTGTTTCACGGGTTCGCAAGGATCGGAATGTCCAACTAGTAATTTAATAAATTTAAATAACTAATTACCGATCTAAATTTCAGATTAACATACTTGCATGTCATTTTTAAGCAACCAATCACCAATCAAACACAACCATGCAACCAAACTTATTTCATAATTTAATTTATTAAATACGGGAATAATTCAGTATTTCGTAAGTAAGAAAATCACTCACCTTTGTGTATTTAGTGAATCGAACGTCCAACCAAAGCCCAAAAAATTATTGTCATCAAACACAGCAAAACCAGTGCCAAAACGTCCGTAATTTCGCCACGATTCCAACGCACCCAACCGCGTCCAAATCTAAGTCCATCCGCAAAAGTTATTAACATTCTACGATTTGAATTTTGAAATATGTAAAAATTATAAAATAATATTCCTCACCAATGACCTCCTTCCATGTCAGCATTTCCAACCCTATCTCCCGCTCGCGTCTCCTCCTCCCCGCTATAGTAACGCTGAACCCATTTGCATGCAACTTTGACCTCAAATTGCCAACCCTCGCGCCAGCCTACACCCCCATGACCACCTCCGGTCACCACTTTTGCCACCGCCGGGTCAGAGAACGGAAGTGATTTTCTGGCTTGAAACACAAATTCCCGGCAACTCGCTTGATAATAGATGCTCAAACCACCACCAATCAGCTCCTATCATCGATCTCTTCCATACCCAAGTCGTAGATTTCGCGATTAGCTCCTAAATCAAAAAACCCTAAATTGCACTTAGGGTTTCAATTTCCAGCAAACTTTGACTGCGAATTCCGGCCAAACGAAGCACTGCATGTCAGAAAAATTGGTACTAGTAGCTTCGTATCGTCGAGAGCTTCGAACTGATATATAATTCGCTATGCTTTGAGGAGATTTTATTTTGAAGCTTGAAATTTTATTTTCTAGGGTTTTGAAAAATCATTTCTGCCATTAGAGAGAAATGAAGGTGGAAAGTATATGTGTAACTGAAGAATGGGTTGGTGTGTTGGAACAGAAGTTCACTTGTATATATAGAAGGTCCAGTGTGAACAATAACCATTATCAAATTACCCTGGTTCCTTTCATGTTTTATTCCGTACAATTAAACGACACGTCTGATTTTAACGAAAATTGAAACTCTATAATAATTCATCATTCCGGATCCGATGGTACTGATTTCATTAAATTCCGAGACGGTTGCCAAAACAGTTAAATTTTACAGTTAGTTAAATAAATTAAATATTTAATTATTCGATTAACTCTTTTGATTCAATTTAAACATTTATCAAATTCCTTTTCAATCCAATTATCACTTAAATAAATTCTATAAATTTATTTCATAGATTCTTAAGTTCCGACAATTGATTATTTGAATTTAAAATTTGAACTTAAATTTAAACTTAAACAACTTAAATTTAATTTAATCATTTAGATATTAAATCCCAACTCACCACATTTCTAAATGAACTAAATTTGAAAAATCTATTTATACTAAATTCAAATAATCATCAACATTATGATTAACAAAATTTAATTTTTGTCTAATATTATTCCATTTATTTATTTTAAACCAAAATTTAAATATACAGAAAATATGGGTTGTTATATTAATTTACTATTTTCGCTTGTTGTTTGATAGAGTCATAAAGGAGTGCCATGTTACTTGTTGTATATGATACGAATGATGAGAAATACCAATGATATCAGTAATGATTGCTGGCAATTGATAATACCAATGAATTTATGTGATAATTTTGGGCTCTTCTGATTCATGTGAGGATTGGCTTCGTCCTTTTAAAGGTGCAGACCAGAGGGTAACTCACTAAAATGGGTTCTGGAGATTACAAATTTCAAGAAGAATTATATTTTGTAAAAGAATGGAAATGGAAACAACTGAAGATTTTAGATAGTTGCAGTAATGAAAGTGGTTACTTCTGTTGGTAGTCTTAATAGTAAGAAGAAGTTCAAAGTTGACAACATGTATAATATTTTTTTCTTAGTGAAAATGAAGATTAAACTGTGTTTTGCAAAAAGGCTAAATGCATATATTTTTTCGATTCTGTCGTATAGTATTTGTTTTTTGTTTTGCTTTTATTAGTGTATATGATTAATTGGTGGATTTTGTTGGTGTACATGATTAATTGGTAGCATGTTGTAACAAGGACATAATAAAAGGGGGTGTTCTTTGAGTAACTCAGTTGAGTGTTTTAGTCCAATGTAATTGGTTGGTTGTTCTATGAATACTTTGACTTGAATATTTGAATAATTGGGTATGTTGAATTGTTTCTAATCTAATTTTTATTACTTTTAGTTGTATAAAATTATTTGTGTTTAACTGTTATTTGGAATATGATGTTATTAGTTCTGTTCAAAAAGATAAATTGAATTATCTTTTTTATTCTTATGTTGTCTTTTATGTGTTTTGATTATGATGTGTCTGATAAAAGATAAATTGATTACGTTAGTTCAGTTACCTTTTTATTCAGGTGAAGATTGGCAGTGTTCGATATAGAGTTTAAATGATCATATGATTATATAATTTTAAAAACATAAACACATTTATCTTTTTAAGCTGTCAAAATAAAATAAAATGATAAACATGTTTTCACTGTTAAAATATATCTCTAAGCTAAAATGATAAATGAATACATTTATCAAATTAACCATTAAATTTTCAACATCAGCCATCACAAAATCATCAATAAGTTCATGTAAATTAAAAATACTATCAGTAAAAGATAAAAATGATTTATCTTTCTTCAAAAAGCATCTTTCTTCAAAAAGCAGCAGAACCTTATTACAAATTACGAACTCATACTCAGTTTTCTAAATAACATCATCAACCATTAGAAATTCATTATTAAAGTTTCAACATCAACCATTACAAAATCATCAGTAAGAACAACATAACACCTGTCAATAAAGTTTCATCGTCAGTTATGTCACTTACTTACGTCCATGCACAAAAGAAGATGAAAATTATGAATATTGTTGTTCTTGAGTGTTTTATAGATACAAATTTACAATGCATACTCTCCTTAATAGAACTGTGCGACATACACTAATGAAATTACAACGAATCTAGCTAACCAGACACCTAACTCAGTCATCATACTTTAAGATCATTACGTACGAGGTGAGGAGATGTAGAAAAAACACACAACCCAAGACACTGCAAAATCGAGCTAACATGCCCGTTGATGCAGAACGAATCAAGAGATACGCGACAAGTATGCATCATCAGGCGAATGTTTAGATCTAATATACACGACAAAATAAATCGCCTTGAAAATCGATTCTTCAAATAGGAATTATCGAATCATGAGATACAAAGAAAATCAACTAATTCCGATGAATGTTTACTAGATTCCTTTAAAACACGAGATGTTTTTGAAAATCTTCTATTTATTTGTTTAATGAAGATCGATTTTACAATTTGAGAAAGGAATGAATTTGTCAAATAAAGAGCGCACTAACTTTTGTCCTTAAAACTAATTTAGACAAAGCCATGTTCTAGAAAAAAATTTGGACCACAATGGTAATCCCTTAACACAAATTTCCACTTGTTAAAAACCGTTTTTGGGTTTTTAACGGCACTGACGCTATTTTTATTCAAATTTGATTTGAACTTATCTCAAGGTCTAACCTTGGATTTAAAAGATCTTACACTCATTTGATAGCTTGTTTCATTTTAAATCTAATGGTTTTTATTTTGGAAGAATCCAACAGTTGCCTCCTAGTATGTCACTTTGAAGACAGTGGTCGAAATTCACAAACTGTCGTTGTGCGATGAGTTCTATTCAAACAAAACTTTTGTTTTATAAAAAAATAAATTCGAAGTACTCCTAAAATAGCTAATTAATTTTCTAATAATTACTGTAAATGATATTTTTAACATTTCACTTCAATTTCTGATGGTTATTATATATTATTTTATTATTAAAATAATATTATTTTTTCAAACTTATTTGTTTGGGTCCAGACTTTCCTGAAGCCCATTATAAAAATAAACAAAAAAAATTTGAATAGAAACTTTTGAACATTTTCTAAATGCCCTAACTGAAATTCACTTTTTTTTTGGGCAAGGCTGACCGATTGAACTTTACTTTTCCTGGTTACTATTTACTTAAAAATAAAAGGTTTGTCATGCCATAACACTTGAAAATCATTTCAAATCAATTTTTTTTCTTTTTCAAATGTTTGTTGTAATGAATTATACTTTGCGTCCATCCAAAGTCGAACGTCAAATTTTGACTTTTATTTTTCGACAAATATTATATTATTAAAATATTGGTTAATTTCCCCAATTGGAATAATACTCAATAGATTTCCATATAATTTAAATTATATGGATCCAGCATAACAATAATGTTCAACTAACATCAATCAATCCTTATACGCCATAATACGGCGTCAACGGCCTAAGTGTCAATATTGTTGACATGCTAATACCGTTCTAGACTGTTTTTGAAACAAATTAGACGTTAATAATTGATTTGCTATTATTTTTTTAGTCAATCATATTAAATCACATCAACTTACAACATATAAGATTGTGTACATATGTTCATTTTATATTGACAAAAGTTGTGTGCATATAAATCAAGGTTACTATTCATCACATACACTTGCTTATTAAAATATATGCTTTCGACTATCACATACACTATATGTACATGACGTTTTGGATATGGTAACTATCCAACATCATCGTTAACTGATTGATTAACAGCCCAAATGCTACTTGTAAATATTTATTTTTCAATCAAAGTACATGCAACATTACAAACAAGTTATTAAACATTTCAACCAACCATTTATTTACGGTTTCAACTTCTAAATAACTTATGATATCATATTAATTTTCTAACCAACTTCAACAATTCAAACCCAAAACATCATTTTTATGCAATATTGTATTTATTAACTTGCGCAACTTTACATGCAACATTAACTAACATCAAACAAACTAATATAAATGCGAGCAAAGAATTTTTCACAAGTATCAACATATAATTTACTAATCTCATGCCAAATACTCATAACCATATTTCAATCACAACCTCTAGCAAGCGCACAAGCATATAATTTATTTGCACACAACATAAAATATGCAACATCCAAAAACTTTATATAAACCACTGTTAACTCAAACAAAAGATATAATCGCTTACTCTTGATTTTCACTCTATCAAACTTTAAAAAGCTTGGATTTTTCTTGCCTAATTGATCTCAAAAATATTTCACCATCCTTCCAGCATCACCGGTGTTTTCGAGGATTGAAACAGACAGGGGTTTGACGCATTTTTTTTAAATAACTGGTGTATAACGTTGTATGATTTTGTTTTGAGAAGCTAACAGAAAGAGGTTTTAAGGCGACGGAAGCTCGGATTTTGAGAGTGGGACCCACGGGCCAGAGTGGACTTATGCGGTGCTGGTGGGCCGGGTGGAGGCTGCGTGGGATGGTATGAGGGTGGAGGTGGAGAAAATGGCTTTAAAGGGGAGGAAATTTGATATTTTAAGGTGTAGGAGGGATGTTGGGTGAAGTGGGTTCCACTAGGAGGAGGGGGACGCCATGGTGGGCTGTGGAGGAGGAGGCGGAGGCGGGTGGCGCTGGTGGGGTGAGGTAGTTGGCGGATTTAGGGACGAGAGGGAGAAAAGGAAGGAGGAAGGGGAGTGAAGAAGAACTGATGAAAATAAAGTGAAAGAGGAAGGGATATATGCCTCCTTTTATAGGCAAAATGAAGACATGGATCGTGGGGGTGTTATAACAACCCAGAAAATCAGAACCAATTTAAAATTTTTATTTTAGCATTTTAATGAATTTTGAATATTTAAAATGGGTTATTTTAAATAATAATGACTAGAAATTTATTTTGAATAGAATTAGAAAGTATAAATTTATTTAAATCAGAGTTAGAATATAAATATTTATTTTAATTATAAAAGGAATTGAAAATGGCGCGGTAGTTTGGAAATTTGATTTCAAATTTCAAATTTCAAATGAATGTACAGGATTCAAAATAAACCAGATTTTAGTGAAACCAGAAATATTTGAATCTATTTGAAAATATCTTTCCAACGAATCTGAAAGAACCAAATTTCATAGTGGGAATAAGAAGTTATTCCCAGTTGAAAATTCTGAATAGTTGCTATGGAAATATAGCCCTTAAAAATAGAAATTTTGCAAACGACCTCCATTTTCGACGAGACCACTTTTATTGGATCTGGAATTTCAAATTATTGCTAGATTCCAGTTTTCATAATTTTTGGAATTAATATGCGAGCGTGGTAAAAGAAAACGTGTTTGATAGTTTCAGTTTGAATTTAATCGACTGGAAAATGACCAATTTTCAAACGGTCTACAAATTTGTCAAAATCAGTTTTATTGGGTCTGTATCATCCCAACATAGCTAGATTTATTTCTCGGGAATTTTTGGACTCAATATGAGGCCCCGGTAAATTGAAATGTACGTTTAAATTAAATATATAATGATTTATATTTTAATTTAAATGAAAACAAATCAAAATGATAAAATTGGCTTACGAAACATATCCCATTGCGTTCAGAATGGGGATAATTAGCTAGGAGCGACAGTCGTTGGGTCTCATTTGGAGTTCATATTAAAAAGTTACTTTTCTAGAAAAATAAAATAATAAAAAATATATATACTTAATCCCCTCCCTCATAACCAAGTCAACCCTCTTTCCCTCCTCTCTCTCCTATATTTCCAGATCGGGTTTATAAAAAGAAAAAAAAAACAATGGAACGCCGCCAAATCCCCGTCGCCCCCTCTGCCAAGACCACCGCTGCCTGGTCAGTTGGGACTTCTACCGGCCTCCCCGTCGCACCCCCTATAATGTCCCGTATTTTTACAGTATAATAATTTATTTATTTAATTATTTAAATAGTGATTTAGAGAAATTAAATGGTTGTCTAATTAAATTATATAGAATATTTAAATAATATAATAATTAAATAATATATATTTAAATTCCAGAATAGTCGGAAATAGTAGAATTCACAATACGATGTGAATTGGATCATTTATAAGCTATAGTTCAGTTTGTTATTGAATTTTAATAACGAATATATTATTTGAATGAAGTTTGAACATATAATTATATTATAATTAAAATCGAGCCTGTAATGGCACGGCAGTTCGCTATTTGGTGATTTGAACTTCAACTGAATTTACAGAATCCGTTTTAAGTCGGATTTCTGTGAAACAAGAAACGTACGGAGCTGGTGAAGTATATTTTTCTAGTGGAAGAGAAAAATCGGGATTTCATTGGGTAGATTTTGATTTATGTCCAAATCAAATTTCAAAATAGTCACTATGGAATTACTTTATAATTTATAAAAATTTATTTGTATTTTAAAAAAGGATTTAAGTATAAATCAGATATCGATATAACTGAGAATTTTGAAATGTCGAGTTATCAAATTCAGATAGGATTATATTGGAGTTGTATGACATTCTAGTGAGAATAAATACAATAATATTAATTTATAAATATTTAACTTAATTATTTTTAAATATATTAATATTTAAAAGGATTTATTTAGATCTTTAAAAATAGCAAGTTTTGCAAACGACCTCTGTTTTCGACGAAACTAATTTTGTTGGATCCGTAATATTAAATTATTGCTAGATTTCAATTTTCGTGATTTAGAATCAGCATGTGGCCGTACAGGATTTTAATGTGAAAAGCAGTTGATAATTTGACTTTAAAATACGCTATGTGAGCAAACAGAGTCGGAATTCGACGAAACCAGTTTCGTTGGGTCCGTAATGTCGAACTATAGCTGCATGTCCATTTTCGTGATTTTTGGAGATCATATGTAATCATGGGGATTTTTAAGGATAAATACAAATAGCGTAGGAGTAAATATTAATTAAAAACTTGAATATAAAATTATTTAAATTCCCTATAAATATCTAACTCCTATTCCTTAACCCTATTTTTCATTCTTCCGTGGTCAACGGAAAAATCCGCCTCCACCCTTCTTCTTCTAAAATCAAAACGCGACTTTAAAAACTTCCAGAAATCAAAATAAAATACTATAAATCGTGAGACAATTATTTTCGGCTTCACGTTGGGTTCCTCTTCAATCTAGCACCTGTTTGGAGCAGTTTGTAGGGGAGAAACGAGACTGTGTTGAATTTCCGGTGGAATCTCCATGATTTTAAATGTCGCGAATTTGCCGGTAGGGTGCGTGAACGCCTGAAGTCGCGATGAACAGATCGTGTTCGAGTCGCATGTTCTTAGTACGGAATGGTAGAGAGTTCGATGAGGATTATCATGGTGATATTTGTTTGGGTTTTTGATGTAAGGAGGATGGTGCGATTTGGAGTTTTCGTTGAGAAATGGCTTGGTGGAAATACTGGAGCGGACTGTCATCCGGGGAGAAGAGGTACTGTAGCAAGCGGATTGTAGCGGGAATGGGCCGGAAAGGGGTGAGTAAGGCCCGAGTTCTTTTTAATTAAAGTAAAGATGAATTTAAATGCTAGTTCAAACTTCTATAATGTGTAACTTCGTCATACAATATCAGAATCAGGCAAAACAAGCTCCATTGGGATCGTATGGACGGTGGCTACAAAATGGAACTGGCAGGGAGTGAAATGGAGCTCGTTACAATTTATTGTAAAATAAATTGTCTATATGAATCAACCGACAATTATCGTTATTTAACAATAACGTCCAATGTGAGTAAATCTCACTAACTCTGATCAATTTATATTTTTGTAAATATAATATTGTAATGATAAATGATAATTGATTGTTGTGTGTTGATTGGTTGGTTGAATTGCTTATGTATTGGTTGAAATTATAGATAACGATATATATAAATCGTTAAACAAATGTTCATTCTGTTTATCAGAATATTTCATATCGAAATGAAATCGATGTTATTATATTATTTAACATATGTGGATGCAGGGAAACAGGTCGGAGGAATCCAACTGGATTCCTAAACATTTATTTACTGTTTTTCATATATTGTAAAATATGATGTGATATAAAATTTGTTGTTGATTATGTGTGTTTGAATGATATCTGTAACGACCCGGATTTTGAGCGACTTTGGTTATCGACGTAAGCTCGACGTTGATAACCAAAACATCGAAAAATCCCGGTAATTAATGAAAGAAAATAGAGGGTGAGAATAGATAAGATAGAAAACTTAGAATAGAAGAAGAAGAAGAAAACAACATCAGAGTAACACGGACCTCACAGCGGAACGAATAACATATAATAGATAACATAACTTGGAAATATAACAGTTATGTATACAATAGCACTTATCAGAGTACAGCACTTACAACACAGCAGAAATAACTATAGCTATATGATTCTGAAGCCTCCTGCTCCATCTCTTCAATGTATCTGCAAATCCCGACTACTTGACTGCCCATACAAATTTAGGCACCCAAGAGTTTAGGGAAAACAACAAAGTAAACTCCGGGTCAGTCATGGGACTGGTGTGAGTAAAACAGTTTAAACAGGTATATGAACAAGTAAACGATATCTCATAAGACCACGCCGCAGAATGGAACGGGTTTTTCCCTTATGAGAATCCAAAATATCTTTATATCAAAAACCTTTTGATATTATAATAATGTCTATGTACAAATAGATATCAACTAGCAGAAACGCTTTCATCTCACGTTCTACATATATAGTATACAATCAAAATCGCAAGCACGTATTGGATAATGGATTTCCAACTATGACAAGGTATGGAACCACCTTTCGATCAGTTTACTCTAGGAACGATACACTGGAGTTCAACAAGAACATCTTGTAACTCAGCCACACATGACCGACCACTCATTTCGCTTGAGTGTACCGAATGTATATCACCAACGGTTGGGATCAGCAACCGTTCCCGTATATATATGGGACAGCATTGATAGATTTAAGAAACAAAAGAATATTCTCTAGATAGGTGATTATACACCCTACTTCGGTGCGACCGACTTAGCCATGCTGCCTGCCCGATTTCTGTCATTACCGGATGATGAGGCTAGAAGCTACGCTTTATCATTTCATCAGATTCACTTCAAATGTCACATTGTCAGATCCATCGAAAATCACTAATTGACGTCTACAACAGTACATTACGTGTTAGCTAAAGAAGTTTCCTTCTCCGCTTCCACTCTTGGTACGGTTGAAGAAATCAATGTACGTGACCTTTCTGGAAATACTCTGTCAGACATCCATCTTCATTCACTTAAAATGTCACATCGTCATACCCGCCAAATCACAAATTGACTTATCCAAAAATAACACGGGTATACAGCTAAGAGAAACGAATTCCTCCTCCACCAAACGTGAATACGTTTGAACAGATCAACTTACGTGATCCATTGGATATACTCTGTCAGACCTTCGTCCATACAAGTTGTCCTGGGACTGGACAAACCGAAGGCACTATTCTGTAGACAGGATAGTCCTTGCATTTTACTCCGTCTTCAATTATCTTTGGCATATATGATTCGCGACGCTTATGCCAATACCGAGTGGTTCTATGGATAATAATCCAATCGGTCTCTCCATATTAACATAGTTAAAATGGTCAAAAACTTCGATAGTCTGTGAGTTAACTATCGAAGAAAAACAAGTGTGCAAACAACGATATTATTTCCAGATGGAAATTATATCGAACAAACATCATTTAACATAAATCTCTTTAGTTCATTTATTTACTTATCTCCTGTTTCCCTATATTCTAAATTCTTATTTCCTTTTGTCAGAAAACATTTCTGATTCTCGTTTGGAAAACATTTCCAAAACTCCTTTACGATCAAACCTTACCATTTCTTAGTTAAGAAGGAAGTAACTCAAGTTGGGGTATAATCACCTCTCAGACCTTAACTGAACAACGTTATAACTTCGAAATGGTCAAAGTTTATCTTTTAATCTTTAACAACTTCTTTACGCCTTTCTCGGATTCAATTTTACTAATCCACTTCTTTGTTTAAACATTGGTTATAACGATAACGTTATAATCCCTACTTCCGACTTATCTAACTTTAATTAAAACTTTTATTCTTATTGGTGAATAATTAACCTAACACTTATTTATTTATAAATAAATAAATCTCTATTTAAACACTAGAAAAGTATAAGTACTTTCCCGAATTCGATATAATCGAATTTGTCGATTTACTCTCTTCGAGAAATCTCTATTTGATTAACACTTCTTCGAATAACCTATATTCGATTAACTCCTTCTCGAATAAACGATATTCGATAATCTCTCTTCGAATAACTAATATTCGATAACTCTTCCTTTTCAAATATCTCATATTTGAAAATCTCACCTCGATTAAACTATAATCGATAACTCCCTTCGATGAAACTAACATCGATAACTCCTTTCGCTGAAACTAACATCGATAACTCCTTTCAATGAAACTAACATCGATTTATTTAACTCGACGAACTTAACTCGACTAACTTAACTTGACTCGACTAACTCGACTTACTTGGTTCGACCAATTCGATTCGATTAACTAGGCTCGACTAACTTGACTAACTTAACTCGACTTACTTGGTTTGACCAATTCGATTCGATTAACTAGGCTCGACTAACTTGACTAACTTAACTCGACTTACTTGGTTCGACCAATTCGATTCAATTAACTAGGCTCGATTAACTTGGTCGAACCACCCGATCAACTCAACTTATTTAACTTAACTTATTTCTCAACTCGATTAACTCCTATCGAATAACTAATATTCGATTAAACTCCATTCGCTTGACTCTAGATCGCAGCGATCACAATGGTTACGCCTGACTCCCTCAGGAAACATCCGACCGCCGTAGACTATTTACAGCCCTGCGAATTACGCTATCAGTCGTACAAGATGGCAACTTACCCTGAATACTATGTTTGACTAACTCTGTATCAAATAACTATATTTGATTAACTCTAGTTCGTTTTAACTCAAATCGATTAACTCTAACTAATTAACTCCAACTGGTTAACTCTAACTGGTTAACTCTATTTGGCTAACTCGACTTGACTAACCCCTTTCGAATAACATATTCGATTAACTAACTTTCGAATACCATATTCGATTAACTAACTTCGAATACCATATTCGATTAACTAACTTCGAATACCATATTCGATTTCTCCTTTCGAATACCATATTCGATTAACTAACTTCGAATACCATATTCAATTAACTAACTTCGAATACCATATTCGATTAACTAACTTCGAATACCATATTCGATTAACTAACTTCGAATACCATATTCGATTAACTAACTTCGAATACCATATTCGATTAACTAACTTCGAATACCATATTCGATTAACTCCTTTCGAATGTCTATATTCGATTTACTTTATTCACTCTATAAAGATTTCCTTTTTTAACAACGTTTTATTCATTTGAAAAGATTTACTTTTAAATAACGGTTCTACACTTTAAAAATGATTTCCTTTTTATAATGTTCCCTTTCCAATTCTGTTTGTAAATGGTTTACAAATATTTCCTTTTCAAATTTATTCTTGAAATATTCTAACTCCTTAAATTCCCGGGAAAATTCGCCATAACCTCCTTTGTATCGGGAGCATCGGGAAAATCCCCAAACTCGCCACATAGGCCTTTCCATTCAAAAAGAAATGTTTTGAATTTATTTCCTTTTCAAATATCTCCTATTTATAAATATTCCAATTTATAAACATTTCTTATTTATAAATATTCCACTTTATAAATATTTCTTATTTATAAATATCCCATTTTATAAATATGCTATTTTCAATATCACTTTGAAAATTCCCTTATCTACATTCCGGTATGTTATGGTATTCAATCATATCAAATCACGATGTTCAATATCGTCCATACACACACAATCAACAACAGGTTATACTTCACATCATATATCAAAATATATGAAAAACAATAAAATAACTGTTGAGGAATCCAGTTGGATTCCTCCGACCTGTTTCCCTGCATCACAGATGTTAGACAATATAGATAACATCACTTTCAGTTCCATATGATATATTCTGTTAAACAGAATCAATATAGAAATTTAACTAACTGACTAGCAGTTCAATCAATCAACCAACACACAGCAATCGAACAATATCTAACAGTTCTAAAGATACAACATGAAATTATAAACTGTTTAGAGTTGGTGAGATTTACTCACATTGGCGCGTTAATCGTTAAATAACGGTTTGCATTTATTTGACTGCGACGGACAATTTATTTCGCCATAAATTGTAACGAGCTCGGATTCACTCCCGGTTAGTCTCATTGTGTTGCTCCCGTCCATACGATCCTGTTGGATCTTGTTTCGCTGAATTCTGACCACGTATGATAAAGATGTGATGTTACGAAGTTAATATACTTTTAAATATAAACAAAACTTAAATACTTTTCCAATTGGGCCTACTCATTCAAAATGGCCCACTACCGCTCAACTATCCAAGCCCGTTAAATCTCCTTCTCCCCCAAATGAACTGCCGTGCCTTCCTCCTCATAAACCCACCATTATCGATCACTTCCTCCCCTGTAACTCCATCATTCTTCCACCGATTTCCAATTCAAGATCACCAGAATACTTCTACTTCCGTCCTCTTTCCCTTCCACTCCTCATTACCAAACTCGTACCTTTATACAAAAATGCGTTCGAATGATACCCTACGCACCAGCAGTACAGGATCGACAGAAAATAATTCAAAAAATGCCCAAAAATTCCAAGTGATGCTACTCGACCTCCTGGTTCTAAATACAAACTCGAAAGGACTCAAAGCTTCTCAAATCGCACACAATATCAAGCCCTAGTACTCGCTGAGAAAAACCCGATCCTAGAAAAGACGTCGCAGCCTTGAATGATCGTACCAGATTGAAGAGAAACCCATTCTGAACTCGTATACACTCATTTCAGGATTTTTATGTTTTTATTTGATTTTCTTTTGTGATGGATTTTTTTTACTGGAAAGATGAATAAAAGGATGCGGCGCATTTCCTTGCTTCGTTGACTTCTGAAATGAAGTGTTTTAGGTTTTAAGGGGTTAAGGGGGGTATTTATAATGGGGTAAAATATCTAGATATTTTATTTTTATTATTATTATTATATTCGTTTCACAATCTAAAAATCCGTGTGACCACACACGATACTCAAAAATCACCAAACTGGACGTGTAGCTAGAGTTCGACATTACGGTCCCAATGAAACTAGTTTCGTCGAATTCCGACCTTGTATGCTCACACAGCGTATTTTTAACTATTAAAATACCGACTGTTTCTCACTCTAAAAATTCGTACGGCCACACAGTGACTCTAAAAATCACGGAACTTGGCATCTAACAACTATTTGATATTACTAATCCAACAAAACTGGTTTCGTCGAATTTCGACTTCGTTTGCAATAGTTTTTTTAAAGCTCTAAATAGCCTATTTAAATATATAAATATATTTAAATAAAATTAAATTAAATATAAATAAATTTATATTATCATGTATATTCACAGTGGAACACCATACAGCTCAGGAAAATTATATACCCTCTATTCCGAGTCCAGATTGAATCGATATTCAATTTACATTGAAAAATCCTTTTATAACGTATATAAAGCGTTACGAATTATAAAGGAAATCCATAGCGACTTTTCTGAAATTTGATTTGGACATATCTCAAAATCTACACGGCGAAATCCAGATTTTTCTCTTCCATTAGAAAAATATACTCCACCAGCTCCACACGTTTCTTGTTTCATAGAAATCCGGCTTAAAATGGATCCTGCACATTCATTTGAAGTTCGAATCGCCAATTCATGAACTGCAGCGCCATTTCGAGCTCGATTTTAATTATAATATAATTATACGTTCAAACTGTCGTCGATTCAATATAATCGTTATTATATTTCGAATCGAAACTCCACCAAATCTCGTATGCTATTCAATTCACATGATATTGTGAATTTCACTATTTCCGACTATTTCGACATTATAATATATTATTATATTATAATTATTAATTAAATATTCAATATTATTTAATTAAACGATCATTAACTTCTCTAAATCACCAATTATATAATTAAATAAATTAATTATATATCTCTAAAAATGCGGGTCATTACATTCTTCCCCACTTAAAATAATTTCGTCCTCGAAATTGCTAAGTTAGAGGACAACCCTATATATTGGAACTCCTAAGATTTGTTTACCCCTTATTTCTGATTTCAACAGAACCAATTAATATCGATTAAAATATTAATTTCTTCCGACTAACTAAAATTTTCAAAAATTCTGAAAATTTTCTAACACTTTAAACTTTCGAAACATTTCGCTAGCACCTCCTTTGTACTGGTCAATAGCTCAAACTCCAACTCGCCTCTCTGGGCCTTCTTTAACCCAAAAGAAAATCAAACAGCCAAGCGGCTTGCCAATTCGGCTCATAAATCTCATATCCATATATACTATAAACTGGTACCTTTTTGTTGGGCATATCAACTCTATCACTTCCATATGCTATCAACTCAGCATATACCAGTGTTATCTCAATCAAATTCTAATCAGTTCATATCCTCAAATCCAAATCGACTTTCATTCGAACCCCAATATCAAATTCCAAATTATTGACTTATCAATTTGGTTCTATAACAGATTATCCTCTAATACAATTCAATTCTATTTAACTCAGTTCAAGTTAAATTTCAATTTATTTTTACCATCTCATTTTTACTTAACTTCATTAGTTAAATTTTAATTTCTAGAACTTAAATTCCCGGTTTTATTCCAAATCAATTTGAAATCATACTGCCAATTCAAAACCTTTGAATTTTCTAAACAACTTGTTTTCTCAAAACAATTCAAATCAAAATCTCTGGTAGTAATCCACCACTTAGAACTCGAAAATCACACCGATGATACTGCGCAGTCATCATCAGAATTATTTTCCAGCGACCCAAGTGATTTCAATACTATATCATTTTCAAAACCATTACTAAATACTTCCATTTTGAAAACATTTCAAAATCTCCCAGGAACTTAAAATTTCCTTATTTTAATTCCAAATCTGATTTAAATTCAAATTTAATTCATCTTATTTCATATACTTTACTTATATGATTCTGATTGGTTATATATAACCATTTCACTTTTATAATCTTACTCGATTATAATACAACCAATATATCCATTATATTATAATTTTGATATATATATCTTCTCTATATCAAGATATACCTTGGGTAAACTTATTTTAATTTACCCTCTTTTCAAAACATATCGTGACGACCCATCGTATTCAAGTGTTTAGTAACTCCTACCGATACAGTGGATTAAACTGATCGACCAGAACTCATAAACAACTCAACCCATGAATCTCCACAATATAAAACCATTTTTATATCAAATACAAATACGCACTCGTATATATACACTCAAACTCAATCTAGGGTGTTACTAACCCTATCTCTACCGAGTCACGCCACAGAGCCAAGTAATTCTTAACTTAAGCTATGATACCAACTGTAACGACCCGGATTTTGAGCGACTTTGGTTATCGACGTAAGCTCGACGTCGATAACCAAAACATCGAAAAATCCCGATAATTAATGAAAGAAAATAGAGGGTGAGAATAGATAAGATAGAAAACTTAGAATAGAAGAAGAAGAAGAAGAACACAACATCAGAGTAACACGGACCTCACAGCGGAACGAATAACATATAATAGATAACATAACTTGGAAATATAACAGTTATGTATACAATAGCACTTATCAGAGTACAGCACTTACAACACAGCGGAAATAACTATAGCTATATGATTCTGAAGCCTCCTGCTCCAGCTCTTCAATGTATCTGCAAATCCCGACTACTTGACTGCCCGTACAAATTTAGGCACCCAAGAGTTTAAGGAAAACAACAAAGTAAACTCCGGGTCAGTCATGGGACTGGTGTGAGTAAAACAGTTTAAACAGGTATATGAACAAGTAAACGATATCTCATAAAACCACGCCGCAGAACGGAACGGGTTTTTCCCTTATGAGAATCCAAAATATCTTTATATCAAAAACCTTTTGATATTATAATAATGTCTATGTACAAATAGATATCAACTAGCAGAAACGCTTTCATCTCACGTTCTACATATATAGTATACAATCAAAATCGCAAGCACGTATTGGATAATGGATTTCCAACTATGACAAGGTATGGAACCACCTTTCGATCATTGTACTCTAGGAACGATACACTGGAGTTCAACAAGAACATCTTGTAACTCAGCCACACATGACCGATCACTCATTTCGCTTGAGTGTATCGAATGTATATCACCAACGGTTGGGATCAGCAACCGTTCCCGTATATATATGGGACAGCATTGATAGATTTAAGAAATAAATGAATATTCTCTAGATAGGTGATTATACACCCTACTTCGGTGCGACCGACTTAGCCATGCTGCCTGCCCGATTTCTGTCATTACCGGATGATGAGGCTAGAAGCTACGCTTTATCATTTCATCAGATTCACTTCAAATGTCACATTGTCAGATCCATCGAAAATCACTAATTGACGTCTACAACAGTACATTACGTGTTAGCTAAAGAAGTTTCCTTCTCCGCTTCCACTCTTGGTACGGTTGAAGAAATCAATGTACGTGACCTTTCTGGAAATACTCTGTCAGACATCCATCTTCATTCACTTAAAATGTCACATCGTCATACCCGCCAAATCACAAATTGACTTATCCAAAAATAACACGGGTATACAGCTAAGAGAAACGAATTCCTCCGCCACCAAACGTGAATACGTTTGAACAGATCAACTTACGTGATCCATTGGATATACTCTGTCAGACCTTCGTCCATACAAGTTGTCCTGGGACTGGACAAACCGAAGGCACTATTCTGTAGACAGGATAGTCCTTGCATTTTACTCCATCTTCAATTATCTTTGGCATATATGATTCGCGACGCTTATGCCAATACAGAGTGGTTCTATGGATAATAATCCAACCGGTCTCTCCATATTAACAACGTTAAAATGGTCAAAAACTTCGATAGTTTGTGAGTTAACTATCGAAGAAAAACAAGTGTGCAAACAACGATATTATTTCCAGATGGAAATTATATCGAACAAACATCATTTAACATAAATCTCTTTAGTTCATTTGTTTACTTAACTCCTGTTTCCCTATATTCTAAATTCTTATTTCCTTTTATCAGAAAACATTTCTGATTCTCGTTTGGAAAACATTTCCAAAACTCCTTTACGATCAAACCTTACCATTTCTTAGTTAAGAAGGAAGTCACTCAAGTTGGGGTATAATCACCTCTCAGACCTTAACTGAACAACGTTATAACTTCGAAATGGTCAAAGTTTATCTTTTAATCTTTAACAACTTCTTTACGCCTTTCTCGGATTCAATTTTACTAATCCACTTCTATGTTTAAACATTGGTTATAACGATAACGTTATAATCCCTACTTCCGAATTATCTAACTTTAATTATAACTTCTATTCTTATTAGTGAATAATTAACCTAACACTTATTTATTTATAAATAAATAAATCTCTATTTAAACACTGGAAAAGTATAAGTACTTTCCCGAATTCGATATAATCAAATTTGTCGATTTACTCTCTTCGAGAAATCTCTATTTGATTAACACTTCTTCGAATAACCTATATTCGATTAACTCCTTCTCAAATAAACGATATTCGATAATCTCTCTTCGAATAACTAATATTCGATAACTCTTCCTTTTCAAATATCTCATATTTGAAAATCTCACCTCGATTAAACTATAATCGATAACTCCCTTCGATGAAACTAACATCGATAACTCCTTTCGCTGAAACTAACATCGATAACTCCTTTCAATGAAACTAACATCGATTTATTTAACTCGACGAACTTAACTCGACTAACTTAACTTGACTCGACTAACTCGACTTACTTGGTTCGACCAATTCGTTTCGATTAACTAGGCTCGACTAACTTGACTAACTTAACTCGACTTACTTGGTTCGACCAATTCGATTCGATTAACTAGGCTCGACTAACTTGACTAACTTAACTCGACTTACTTGGTTCGACCAATTCGATTCGATTAACTAGGCTCGACTAACTTGGTCGAACCACCCGATCAACTCAACTTATTTAACTTAACTTATTTCTCAACTCGATTAACTCCTATCGAATAACTAATATTCGATTAAACTCCATTCGCTTGACTCTAGATCGCAGCGATCACAATGGTTACGCCTGACTCCCTCAGGAAACATCCGACCGCCGTAGACTATTTACAGCCCTGCGAATTTCGCTAGCAGTCGTACAAGATGGCAACTTACCCTGAATACTATGTTTGACTAACTCTGTCTCAAATAACTATATTTGATTAACTCTAGTTCGTTTTAACTCAAATCGATTAACTCTAACTAATTAACTCCAACTGGTTAACTCTAACTGGTTAACTCTATTTGGCTAACTCGACTTGACTAACCCCTTTCGAATAACATATTCGATTAACTAACTTTCGAATACCATATTCGATTAACTAACTTCGAATACCATATTCGATTAACTAACTTCGAATACCATATTCGATTTCTCCTTTCGAATACCATATTCGATTAACTAACTTCGAATACCATATTCGATTAACTAACTTCGAATACCATATTCGATTAACTAACTTCGAATACCATACTCGATTAACTAACTTCGAATACCATATTCGATTAACTAACTTCGAATACCATATTCGATTAACTAACTTCGAATACCATATTCGATTAACTCCTTTCGAATGTCTATATTCGATTTACTTTATTCACTTTATAAAGATTTCCTTTTTTAACAACGTTTTATTCATTTGAAAAGATTTACTTTTAAATAACGGTTCTACACTTTAAAAATGATTTCCTTTTTATAATGTTCCCTTTCCAATTCTATTTGTAAATGGTTTACAAATATTTCCTTTTCAAATTTATTCTTGAAATATTCTAACTCCTTAAATTCCCGGGAAAATTCGCCATAACCTCCTTTGTATCGGGAGCATCGGGAAAATCCCCAAACTCGCCACACAGGCCTTTCCATTCAAAAAGAAATGTTTTGAATTTATTTCCTTTTCAAATATCTCCTATTTATAAATATTCCAATTTATAAACATTTCTTATTTATAAATATTCCACTTTATAAATATCTCTTATTTATAAATATCCCATTTTATAAATATGCTATTTTCAATATCACTTTGAAAATTCCCTTATCTACATTCCGGTATGTTATGGTATTCAATCATATCAAATCACGATGTTCAATATCGTCCATACACACACAATCAACAACAGGTTATACTTCACATCATATATCAAAATATATGAAAAACAATAAAATAACTGTTGAGGAATCCAGTTGGATTCCTCCGACCTGTTTCCCTGCATCACAGATGTTAGACAATATAGATAACATCACTTTCAGTTCCATATGATATATTCTGTTAAACAGAATCAATATAGAAATTTAACTAACTGACTAGCAGTTCAATCAATCAACCAACACACAGCAATCGGACAATATCTAATAGTTCTAAAGATACAACACGAAATTATAAACTGTTTAGAGTTGGTGAGATTTACTCACATTGGCGCATTAATCGTTAAATAACGGTTTGCATTTATTTGACTGCGACGGACAATTTATTTCGCCATAAATTGTAACGAGCTCGGATTCACTCCCGGTTAGTCTCATTGTGTTGCTCCCGTCCATGCGATCCTGTTGGATCTTGTTTCGCTGAATTCTGACCACGTATCATAAAGATGTGATGTTACGAAGTTAATATACTTTTAAATATAAACAAAACTTAAATACTTTTCCAATTGGGCCTACTCATTCAAAATGGCCCACTACCGCTCAACTATCCAAGCCCGTTAAATCCCCTTCTCCCCCAAATGAACTGTCGTGCCTTCCTCCTCATAAACCCACCATTATCGATCACTTCCTCCCCTGTAACTCCATCATTCTTCCACCGATTTCCCATTCATGATCACCAGAATACTTCTACTTCCGTCCTCTTTCCCTTCCACTCCTCATAGCCAAACTCGCACCTTTATACAAAAATGCGTTCGAATGATACCCTACGCACCAGCAGTACAGGATCGACACAAAATAATTCAAAAAAATGCCCAAAAATTCCAAGTGATGCTACTCGACCTCCTGGTTCTAAATACAAACTCGAAAGGACTCAAAGCTTCTCAAATCGCACACAATATCAAGCCCTAGTACTCGCTGAGAAAAACCCGATCCTAGAAAAGACGTCGCAGCCTTGAATGATCGTACCAGATTGAAGAGAAACCCATTCTGAACTCGTATACACTCATTTCAGGATTTTTATGTTTTTATTTGATTTTCTTTTGTGATGGATTTTTTTTACTGGAAAGATGAATAAAAGGATGCGGCGCATTTCCTTGCTTCGTTGACTTCTGAAATGAAGTGTTTTAGGTTTTAAGGGGTTAAGGGGGGTATTTATAATGGGGTAAAATATCTAGATATTTTATTTTTATTATTATTATATTCGTTTCACAATCTAAAAATCCGTGTGACCACACACGATACTCAAAAATCACCAAACTGGACGTGTAGCTAGAGTTCGACATTACGGTCCCAATGAAACTAGTTTCGTCGAATTCCGACCTTGTATGCTCACACAGCGTATTTTTAACTGTCAAAATACTGACTTTTTCTCACTCTAAAAATTCGTACGGCCACACAGTGACTCTAAAAATCACGGAACTTGGAATCTAACAACTATTTGATATTGCCGATCCAACAAAACTGGTTTCGTCGAATTTCGACTTCGTTTGCAATAGTTTTTTTTAAAGCTCTAAATAGCCTATTTAAATATATAAATATATTTAAATAAAATTAAATTAAATATAAATAAATTTATATTATCATGTATATTCACAGTGGAACACCATATAGCTCAGTAAAATTATATACCCTCTATTCCGAGTCCAGATTGAATCGATATTCAATTTACATTGAAAAATCCTTTTATAACGTATATAAAGCGTTACGAATTATAAAGGAAATCCATAGCGACTTTTCTGAAATTTGATTTGGACATATCTCAAAATCTACACGACGAAATCCCGATTTTTCTCTTCCATTAGAAAAATATACTCCACCAGCTCCACACGTTTCTTGTTTCATAGAAATCCGGCTTAAAATGGATCATGCACATTCATTTGAAGTTCGAATCGCCAATTCACGAACTACAGCGCCATTTCGAGCTCGATTTTAATTATAATATAATTATACGTTCAAACTGTTGTCGATTCAATATAATCGTTATTATATTTCGAATCGAAACTCCACCAAACCTCGTATGCTACTCAATTCACATGATATTGTGAATTTCACTATTTCCGACTATTTCGACATTATAATATATTATTATATTATAATTATTAATTAAATATTCAATATTATTTAATTAAACGATCATTAACTTCTCTAAATCACCAATTATATAATTAAATAAATTAATTATATATCTCTAAAAATGCGGGTCATTACAATATCGATCATTGTTATTTGGTATTTTAAATACCATATATAATACTGGAATTAAAATGGGAATTTTCAATGTGTATGTTGAAAATAAAATATATTTATATAAAATCAAATGATTTTATAAAAAGGAATTTCAAAGTGGATATTGAATAGAAAAGGAAATATTTGTAAAACAAATTTAAAAGGAAATATTTATTTATGGAATAAATAGAATTATATAAAAGGAAATATTTATGAAATAAATATGATATTGAAAAGGGAAACATTTATATGAAATAAATAGTTCATATATAGGATATTGAAAAGGGGAATATTTATATGAAATAAATAGGATATTGAAAAGGAAATATTTGGAAAATGAATAGAGCTTTATAAAAAAGATAATTTTACATTAGGAAGGTTTAGACCCGTGCTTCACACACGGGTGTAACATGATATTGATTTAAAGTAAATATTTTGCAAATAAAATATTATAAACGAATTTGGGGTTTGAATTAGGAATTTAAATGGAATTACTGAAATTAGAACTGACTGGAAATTAGTTGAGTTGAATGGCTTTCTGGGTATCGATCTGATGTTGGTTTCAACCTTCAGGGTTAATACGTAGGGGGTTGTTCTCTGACTAGTTTACGGTTAGAGACTGATATATGTGAGAAGATAGTGATGCGTGAATCAGAAATGGAAACATTTTCCAAAGTTAATAACGTATATTTCTAAAATTAGAAAATAAGGATTTGATGAATATATGGAAACGAGAAATGGGGAAATGAATAAATGTTGATAGATGATTGATCGATAGAATTTCCATCTGGAAATAATATCGTTTTTTGCACACATGTTTTCCTTTGATAGTTAAATCACCGACTATCGAAGAATTTGACCATTTCCATTGTCAATACAGAGAGACCGGGATCAGATATATTATCTAAAAACCACTCCGTATGGCATTAGCGTTGCGAATCAAATATGATGAAGATAATTGAAGACAGAGTTATGCAAGAGTTGTTCAGTAAATCCTAGGTAGAAACTGTCTAAGATGGATTTACAGAATGATTCCTTCGGATTGTCCAGTCCCAGGACAACTTGAATGGGCGAATGTTTGACAGAGTATATCTGGTAGATCACGTAAGTTGATCGTTTCAAACGTGTTTACGTTGGAAGCGGAGGAATTCGTTTCTCTTAGCTTATACCCATGGTATTTTTGGGGGAATCAATTTGTGATTTGACGGGTATGACGATGTGGCATTCAAAGTGAATAAAGGAGTGATCTGTTAAAAGAAACGTTATGACCTCAAGCCTCATCAACCGAGAAATGACAGAAACCGGGCAGGCAGCATGGCTAAGTGGGTCGCATCCAAGTAGGGTATATTGTCACCATCTAGAGAATATTCATATTTGTTACTTCTTTCGCTTCTGTATCTCCCGGGAACGGTTACGTTGGTATACCAACAATAAGGTGATAATATATTTGGAACATTGTAGCGAAATGAATGGCCGGTCATGTGTGGCTGAGTTACAAGATGTTCTTGTTGAACTCCAGTGTATCGCTTCTAGAGTACACTGAACGGAAGGTAGATCCATACCTTGTCATAGTTGGAATCCATTACCCAATAAGAGCCCGCGGTTTTGATTGTATATTATATATGTAGAACGTGAGATGAAAGCGTTCTACTAGATTTCTGTTTACTTGGTCTAGACATTATTATAATATCAAACAAGTATTGTTTTAGTTAAATATTTTTGGGTTATCATAAGGTAAAAACCATCCATGTTTATGTGTGGATCGGTCTTATTATTATCCTTTATTTCAAAAGGATTTTTGAAAAGTTAAACAAATGATTTGAGTTTACTCACACCAGTCACATGACTGGCCCAGAGTTTATTTTGTTTTGTTTTCCCTATACTCTTGGATGCCCAATTTTGTACGGGCAGTCAAGTAGTCAGGATTTTTCAGATACTTGAAGAGCTGGAGCAGGAGGCTTCAGGATTATAACCATTGTTTATTCCGCTATGTTGTAAGTGTTGTATTCTGATAATGTTACTGTATACATGTACTGATTTTATTTCAAAGATAAGTTATCTATTATATGTTGTTCGTTCCGCTATGAGATTCGTGTTACTATGATGTTGTATATTCTTCTTCTTCTATTCTAAGTTTCTATCTTCTCTATTCTCACCCTCTATTTTCTTTCATTAACTATCTGGTATTTACGATGCTTGAATAGTCAACATTGAATTTAAGTCGGTTACTCAGGAATCAGGATCGCGAAAACCCGGGTCCTTACACCCCCCCTTCTCCCTGCCCTAGCCCCCAAAATCGGACCTCGCGCCAACTGCCTAAACCACCACGCACCCCCTTTGACAGCGCCACCACCCACGAAACCCACCGCCTGCTCACCGGAACCCGCAAACCCCATGACCCGCCATTCCACCTCCACACGCCGGTCAGCTGCTCCACCTTCGGCGAACGAGCAGACAAAACCCCTTTCCAATAGTGAGTGTTTTTTCCTTTTTATTATTTCAAATTACATTATTTCAAAGCACTGAGTTTTCTTTAAATTACATTGTGAAAAAGAATTGATTATTATTATATAAAAAGAATATATTATTATTATGTAAAAAGAATTTATTTTTATTTTATAAATAGCACTGATTCATAGGGATTCGATTTTTAATTATATAAAATTAGATTTTTAGTTATAAAAAGAAATAACTTTTATTTATATGAAGTGGCGATAAAATATGATTTTTATAATGAACGTAAACATAAAAAATTGTGATTTTTATATGAAAGTTATGAATATAAAAATATGATTTTTATTTAAATAACTTCATTTTAAAAATGTGATTTTTATATATGAAGTAGCGGTATAAAAATGTGATTTTTAATATAAACATCATATTAAAAATGTGATTTTTATTATGAACAGCGGGAAAAGATTACGTCGGAATTTCAGGCAAATCCGAATCGTTCAGAAATAAAGAATGGAGGAGTGGATCCCAAAGGTGAGAACTTCTCAATAAAAATTATTCTGTATAGTTATTTATTTTATATAACTGCATATATGAACTGCATCCTGTCGTTCACAGACCATGGTCGACTTGTTTGTTTGTACTTTTTTGTGAAAATTGATTGTGATTGTGATGTGGTATGGAATGGAATAGAAAATATTCATTTGTTGAATAAAGTGTTAGAACAATAAAAATATAATTTTTATTGTATAAATGAATGAAATAAAATATTTACTAAATTAAAATAAATATTCATTTACAAATCGGATGATTTGTTTATGTACACCCATTTGACTAATATGGATTGGGACGATATATTTTACACATCGCCCAACCGCACAAATAGTAATCAGGGCTTGTTGTTTGAAAACCCCACACGGGTATTGGGTTGATATTGGACATACACTAATCCCAATTGTTTAGATGTATGTCAATCGATGGGTTGACAAAGTATTGTAAGCGTTAATTATTTATATTTAATACTTATACAGTTGTGTAATGCACTCTGGATGATGGTTGACTGTGTTTGATTATTGTTGTGTACATGTGTATATGAAATCCATATAAATAAAATTATATGGTAATAGACTGTGTCTGATTCTAGTTCAGAATTAACAAATATTTTAAAATAATATTCAGTGAATATTGAAATGTGAAGCCGTGTTCCGTAGTTAAACGCCATTTTAACACGACCTGGAATTTTGTCGATTTTATTCATTTTATAATGAATACCGAAAAGTGATTTCAAAAATTGATATTTTGATAATATTATCATTTTAATATTAAAATGATATGGAAAATTCAAATTTGAATTGAAATTTGAAATGGAATTGAAATCATTTTAAAATGAATTTAAAACGAATTTATTAAGGAATATTCAAATTTGAATTGAAATTTGAAATGGAATTAAAATCGTTTTAAAGTGAATTTAAAACGAATTTATTAAGGAATATTCAAATTTGATTAGAAATTTGAAATGGAATTGAAATCGTTTTAAAATGAATTTAAGACAAATTTATTATGGAATATTCAAATTTGAACTGAAATTTGAAATTGAGTAGAAATCGTTTTAAAATGAATTTAAAACTAATTTATTAAGGAATATTCAAATTTGATTTGAAATGAAGTTGAAATCATTTTTAAAACGAATTTAAAACGATTTATAAATTACATTTTAAATGGAAACCGATGAAATATATATAATATATATGGGGGCGACTATTTGAACATAAAATTAGACACAAAGAGAGAGACACAGAGCCTAAATCGATGGGTCCTTTTGTCTTTATATGGAGAGGTGTAATTCATGGGGTGATCCAATGGTCCAAATCAATTGTGTCACTATTTGTGTCAAAATTTTGTGTCTCTTTAGACTTTCCCAATATATTATATATATATATATATATTTAATGGCCTGAATAGAATGCGTCGCGCCGCGGCAGTTCGCAAATTTCGACCATTGACTTCGAACTGATATTACGAGAGATCCGACCGTCGGATTCTCCTAAAACTGGAACCATTGGGTTCGTATCGAAAAGATCTTTCCAATGAATACAGGAGATTTGAAATCTAATTTTTGGATTTGGAATTATGCCCAAATCAAATTTGGAAAAGGTCATTGTAAGTGCAGTTCGATGGCCGTTTATGGAAATCGACTGTACGAGCCTTGATAAAATTATTAAAAAAAAATAAATAAATTGTGTAAAATCATAATAAATGATTTGGAAAGAACTGGGATAAAAAATTCCATAATTGAAAAGATAAAAACATATTTTTATCAAAATGAACTAGTTATGAACTAGAATTATAAATCCAATATTTTTAAGTAAAATAATATTGGATTTGAAATGGTTTTAAAAATAACCAGAATTTCCAATATATGAATTGGAATGGATTTGAATTGAAATTATCTTCAGAATATTTCGGTATTGGATTCCGTGATTATACGGGTATTTTATAGGAATTTGGAAGATATATATATATATATATATATATATATATATATATATATATATCGTTATTCCCAATACGATAATTATTCACTGCAGATTTGATATTAAACATAAGCTGGTATAATTTCTATTTTGAGCCTTATATTTAATATTGAATTGGATTTTGGGTTTTTCGTGAATGGTGTCTTCATTAACACTATTCTTTAATCCCGTGTGAAAAGAATAAATCTTTTAATTAAGATTATTGGAGTTTCCAGTTATATTTAGTAATTGAAATAAAATGGAATGTAAATTGGGTTTATTGTGAACCATGTTTAATGACATTTGTTCTTTAACCCGATTCACAGTGAAATATTATTTGGAATTTATAAATCTTTTAATTCAGAATTAAGGGAAATTTCCAAAGAAAAGTTTTCCAGTTTAATAAAATAAATGGGAATGGAATGGAATTTGATTCGGTAATAATCGAAGTGAACTTCTGTGGAGGGAGACTGTTACTGTATATGGAATTTAAGGGGCTTTTCCATTATTCCACTTATATTATCGGTTAGATATGGATGTTTATATCGATTATATATATTGATTTGTTTTCCATGAAGATTCCATTGTTAATGGAATGTGATTTTGGGTGAGCTGTGTTTTAAATGACATTAGTTCTTTAACCTAGTTAAAGATAAGATTAATTTCTTAACTTGGAATAATCATTAAGTAATGATTTTGGGAGATTAAAACTAAATTAGAGTTTTAATGAATCTTTAATTAGATTGAAATGTGAATATGATAACTAAAATGATCAAATTTAAGAAATGATCGAGAATGGAGTATCACTAGTTTTGCTCCAAGTGATAGTTAAATCTTTAATTAGATTTGAATGTGAAATGGTAATTAATTTTACGAATAACACTGTGGGGTTAGATATGAAGTATTACCAGTCTTACTTCATGGGGTGAATAGGTTGGAATTAGGAAATTAAACAAACGATTACTTCGGTAAGGTTGGCTAATCCCGACAAGTTTGGATAAACCTTAATTGGGTTTGAATTGATATCCAAAGGAAGATTATAGAATAAATTTAAAGTTACTATCTTTGATAAAATTAATGGAAACCTTTCCCAAAGGATATGAATATCTATATAAAGGAATATTTAGAATCGGAATGAGGCGTATATTGTGTTTTTGTAGCCCTTGTTTATAACATACGCGAGTTATTCGGGAAGACCGGGTTTATCCCATTCTGAATAATTGAATCGGCGATAAGTCGACGATGAAGACGGTGGTTGAAGACCAGAGGTCTTCACATCGTTTGGATGATTACTGATGTCTTGATTGGGCTATACACCCAAGACGAGTTAATAAGTGGTGATTGTCCAGACGTACTTGGAGATCGATGGATATGCGAGGGCCTCTCTCCTGTATGGGACATATAGGACGAGGAATAAGATGCCCGGTTTCGTTCAGACATAGAACGAACTTGTAAATGGATGTGTGTCTAACATTGGATTTCACTTTTAGTGATTGATATACATTGGTTGCATAGCGTGAATTGCCTGTATGGCATGCTGAGATGCAAATGATCAAGGCTTCTGTTGAAAAGCAGAGTCTTATGGTTGATGATCAAAGCATGGCTTTAATGTAGCATAGCCTTGTATATAGCATTAATTCGCAAGGCTCACACCCCGGTGTGAACCAGAAACGGGACAGGACTTTAGGGAGGGCATGCGTTTCCTTCTATCTAGGAGTGGTGTCAGGGTTTTGCAAGCCCAGGAGTTTAACTTATGTGGATGATGGATAGTGAGGCGCCTCGGTTATATCGGTCACTACGGTGCCGATGGATGGTTTGGTCGATATATGACCAGTTTACGCCCCATAGGGCAGGGAAACGTATGGCTTGGGCATTTTAATCGACTTTGTGTGTACCGGCCTTGACGATCCAAGGTGCAGTTGCGGCTATTCCTGAGACATGGGCTAGATTGTCTTGAAGCGGTAAGGACGATCCCTTGCCTTGGTTCACAGACAGAAATCCAACTTCCAATACATGACATTGCGGTTTTGATTGTAGAGCCTAGTATTGGCGACATGATATATGGTACCCATGTCGTCTATGATTGATACATTTATATTTGAAATTGTTTTATACACTATGCGCTTATAATAGTATCAAAAAGGATTTGTTTTAAACGTTCCAAGCATGTTTGGCGATTATAAGGGAAAACCCTATCCTTCGGCTTGCGTTGCATTATGTAATGTGGCCTAGGTCTTATAATAGCTTCATTTTTTCAAAAAGCATTGCGCTTTTGTCTTATGCACTGGTATTCTTGGGTGGAAACCTGTTACGTGTTATACGGCGTGGTCCCTTGATTTACTTTATTTTTAAAGTAAAGATGAAATAACTGTTTTAGTTCTCACACGAGTCACATGACTGACCTGGAATTTGCTGTTTTAACCTAAAATCTGGGTGCCCCTATTTTCCACACGGGCAGCTAGTAGTTTTGGTTTTGTAGATTTATATTCATAGGATCCTGGTTTACAGCCGGAGCTATATTCGAAACGCTCTGTATCCGTATATTTCTTTCTGTTGTGTTTTGTATTATTTTCCACTGCTATGCAATGTATTTGTAAATCTATGATATTTATCAAATGTATATTATTTGTTCATACTCTGTATATTCTTGTACTCTGATTTAAATTGTTGTAATAAGCAGTGAAATGTTCTTCTGTTTGTGTTCTGATTTGTCGTGTTCTCAGATAATCAGTTCTTTCTCTTCTCTTCGGAGACGAAGGAAGTTCGGGTCGTTACACGTGGTATTAGAGCTTTGGTTTACAGAGCTCGAGAACAAGGCACATTAGAACCAAACAAAAGAATTCATCAGAGATTGGATTATTAATATCCAATGAGAATGACTTGTTAGAGATGGGATCAGTAGTATCCTAGAACGAGTGTGAAGAGTGTTATTTTTAATATAAAATTGAAAACAAATTTTGTTTTGAAAATTTAATCAAATCATACGTATTTAAGTAATTTTTTTTTGGACAATCGAGTATATGAGATTTTGCGTATACGCGTCATGAACGTATATTCGAAGTTTTAATATACTGGATAGATATAGAATCACACTCTTGGCGCCCGGGAATAACTCTGGTGATGTCGCGGCATCATTAGTATTTATTTTCGAGTTTTGAAAATGGGATATCTATATGTTTCCAATTGACTAGTGTGAGAACCAAAATTTAGATAGGGGTATTGTTGTGATTTGGCAGCAAAAAGATGATTTTTGAATATATATTACAGTTATGCATTTGAAAAGCTAATTCACAAATTGATTGCTGGTTGTGTTGTTTGATTATTGGTTTAATTAATTAAAATTTTGAACCATTAAGCCAAATTGAATTAAATACTGTACTGAGTTGGAAATTGTTTAGAAATGCATACAAGTATATATACACATTGTTGAACAGGTTATGGATAAATTGCAAAGAAGAGAAATAAAATTTATGCCCGACGAATAAGTACGTGTTTATTAATTTTCTTTTGCTTTTAAAGAGTTTATGAGCCTAAGGCTGGCCACTCTGCAATTTTATGAGCCTAAGGCTGGCCGCTTGGCAATTTTCTTTTTTATTTTAAACGGTTTATGAGCCTAAGGCTGACCGCTTGGCAATTTTCTTTTTTATTTTTAAATATTTATGAGCCTAAGGTTGGTCGCTTGGCATTCTCTTTTTCTTTTGGATTGGTGAGGGCCCTGCGTGGCGAGTTACGGTTTTAATTGTCTCCCCATACAATGGAGGTTATGGCAAAAAAATTCAAAAATTTAGGGTATTAGCCAATTTTTTGAAGAATTGGAAAATTCTTAGAAACTGAAAAATTGAAGAATGAAAGCTGGAATGAAAGTTGAGTTGGTTAGTTAAACAACTTTCAGCTCTGTCCCTTTTCGAAGACGAAAAGATTTTAAGTAGGGGAGATTGTAACAACCCGGAAAATCAGAACCAATTTAAATTTTTTATTTTGGCATTTTAATGAATTTTGAATATTTAAAATGATTTATATTAAATAATAATGACTAGAAATTTATTTTGAATAGAATAAGAAAGTATAAATTTATTTAAATTAGAGTTAGAATATAAATATTTATTTTAATTATAAAAGGAATTGAAAATGGTGCATTAATTTGAAAATTCAATTTCAAATTTCAAATGAATGTACAGGATTCGAAGTAAAATGGATTTTAGTGAAACCAGAAATATTAGAATCTATTTGAAAATATCTTTCCAACGAATCTGAAAGATCCAAATTTCATAGTGGGAATAAAAAGTTATGTCCAGTTGAAAATTCAAAATAGTCGCTATAGAAATATAACCCTTAAAAATAGAAATTTTGCAAATGACATCCTTTTTCGATGAAACCACTTTTGTTAGATCCGTAATGTCAAATTAGTTCTAGATTCCAATTTTCATAATTATTGGAATTAATATATAAGCGTGGCAAAAGAAAACATGTTTGACAGTTTTAGTTTGAATTTAATCAATTGGAAAATGATCATTTTTCAAACGGTCTCCAAATTCGACGAAATCAGTCTTGTTGGGACCGTATCGTCTCAACATAGCTAAATTTATTTTTTGGGAATTTTTGGAGCCAATATGTGGCCGCGGTAAATTGAAATGTACATTTAAATTAAATATATAATGATATTTTAATTTAAATGAAAACAAATCAAAACTATAAAATTAGCTTACGAAACATATCTCACTGTGTTCGGAATGAGGGTAATTAGCTAGGGGCGATAGTCGTTGGGACTCGTTTGGAGTTCATATTAAAAAGTTACTTTTTTGGAAAAATAAAATACTATATATATATATACACACACACACACACTTAACCCCCTCCCTCATAACCAAGTCAACCCTCTTTCCCTCCTCTCTCTCCTATATTTCCAGATCGGGTTTATAAAAAAAAACAATCGAATGCCGCCAAATCCCCGTCGCCTCCTCTGCCAAGATCACTGCTGCCGCGTCAGGTGGAGCTTCCGCCAGCCTCCCCGTCGCACCCTCCTTCTCTCTGCCCTAGCCCCTAAAATCGGACCTCGCACCAACTGCCTAAACCACCACGCACCCCCTTCGACAGGCCACCACCCACGAACCCACTGCCTGCTCATCGGAACCCGCAAACCCCACTGAGCCGCCATTCCACCCCCACGTGTCGGTCAGCTGCTCCACCTTCAGCGAACGAGCAAACAAAACCCTCTTCCAACAGTGAGTGTTTTTTCCTTTTTATTATTTCAAATTACATTGTTTAAAAGCATTGATTTTTCTTTAAATTGCATTGTAAAAAAGAATTGATTATTATTATGTAAAAAGAATTGATTACTATTATATAAAATGAATTGATTTTTATTTCATAAATAGCATTGATTCATAGAGAATCGATTTTTAATTATATAAAAAATTCAATTTTTAGTTGTAAAAAGAAATGATTTTTATTTATATGAAATGGCGATAAAAATATGATTTTTATAATGAAAGTGAACATATAAAAATGTGATTTTTATATGAAAGTTATGAATATAAAAATATGATTTTTATTTCAATAACTTCGTTTTAAAAAAATGTGATTTTTATATATGAAGTAACGGTATAAAAATGAGATTTTTAATATAAACATTATATTAAAAATGTGATTTTTACTATGAACAGCGGGAAAAGATTGCATTGGAATTTCAAGCAAATCCGAACCATTTAGAAATAAAGAATGGAGGAGTGGATCCCAAAGGTGAGAACTTCTCACTAAAAATTATTTCTGTATAGTTATTTATTTTATATAACTGCATATATAAACTGCTCCCCAACATCCACAGACCATGGATGACTTGTTTGTTTGTTTGTTTGTTTGTACTGTGTTGTGAAAATTGATTGTGATTGTGATGTAGTATGTAAGGAGGATGGTGCGATTTGGAGTTTTCTTGAGAAATGGCATGGTGGAAATACTGGAGCGGATTGTTATCGGGGGAGAAGAGGTACTGTAGCAAGCGGATTGTAGCGGGAATGGGCCGGAAAGGGGTGAGTAAGGCCCGAGTCCTTTTTATTAAAGTAAAGATGAATTTAAATGCTAGTTCAAACTTCTATAATGTGTAACTTCGTCATACGATATCAGAATCAGGCAAAACAAGATCCGTTGGGATCGTATGGACGGTGGCTACAAAATGGAACTGGCAGGGAGTGAAGTGGAGCTCGTTACAATTTATTGCAAAATAAATTGTCTGTATGAATCAACCGACAGTTATCGTTATTTAACGATAACGTCCAATGTGAGTAAATCTCACTAACTCTAATCAATTTATATTTTTATAAATATAATCTAGTAATGATAAATGATAATTGATTGTTGTGTCTTGATTGGTTGGTTGAATTGCTTGTGTGTTGGTTGAAATTATAGCTAACGATATATATAAATCTTTAATCAAATGTTCATTCCGTTTATCAGAATATTTAATATCGAAATGAAATCGATGTTATTATATTATTTAACATCTGTGGATGCAGGGAAACATGTCGGAGGAATCCAACTGGATTCCTAAACATTTATTTTACTGTTTTTCATATATTGTAAAATATGATTGATATAAAATCTATTGTTGATTATGTGTGTTTGAATGATATCGATAATTGTTATTTGGTATTTTAAATACCATATATAATACTAGAATTAAAATGGGAATTTTCAGTGTGTATGTTGAAAATAAAATATATTTATATAAAATCAAATGATTTTATAAAAAGGAATTTCAAAGTGGATATTGAATAGAAAAGAAAATATTTGTAAAACAAATATAAAAGGAAATATTTATTTGTGGAATAAATAGAATTATATAAAAGGAAATATTTATGAAATAAATATGATATTGAAAAGGGAAACATTTATATGAAATAAATAGTTCATATACAGGATATTGAAAAGGGGAATATTTATATGAAATAAATAGGATATTGAAAAGGAAATATATGGAAAATGAATAGAGCTTTATAAAAACGAGAATTTTACATTAGGAAGGTTTAGACCCGTGCTTCACAATCGGGTGTAACATGATATTGATTTAAAGTAAATATTTTGCAAATAAAATATTATAAAGGAATTTGGGGTTTGAATTAGGAATTTAAATGGAATTACTGAAATTAGAACTGACTGGATATTAGTTGAGTTGAATGGCTTTCTGGGTATCGATTTGATGTTGGTTTCAACCTTCGGGGTTAATACGTAGGGGTTGTTCTCTTAATAGTTTACAGTTAGAGACTAATATACGTGAGAAGATAGTGATGCGTGAATCAGAAATGGAAACGTTTTCCAAAGTTAATAACGTATATTTCTAAAATTAGAAAATAAGGATTTGATGAATATATGGAAACGAGAAATGGGGAAATGAATAAATGTTGATTGATGATTGATCGATAGAATTTCCATCTGGAAATAATATCGTTGTTTGCACACATGTTTTACTTTGATAGTTAAATCACCAACTATCGAAGATTTTGACCATTTCCTTTGTCAATACAGAGAGACAGGGATCAGATATATTATCTGAAAACCACTCCATATAGCATTAGCGTTGTGAATCAAATATGAGGAAGATAATTAAAGACGGAGTTATGCAAGGGCTGTTCAGCAAATCCTAGGTAGAAACTGTCTAAGATGGATTTACAGAATAATTCTTTTCGATTGTCTAGTCCCAGGACAACTTGAATGGAATAATGTCTGACAAAGTATATCTGGTAGATCACGTAAGTTGATCGTTTCAAACGTATCTACGTTGGAGGCAGAGGAATTCGTTTCTCTTAGCTTATACCCATGGTATTTTTCGGGGAATCGATTTGTGATTTGACGGGTGGCGATGTGGAATTCAAAGTGAATGAAGGATTGATCTGTTAAAAGATACGTTATGACCTCAAGCCTCATCAACCGAGAAATAACAGAAATCGGGCAGGCAGCATGGCTAAGTGGGTCGCATCCAAGTAGGGTATATTGTCACCATCTAGAGAATATTCATATTTGTTACTTCTTTCGCTTATGTATCTCCCGGGAAAGGTTATGTTTGTATACCAACCAAAAGGTGATAATATATCTGGAACATTGTAGCGAAATGAATGGCCGGTCATGTGTGGCCGAGTTACAAGATGTTCTTGTTGAACTCCAGTGTATCGCTTCTAGAGTACATTGATCGGAAGGTGGATCCATACCTTCTCATAGTTGGAATCCATTACCCAATAAGAGCCTTCTGTTTTGATTGTATATTATATATGTAGAACGTGAGATGAAAGCGTTCTACTAGATTTCTAATTACTTGGTCTAGACATTATTATAATATCAGACAAGTATTGTTTTAGAAAAATATTTTGGGTTATCATAAGGTAAAAACCATCCGTGTTTATGTGTGGATCGGTCTTACGATTATCCTTTATTTCAAAAGGATTTTTGAAAAGTTAAACAAATGATTTGAGTTTACTCACACCAGTCACATGACTGGCCCAGAGTTTATTTTGTTTTGTTTTCCCTATACTCTTGGATGCCCAATTTTGTACGGGCAGTCAAGTAGTCAGGAATTTTCAAATACTTGAAGAGATGGAGCAGGAGGCTTCAAGATTATAACCATTGTTTATTCTGCTGTGTTGTAAGTGTTGTACTCTGATAATGTTACTATATACATATACTGATTTTATTTCAAAGATATGTTATCTATTATATGTTGTTCGTTCCGCTATGAGATTCGCGTTACTCTGATGTTGAATATTCTTCTTCTTCTATTCTAAGTTTCTATCTTATCTATTCTCACCCTCTATTTTCTTTCATTAACTATCTAGTATTTTCGATGCTTGAATAGTCGACATTGAGTTTAAATCGCTTACTCAGGATCGCGAAAACCCGGGTCCTTACACCCCCCTTCTCTCTGCCCTAGCCACCAAAATTGGACCTCGCGCCAACTGCCTAAACAACCACGCACCCCCTTCGACAGCGCCACCACCCACGAAACCCACCGCCTGCTCACCGGAACCCGCAACCCCCATGACCCGCCATTCCACCTCCACACGCCGGTCAGCTGCTCCACCTTCGGCGAACGAGCAGACAAAACCCCCTTCCAATAGTGAGTGTTTTCCCCTTTTTATTGTTTCAAATTACAATGTTTTAAAGCACTGAGTTTTCTTTAAATTACATTGTGAAAAAACATTGATTATTATTATATAAAAAGAATATATTATTATTATGTAAAAAGAATTTATTTTTATTTTATAAATAGCACTGATTCATAGGGATTCGATTTTTAATTATATAAAATTAGATTTTTAGTTATAAAAAGAAATAACTTTTATTTATATGAAGTGGCGATAAAAATATGATTTTTATAATCAACGTGAACATATAAAAATGTGATTTTTATATGAAAGTTATGAATATAAAAATATGATTTTTGTTTAAATAACTTCATTTTAAAAATGTGATTTTTATATATGAAGTAGCGGTATAAAAATACGATTTTTAATATAAACATCATATTAAAAATGTGATTTTTATTATGAACAACGGGAAAAGATTGCGTTGGAATTTCGGGCAAATCCGAACCGTTCAGAAATAAAGAATGGAGGAGTGGATCCCAAAGGTGAGATCTTCTCAATAAAAATTATTTCTGTATAGTTATTTATTTTTTATAACTACATATATGAACTGCTCCCCGTTGTTCGCAGACCATGGACGACTTGTTTGTTTGTACTGTTTTGTGAAAACTGATTGTGATTGTGATGTGGTATGGAATGGAATAGAAAATATTCATGTGTTGAATAAAGTGTTAGAACAATAAAAATATAATTTTTATTGTATAAACGAATGAAATAAAATATTGACTGAAATAAAATAAATATTCATTTACAAATCAGATGATTTGTTTATGTACATCCATTTGACTGATATGGATTGGGACGATATATTTTACACATCGCCCAACTGCACAAATAGTAATCGGTGCTTGTTGTTTGAAAAGCCCACATGGGTATTGGGATGATATTGGACATACACTAATCCGAATTGTTTAGTTGTATGTCATTCGACCGGTTGACAGACTATTGTAAGCGTTAATTATTTATATTTAACGCTTATACAGTTGTAATGATGGTTGACTGTGTTTGATTATTGTTGTGTACATGTGTGCATGAAATCCATATAAATAAAATTATATGGTAATTGATTGTGTCTGATTCCAGTTCAGAATTAACGAATATTTTAAAATAATATTCAGTGAATATTGAAATGTGAAGCCGTGTTCCATAGTTAAGTGCCATTTTAACATGAATGGGAATTTTGTCGATTTTATTCATTTTATAATGAATACCGAAAGTGATTCCAAAATTTGATATTTTGAAAATATAACCATTTTTATATTAAAATGATATGGAAAATTAAAATTTGAATTGGAATTGAAATCATTTTAAAATGAATTTAAAATGAATTTATTAAGGAATATTCAAATTTGAATTGAAATTTTAAATTGAATTGAAATCGTTTTAAAATGAATTTAATAAGAATTTATTAAGGAATATTCAAATTTGATTTGAAATTTGAAATGGAATTGAAATCGTTTTAAAATAAATTTAAAACAAATTTATTATGGAATATTCAAATTTGAATTGAAATTTGAAATAGAACTGAAATCGTTTTAAAATGAATTTAAAACGAATTTATTAAGGAATATTCAAATTTCATTTGAAATTTGAAATGAAGTTAAAATTGTTTTTAAAACGATTTATAAAATACGTTTTAAATGGAAATCGATGAAATATATATAATATATACATTATATATATAATGGTCTGAATAGAATGCTCACACCGCGGCAGTTCGCGAATTCCAACCATTGACTTCCAATTGATATTACTGGAGATCCATGTAACGACCCGGATTTTTGAACAATTTATTTTAAATATTTAATATGGTTTTAAATATTGAATAAATAATATAAATGTATTTTTATATTGAGTTATCGATTTAATAATCGAATGTAATTTAATTTAGATTATATCGAATTATAAATATAATTGAAGTCAAAGTTAAAAACTGAATCAAAACAATCCAGATGACCCATATAAATTCAATTCAAATATATACGATAATAATAATATATTATCGAGTAATTTATTTGTTTGAATTTAGATTATATTATATTGATTTAATATGGTTATTTTATATATACTTTCAAATTAAATTTTAGAATATTTTCTGTTGTGTTAAGAATAGTGTTGTAGCATGGGAACATCCGTTATTACGTTAAAATAGCGGTTCGTGATGTTAAGTGGTGAACCCTGATATATTTTTAAGGATAAGATCAAAATCGAATCAGAAATCAAATCGATATCTATTTAAAAAGAATTGAAATCTCTTTATTTCAAATCATAATTAATTGAAGATCAAATCAAATTAAATTAAATGATTTTTAAATCCAATTCCTTAGTGATGAAGTATTCATCTTCCTATATTATCGCGAATTCCTCTCTCTTGTTTCTCTTTTGTTTTTCAGTTCCTCTGAGATGTTCAAAATCTTTGAATTTAAGAATAGCCATTTCCTTTTTTTCACTTCATTTAAAAACAGCCGACAACTTTCCTTTCCTCTTTTCGTTTCCTCATTAAATCAAAATCGGATGCTTCACTTTCAAATTCCGCGCTCCACTAACTCCAATCCTTCATTCTTCTGAATCAATGAAGTCGCCTTCGAGATTTATTTCCGAATCGAATCAGAAAAGGGGAGCACGAATTAAAATCGCGTTAAGGATTCGTGAGTTTCTCAACTTGCCTATGGCTCGACGTCAAGGATTTGGAGCTCGCAAATCGACAGTTGATTTGGGTAGCGAGGCTAGGGTTGCAGCTCGATTCAAGGGTTGTCAGGGAAGCGCATGTAAATTAAGGCCTGGAAAGGAAGTCGCGAACTGCTATGGGTCAAGGGTGCGATGAGATGAGGGGTGCGATGGGGTGCCAAAGGAAGTCGGAGCTTCATCTGAGGGTATTGAGGAGATCGAAACTTTTTTGGTTGAGGATGGACCTTGAAAAATGGAGAGGGTTTGTGATGGCAAATGGATTTAGGTAGCGAAGTTGGTGGAGTTCTGCACCCTTTACTTTTGTGACTTCAACTGTAGGGTTGTGGGAATGAATTGCGAACGAGATTTGAGGGAGGGGAATGCAAGATTTCTGGTGGTGTTTGTTACTGGTTAGTGGAGGACAGAAGGGGTTGCGCATTCAGTTACAGACATAGTGAACAACAGTTGTGCAGGGGCGGTTTCAAGAAGAAAGGAATGTAATCTTGCGTGAGATATTCATTAATTAATTAAAGTTGATTGATTTTTAGTTAAATTAATGCTAATTTAGTTATGTCAAAAACTTACGAATATTTTATATTATTTAATGATAACAGAATTTCACGAAAACAAAATCAGTGAGATTCATATGGATGAAGACATTGTTCGGATTGATTCGAAGTAACTTCGAGCCGATAGGAATTGTCGGTTAAATTAAGCAATTGTTTAATTTAATCGAAAACAAATCGTTATTTCGACAAATAAATTCAGGTGAGTAAATCTCACTCAATTTAATTATTTATAATTATTTTTAGTCATTTAAAAATAATTTGTGGTTGCTTGGTTGCATTAAAATATTACTGTGGCTATTATTTGTACTAGTTATTTAAGTTTGGTGTTTGTGGTTATTATATATATATATATATATATATATATATTGGTGGGGTTGGATTCCCGTAGTACCATTAGTGGATGCCCACAGTATCATCAGTGGATGACCCTATACGTCCCACGCTATGATAGTGGATGACCTTCTATACCGCGATATCCTGCCTCGAAGCAGGATGGGTATTATTTATGTTGACTAACGTCTGTGGATGTAGGAAAACAGGTTAGAGGGATCCAACTGGATTCCTCAAAAATATTATTGTTTGTTTGTTTCACATATGTTATCACATATGATGTGTTAGAAAACCCGTGATGGATGATTGGGTGTTTTGGGGGTGTTTAAATATCACTGGGCCTAATGATAAAAAAAAGTATCGTGAAAGGGAATTTTAAATTTAAAAGGGAAATATATTTTTCTAAAATAGGTTTTGAAATTGAAATGGGCTAAGAAATTTATAAATGATGTTTATAAATTAAATAATGCAGGGAATTGAAGTTGAATTTATAAACGTGTTTATAAATGAATTGGGAAAAATTATCATCTAGATAATTTGAGAAATGAAAGTACAAGTGTGTTTTTTTTTTTAAAAAAAGGGATATTTTTTTTAAAGGAGAAAGCTAGAAAATTTTAATTGGGTAATTTAAATATTTAAATTCAAATGGGAATTTAAAACGAGGATTCGGAATTGTGTTAAAAAGGGAAACTAGGAAATTTGTTCTGGTATTCAGAATATAAATTGGATTAAAATGAATCCGTATTGATTTATGATGTGAATTCGATTGGATCAATTTTATTTAGATAAATATTTTCAGAAATATATTAGGATTATATTAAATAAAAGCTTAAATTTAAATATAGAAATAGATTCACTATTATATATATATATATAAGTAAAATCAATAAAATATTCCAAAATAGGAATTGGATTTCAAATGGAATTTGAAATGGAAAAACTTGTTTTAATTTATAAAACAAGGAAGTTGGATTTACAAACGATGTTATAAATCTAGTGAAATAAATTATCATTAGATAAATTTTGAAGTTTAAATTCAAGTAAGAATTTAAAAAGTGAAATTGGAAAACGTGTTGAAAATAGAATGATTGATTATATTCCGAAGTTTAGGATATATACTTAATTAAGAAAAACCCAATGGGTTTATAATTGAAATTCGATTATTTTGAATTTTATAAAACAATTTGTTTCAAAGGGAATAGGAGTTCAGTATAATAAATTGAGTTATAAACAAATTTATAACCAAGTACTGAAAAATCGTTGATTAGAGATTAATCAGAAATGTTAAGTTGAATTTGGAAACTGGATTTATATATATTAAAATATATATTAGAATGGAGTTGAAATTTAAATCAAACGAAGTTTAAAATGTTTATATATTAAATATAATTAAAACGAACTCGCCACAACACGGCAGTTCGTAAACTGGCGTTTCGAACTTCAATTGAGTATATAGAAATCAATTTAAGTCGGAATTCTTCGAAACAAGAACCGTCAAGACCAATTAGATAATAGTTTTTTAATGGAAGGGAAAATTATGAATTTCATCGTATATATTTTGAGTTATGTCAAAATCAAATTTTCAGAAAAACAACGCCATAACCATTTAAAAACAATGAATGTTTATTTAATTTTATAAAAGGATTTTAAGCCAAAAAAAATCTGAATTTCTATTTAGAAAATTTCAGATTTGAGTTGTAAAATATATGTGAACTCAAGTGGAGTAATGGATTGATTTTTGAAACAGAAATCAGATTTTTAATTATTGAATAGAATTAACTAATTTGAATAGTAATTAGTTAATGAGATATTGAATTGATTTAGGCTTTGAATAAGTGAATTCGATTTGGAAATTTATATTCAAAATTGAAAAGGAAACTTGAATTGAAATTGGAATTCAATTTGGTTATAAGCAAGTTAAATATTTTATTTGAACATGTTTGTTTAAACAAAGAAATGAAACAGGCAAAATAGCTAGTTAGAAAATAAATTAGCGAATTGGGTTAAGACGAATGGATTGAAATGAAACCAAATAGGAATATTGGGATATGTGTTAAGCAGGTTTGGAATGAAGTATACGAAGAGATATAAATTTAGTGCCCGACAAAAAGGTACATGTTTAAATTCCATATGAGGTTTTTATGCGCCGAATCGGCAAGCCACTTGGCTTTTTGATTTTCTTTTTGAATGGAAAGGGCGTAGAGAGGCGAGTTGAGGTTTGAACTATCGACCGGTACAAAGGAGGTTATGGCGAAATTTTCCGGAAATTTAAGGAGTTAGAATATTTTTAAGAAAATTGGATAACTAGAAAATCAATATATCAATATATATTGAATTCGATAAGGAAACGAATTAAAATAGAATATCATAAACAAAAAGGAAATCGATAATCTGGTAATAGAAAGAGAAAATATATACGTTTAAAAATGAATAATTGGTTTGTATGGTGTTGATTTTTCGGGAATAATGGTTTTGTCTGTTTTGATGTTAAAGAAGTTTTCAATCAAGGTCTGAGCGGTAATTTTACCCCAACTCGATTGTTTTCGTTACTAACTGATAAATAGCAAGATTCAATCTCGATGATCAATATTTGAATAATATTTAGTTGAATACAGTATTTTGGGTTGTCGTAACAATGTTTTACACAACATTCGTTTTAACCCAAATAAGTGGAATTTTGGAAATATAAAAGTAAATATTTCCCGAGTATAGAATTAAATGAGTCGGGAAAGAGATAAATAATTGGAATGTTCTCCAATTATAAATAGAAAATATTTTCTAAGTGTAGAAAATAAAAGAAGGCGGGATATGGAAATGTTTTCCAAATTGCGTAAGAGGCCAAGAGAAATATTGAAAATATTGTGTTAACGAGTATTGATAAGGAAACGGAGAAGTGTTTTAATTAATGAAATATAAATCAAAAGGGTTCTAGTGATTGTTTGATGTTTCGAATCGATGTTTGTTTTTCTTCGATAGTTAAATAATCGACTATCGAAGTATTTGCCAATATCGTTGTCAATATGGCGAGACCGGTTGGATTATTATCCGAGAACCACACTGTATTGGCAGTAGCGTTGCGAATCAGATCATATGAAGATAATCGAAGACAGAGTAAAGTGCAAGGGCTTTTTCTATTAATAAAAATTGTGCCATCGGTTTCATTCAATCCCAGAATGAACGTATATGGATGAATGTTTGAAAAAGTGTTTCCAATGACCGAATATGATTGTTTTGTACAAATATATATAGTGGCGGAGAATTTATTCTCTTAGCATAATATCCAGAATATATTTGTGCAAATCAATTAATGATTAGCGAATCTGACAATGTGGCATTCAAAGTGATGGTGTTATCAATGAATGAAAAGTAATTGTAGCCTTAGGCCTCAACAAATGGGAAATGACAAAAATTGGGTAGGCAGCATGGCTATGTGGGTCGCTCCCATTAGGGTGTATAATCACCTATCTACAGAAATTCCATTTGCTTCTTTAATATATCGATGCTGTCCTTTTTCGGGAAACGATTGCTGATCCCAACCATTGGTGATATACAGTCGATACACTCAAGCGAAATGAGTGGTCGGTCATGTGTGGGCCGGGTTGCAAGATGTTCTTGTAGAACCCCAGTGTATCCCCTCTAGAGTACACTGATCGGAAGGTGGTTCCATACTTTGTCATGTTGGAAATCCAATCTCCAATAAGCGCCATGCGGTTTTTGATTTTATATTATATATCGAGCGTGAGATGCAAGCGTTCTGTTAGATTCTATTTATTTGATGCAGACATTATTATAATATCACTGGATTTGATATCAAAAATATTTTGGGTTATCGTAAGGTAAAAACCATCTGTGTTTATGTGTGGATCGGTCTTACGATTATCATTTCTTTCGAAAGGATTTTTAAAGTTAAACAAATGATTGGAGTTTACTCACACCAGTCCTATGACTGACCCAGATTTTATTTTATTTTCCACTAAACTCTTGGGTTCCCAAATTTGTACGGGCAGTCAAGTAGTCGGGATTTTACAGATTCACTTGGAGGAGTTTGAAGCAGGAGGCTTCACCAGTTAGCTGTAGACTATCATATATTCCGATGTGTACCATGTTTGTATCTGGAAACAGGTGTTTATAACTGTTCGAGAAATAGTTGTTGTGCTCTGATGATGGTATGTATATAAAGTTACCGAATTGTATTTCAAAGTTTATGTTACCTAATATATTTTATTCGTTTCATTGTGAGTTTTTGATCTTCGTTTTCTTCTTTTCTAATATTTCTTTCTTTTTATTTCTCATCTCTAATTTCTTTCTAATAATGATTCGTATTTCTGTGCAATTCGGGTTGGACATGTGGTGTTATTAGTCAGCTCAAAGGGTACAGAAATTCAGGCCATTACAATTCGGCCGTCGAATTCTCCTAAAACTAGAACCGTTGGGTTCGTATCAAAAAGAGCTTTCCAACGAATATAAGAGATTTGAAATCTAATGGTTCGATTTGGAATTATGTCCAAATCAAATTTTGAAAAGGTCATTGTAAGTGTAGTTCAATGGCCGTTTATGGAAATCGACTGTACGGGCCTTGATAAAATTATTCAAAATATCAATAATTTGTGTAAAATCATAATAAATGATTTGGAAAGAATTGGGATGAAAAATTCCATAGTTGAAAAGATAAAAATATATCTTTATTGAAATGAACTTGTTATGAACTAGAATTATAAATCCAGTATTTTTAAGTAAAATAAATTGGATTTGAAATGGTTTTAAAAATAACTAGAATTTCCAATATATGAATTGGAATGGATTTGAATCGAAATTATCTTTGGAATATTTCGATATTTGATTCCGTGATTATACTGGCATTGTGGAGGAATTTGAAAGATATATATATAGATATATATATATATATCGTTATTCCCAATACATATTTGTTGATTTCAGAATTTCATATTGAATATAAGTCGATGTAATTTTTATTCAGAGCCTTGTATTTAATATTGAATTGGATTTTGGGTTTGTCATGAATGATGTCTTCATTAACACTGTTCTTAAATCCTATGTGAAAAGAATAAATCTTTTAATTAAGATTATTAGAGTTTCCAATTATATTTAGTAACTGGAATAAAATGGAATGTGAATTGGGTTTATGGTGAACCGTGTTTAATGACATTCGTTCTTTAACCCGATTCACAATGAAATATTATTTGAAATTTATAAATCTTTTAACTAAGATTTAGGGGAAATTTACAAAGAAAATTTTTCCAGTTTGATAAAATAAATTGGAATGGAATGGAATTTGATTCAGTAATAATCGAAGTGAATTTCTATGGAGGAAGACTGTTACTATATATGGAATTCAAGAGGCTTTGTCATTATTCCATTTATATTATCGGTTGGATATGGAAGTTTATATCGATTATATATATATATATATATTGTTTTGTTTTCCATGAAGATTCCATTGTTAATGGAATGTGATTTTGGTTTTATCGTGAGCTATGTTTTAAATGACATTAGTTCTTTAACCCAGTTAAAGATAAGATTAATTTCTTAACTTGGAATAATCATTAAGTAATGATTTTTGGAGATTAAAATAGAATTAGAGTTTTAATGAATCTTTAATTAGATTGAAATGTGAATCTGATAATTAAAATTATCAAATTCAAGAAATGATCGAGAATGGAGTATCACTAGTTTTGCTCCAAGTGATAGTTAAATCTTTAATTAGATTTGAACGTGAAATGGTAATTAATTTTACCGATAACACTGTGGTGTAAGATATGAAGTGTTACCAGTTTTACTTCATTGGATGAATAGGTCAGGATTAGGAAATTAAACAAATGACTACTTGGTAAGGTTCTCTAATCCCGACTAGTTTGGATAAACCTTAATTTGGTTTGAATTGTATCCAAAGGTAGATTAAAGAATAAATTTAAAGAATTTATCTTTGATAAAATTAATGGGAACCTTTCCCAAAGGATATGAATATTTAAATAAAGGAATATCCAAAATTGGAATGAGGCATATGTTGTGTTTTTGTAGCACTTGTTTATAATATACACGAGTTATTTGGAAAGACTGGGTTTATCCCATTTTGAATAACTGAATCGGCAATGAGTCGACAGTGAAGACAGTGGTTGAAGACCGGAGGTCTTTACATCATTTGGATGATTACTGATGTCTTAATTGGGTTGTACACCCAAGATGAGGTAATAAGTGGTGATTGTCCAGACGTACTTGGAGATTGATGGATATGTGAGGGCGCCTCTCCTGTATGGGACATATGGGACGAGGAATAAGGTGCCTCCGGTTTCGTTCAGACCCAGAACGAAGATGTAATCGGATGTGTGTCTGACATTGGATTTCATTCTATGTGATTGATATACATCGGTTGCATAGCGTGAATTACCTATGTGGCATGCTAAGATGCACATGATCAAGGCTTCTGTTGAAAAGCAAAGTCTTGTGGTCGATTGTCAAAGCACGACTTTAATATAGCATAGCTTTGTGTGTAGCGTTAATTAGGGAGCCTCACACCCCGGTGTGAACCAGAAACAGGAGAGGACTTCAGGGAGGGCATGTGCTACCTTCTAGCTAGAAGTGGTGTCTGGGTTTTGCAAACCCAGGCGTTTTACTTATGTGAATGATGGATAGCAAAGCGCCACGGCTATATCGGTCACTGCCATGCTAATGGATGGTTTTCTCGATATATGACCAGTTTATGCCCCATTGGGCGGGGAAACGTATTGCTCAGGCATTTTAATCAACTTCGTGTGGACCGGCCCTGATGATCCAAGGTGCAGTTGTGGTTGTTCCTGAGACATGAGCTAGATTGTATCGAAGCGGTAAGGATGATCCCTTGCCTTTGTTCACAGAGGGAAATCCAACTTCCAATACGTGACATTGCAGTTTTGATTGTAGAGCCTAGTATTGGCGACATGATATATGGTACCCATGTCGTCTATGATTGATACATTTATATTTGAAAATGTTTTATAACTATGCACTTATAATAGTATCAAAAAGGATTTGTTTTAAACGTACAAAGCATGTTTGGCTATTAAAGGGAAAACCCTATCATCCGGCTTGCGTTGCATTGTGTGGTGGGACCTAGGTCTTATAATAGCTTCATTATTCAAAAAAGCATTGCGCTCTTTGTCTTATGCACTGGTATTCTTGGGAGGAAACCCGTTCCGTGTTATAAGGCATGGTCCCTTGATTTACTTTATTTTTAAAGTAAAAATGAAATAAATGTTTTAGTTCTCACATCAGTCACATGACTGACCTGGAGTTTATTGTTTTAATCTAAACTCTGGGTGCCCCTATTTTCCACACGGGCAGCTAGTTGTTTTGGTTTTGCAGATTTATTTTCACAAGATCCTGGTTTACAGCTGGAGCTATATTCAGAACACTCTGTATTCGTATATTTCTTTCAGTTGTGTTTTGTATTATTTTCCGTTGCTATGTAATGTATTTGTAAATCTCTGATATTTATCAAATGTATATTATTTGTTCATACTCTGTATATTCTTGTACTCTGATGTAAATTGTTGTAATAAGCAATGAAATGTTCTTCTGTTTGTGTTTTGATTTCAGACAATCTGCTCTTTCCCTTCTCTTCGGAGACCGGGGAAGTTCGGGTCGTTACATGTGTCGCTGCTAGTGAGGAGGAGAGAAAACAAGAACACTACAAACAAACAAAAACACTAATTGATTAAGATATACAAGATAATTAACTTATATACATACAAACAAAAACACTTTGGCATAAATGAACAGTGCTAGGAATATGAAGATATACAAGCTAATTAATTTATATACATACAACGTTTCAGACAACTTGTTGACATGTCTACGCATGCAATACTGAATATATTTTCCAGTCACATTAACCTACTTTTCATGTTTTTCGATAATATGTTAAAAAGAATCAAAATATATTTTATTTTTTATTTTATTTTTTACTTAATACAAGCACTAATTGATTATTAATACTTATATAGATTATTACACTACTTAACGTTGCATAACGACGTATCATGCTTACTGAAATTAATTTATGTTCTAAAAACATTTTCCTATCATTAGATAACTATATTTTATTTTTATTATATTTTTATCATTGTTTAGTTGCTCAGAACTAATAAATTTAAATCAATTTTCATTTAAAATTCACCTATGTGTTTACTACTTGCACAACCACATATTAATCCCAATAATTATGGGATTTGAAACTCTTATATACTTTTTAGATACGGTTCTGATGGTCCTGATCTCATCGATTAAGAGACCACTGGCAAAATGGCCCTTATTAATGTTATTTTTAAATTTTAATTGCTTTTTCTATCCTGTGTTTATATTACATATGCTTACACACTAGTTCCAATTTACTTGAAATTTGGAACCTTACCATTATTTACTACTATGGATTCGATAAAAATGGTTTCGTCGAATTCCGATATCATATGCAAAATTTTACTATTTTCTAGCTTTTTTGAACTAGTACTAAATTTTCGATTTTCAAAATATTCTTACTAATTATTATTTTAAAAATCCACTACCTTATTTTATAAGTTATGTTATCACAAAATCTCAACATTTTACAATTTTGGTTAATAGTGTCAAAATCTCGTTTCTACCGAAAATTATTTGAACTAATAAGTTGATGAACTGATTTGAATAACTTATCTGACTGTTATACTTTTTGAAATCGTATTTAAAAATGAGTGTGTATCCAGAACCATGCGCGGTAATTTTAAATTATCAAAAACTCGAATTTTCAAAATTTTAAGTTCGTTCCAAAATTTTGGGTTGTTACATTCTCCCTGCTTAAATAATTTCATCCTCGAAATTGTAATGAAGCAAAGAAAAGAATACTGAAGTAATACCGAAATAATAAAGATATTTTTTGAACAAAAGCATCATGTTACATCATACAGAGATTACCTATTAGTCTTCTTACAACAAGTAGATACCCCTATACCTAAACTAGTTCCAGAAAGAAAACATTGTACCACCTCTTCTTATCTACTTACTTAACCATTGTAGTTATCCTTCCACGATTGCCATTCCATTTGCAATGGAAGTATGGGGTTTAACATTGCAAAAGCTCTGGGTTGCTCCCCAATTTCATATAACGGGCAATCCTTTACAAGGTGATATATTCACAGGTAAATGTAGCAACTCTCCATATTAGAGACTAACTTCTCACGATCTTTTGTCTTCTGAACTTCGTTTCTGCCTTCACAGAAGTACCATTTCACCTTTCGCTTCTTGTTGGTTGGACACTTCTTAGAAGTATGCCCCTCTTGATTGCACTCAAAACATGTTGCACCCCGTGGAATCTCCTTCTTCCTTGGATATAAGGCTACATGATGACCCTCTTGGCCCTTTCCAAATAAATGTTGCTTGTATTCCACAGTTGGAGTAGGAAGAACATACCCTTTATAATTTAGCACACCGCTGATCATGCTCTAGCATGCTTGGTCAATCCCAGTTACCATTACATTTTTCAAGATTCCACACTTATCGATCCATTCCTGGACTTGACCTTTATTATCTGATGCCTTGAATCTTTTTGACTCAAAATGTTGAACTCTTGACTTAGGAATATGAAATTCGGAACACCCTTTTGTTCTTGAATGCCCAACCAAGTATTTTAAATATCTTTATACCTATCTATTCTTCAATATCCAATTACCTTTTAGTCAGAATTTATCGCTTGTCTAAAAATTGCCGAAAATTCCATGCACTTATCATAATTTAATAGTTTAAGTTCATAATCATCCCTTAATTAGCTAAATTAGCTTCCATACATCATATTTAGAAATCAGTTAGTTGATTAACTTTTAAATTTTAACTTTATTATCTTCTTCTTTATCATAATACTTATTACTTTTGAAAACCACAAATACGTCTCTTATATATATAGCTCACTCAACTCATTCTAGGTATCGCTGGCTCTATCTTTAACGGGTTACCCGTCCTAGGATAGTAATGATTCTTTCTTTGACAAGTTATTCGTCCTAGGATACTACTGATTCTATCTTTGATGAGTATTTTATTCCGCAGATCCAAGGTTTATATCTAAACCAAAACTCTGATACCAAGTGAGACGCCTCAAAGATCCCTGCCATCTAAACCGACCATAAACCACACAAGTCCGGTTCGAAAGGTAAGCATCCTCAGAAGGTCCTGCGATAAACCAAATCTCAAACCTTCAATAGTCGATAGTTAACACATCCATGGTGTTCGTGTACCGCAAAATCAAATATCGCAAATTCGATTCATCGGTATTTTATCAGAGCAAACACAGCAGAACAGAAACAAAATATAATATTTCAATATATAAATTTACAGTGGAAACTTTTACATCATATGAAAACACATTCTTACACTCTCAATCCATATACATCCAAGTATAGATAGTATAGTATGTCTTTCCATCTGATGAAGAACTCCAACTTCTCAAAATCGCCTCATCAACCTATTTAACCTGAAACACACTTGGATCTGACCTGAGCGTCAAACACTTAGGTCAGGCTTGAATTAACCTATTTAAGAACTAAAACTAGATAACAAACCGTAACCCATATCACAAAATCATCCACCAATATTCAAAGGTTTCGAAATTCATGCTTTTGAAAAATAAAGCTATTATAAGACTCAAGTCCCATCACACAATGCAATGCATACCGAAGGATAGAGTTTTTCCTTATAATTGCCAAATATGCTTGATATTCTTAAAAAAACAAAACATTTGATATTATTGTTAATGTCTAAGTGTGCAAAACAATTTCGAAAATAATTGTATCAATCTTAGCCTGCATAATACCCTATCCCATTATGTTGGCTACTAAGGTACAAATGAAAATCGTAATCTCGTATTGGAAGTTGGATTCTAACAATGATCAACGCAAAGGATATTCCTTAACCGCGTTCGGAACATTCTAGCAAATGTCCTAGGAGTCAACCATTGAGTCCTACGGATCGGCAGAGCCAGTCAGTACTAAATGCGACTGATTAGAATCTTACCTGAACATAACGTTCCCCGGTCGTATTTGACCATCATTTGAGGTGCCTCATCCATCATTCACATAAGTAAACCTTCCTAGGCGCCATACCATGGCAACATTTCAGCTAGAAGGGAATGTTAGCCCATATCTCGGTTGTCCATCATCATGTTTTTGGCCATTCACGGGTTGTGAGGTTCTAAGGCCACATTTCAACACAAAGCTATGATATATCAACCATGCTTTGATCATCTTCCACAAAGTCCTTTTCAACAACAGCTTTGATCGACTCGGCCTTAACATGCTACATTGTCAATTCACGACATATGATTGGTGTCTATTAATATATAAGCCTCTGAATACCGAAGTCTCAGAGGAGGGTGTTAAGAAAAAGAATAAATTTTCCGCCACCAAATGATATAACATTAGTAGAAACCGATCGTTTATGTTGTAAAATACAACATCAGACACACATCCATTTACACGTTCGTTCTTGGTTTTGGACGAAGCCGAAGGCACTTTATTCCATGACCCCACCTGATGACAAAAGCCCTTGCAACCCGAATCACTTCAAGTACTATTGGATAACTGTCACTATAACCTCACAACTGGGTGGCAACCCGAGGCGCCGATGAGCAATCCTTCTGATGTGAAGGTCTCCGATCTTCTGTCATTGTCAACATCGTTTTTATTATGTCATTTTAGTTATTAACAACGGGCTGAAACCCGGTCATTCCGAATAACTATCGGACCTTTCAAATAAGATATACAAGATGTCCTATGCCTTATTCCATTTGGGAATATGCTTTTATTTACATCGTTCTTGGGAATAACTCCCACAAATCTTATCAGTGATTTTTCTACTTTAACCTTTTCTTTAAATCTTTCGTCTTAATCATTATAATTAATTTAAATAAAGATTACTTTTCCACTAATCTTGGGAAATCATTTTCTCTTTTAATTGGGTTAATGTAAGAACCCGTAACTTCCCCGATCTTCGAGGAGAAAAGGAAGAACGGATTGCCTTGAGGACAAGATGAATCAGAATACAAACAGAAGAACATATCATTGCTTATTACAACAATTTCATCAGGATACAATAATATACAGAGTATGAATAAATATTACACATTTACTAAATATCAGAGATTTACAAGTTACAATGCAGTGGAAAATAATACAAAACACAACTGAAAAGAATATACGGATACAGAGCTTTCTGAATAACATTCCAGCTGTAAACCAGGATCCTGTGAATATAAATCTGCAAAACCAAAACTACAAGCTGCCTATGTGGAAAATAGGGGCACCCAGAGTTTAGGTTAAAACAGTAAACTCCAGGTCAGTCATGTGACTGGCGTGAGAACTAAAACAGTTATTTAAAACTTTACTTTAAATCAGATATATCAAGGGACCATGCCATATAACACGGAACTGGTTTCCTCCCAAGAATACCAGTGCATATATCAAAACAACGCAATGCTTGTAACAACCCGAATTTTAATAACGTGTTAAGACAAGAATCGCGGCAGAATTAAATTTTGAAATAACAATCAAGAGAAACAGGTTGCGCCGTTGCGTTCATCTCGGAATTCTGGTTGGAAACGAGTCCGAAATTTCGTAAATCGAAGTCCGTATGACCGAGAAATGGCCTCTAGAAGTTTCACGAAAAATCAGAAAACGAAAACAGATTCTCAAATTTTGAATTTAGCCCCAAACAGACTGGGCGGGAAAATTCCCCGCCCAGCCCCAGGTCGACTGGGGAGTCAACCCCCCAGGACCAGGTCGACTGGGGAGTCGACCTGGGTGTCGACCTCCTTGGTCGGGCCAGGTTGGCCTGGTGCACCTGCTTGCTGCTTTGGGTCTGTTCTGTTGGCCTGTGACGAGATTGGATGGTTCAGATCTAAACTAGGGTTAATCTAAGGGCCTAAACTAGTCCTAACTTCTATAAAAACACCCTAAGACCTAGCCTAATTCACTACAAACCATCCTAACAACGAAGTGCTGCCCAAATGTCTCTTGATCATGGCCTCCATCTTCAACTTCAAAGGCTTAAGCATGCAAACTAGATTCAAGTCAAAGGAGCAAGCTTTCTACATCAAATCAAGGAAGTAGAGCATCATCTCAACACCGTTCTACGACAAATGCTTGCTCATAAATCTCTAGCCACGCTTTGTAAGTTCTAGCTACTTTTAGATCTAAACGGTAGTTCTAATGTTGACATGGAATAAAATGAGATGAAACCTAAGTATGTTAGTCTATGTGAATCTAGTCTTGCCCCTCTCTTGAACCTATGACTTTGGGCTATTTCTTAGTGATTAAATCATGCCACTCATGTTGTGTTTGACCTAGTTTATCATGCAAGATTGAATCTTGACTTGTGGAATGTTGGCATGAACCCTTAGAACAATTTGACTTGTGGAACATTCATATGAACTTGACTTGGGGCTTATGCATGTAAAAGAACCTAAACCCCTCATGACCATTTACATGCCTATGATGATGAACCTAGTGTTATGCTATCATACATGTTTGAGGCCAATCCCTTTATGCTATCATGCATGTTTGAGGCCAATCCCTTTATGCTATCATACATGTTTGAGGCTAATATGTTGTCATATTATTCCTACTATGTTGACTCGCTTTCACTTGCGTTGGGAATACGCCTTGGGTAGTTTAGGCAAACTTGAGATGGGCTATGAAACTTAACATGAATTAAGTAATGGGACAATGGGCATAAGTGGAAAACATGGACTTTGTCGTGGCCTAAATTTGACATGAACATGACAAGTAGGAAAACATGAAAGTTGCCAACTCGAGGTTGGGTTGAGTTTGTAGCATAAATCTGCCCGGAACCGCCCGGTAAATCCAGTAGCTACAGACAATAAGACCCAATGTGAGTAGTTGGTCATATCGCGCTTAAAACCCGAGGTTAGACTAGGTTGTGGTGTAATGCTGCCCGGACCCGCCCGGCGTAACTAGTAACCACAACAAAGTCTAATGTGAGAGGTTGGGGTGTATTAATTTACTTAATGCCACATGATAAGGTTAAGTTAGTTTGACTAATGGCACTTAACCGATATGACATGAATGGGTAGGTTAAGTAAGACCGGACTTGATTAATTAAAGACACTTAATCATATAACACGATTAGCGGATGGGTTAGTTTAACCTGAATGGGTTGATAACACCCGACTAGGATAACGCGATGCGTGGTAGGGTTAAGTAAACCCACAAGAATGATACTTAACCATTATAAATACGACTAGTGGATGGGGTTAAGTTAACCTACACTTAAACAATCCGACTCGGTAATTTGATGGGGTTAAGTTAACTTACACTTAACCAATCTGACTTGATGATTTGATAGGGTTAAGTCACGAACCTCTTAAATATGCTTAACCAATCCGACTCGATAATTTAATGGGGTTAAGTTAACCTATACTTAACCAATCCGACTCGATAATTTAATGGGGTTAAGTTAACCTACACTTAACCAATTTTACTCGATGATTTGATGAGGTTAAGACAACCTATACTTAACCAATATGACGTGGTAGCTTGATGAGGTTAAGATAATCTATACTTAACCAATCTGACACGGTAATTTGATAGGGTTAAGTTAACCTATACTTAACCAATTTGACACGATAATCTAGGGTTAAGTCATGAACTTCTTGATATACTTAACCAACTTGAATACTTAGCCAATTTTGACATGATTCGTAGGCGGGGTAAGTCATGAACTCGAATGACAACACTTAACCCATTAAACAAAACCCTGGTTCAGGGGACTAAGTGGAAAATCGTAGTTAATAAGGATAACGGGAAGGGAAACTAAGTGATAAACCTTAGTTAAGGATAACTAAGTAATAATTCTTAGTCAAGAGAATTGGACCAGTTCACAAATAGATGAGTAACCTGATATGATGGGTCATCGTTTAAACAAACACACGAGGAGGAGCGAATGTTTATCTGACTTAGATAAAGGCTCCAGCGAACTGGGTGACAAAGCAGTAGCTTTGGGGGACGTGAGGGTACTCTTGGTATCCCTCTGTGAGGTTGCAGATGATCCGCATGGGCTCACAGAGGTTAAGGTCTGCAGTAGAAGAACAAAGGGTATGCCTTGGTTGCTGTTGTTAGCCTGCTTTGTGACCAGGCTACCCAAAGCAAAGATCATGTTGACACACCTCTCGGTAAATGCTGTCTGATATGGAATCTCTGGATAACATCGCTCTCTGGCATTGGAAGCATCGTCAGAAGACACAAGGCAGTTTGGTCAAAATCACAACATCAGTATAAACTGGCCCGAAACCCCTATCAAATGACCTCATTTGGATCTATTCACCTCATATACTCGTAGCCCTTTGAATTAGCTTCAGTTTGAGCTTTGGATTGGCTCAATCGGACTTACGGTTTGAAAGTTACGTCCATTTCCGTGAACGAGTGTAAGCTGGCATATGACCGCGATCCGATCCGCCCTTGCCTACGCGATCCGATCCGCCCTTGCCTATGTGATCCGATCCGCCCTTGCCTACGCGATCCGATCCGACCCATGACCGCGATCCGATCCGCCCTTGCCTACGCGATCCGATCCGACCCATGACTGCGATCCGACCCATGACCGCGATCCGACCTTCGGACCTGTTCAAACGCAGCTTGTTTTGACCTATTCTCAAGGCTACTGGCTCTCCTATTTTTCTGGATCGCCTGCCACGTACCCCATCACGAACCAGTCCTCCCAGAAGCTTTCCTACAGCTATAAATACACCTTCAGAGGGCATTTTCAGGGGACTTTTGGCATCTCCTCATCCATGGCAGCCATGGCCAACACTTCTCCATGAATAACCACTATCTTCCTAAATAAATTCAATGGATTCGGAGAGAATTATTCATTGAATTCAAGTGATTGAAAGACAATATTCATTGTAATTGTAATCTATGAGTGAAATGAGAAAATATGAAGTGGACGTAGGCTCGTTAACGCCGAACCACTATAAAAATCTCGTTGTCTTGCTTTTTTCTCTATTTTTCAGTTATTTCTTCATATCCTATGCTCAAAATACGACGATTTGGGTGTTAGGACCATTTTTTGGTCTAACATTTTGGTGCTTTCACTGAGAACCGAATTCTCAACCTATCGGATTGTTATTCTACTATTTGGATTTGAAAGTTCGAAGAAAACAGTCCGTGTTTCTACCATTTTTGAATATTTCGTTGATTTCAGAAAATCAGAGCTTCATGCCTTCGAAAAAAAAAAGCTAAGGGTTCACAAGCTTCACGACCAAATGAGGATAATAAAGAAAATGCACAGGAGCAGGTCAGAGCAAGTGGCCGGTTCTTGGTTCGCGGATCGCAGGGGGTATCACGAACTGGTTCGCGGTTCGCAGGGGGTATCACGAACTGGTTCGCGGTTCGCGGATCGCAGGGGGCATCACGATCCGATTCGCGGTTCGCGGAACGACCTCCACGAACGGAGTCCAAAGAGCCATCACGATCCGATTCGCGGTTCGCGGAACGACCTCCACGAACGGAGCCCAAAGAGCCATCACGATCCGATTCGTAGTTCGCGAAATGACCTCCACGACCCGGGCCCAGAGTGACCTTCAAGACCCGACCTGGTGTAGGATCCGCGATCCGATCCGAAGACGTTGATTAATTGACGATCCGAGCCACGAACCAGACGACAGTAGCGAACCGCGACCCAGAAAAGTGGTGACGAACAAGGGTCGCGATCCGACCCAAAAAAGTGACATTTTTTGCAAAAAATGTAATTTTCAGATCATTTCAGAAAAGGCTCTATCTTCCAAAATCGAAAAAATCGTGCGGTGCCCACATTTTCGACCTAACCGGTTAGGTCGATCGCCGCCGGGACTGCGGGGCCCCGGACCCCCGCCGGCGCTGCGCCCGGACCCGCTGACGGCCTCGCCTTCGGCTCGGAGTACATTCTGACCCACAATCATCACAAATGCTTATCGACCAAGATTCGGTAGGTATTCTGAGGATTCTTTCCAGAAGCCATGACCTCTATCTACCGATGTTATTGAATGTGAGGAGTTGTTGAAAGGATTCGACACGCTGGCTATGGTAGTATACAAAATAATGATGGTCTCATAACAACCTCCTCTTCCAAAGCTCCAATGGTGTGCATATTTCCCAAATGCAACTGATGATGCTCCTGAGCGAATAGTGATCACCTAGTTTACGTGACTTAAACCTGTCCTACAGGCGAAATCCCAGATGACATTGACATAGAGCAATCCGGATACTATTCTGAGGATGACTCAAAAGATCCCAATGACCATGATTCTCAATAATGGGATACCCGACGGCAAGTAAGGACCCTAGCACTACAAAGTTACCCTTCGCTTGAATGGCATGGTGAAAAACGTATGTCCTACGGTTCACCTATTTGCCGTCAACCACATCGAGATAGATTGATTTCCACGTGTCCAAGGGTTAGATCGATGTACTTTGGTCCCCAGAGTTAGGAACCAATTGAACCTTCGCAGGCCGTGATTGGATATATGGATCATTGCTGGGATGATAACAACTTGACTGCTCACCAGCCACCATATGACATTGGTCAAGAAATGAGAACTTGAGATCAACGCAAATATGAATCAACCATTAGCTCTCCACTTCATACAACAGTTGTGATAGGATATACGAACCTTACTTGAAGCCTTGCAAGCCATGCTATTGCATTCAAGCTTATCTGATCGTGGTCTCAACCAACCAGGTCTAGCGGAATTCAGAGCTTACATAGCATATGGGTGTTAACCGTTAAATATCCCTACCAAAGACGGAGTGAGACTGGTCTATGGTGACCAAGTTATTGGAGAAGCCGACTGATTATGAAGGATGGAATATGCTACGCAACAGAGATTGCGTGAAACCCAAAGACGCTTCCACTCCAGATGAAATGGAGTGTGAAGGAGGTGTCAATATTGCGAATGATGGGAGCATCGCAAAAGGAATTGCCAAACGACCTGCCCGAAGACATAGATTCCAGAGAGGATGGTGATTCGGGATGAAGAAGGGTGACATCTAATAACGCAACTGCACGTGTTCCGACTGGTGACGCCGACCTGACTAAGGTCTTCACATCGGATCTCCTTTAGACCTCTTCCGAACGAGCGAACTTATATGCTTTCTGTAGGCGAGCATGGATGTGTTCGTTTGGACCAGTGCTAATATTTGTGGGATTTTATCCCAAATTATGAGTCATTTCTTCAGTATAAATCTGAAGTGTGCTCCTGTCAAGCAAATAAGACGTATGCAGTAAGTTCACTATCGCGGGATTTTATATGGAGTTGCCATTCGAAATGAAAGATGAAATCAAGCACCTGGAAGTTGTATACAGACGGTGCAAGAAATGATCGGCAATCCAATGCCGAAGTTTTGCAGATAACCCCCGAAGGACGACTCGAAAGGAATTCCAGTCGGAGAAACCACAACTCGCAGCTTACCTAGAATGGGCAGAAGAGTTATTGGATGGATTGGAACGTTACAACATACCTCATATTTCATACACAAAAGATCTAAAGTCAAATCATCTGGTCGAATAAGAAAGTTCCGATAATCCAGAAAAAATAGAGATGATCCCCATCAAGACACTATGAAATACAACCATTGATAAAATGGAAGTTGATCCAACGTTGGAGACCAAACCCGGAAGAGAGTCATGGTTAACTCCATGATAAACTTCCTACAGCACAAAATGCATCTAACAAGGAGAAGTGAAAGGCGTGCAATCATTCTTTATGCCTCGAGGTATGACATGCAATTCGACATTGCCTATTTCTCTTGGAAGGTTGTCCCAAAACAAACACCAACGAATGCAATTGCCAAATTCACCGCCCTAAATGATTCGACCAAATCACCAGTCAGCCACCCATTAGATGGGAGATGTACGTGAATGAAACTTCTGGCCAACGGCGTTCTGAAGTTAGAAAGTGAAGACTCATACTTCCACTCTTTTCATCGATTATCTGCCAAGTGACTCACTCCCCTAAGGCTGGGGGCAACTACAGATTTGAGCATAAATTGCTCGAGATTACATCATCTAATTCGGAGCTGATACATCAAGAATTTGCCTGGCCAATTGACTTAGTCTTGCCTGAAAGTTAGCGAGTTGAAGATCTAGAATGCTTACGCATGAATGCTGATTGATTGTCGGTGCACCAACCCTTGTCCCCGATATGGGATCGTGGGTATATCAGCAAATTTATGTGATATGATTATCCCACCAACAGTAATATCCTATTTCCTAGCATGGAAAGTGCAAAAATTTCTATAAGCATGAATCCATTGTTCTCATGCTAATTTACAACCTAACACCAATGCAAAGATGTGCTACCATTAGCAATCCAGTCATGACTTCCTGACACTCTATCCTTACCCTCAGCACGGGGGAAAAAAGGCGATTTGAAGGAGATGCGACCTCATCACTCGCTTATAGTACCTACCTAGCCGCCTTTGCCATCTCAAGACCCCGATCAAGCCCTTTATTGACAGAGATAAGGCGAAGCAAAATGGACCTGCAATGAATATGCAACGCCATTTTTCACTCAGAATGATACTCATTCCTTTAACAGGATTATTCTATAACCATGACTCTTATATTTGCATGATTTATGAGTTATTGATGTAATTAACTCAGATGAATTAATATGTGGATGGTGTAGGTATCCAGGATTTGCTACTGATCAAACTTGTAACACCCGCATATAGAGCCATAGAGCAATACTATAACGAGCTCGACTGAACTGCTCGTTTACAAAGCCACGCTCTTCGTCTAAAGAATGCTGTATAGCTCAAGGTGGATCCGGGATGACCATCTAATCCTTGGCTCACACGTGGCAGACCACAAGACGATTGAACATAAATCATTGAGTTACAAAGTCATAGTCCGACTCCAGATGGACGCGGTGTGATCGCCTACATGGCTCGATCCTATGCTCGACGCCACCAAATTACATGAATTCAAATAAAGGAGGCAACACTGCCTCTTAATTTGCTTACTTTTCAATCATAAAATTTGCTTTCACATGCTTTCCGAGTTACTGACGTGACTAATTCGTGCGGTGTGAATAATGCAGGTACCCGAAGTCTGGTGCCAACCATTCCTCCCGTAGACTGTTCGGAGGAACTCAAAGCCTTAGCAAATGCTCCAACTGCTTGTCCGATTGGTTTTAATCCTCGGAGCTTGGATTAAAATGTAAACCTAGGACGAGTTTGATGAGCGTGCATGATTGCAGACCGCTTGATCCGTGACTCTAACTCTCTAGAGCTGAGAGAAAGTATAAAGGACGCAAAGATGACGTCCACAAGGCATGGCGGTGTAACATGATCGGAGCCGCCTGAGCAAAAGTCTAACCTTGGCGACCGCCAGGAGAATATAAAAGCGTCCATGATTTGGTGCTGAGAAATGACTCTTACCCCGCTGAAGGATCGGGGAGCGATGGAACAGCTGAGTCCCAACTCTAACTCTCCAGAGTCGAGAGAGAGTATAAAAGCGTCCATGATTTGGCGCTGAGAAAGGACTCTTACCCCGCTGAAGGATCGGGGAGCGATGGAACAGCTGAGTCCCAACTCTAACTCTCCAGAGTCGAGAGAGAGTATAAAAGCGTCTATGATTTAGCCCTGAGAACTTCTGCTCCGCTGAAGGATCGTTGAGCATATCATGAACCGAGCTCGAACTCTAACCCGCTGAAGGATCGGGAGAGTATTAAAGCGCTAGAGATTCAGCGCCCCAGCAACTCTAACCCGCTGAAGGATCGGGAGAGTATAAAAGCGCTAGAGACTTAGCGCCTCGGGAAAATTCCTCCCCCGTTAAAGGATCGGGGGGGGCAGGATGGAAGCTGATCCCAAATCCTCCATGTCCCGACATGGGGGCAACACAGTTATGGTCCTAATCAATCCTCAACAAGACCTGGCCAGGCACTAAGTTAATGATTGATTGGGGGCATGCTTATACATACATACTACTTTACTGCACTTTCACTTATAAGTTGCACTGATAACTTATAATGTTTCATGACTTGTTTGCTTATTTGCGTTTCAAATGTTTAAATGCATAACTAGTTATGGAATGCTCGCAGGTACAGGATAATGCGAAAGGACTCTTACCCCGCTGAAGGATCGGGGAGCGACAGAACAACTGAGTTCGAACTCTAACCTTGGCGACCGCCAGGAGAGTATAAAAGCGTCTATGATTAAGCGCTAAGAAAGGTGCTGGAGACTCAGCACCCCCCATAATTTCTGCTCCGCTGAAGGATTAGGAGAGTATAAATGCATGACGACATATGCCACTCAAGGGATCCTATCCCGTCACACGACTGGGACTAAGAATGAAAATGGAGCTCGAACCACTCGTTTCCGGGAATGGGGGGCAGCACACGAACACAGCAGTACAAAAAGAAATGGAATTTCATTCACTAAGTACAAGCTCACAAAACAAAGCTGGACAAAATGCGAGATCCGAACTCGTACAACAACAGCAGACCAGTAGGGAATAACTAAAGGGCCGCGTCCAGAAGGATGACGTAGGCATATAATTCTAAGCTGCCTGTGCGACTCACGGCGATGACAGAAAAAGAAGCCTGGATAGTGAATTATTCAGCGACATGTTATACAACTTCATACTCGCAACTGGAAGGACCTGGCGAGGCCCTGAGATTTTTTGATGTCTACCCTACCTTAGTACGATCTTGAGCGATCATTGATTCCTTGGCCTTAATACGATTCGACGTAATCGTGGAATTCTAGACATTTATGAATTACAGGCTTCTTTTACCGTCCCAAACATGTCCATGCTTGGATAGTATGATCGCTTGAATTCTGAAAGTGACTTCCTCTTCTCATGTATACATGTCTGAATTCGAAAGGGAAGTGATCCGACCGCATGTCTTTCGCACTTACCCTATAACTGGGGCCATGGCTATTGAAAATATTTACAAACGGCATCACTTAAGTGCCTGTGTTTAACTTGTGTTGTGATCCTAACAGGCCCCCTTGAGGACCAAGAAACAAATGCAAAGAGAATGTCCATCTGCTGATCCCAACCGACTTCTAGAATGGGAAGCTCATATAAGGCTGGATATATCCCATACAGCAATTGGATAAGATGTAGCTATTTTGCCTCCAACCTCTCCCTTCATGCAGAAAGCAAGTGGGAACACCCGAGATGAACACGAACCAATCAGCAGTCACACAACGTGCAGCTTCGATTCAGAACGTCGTAGATGGAAACATGGGCGATGGAACGGCTACCTGCAACTTCCTAGATGAGAATGCAAGAATCACAATGAACTCAGATCATGCACAACCAGTTTTAACTCCAACTCGAATGAATACTCGAGCGACATTTCATACTCAGCGCCGAGAAAGAACGCAACAATTCGAAAAATAGGAACCCGGTCAGGTCAAATGACTCGAACCATGACCTGGGGACAATATCGACGTGGAAACAAGAAATCAGCAAAGACCCCCTTTGTAATCTCAGATTCGATGCTGGGGGCACCAGCCAGGATCTTGATAATGTGCAACAATTCTTTGACGGTGATCTTCTCGCCAGTTTAATTCGGCACCTCTCGAGGAGCGGTACTCCTCTAGTTGATGTGGATAACGACAATCACAGCCCTCACACGTGGGACGTCAGGATCCCCTGTTATTCCCCCGCACTTTAAATTTTCTCTATAACAAGACTTTCTCAGAGATTTTGATGAATTCAACCCTGAAGTCGATAGACTTTCATGACAAAAAGGTGTTAGCGTCGAGACGAATGACCTAGATGCCTTCCTGACTAAAGAATGGGGTACCTTCTAATTCATGAAACGATGAGGACAAAGGAAAAGCCCTGGAAAACAATGACAAGAATGTGCAATTCCAAAGAGAATCTATACCACTTATCGAGCCCATGATCTTGTTTGTCAAGCACAATTGAACCGAGCATGAGAAAGAGACTCAATAAGACTGTGATAACCATTTCGGACTATGCTGAAGCATAAACGGTGGGGCCCAACTAACTTCATAACGACATTTATTCACTCGCATTCAACAACCTTACTTGACTCCGCCATTGATCTGATAAGAGTTTCCGAAGTCGCTGATGCCCGATGAGGCAATCCTCACTATCTGACTAAAGAGAAGAGATGATATCAAAGAAAATGTGATTCGACCATACGCATGTACAACTCGAACTCTTGCTGACTCAAGAAGAGCACAGGACAACTTGGGTCAACTAGAATAGCTGAACTTGCAACTCAGCTACGGCCTGAATCAACTGCAGAGAGTATAAGAGCTTAAAGATCGTATGCCCCAATAACTTAGCTCACCCCCACCGACGCTGGGGGCATAAGCATTAACTTCGCTTGTCCTCCAGTAGCCCTCATAGCATGAATGCCGATTCGCAAGCTGACATTGAATATGACCCTGGCCTGGCACATGACCCGAAATGTATACACTATATCTTCAGAATGTGACAGAATGCATCTTGCCCGTTCAAATGAGTCAGTTTACGGGTCAAGTGTGACTTCAAAGGTTTAAATCGCTGCTACACCGGATGGAAGGTGTGACAAATTCCTCCACTGCCTTATGATAGTGACGATCGCACGAGCACTGGTTCACAGGGTATCAACTACGTCTCTTACTGACTTGCATATGATTATTGAATTGCGAAGCAATCCAGAGCGATCGCGGATTCCTTTGACCACGATCCAGAGTGATCATGGCCTTCAGATTCCCTACTGTTATGATTCAATGCGATTTTAAGATCTTGGATCAATACCAAGATATCAAGATGATCCAAACTTGAATACAAATGACAAATTCATACGTTGATTCTGATATGCTTCGTCCCAATAGTCCAGTTGTTAGCTCAGAGCCCAAAGATTCTTACATTGCCCCATGATTTGGTTGGCTACTTCATACATTGGCTCATATGAAAAAGAAAGTCCAACCCTACCACGCGCTTGGCTTGCATAGAATAATGATGTTGTTTGGCAACGACCTGTGTGTGTAGAATCACGCTCGGGAGCCAACGATTTAGCATGACATCTGACTGATGAATTAGATCCTTTGATCCGACAAGGTTTAAACGATTTCTTGATCATCTCATATACTCCTTCCGCGATCAACTTGGCCTGACTATCTCCCAGGGAAGCAATGCAGTAGTTGGATGAAGCCTTCTCAAGGACAAATGACGTTCCAGAGAGATTTAGCTCAACATATTCAAAGCACATCTCATCTTCGATAAGATGTACTTTGGGGGGCAAAATGTTAGCCTGCTTTGTGACCAGGCTACCCAAAGCAAAGATCATGTTGACACACCTCTCGGTAAATGCTGTCTGATATGGAATCTCTGGATAACATCGCTCTCTGGCATTGGAAGCATCGTCAGAAGACACAAGGCAGTTTGGTCAAAATCACAACATCAGTATAAACTGGCCCGAAACCCCTATCAAATGACCTCATTTGGATCTATTCACCTCATATACTCGTAGCCCTTTGAATTAGCTTCAGTTTGAGCTTTGGTTTGGCTCAATCGGACTTACGGTTTGAAAGTTACGTCCATTTCCGTGAACGAGTGTAAGCTGGCATATGACCACGATCCGATCCGCCCTTGCCTACGCGATCCGATCCGCCCTTGCCTATGCGATCCGATCCGCCCTTGCCTACGCGATCCGATCCGACCCATGACCGCGATCCGATCCTCCCTTGCCTACGCGATCCGATCCGACCCATGACCGCGATCCGACCCATGACCGCGATCCGACCTTCGGACCTGTTCAAACGCAGCTTGTTTTGACCTATTCTCAAGGATACTGGCTCTCCTATTTTTCTGGATCGCCTGCCACGTACCCCATCACGAACCAGTCCTCCCAGGAGCTTTCCTACAGCTATAAATACACCTTCAGAGGGCATTTTCAGGGGACTTTTGGCATCTCCTCATCCATGGCTGCCATGGCCAACACTTCTTCATGAATAACCACTATCTTCCTAAATAAATTCAATGGATTCGGAGAGAATTATTCATTGAATTCAAGTGATTGAAAGACAATATTCATTGTAATTGTAATCTATGAGTGAAATGAGAAAATATGAAGTGGACGTAGGCTCGTTAACGCCGAACCACTATAAAAATCTCGTTGTCTTGCTTTTTTCTCTATTTTTCAGTTATTTCTTCATATCCTATGCTCAAAATACGACGATTTGGGTGTTAGGACCATTTTTTGGTCTAACAGCTGTGCGAGCAACCTAAAGACTGGGGTGGATTAGCGTGGAGTCGGCGATACTTAGTTTAGCCCTGTGATAGCACGTCGTCGACTATCTACCATCTTTAGTCAATCGTGTACGTATGCGGAAAGGCAGAGAACTCCCAACAGACCATATACTTGCTATCTAGTTATGGGTGAGGTTGGCCAATAGGAAAGTGGGGCATGGATGGTCGGAGTTTAGATCTCGTGCATGATTTTCTTGGATTGCCTTTCAGTAGTTAAGGGAGGGGTCACATGGGACCATAACCACCGGTAGAAAAACAGACCTTGATATCTGCATCGGTAGATAACCTAAAGCTCCTGACCGAGTCTTGTATTTCTTGATTAGCCCTGTCACGAGACTCGGATGGCACATTGAGATACATGTGCATCTAGACATGGAAAAACGATTCACGATACATACGTGGGAAAATGGGCGTGGTTGACGGGTAGCGTAATCCCTAGCGGTCCTAGGGGGCTTAAACCCAAACCGAGTTACGAAAACATTTAGTAGGTAGCGTAGTCCCTAGTGGTCCTAGGTGGCATAAATCCTAGCCAAACATTCGAGAATTCATGGTAAGAAAATACAGCTAGATCAAGGGTGACAGTCCAAACGATTTCAAGGAAAATGGAACTACGTTGATGTAGTATAGAACTACGTGAGGAAGCCCGTAGGATTTACGGCAAAGGACTAAACATATACATGGAAAGAAACATACGAGTTGGGAAAACCTACATTAGGTTGACATGGACCATTTCATGACATTGGGCAAGGGACATTTTGTAGCTAACACATGACACGGGTTGGGATACTAGTACGGAAGGTGCAGGGCAAATATACTTGATAGAACCTTGGGGTGTTATACTCGATAGAACCTTGGGATGTTATACTCGATAGAACCTTGGGATGTTATGCTTGATTCATAGTGACCATAGTTTATCTTGATACAGTAGTTCATTCTGTTACCTTGGTTTAGCTTGTCTATCTTGTCATCATCCTTATGTTTACTTTCAGTTTATGCATGTCATGTTACCTTTACCTGTTTTTATGCTGGAAGTAGATAGGACTTACCAGTCTTTATGACTGACCCCGTTTTCTTTCGCCTCTTTGCCTTCCGTTACCCCCCCCCCCCCCCAGGTTTTCAGGGAGGAAATACTGTTATTTAGCTCGGACTTCTTCTGCTTCAAGGTCATCATGTTTGGCTTGGATTTTTCTTGGCTTGTGTTGCTTTACCGTTTTACTTGGGGAATATTTTATGACTGTGGTTTTATGCTTCTTTAACTATTGCAAGACAGGTTTTCAATATAATGGCTTTTAAAGGCATTTTTATGTAAAAGGCTTTAGACCTTATAATTTTATGAGGTAATGAAATTTGGTTTTTTTCTTCCGCTGTTTTATATGTTCTGTCTTGTAATATTTCTGTGCATGTTTACCTGGACAACGCCCCTCCAAAGCTAGTGCATTCTCTTGTGAGTGACCTTGGCGGAGCTGGGGTGTTACATTTGGTATCAGAGCAGAAGGTTACCAGACTGGGCAAAAGTTTTAAAACCTTCTGAAAACTATTTGAAAACCGTTTACAAAGAAGCATTTTTCAAGGAAAGTTTTATTTTTAAAGGTTATTCCCCAAAGGCCATTAGCATTATCCTTTGTTTCCTTGATTGAATCTCTTTTCCTTTCTTTCCTCCACCTGTAGTCACAGTGATTTGAACTGCGACTAATCCTTTTCTAACTACGTCAGTGTTTTCGGTACGATGGAGGCAGTTCTCGAGAGACCTGTTACCGCGTTATAAGAAAGGATAGTAAGAACAAGGATAAAGGATACAAGCTTAAGGACAAGCAACTTGTTGGTATGGCTTAATCCACAAAGGAGGAAAAGGGTGAATGATAAAACCCATGACAAGAGAGAGTATCTCTAGTAGGGTAAAAAGGGAAAGATAGTCAAGTATTATGAGACGAGGACAAGATCATCGAGAGGGCAATTGTATGCTCTCACTGTTAGCGTACCTAAGAAGGATGGTAATGTTTCTGTGAAAGGTTTAGCTTTTCTTCTCTATCATCCCGTCAGGACTTTGCTTTGATCACCGCATCATTTAAGTCTGCTTCGATAGTTGAGTCTCTGCACCTTCGTACTAGCATAGTAGAGGATCCCATTTTTGTCTCAAATCTTGTTGAGGAATCGGTCCATTTATTCATGACTTGTTTGGATTTGAGGACGCCTATGACTTTTGGGAATAATGCTTAGCTATGGGTTGAATTCTAGGAATGGAGTGGTTATCCAGTAAGGGTTCCATTCTCGGTTCTGAAAGGAGGGTAGTTAGGCTCTTGACTTGCCTCGGTAATACCCTCGAAAGTCTCGTGTAACCTTTAGGGTTCTGTCATGACTGGTTACCTAGAATCTCTTGATGCATTTGTTGGTAATCCGTTCGAGTAGAGTTAGCCACTAAGGCGGAAGGTTCATTTCGCTTGTGCATGAGTTATGGAAATCACTCTAGTAAGTACACTCGGTAACATGGTTGGCATCTGTTTGTTTTCAAGAGATAAGTTCTTATGTGTGGAATGCCGTAGAGCGAGTAAACTAGATCCATGATTCACTAGTGGATTTTGGAGAGTTTACATGAAACCATGAGTGCACGGATATGGTTGAGCCAAGTATACTAGAGGGAGAATAAGTAAAAGTGGAACGAGAGGCGACAATGAAGTGAGTTCCAGCTCATATTTGGAAATAGGAGTTAAGAGGCCACGAAATCATGAAGTTAAAGATGGTCAAAGCACAATGGAATTAAGCTCAAGGAAATGCAACTTAGAAGATTGAAGACAAGATACGCGCATCATATCTCTTTTTAAGAGTATATTCTTGATCCCTGTTTTCCTGTAGAGCTTACCCGCATGTTATCTTTTATGCATATCCTCTCGGTCCTATTCTCGATCTTATTTCTATTGCAAACTCCATAGGGGGTATGACTCATCGGTTAATAATACACGTCAGGGTTTGAAGGTGTCCGTTAGGTTGACTAAACCTTTTGGGCTTTATAGGATATGGGTTGGGTTTAGAAAGGGATTTCTTGTAATCCAAAAGGAGTTTATCTTGCTTATCTTCTCGGTCCTATCTTGAGGACCATAGGTAGAACCCTGTGGATGTAAACATGTATTTGAAAACATGTTATGATCGATATGGTTGCAAGTGGTTGCTCGTGGATGCGCGAATACACACTAGGCACTAGATCGGCTCAGTCACATTTCATATTTCATATGTATACATGTTTATACTTGTTTATGGATGAATTTGAATGTGTTATCATATGAATATTGCATATGGATGAATGGTTGTGCACACATATAGTGTTTATGTGACTAGGACTATTTGCATACATGTGGACTCATGGCACTAAACATATTTTGCATTTAGAAGATCAATCAGGCCTGATCATTTGCATTAGATAAGGAACATATACACACACTTTCTGCATATGTTCATATGGTATTAGAAATCTTTTAAGGACAATGGTTGCTTGTGGATGATGTCTTGAGTAGATGGACGATGGAGGGTAGGATACGTTCTTCCTAACTTAGAGATTTCGGGGACGAAATCCTTAAAGGAGGGGAGAATGTAACAACCCGAATTTTAATAACGTGTTAAGACAAGAATCGAGGCAGAATTAAATTTTAAAATAAGAATCAAGAGAAATGGATTGCGCCGTTGCGTTCGTCTCGGAATTCTGGTTGGAAACGAGTCGGAAATTTTGTAAATCAGAGTCCGTATGACCAAGATATGCCCTCTAGAAGTTTCACGAAAAATCAGAAAATGAAAACAGATTTTAAAATTTCGAATTTAGCCCCAAACAGACTGGGCGGGAAAATTTCCCGCCCAGCCCCAAGTCGACTGGGGAGTCGACCCCCCAAGACCAGGTCGACTGGGGAGTCGACCTGGGTGTCGACCTGGGGGTCGACCTCCTTGGTCGGGCCAGGTTGGCCTGGTGCACCTGCTTGCTCCTTTGGGTCTGTTCTGTTGGCCTGTGACGAGATTGGATGGTTCAGATCTAAACTAGGGTTAATCTAAGGGCCTAAACTAGTCCTAACTTCTATAAAAACACCCTAAGACCTAGCCTAATTCACTACAAACCATCCTAACAACGAAGTGCTGCCCAAATGTCTCTTGATCATGGCCTCCATCTTCAACTTCAAAGGCTTAAGCATGCAAACTAGATTCAAGTCAAAGGAGCAAGCTTTCTACATCAAATCAAGGAAGTAGAGCATCATCTCAACACCGTTCTACGACAAATGCTTGCTCATAAATCTCTAGCCACGCTTTGTAAGTTCTAGCTACTTTTAGATCTAAACGGTAGTTCTAATGTTGACATGGAATAAAATGAGATGAAACCTAAGTATGTTAGTCTATGTGAATCTAGTCTTGCCCCTCTCTTGAACCTACGACTTTGGGCTATTTCTTAGTGATTATATCATGCCACTCATGTTGTGTTTGACCTAGTTTATCATGCAAGATTGAATCTTGACTTGTGGAATGTTGGCATGAACCCTTAGAACAATTTGACTTGTGGAACATTCATATGAACTTGACTTGGGGCTTATGCATGTAAAAGAACCTAAACCCCTCATGACCATTTATATGCCTATGATGATGAACCTAGTGTTATGCTATCATACATGTTTGAGGCCAATCCCTTTATGCTATCATACATGTTTGAGGCCAATCCCTTTATGCTATCATACATGTTTGAGGCCAATATGTTGTCATATTATTCCTACTATGTTGACTCGCTTTCACTTGCGTTGTGAATACGCCTTGGGTAGTTTAGGCAAATTTGAGATGGGCTATGAAACTTAACATGAATTAAGTAATGGGACAATGGGCATAAGTGGAAAACGTGGACTTTGTCATGGCCTAAATTTGACATGAACATGACAAGTAAGAAAACATGAAAGTGGCCAACTCGAGGTTGGGTTGAGTTTGTAGCATAAATCTGCCTGGAACCGCCCGGCAAATCCAGTAGCTACAGACAATAAGACCCAATGTGAGTAGTTGGTCATATCGCGCTTAAAACCCGAGGTTAGATTAGGTTGTGGTGTAATGCTGCCCGGACCCGCCCGGCGTAACCAGTAACCACAACAAAGTCTAATGTGAGAGGTTGGGGTGCATTAATTTACTTAATGCCACATGATAAGGTTAAGTTAGTTTGACTAAAGGCACTTAACCGATATGACATGAATGGGTAGGTTAAGTAAGAACGGACTTGATTACTTAAAGACACTTAACCATATAACACGATTAGCGGATGAGTTAGTTTAACCTAATTGGGTTGATAACACCCGACTGGGATAACGCGATGCGTGGTAGGGTTAAGTAAACCCACAAGAATGATACTTAACCATTATAAATACGACTTGTGGATAGGGTTAGTTAACCTACACTTAACCAATCCGACTCGGTAATTTGATGGGGTTAAGTTAACTTACACTTAACTAATCTGACTTGATGATTTGATAGGGTTAAGTCATGAACCTCTTAAATATGCTAAACCAATCCGACTCGATAATTTAATGGGGTTAAGTTAACCTATACTTAACTAATCCGACTCGATAATTTAATGGGGTTAAGTTAACCTACACTTAACCAATTTTACTCGATGATTTGATGAGGTTATGACAACCTATACTTAACCAATCTGACGCGGTAGCTTGATGAGGTTAAGATAACCTATACTTAACCAATCTGACACGGTAATTTGATAGTGTTAAATTAACCAATACTTAACCAATCTGACACGATAATCTAGGGTTAAGTCATGAACTTCTTGATATACTTAACCAACTTGATACATGGTTTGTACGGCTAAGTCTTGAACTTGAATACTTAGCCAATTTTGACATGATTCGTAGGCGGGGTAAGTCATGAACTCGAATGACAACACTTAACCCATTAGACAAAACCCTAGTTCAGGGGGCTAAGTGGAAAATCATAGTTAATAAGGATAACGGGAAGGGAAACTAAGTGATAAATCTTAGTTAAGGATAACTAAGTAATAATTCTTAGTCAAGAGAATTGGACCATTTCACAAATAGATGAGTAACCTGATACGATGGGTCATCGTTTAAACAAACACACGAGGAGGAGCGAATGTTTATCTGACTTAGATAAAGGCTCCAGCAAACTGGGTGACGAAGCGATAGCTTCGGGGGACGTGAGGGTACTCTTGGTATCTCTCTGTGAGGTTACAGATGATCCGCCTGGGCTCACAGAGGTTAAGGTCTACGGTAGAAGAACCAGGGGTATGCCTTGGTTGCTGTGCGAGCAACCTAAAGACTGGGGTGGATTAGTGTGGAGTCGGCGATACTTAGTTTAGCCCTGTGATAGCACGTCGTCGACTACCTACCATCTTTAGTTAATCGTGTACGTATGCGGAAAGGCAGAGAACTCCCAACAGACCATATACTTGCTATCTAGTTATGGGTGAGGTTGGCCAATAGGAAAGTGGGGCATGGATGGCCGGAGTTTAGTTCTCGTGCATGATTTTCTTGGATTGCCTTTCAGTAGTTGAGGGAGGGGTCACGTGGGACCATAACCACCAGTAGAAAAACAGACCTTGATATCTGCATCGGCAGATAACCTAAAGCTCCCGACCGAGTCCTGTATTTCTTGATTAGCCCTGTCATGGGACTCGGATGGCACATTGAGATACATGTGCATCTATACATGGAAAAACAATTCACGATACATACGTGGGAAAAAGGGCGTGGTTGACGGGTAGCGTAATCCCTAGCGGTCCTAGGTGGCTTAAACCCAAACCGAGTTACGAAAACGTTTAGTAGGTAGCGTAATCCCTAGTGGTCCTAGGTGGCATAAATCCTAGCCGAACATTCGAGAATTCATGGTAAGAAAATACAGCTAGATCGAGGGTGACAGTCCAAACGATTTCAAGGATAATGGAACTACGTTGAAGTAGTATAGAACTACGTGAGGAAGCCCGTAGGATTTACGGCAAAGGACTAAACATATACATGGAAAGAAACATACGAGTTGGGAAAACCTACATTAGGTTGACATGGACCATTTCATGACATTGGGCAAGGGACATTTTGTAGCTAACACTTGACACGGGTTGGGATACTAGTACGGAAGGTGCAGGGCAAATATACTTGATAGAACCTTGGGGTGTTATACTCGATAGAACCTTGGGATGTTATACTCGATAGAACCTTGGGATGTTATGCTTGATTCATAGTGACCGTAGTTTATCTTGATACAATAGTTCATCCTGTTACCTTGGTTTAGCTTGTCTATCTTGTCATCATCCTTAAGTTTACTTTTAGTTTATGCATGTCATGTTACCTTTACCTGTTTTATGCTGGAAGTAGATAGGACTTACCAGTCTTTATGACTGACCTCGTTTTCTTTCTCCTCTTTGTCTTCCGTCCCCCCCCCCCCCCCTCCCGGATTTCAAGGAGGAAATACTGTTATTTAGCTCGGACTTCTTCTGCTTCAAGGTCATCATGTATGGCTTGGAGTTTTCTTTGCTATGGCTGCTTTACCGTTTTACTTGGGGAATATTTTATGACTGTGGTTTTATGCTTCTTTAACTATTGCAAGACTGGTTTTCAATGTAATGGCTTTTAAAGGCATTTTTATGTAAAAGGCTTTAGACCTTATAATTTTATGAGGTAATGAAATTTGGTTTTTTTCTTCCGCTGTTTTATATGTTCTGTCTTGTAATATTTTTGTGCATGTTTACGTAAACAACGCCCCTCCAAAGCTAGTGCATTCTCTTGTGAGTGAACCTGGCGGAGTTGGGGTGTTACAATGCTTTTTGAAAAAATGAAGCTATTATAAGACCCAGGTCCTATCACACAATGCAACGCAAGCCGGGGTATAGGGTTTTCCATTATAATAGCCAAACATGCTTGGTACGTTAAAACAAATCATTTGATACTATTATAAGTGCATAGTGTATAAAACAACTTCAAATATAAATGTATCAATCCTAGACGACATGGTTACCATATATCATGTCGACAATACTAAGCTCTATAATCAAAACCGCAAAGTCACGTATCGGAAGTTTGATTTCCATCTGTGAACCAAGGCAAGGGATCGTCCTAACTGCTTCGAGAATCTCTAGCCCGAGCCTCAAAATCAGAACGCATCGACCCTTGGAGCGACTGGGCCGGTCCACACGGAGTGGATTAAAATGCCTGAACAATGTGTTTCCCTGCTCTATAGGGCGTAAACTGGTCATATCCCGACCAAACTATCGATCCCGGAACGACCGAAATAACCGAGGCGCCTCGTAATCCATTATCCACATAAGTAAAATGTCAGGGCTAGTAAAACGCTGACACCACTCCTAGCTAGAAAGAAATGCATGTCCTCCCTGAGGTCCTCTCCCGAAGAAGATGGCTAGAAAACTTATTAAATACCATCAACTCTGGTATCTAATAAGTTCTACCTACTATTGGATTTGAACCAACGACTTCCGCCGTATGAAAGCAATACTCTAACCAATGAGTTAAGTAGGTTCACACCGGGGTGTGAGGATCGCGAATTAACGCTATACACAAAGCTATGCCACAAAGGCTGTGCTTTGATCATCAACCACACGACTCTGCTTTTCAACAGAAGCCTTGATCATTTGCATCTCAGCATGCCACACGGGCAATTCACGCTATGCAACCGATGTCTATCAATCACATAGAGTGAAATCCGATGTCAGACACACATCCATTTACAAGTTTGTTCTGGGTCTGAACGAAACCGGAGGCACCTTATTGCTCCCCCATATGTCCAATACAGGGGAGAGGTCCTCGCATATCCGGTCGATCTCCAAGTACGTCTAGGCAATCACCACTTATTACCTTGTCTTGGGTGTACAGCCCAATCAAGATATCAGTAATCATGCAAACGATGTGAAGACCTCCGGTCTTCAACCACCGTCTTCATACTCGACATATCGTCGAATCAGTTATTCGGAATGGGATAAACCCGGTCTTTCTGAATAACTCGCGTATATAATAAACAAGTGCTATAAAAATACAACATATGCCTCATTCCAATCCAGAATATTCTTTTATTCAAATATTTTTACACTTTGGGAAAGGTTCCCATTAATTTTATCAAAGATAATTCTTTAAATTTATTCTTTAATCTTCCTTTGGATATCATTTCAATCTAATTAAAGATGCATTAAAAATCCACTTGTTTTTAATCTTCCCAAATATCAATAATAACGATTATTTAACTTAGGAAATCTTATCTTGTCTTTAACTGGGTTAAAAAACCAATGTCCTTTTAAACACGGTTCACGATAAACCCAAAATCACATTCCTTTCCATCAGCCTTTATACGTAAATTAGCAAGTGAATAATTGCCTAAGTATTAACCCCGGAGGCCGAAACCAACGTCAGATCAATACCCAGGAAACCATTCGACTTAACTAATCTCCAGTTATTTTCTGATTTTCTTAACTCCATTGGGTCTAAGAACAGTATTATTAAAGATACCATTCACGACAACCCAAAATCTTATTCCGTCTTTAACTGGGTTAAAGAACCAATGTCCTTTAAAACACGGTTCACGATAAACCCAAAGACCAATTTAAATTCCATTCCAATTAAATATCAATTAAATGGTATACTTCATTAATGTAATGACCCAGATTTCCGTAACATCGGAGTTGACTATATACATCATACATCCAACCCAAATATCACAAAAATACAAAACATTTTTTTGTTAGAAGAAGATGATAGAAGAAGAACAGAAACAACAACACAGAATCTCACATCGCAGCGGAACAAAATATAATATATCATATCTTTGAAATACAAAATCTTAACTGTATAACATACACTTATCAGAGTACAACACAGCGGAACAAAACTCTATATAACTAACGCTGAAGCCTCCTGCTCCATGCTCCTTTAGATAGATCTGTAAAATCCTAAACTGCTTGACTGCCCGTACAAATTTAGGCACCCAAGAGTTTAGGTAGAACAAAACAAAAAAAACTCCGGGTCAGTCATGGACTGGTATGAGTAAACAGTTTAAAACAGTTTCAGAAAACTAAATGATATCTCATAAGACCACGCCGTATAACACAGAACGGGTTTTTCCCTTATGAGAATCCAAACACTTGATTTAACAATTCAAAATCCCTTTTGAAAGGAACGATAGCTTTATATCAAAAACTCTTTTGATATTATAGTAATGTCTAAATCAAGTTAATAACAATCTAGTGGAACGTTTGCATCTCGCGTTCCACATAAGTAATATACAATCAAAACCGCAAGAACGTATTGGGTAATGGATTTCCAACTATGACAAGGTATGAAACCACCTTCCGCTGGTATATCTCTAGAGGAGAATACACCGAGTTCAACAAGAACATCTTACAACTCAGCCACACATGACCGACCACTCATTTGGCTTGAGTGTATCGAATGTATATCACCAATGGTTGGGATCAGCAACCGTTTCCCGAATGGGACAGCATCTGTAATAACCCGAAAATCTGGGCCAATTTAAAATTTTTATTTTGGCAATTTTAGCGAATTTTGAACATTTAAAATAGATTATTTTAAATAATATCGACGAGAAATTTATTTCGAATAGAATATAACGTATATATTATATACGTCGTCGTTAGAATATAAATAATTATATATAATTATAAATAGAATTGAAAATGGCGCGGTAGTTCGATAATTCGATTTCAAATTTCAATTGAATGTACCGGGTGCAAAACAAACCGGATTTTAGTGAAACCAAAAACATTAGGATCTATTTGATGATATCTTTCCGACGAATCCGAAAAATTGAAATTTCATAGCGGGAATCAAAAGATATGTCCAGTTGAAAATTCTGAATAGTCGCTATTGAATTCAGGCCCTTAAAAATGGGAATTTTGCAAACGACCTCGGATTTCGACGAAACCACTTTTGTTGGATCCGTGATGTCAAGTTATTGCTAGATTCCAAATTTCATAATTTTTCGAATCAATATGTGAGCGTGGCAAAGGAAAACGCATTTGACTAGTTTTAGTTGATTTTAATCGACTGGAAAATGGCCATTTTTCCAATGGTCTCAGAATTCGACGAAACTAGTTTTGTTAGGACCGTATCGTCAATACGAAGCTAGAAAATATTTTTCGGGAATTTTTCTAGTTAGTATGTGACCCCGGTAAATTGAAATGCGCGTTCAAATTCAATATATAGAGTTATATGTTGATTTTAACGGAAACTGTTTGAAACGATAGAATCAGCTTACGATACATATCCCATTGTGTTCGGAATGGGGGTAAAACGCTATAGACGACAGGCGGTGGGCCTCGTTTTGAGGTCGTATGTAAAAGTCAACGTTTTGAAATTAAATAATAATAAAATTAATTAATTAAATCTCTCTCCTCGCCCTCTCCTATACATCTGCCCCCCTCCCCCTTCTCGTTTTTAATTCGATCAGAAAGAAAAAAGAAAAAAAAGGAGGAAGACGACGAAGCAGGAGGAGGAGCCGCCGCCCCTCCCCGATGACCACCGCGCCGACGCAGGTGGCGGAGCTGCCCCCCCCCCCCTCCTCGAAGCTCGACGCGCGAGCCCCTCCACGCCACGACCCCGACGCCGCCAGGTGGGGCCCCCAACCACCGCCTGCCTGCGCAAACCCCCCCCTCTTCGACAAGCGACGAGCTAAGGTAATTTGTTAATTTAATAACTTAGTTTTAATTTGTTAACTATAGTTAATAATGTAGATTTTATTTTCAGTTTTAAACATAGGGTTTTTAACAATAGAAAAGACGTGATTTTTAAAATAGAAAAGACGTGATTTTTAAAATAGAAAAGATTAGATTTTTAAAATAGAAAAGATCAGATTTTTAAAATAGAAAAGATCAAATCTTTAAATTTGAAAAGGCGAGATTTTTATATATTGAATAGCATAGTAAAAATTCGATTTTTATATACTGAATAGCGAAGTAAAAATTCGATTTTTATATATTGAATAGCGAAGTAAAAATTCGATTTTTATATATTGAATAGCGAAGTAAAAATTCGATTTTTATATATTGAATAGCGAAGTAAAAATTTGATTTTTATATATTGAATAGCGAAGTAAAAATTTTATTTTTATATATTGAATAGCGAAGTAAAAATTTGATTTTTATATATTGAATAGCGAAGTAAAAATTCGATTTTTATATGTGTAGTGGCTACGGGCAACGAAAGTGAAGAAAGGCGAGCACGGTGAAGATGTTCTACATAGGAAGTGCCGTGGAGTTAGGATAGCTATTGGTGAGAACTCCTCACTCTAAATTTCTTTTTCTACTTATATATATATACTAGGATGCAGACGGTGTTTAGTAGCACCCGACACCCGTCATCCACAGACCATGGATGGCTTGTTTGTTAAATTGTTTGATTGTGTAGTTGGTTAGTTTATTTGGTTCGAATGGAATTGTTTGGTGAAATGGAATGGATTTGATTGATGTGTGAATGGCGTGGGCCTTCACTAGACCGGGGATAAGGCTAGGCCTTGTCCCGTTTCTAGTATCGTGCCGTTATGCCGCCGAAATTTTCTAAAATAAAAAGTGTTAGTTAAAAATAGTAAAGTGTTGAAATAAATATTTTTGACGTTAAAAATATAATTTTTAACGTGTTAAGAAACGGCATAAAACTCTTCTGAAAAGAAATAAATATTCATTTACAAATCATACGATTTGTTTATATACACTGATTTGACTGATATTGATTGGGATGATAAATTTTACACATCACCCAACTGCAAAAAAAAAAAAAAAATCAGTGTTTGTTGATTTGAAACCCCACACGGGTGTTGGGATGATATTTGGCGTACACTAATCCCAATTATTTAATTATTGTCGATCGATTGGTCGACAGACTGTGTAAGCGTCGATTATTTATATTTGATGCTTATGTAGTTGTGTGGTGCACCTTGGATGATGGTTGATTGTTTATCATTGCTATTTATATACATGTGTTGTATGGAATCCATATAATTAACATTATATGGTGATTGATTGGGCCTCATTCCAATCGGGAAATTAATGAATATTATAAAAGAAGATTCATGTGTTGAATAGAATAAATAGTAATGTGTTGACGATGTTCATGTGTTGAAACTATTCATGTGTTGAGTAAAATATTTTAATAATAAAATTCACATCTTTATCATATTTAAAATTAGAACTACTTCACGGTGGAGTCTAATTGAAATCAAACGATAGATACCATAGTTTTATAAAATATTTTACATAACAAAAATAGTCGTGTGTTGGAAGAAATATAGATTCATGTGTTGAATAGAATAAATATTCATTCGTTGAACAGAATAAAGAAGTTTTTGAAAAATATATAGCCGTGTTGATTAGAGATGCGCTATTTTGTCGTGAAAGATATTTATATCGATTTTATTCGTTTTATAATGAATATTGAAAAGTGATTTCAAAATTTAATGTTTTGAAATGAAATTCAAATTGGATTAGATTAAAAATTCAAATTGAAATAAAATTGAATCAATTTGAAATGAATTCGAATCGAATAGGAAGTGAATTCGATTCGAATTGAATAGAAAGTGAATTTGAATTCGAATTGAATAGAAATGAATTCAAATTGAATTAAATTGAATTAAAAACGAATTGAAATCGTTTTGAATGAAATTTAGAACGAACTGAAATTGAATTGAAATCAATTTGAAATGAATTCGAATTGAAGTAAATAGAAGGTAAATTCAAATTGAATTGAATTGAAATGAATTAGAATTTGAATTGAATTGAAACGAATTTGAATTCGAATTAAATAAAATTGAAATGAATTCGAGTTGAATTGAAATCAAATCGATTTGAAATTGAATGTAGTGTTGAAATGGTTTTGAAAACGAATTTAAAACGATTTATAAAATACGTTTTAAAAGGAAATCGACGAAATGTATATAATACATCTATATTATATATATATATATAAAAATATATAAATATATATATATATATAATGGCCTGAATAGAACGCGCCGCGCCGCGGCAGTTAGTGAATTTCGACCATTAACTTCGAATTGACGTTGCGGGAGATCCGACCGTCGGATTCTCCTAAAACCGGAACCGTTGGGTTCGTATCGAAAAGAACTTTCCAATGAATGTTAGAAATTTGAAATCTAACGGTGGATTTGGAATTGTGTCCAAATCAAATTGGGAAAAGTTCGCTGTAAGTGCAGTTCGATGGCCGTTGATGGAAATCGACTGTACGGGCCTTGATAAAATTATTAAAAATATCTATAATTTTTGTAAAATCATAATATGTGAATTGGAAAGAACTAGGATGAAAAACTCCATATTTGAAAGGATAAAAATAGATTTTTATCGAAATGAACTAGTTTTGAACTAGAATTAAAATCAATTTATTTTTGAAATAAATAAATTGAATTTGAAAGTGATTTTAAAAATAATCGATATTCCCAATACGTGGATGGGACTGGAGTTGAATCGAAACTATCTTCGGAATATTTCGATGTTGGATTTCGTGACTATACAGATATTGTTTTGGGAATTTGAAAGATATATTTTATATCGGTATTTCCAATATGATATATGTTGGTTTCAGAATTTGATATTGAATATAAGCCGATATAGTTTCTATTCAGAGCCTTGTATTTAATATCAAATGTGATTTGGGTTTGTCGTGAATCGTGTTTTAGGAGACATTGGTTCTTTAACCCAGTTAAAGACATAATATTGATTTTTGAGAAGATTAAAACTAAGTGGAGTTTTAATGAATCTTTAATTAGATAAAAATGTGAATTGATAATTTAAATTGTCAAATCTGAAAAGTGATCGAGAGTGGAGTATCACCAGTTTTGCTCCAAAGCGATAGTTAAATCTTTAATTAGATTTGAACGTGAAATGGTAATTAATTTTACCGATAACACCGTGGTGTTAGGAATGGAGTATCACCAGTTTTGCTCCATGGGATATATAGGTTGGGATTGGGAAATAAAATAAATAATTACTTCGGTGTGGTTCGCTAATCCCGACTAGTTTGGAAAACCATAAAATGGTTTGAAATGATATCCAAAGGAAAATTATAGGATAAATTTACAAGAATTTATCTTGGATAAAATTAATGGGAACATTTCCCTAAGAATGTGATTTTATGAATAAAAGAATATTCTGAATTGGAATGAGGCGTTTGTTGTGTTTGTGTAACATTCGTTTATTTTATACGTGGGTTATTCAGAAAGGCCGGGTTTATACCCATTCTGAATAACCGATTCGACGAGATGTCGAAGATGAAGACGGTGGTTGAAGACCGGAAGTCTTCACATCGTTTGGGTGATTACTAGTGATCTCGATTGGGCTGTACACCCAAGATGAGGGAAACAGTTGGTGATCGTCTAGACGTACTTGGAGATGGATGGATATGCGGAGGAAAGTGCCTCCGGTTTCGTTCAGACCCAGAACGAACTTGTAAATGGATTGTGTGTCTGACATTGGATTTTATTCTGTGTTGATTGATCTCTATTAAATATACATCTGTTTGGCGGCGGAGAATTTATTCTCTTGCTTAACGCCCTTCTCTGAGACGTACGAGCTCAGAGGTTGTATATCGATGGACATCAATCGCATGGAGTGAATTGCCAGTGTGGCACGCGTAAGTGGCAATTGATCAAGGCTTCTATTGAAAAGCAAAGTCTTGTGGTTGATGATCAAAGCATGACCTGTGTGGCGCAGCTTTGTGTATAACGTGAATTCGCGAGCCTCACACCTCGGTATGAGTCAAAAACGGGAGACGGACCGCTGGGAGAGCACGACGTTTCTTTCTTGCTAGGGTGGTGTCAGTGACCTACCAGCCCTGACATTTATATACTTTTCACCTGTGTGGTTGTTGGAATGCGAGGCGCCTCGGATATAGGTCTGTAAGGACCGGGAAACGTGTGTTCAGGAATTGCCAATCCTCAAAAGTAAGAGAGGACCGACCCAGCCGATTCCAAGGATCAAAGTGGGGTCCTGAGGCATTTTCTAGAGTGTCTCGAACGCGGAGAGGAGCTTGCCCCTTGCCTCGACTCTTGACGGAAATCCAATTTCCAATACGTGATATTGCGGTTTTAATTGTAGAACTAGTATGGCGACATGATATATGGTACCCATGCCGTCTATGATTGATATTTATGATTGAAATTGTTTTGACACTATACACCTATAATAGTATCAAATGATTTGTTTAAACGTATCAAGCATTATTTGGCTATTATAAGGGAAAACCCTATCCTCCGGCTTGCGTTGCATTGTGTGATGGGACCTGGGTCTTATAATAGCTTCATTTTTCTGAAAAGCATTGCGTTGTTTTGTTATATGCACTAGTATTCTTGGGAGGAAACCCGTTCCGTGTTATACGGCGTGGTCCCTTGAATTACTATCTTTAAAGTAAAGTTTTAAATAACTGTTTTAGTTCTCACACCAGTCACATGACTGACCTGGAGTTTATTGTTTTAACCTAAACTCTGGGTGCCCCTATTTTCCACACGGGCAGCTAGTAGTTTTGGTTTTGCAGATTTATATTCACAGGGTCCTGATTTACAGCTGGAACGATGCTCGGAAAGCTCTGTACCCGCGTATCACTTTCAGTTGTATTTTGTATATTTTTCCACTGCTATATAATTTATTGTAATCTCTGATATTTGTTGAATGTAATTTATTCGTTAATACTCTGTATATTCTTGTATCTGATGGAATTGTTGTAATAACAATGAAATGTTCTTCCGTCTGCGTTCCATTTTGTCTTGTCCTCAATTCTGTCCGTGCTTTCCTTCACGGGGAAGTTCGGGTCGTCTCATCATCGACAATAGATTTTTAGATGTAAATGAAACTGTAGATCAGGTGATTATATAGCCTAATAGGTGCGACCTACATAGCAATGCTGCTTGCCCGATTTCTGTCATTTACCGATTGATGAGGCTTGAGGTTACGCCTTATCATCACATCAGATTCACTTCGAATGCCACATTGTCAGATCCATCGAAATTACTAATTGACGTCTACAACAGTACATTACGTGTCAGCTAAAAGAAGTTTCCTTCTCTGCTTCCACTCTTGGTACGGTTGAAGAAATCAATGTACGTGACCTTTCTGGAAATACTCTGTCAGACATTCATCCATACAAGTCACCCAGGAACAGGATGAATCGAAGGCACAATTTCTATTAATAGAAAAAGTCCTTGCACTCTACTCCGTCTTCGATTATCTTCATATAATCTGATTCGCAACGCTACTGCAATTACGGAGTGGTTCTTCGGATAATAATCCAACCAGTCTCTCCATATTGACAACGATGGTCAAAACTTCGATAGTCTGTGATTTAACTATCGAATAAAAACAAGTGTTTCGATAGTCGATGATTTAACTTTCGAATAAAAACAAGTGTTCATCCAATTATCAACCAATTACTAAGCCCTTAATTAATATTCCATTAATTAAATCACTTCTCTATTTCTTTATCAATATTTGTTAACCAAATATTTTCAATAACCATATTGACCTTTCTTTATTTTCTATACTTAGGAAATATTTATTATTCTATTTCCACGCTTACATTTATTTGGGTTAAAACGGATGTTGTGTAAAACATCGTTACGACAACCCAAATACTATATTCAACTAACTCTTATTCAACATTGATCTTCGAGCCTGGAATCTTACTATTTATTTGTTAATAATGAAATCAATCAAGTTGGGGTATAACTACCTCTCAGACCTTGACTGAATAACATTTATAACGTCAAAACAGATAAGACTACTTACTCGAATAATCAATACCATACAACTGATTATTCACCTTTAAACACATATACACTTTCTCTTTTTATTCTTATGAGATTTTATTCCTAGTCTTCCTTTTTTATTATACAATTCTATTTCTAAGTTCGCTTCCTTATCGACTTCTATATATATCGATACGTTTATTTCTAACTATCAAACTTCTTAAAAATATTCTAACTCCTTAAATTCCCGGAAAAATTCGCCATAACCTCCTTTGTACCGGGAGCTTCGGGAAAATCCCCAAACTTCCACACAGGCCTTTTCCAATCAAAAAGAAAAAGAAAAGCCAAGCAGCTTGCCGATACGGCACATAAAATCTCATATATGAATTAAATACATACCTTTTTGTCGGGCATTCTATTTATTTCACTTCTAACACTTTATTCCAAACCTGTCTCCTGTATATTTATACCTGTCCAATCTATTTTAACTATACCAATCGTTTTAACTAAATTTGTTAATTAATTTGTTAATTAACTCTTCAGTCTATTTCACCTTCATATTTGAACATGACATGTTCAAATATATTTTAACTTGCATAATAACAAATTCTAATTATACTCATACTCTCGTTTCCTTATCGACTTCTCTATTCAAATTCCAATTCAATTTTATATGAATTCTCTTTATTTAAACTTCATTTGAATTCTATTTTCAAATTCTATAGTTTAAAGTCCATTTGAATTCTATATTCAAATTCTATAGTTTAAAGTCCATTTGAATTCTATATTCAAATTCTATTTGAATTCTCTGCATTATTTATAAACAACGTTTATAACTTTACTTAAAATCCGCCCATTATATATTTATAAACAAAGTTTATAAATTCAGTTCAAATCCCATATTTATATATTTATAAACAAAGTTTATAAATTCAGTTCAAATCCCATATTTTCATTTATAAACAAAGTTTATAAATTCAATTCCAATCCCATATTTTAATTTATAAACAGAGTTTATAAATTCAATACTCGTTTTATATATCTTCAAAACAAGTAAATATTTCCTATAGTTCATTAAAAATTCAAATTATATGTAACGACACGGATTTCGCCCGGGCCTAATCGATTGCTAAACCGACCAAGACCGTTCGAATCCCGCATACGCTAACTTTGGGTATACAACACATCAGAACAAATAACAGAAGACTTCAATAAACATCATAATAATGTTACATCAGAGTACAGAATATCAGAGTATATCGATAATAATACACAGCGGAAGATAAATTTACATAAATGTAATACAATGCACAGCGGAAATATAAACTACACAGCGGAAGACTATAAATGCCTGGACACAGCTTAAAGCTTCAATCCAGAATCCTGCTCAAAACATCTGCAAAATAAAACTACTCGACTGCCCGTGTGGAAAATAGGGGCACCCGAGTTCGCAAGGGAAAAGCAAACTACAGGTCAGTCATGGGACTGGTGTGAGAACTCAAAAAAAACAGTTGTTAAACTTGTTTAAAAATAAGGAAAATCACGGGACCACGCCACTTTCGCGGAACGGGTTTACCCCCATGAAAGCCAGTGTATAAGCAACAATCAATATAGATATATGGATCTACTATGCATCACACAACATGCAATATCCCAATCTACCCACTTAGATTAATCACAACACTTAGATTTTCCAAATCCAATTCAATTTACAGAAATTATTCCTTTGGATTTTATTCCCGATTTCTTATTTCAAATCATTTGAAATACATATCTAACTTTCTATATCAAAGTAGATTTCACTTCGGGATTTCAAATCAAATCATTTGGAAATGTGAATTCCAAAACATAACAATGCATACAAACAAGTATGCAACCAAATATCGTGATCCCCATCGACAAGGCAAAGGGTACGCACCTCGCAACTCGATATATATATGTGCACCTACCCCACGTAGGAGTAGGCTACACCGACGATGCACCTCCCACTCATGGAGAGCATACACCGCCCTCTCACCCATACTTTTAGTCTCAGGGTTACCCGAATCTTTAGCCACATACTATATCATTTCATATCCCGAAGTAGGGAAAATCATTTCACAACATAATAATCACAAGTACTTTCAAAATATAGTACTTCACATCTGTAATTCACGCATATGATCAGTCACTATTAATCACATAACCTTTGAGCTCGTACATCTCAAAGAAGGGTGTTAAGCAAGAGAATAAATTCTCCGCCACCAAACAGATACATCATTAATAGCAACTGATCGAATACGCGATGAACCACAATGTAACATATAATACATTTCTAAATCATTTTAGAAATCATCGGGTTTTGGGCCTCGAAATTCTTTCTGTTTTATAAAACATTTTTATAAAACATTCCCTATCCAAAATCGGGAATACATTTCTTTTCACTTAAGAAAAATATCATTTCACAATCATTCGTTAAATTTGAAATGAACACAACATCGCTAAACACCTTATCGTCAAATCGTGAAGTGTTTCACAAGGCGTTAGCACACAGATATTTTCAACCCAACCCAACGCTAAATGTAAAAGCATATTTTGCTCATAAACTGGTTGAGCACAATCCAAACCATCAATCAATCAAATTTGACATTAAATATAAGGTTTTAAATAGAGAGAGTATTGACTTATATTCAACATCAAATCCTGAAACCAACAGATATCATATCGGGAATAACGATATCGATATCTTCCAAATTCCCATCACGATATCTGTGTAATCACGGAATCCAATATCGAAAATATCCAAAGATAATTTCAATTCAAATCTAATCCAATTTATTTATTTATAACCATTGGATTATTTTTCTAGTTAATAACTAGTTCATTTCGATAAAAATCTATTTTTATCTTTTCAAATATGGAGTTTTTCATCCCAATTCTTCACAAATCATTTCTTATGATTTTACACAAATTATTACTATTTTTAATAATTTTATCGAGGCCCGTATAGTCGATTTCCATCAACGGCCATCGAACTGCACTTACAGCGACCTTTTTTGAATTTGATTTGGACATAATTCCAAATCCAACCGTTAGATTTCAAATTTCTAATATTCCTTAGAAAGCTCTTTTCGATACGAACCCAACGGTTCTGATTTCAGGAGAATCCGACGGTCGGATCTCCCGTAATGTCCGTTCGAAGTCAATGGTCGAAATTCGCGAACTGCCGCGGCGCGGCGCGTTCTATTCAGGCCATTATATTATATATATAATATATATAATATATATTTCGTCGATTTCCTTTTAAAACGAATTTTATTAATCATTTCAAATTTGTTTCAAAAACAATTTCAACCTTTATTTCAATTTCAAATCAAAATTGAATTTTCCTTTATAAATTCTTTTAACATTCACTTTGATTTGATTTCAATTCAAATCGATTTCAATTTTATTTCAATTCGAATTCGTTTTCTATTCAATTCAATTCGAATTCATTTTCTATGTTATTCAATTCGAATTCGTTTTCTATTCAATTCATTTCGAATTCGTTTTCTATTCAATTCATTTCGAATTCGTTTTCTATTCAATTCAATTTGAATTCGTTTTCTATTCAATTCAATTCGAATTCGTTTTCTATTCAATTCATTTCGAATTCGTTTTCTATTCAATTCAATTCGAATTCGTTTTCTATTCAATTCATTTCGAATTCGTTTTCTATTCAATTCATTTCGAATTCTTTTTCAATTCAATTCATTTCGAATTCGTTTTCTATTCAATTCAATTCGAATTCGTTTCCTATTCAATTCATTTCGAATTCGTTTTCTATTCAATTCAATTCGAATTCGTTTTCTATTCAATTCAATTCGAATTCGTTTTCTATTCAGTTCAATTCGAATTCGTTTTCTATTTAGTTCAATTCGAATTCATTTTCTATATATATATTCATTTTCAATATATTCGATACTTTCACTTTCAATATATTCAATATTTTCACTTTCAATATATATATTATTTTCACTTTCAATATATTCGATATTTTCACTTTCAATATATTCGATATTTTCTCTTTCACTATATATAATATTTTCACTTTCAATATATATAATATTTTCACTTTCGATATATATGATATATTCACTTTCAATATATTCGATATTTTCACTTTCGATATATATAGTTCATTTCACCAAACCATTCAAACCAAACCAAATAGTCTAACTAATTTGCAATCAAACAAACAAGTCCATGGTCTGTGGACGATTGTGTCGGGTGCTACTAAGCACCGTCTACATCCTAGTATATATATATATAACTAGGAAAAGAAAATTTAGAGTGAGGAGTTCTCACCAATAGCTATCCTAACTCCACGGCACTTCCTTGATAGAAATCTTCGCCTATTTGTCGCTTTCACCCGTATTCTCTGCACATGTAAAAATCGAATTTTTACTACGCTATTCAATATATAAAAATATGATTTTTTACTTTTGCTTTCAACATATAAAAATATGATTTTTACTTTTTCTTTCAACATATAAAAATATGATTTTTACTTTTGCTTTCAACATATAAAAATATGATTTTTACTTTTGCTTTCAACATATAAAAATATGATTTTTACTTTTGCTTTCAACATATAAAAATATGATTTTTACTTCGACCTTCAACATATAAAAATAGGGTTTTTACCTCTTTTTAAATTTCAGTTTTTTTTTTCCTTTTTTTTAAAAATCAGGTTTTAAAATTCTTTAAAAGAAATCAGTTTAAAAATTCCTTTATAAAAATCTGTTTTTACTTTCTCAAAAAAAACAGTTTTATGCTTTTAAAAATTTCAGTTTTAAACTACTTTTTAAAAATTCAGTTTTAACTTTTTAAAAAAATTCAGTTTTAACTTTAAAAAAAATTCTCAGTTTTAAACTTTAAAAAAAATTCTCAGTTTTAAACTTTTTAAAATTTCAGTTTTAACTTTTAAAAAATCTCAGTTTTAAACTTTTAAAAATTTCAGTTTTAACTTTTAAAAATCTCAGTTTTAACTTTTAAAAATTTCAGTTTTAACTTTTAAAAATTTCAGTTTTAACTTTTAAAAATTTCAGTTTTAACTTTTAAAAAATCTCAGTTTTAAATTTTTTTAAAAAATCTCAGTTTTAAACTTTTAAAAATTTCAGTTTTAACTTTTAAAAACAAAACAGTTTTAAACTTTTAAAAATAAAACAGTTTTTATAATGCTTTTAAAAATTCAGAATTAAAATAAAATAAATAAATAAAGTAAAACTTACAGAGAGGGGGGGGTCTTCGCAGCCGTCGGCGGCAAGCTTCGAGGGGCGGCGCTAGGGCTTCGAGCGGGCGGCGATGGCTTCGGGAGTCGAACTGGGTGGCGATGGCTTCGGGCGTCGAACTGGGAGGCGATGCTTCGAGCAATGGAGGCGGGGGGCTTCGGGGCTCGATCGATGGAGGCGGTGATGGTTCGGGGGGGTCGCGATGATCGATAGTCTTAGGGTTTCTTTTTTTTTTTTTTTTTCTCTCTCTGCCGATTACAATGAACGGGGGGGGGCCAAGGCAGAAAGAAAAGGGGAGGGAATAGGTTTTTTTTATTATTTTATTTTATTATTTTATTATTAAATTATGCACAAGGGTTGACTTTTACATATGACCTCGAACCGAGGCCCACCGCCTGTCGTCCATAGCGTTTTACCCCCATTCCGAACACAATGGGATATGTATCGTAAGCTGTTTTGATCGTTACAATCAGTTTCCGTTGAATTTACGTTTAAATCCTTATATTGAATTTTAAACGTACATTTCAAATTACCGGGGTTACATACTAACTAGAAAAATTCCCGAAAAATATTTTCTAGCTTCGTATTGACGATACGGTCCTAACAAAACTAGTTTCGTCGAATTCTGAGACCGTTTGAAAAATGGCCAATTTCCAGTCGATTAAAATCAACTGAAATTGGTCAAACGCGTTTTCCTTTGCCACGCTCACATATTGATTCGAAAAATTATGAAATTTGAAACCTAGCAATAACTTGACACTGCGGATCTAACAAAAGTGGTTTCGTCGAAATCCGAGGTCATTTGCAAAATGTCCATTTTTAAGGGCCTGAATTCCATAGCGACTATTAAGAATTTTCAACTGGACATATCTTTTGATTCCCGATATGAAATCTTGATTTTTCGGATTCGTTGGAAAGATATTCACTATTAGATTCCATTATTTTTGGTTTCACTAAAATCCGGATTGTTTTGCACCCGGTACATTCAATTGAAGTTTGAAATCGAATTATCGAACTACCGCGCCATTTTCAATTCTATTTATTATTATATATAAATATTTATATTCTAACGACGACGTATATAAATATGTTCGTTCGAATTCTATTCAAATAAATTTTTCGACGATATTATTTAAAATAATTCATTTTAAATAATCAAAATTCGCTAAAATTGCCAAAATAAAATTTCAAACTGGCTCGCATTTTACGGGTTGTTACAATCTCCCCCACTTAAAACTTTTCGTCCCCGAAAAGGAACAAAGTCGAAAGTGGTTTGATTAATCAACACTACGTTCGATCTGGCTTTCATTCTCCAACTCTTTAGTTTCTGAGAATTTTCAAAATTTCAAAAATTTGGCTAACACCCTAAATTTTCGAAAAATTTCGCCATAACCTCCCCTGCAATGGGAGCATCGGGGAATTTCAAATAGCTTCCCCGGTCCTTCAGATCTCAAAAAGAAAAAGAAAAAGCCAAGCGGCTAGCCAATAGGCTCACAAAATCATCATCACCCAAACAAAACAGGAAATTATGTAGTAAACATGTACCTATTTGTCGGGCAAACAAATTTTATTCTCTGCTCTAGCCTCCTTGCTATGACCTGTTCAATGTAAGTATATGTATATGCAAGCAAATGCGACCAATTTTCAATACCGGTCAATATTTGATACCATTAGGCATTATGGTTCAAAATTATCAAACAATTAAACAAACAACACAAACATCAATCAATTAATTGATTATATTTTCAAATATATAATTTTATATATTTAAAATCATATTTTCTAAAATCAGATTATATATATAATCACAAATACGTTATTTATAAACAAATAACTCTCGACTCATTCTGGGGCATTTCTAACCCCATCTCTAACGAGACACTCATTCTAGAATGCTACTGATTCTATCTCTAATGAGGATTCTTTTATAGGACATTACTAATCCTACCTCTGATGAGTCTTTTGTTCAGTTCTAACGAGTTGTACCCCAAAGATTTGAGTTTAACCAAAGCTCAACATACGCCTCATTCCAATTCATTAGTCACTGACCGTAAATTAATCAAGAGAATAATTCCCCGAATATTAACCCCGAAGGCCGAAACCAACATCAGATCAATATCCAGAAAACCATTCTGCTTAGCTAACCGACAGTTAGTTTCTAAATTTCACATTCATAGGGAAAGGTTCCCATTAATTTTATCCAAGATAAATTCCTGAATTTATTCTTTAATCTATCTTTGAATATCAATTCGAATTAATCGGGATTAACGAACTTTACCGAAGTAATCATTTGTTTTAATTTCCCAATCCCAACCTATTCATCCCATGAAGTAAAACTGGTAATACTTCATATCTAACATCACAGTGTTATCGGTAAATTCAACTACCATTTCACGATCAAATCTAATTAAAGATTTAACTATCGCCTGGAGCAAAACTGGTGATACTCCATTTTCGATCTTTTCAATCTAATTAAAGATTCATTAAAACTCCACTTAGTTTTAATCTTCGACTGGGTTAAAGAATCAGTGTCATTTAAAACACGGTTCACGATAAACCCAAAATCACATTCCATTAATTATCGGGTTAAAGAACAAGTGTTATTTAAAACACTGTTCACGATAAACCCAAAAATCAATATCAATTCAATTCCAATTAAATATTATTTAACTGGTACACTTCATTAAATCTAAATAAAAAGATTTAATCTTTTCTCAACTGGGTTCAAGAATAGTGTTAGTGAAGACACCATTCACGACAAACCCAAATCACATTCCATTAATTATCGGGTTAAAGAACAAGTGTTATTTAAAACACTGTTCACGATAAACCCAAAAATCAATATCAATTCAATTCCAATTAAATATTATATAATTGGTACACTTCATTAAATCTAAATAAAAAGATTTAATCTTTTCTCAACTGGGTTCAAGAACAGTGTTAGTGAAGACACCATTCACGACAAATCCAAATCACATTCGATATTCAATACAAGGCTCTGAATAGAAAATATATCGGCTTATATTCAATATCGAATTCTACGACTAACAAATGTCGTATTGGAAATAACGATATCAATATATATCTTTCAAATTTCCATAACAACACCTGTATAATCACGAATTCCAACATCGAAATATTCCGAAGACAATTTCGATTCAAATCCACTCCAATGCAATCATTGGAAATTTTGGTTATTTTTAAAACCCTTTTCGAATTCAATTTATTTATTTAAAAATAAATAGAATTATAATTCTAGTTCAAAACTAGTTCATTTCGATAAAAATCCATTTTTATCTTTTCAAATATGGAGTTTTTCATCCCAATTCTTTCTAAATCATTTCTTATGATTTTACACAAATTATTGCTATTTTTAATAATTTTATCAAGGCCCGTACAGTCCATTTCCATCAACGGCCATCGAACTGCACTTACAACGACCTTTTTCGAATTTGATTTGGACGTAATTCCAAATCCAACCGTTAGATTTCAAATTTCTAACATTCATTAGAAAGCTCTTTTCGATACGAACCCAACGGTTCCGGTTTCAGGAGAATCCGACGGTCGGATCTCCCGTAATGTCCGTTCGAAGTCAATGGTCGAAATTCGCGAACTGCCGCGACGCGGCGCGTTCTATTCAGGCCATTATATTATATATAATATATATAATATATATTTCGTCGATTTTTTTATTTAAAACGAATTATAGAAATAGTTTTAAATTCGTTTCAAAAGCAATTTCAACTTCCGTTTCAATTCAAATCAAAATTGAATTCTTCTCTATAAATTCGTTTTAAAATTCATTTCTATTCAATTCAAATTTCAATTCCATTTGAATTCATTTCAATTTGCTTTCAATTCAATTTGAATTCGTTTTCAATTCATTTCGAAATCGTTTTCAATTCAATTCATTTCGAAATCGTTTTCAATTTAATTCATTTCGAAATCGTTTTCAATTCAATTCATTTCGAAATCGTTTTCAATTCAATTCATTTCGAAATCGTTTTCAATTCAATTCATTTCGAAATCGTTTTCAATTCAATTCATTTCGAAATCGTTTTCAATTCAATTCATTTCGAAATCGTTTTCAATTCAATTCATTTCGAAATCGTTTTCAATTCAATTCATTTCGAAATCGTTTTCAATTCAATTCATTTCGAAATCGTTTTCAATTCAATTCATTTCGAAATCGTTTTCAATTCAATTCATTTCGAAATCGTTTTCAATTCAATTCATTTCGAAATCGTTTTCAATTCATTTTGAATTTGTTTTCAATTCATTTTGAATTCGTTTTCTATTCAATTCAATTCGAATTCGTTTTCTATTCAATTCAATTCGAATTCGTTTTCTATTCAGTTCAATTCGAATTCGTTTTCTATTTAGTTCAATTCGAATTCATTTTCTATATATATATTCATTTTCAATATATTCGATACTTTCACTTTCAATATATTCAATATTTTCACTTTCAATATATATATTATTTTCACTTTCAATATATTCGATATTTTCACTTTCAATATATTCGATATTTTCTCTTTCACTATATATAATATTTTCACTTTCAATATATATAATATTTTCACTTTCGATATATATGATATATTCACTTTCAATATATTCGATATTTTCACTTTCGATATATATAGTTCATTTCACCAAACCATTCAAACCAAACCAAATAGTCTAACTAATTTGCAATCAAACAAACAAGTCCATGGTCTGTGGACGATTGTGTCGGGTGCTACTAAGCACCGTCTACATCCTAGTATATATATATATAACTAGGAAAAGAAAATTTAGAGTGAGGAGTTCTCACCAATAGCTATCCTAACTCCACGGCACTTCCTTGATAGAAATCTTCGCCTATTTGTCGCTTTCACTCGTATTCTCTGCACATGTAAAAATCGAATTTTTACTACGCTATTCAATATATAAAAATATGATTTTTACTTTTGCTTTCAACATATAAAAATATGATTTTTACTTTTGCTTTCAACATATAAAAATATGATTTTTACTTTTGCTTTCAACATATAAAAATATGATTTTTACTTTTGCTTTCAACATATAAAAATATGATTTTTACTTTTGCTTTCAACATATAAAAATATGATTTTTAATTTTGCTTTCAACATATAAAAATATGATTTTTACTTCGACCTTCAACATATAAAAATAGGATTTTTACCTCTTTTTAAATTTCAGTTTTTTTTTCCTTTTTTTTTAAAAATCAGGTTTTAAAATTCTTTAAAAGAAATCAGTTTAAAAATTCCTTTATAAAAATCTGTTTTTACTTTCTCAAAAAAAACAGTTTTATGCTTTTAAAAATTTCAGTTTTAAACTACTTTTTAAAAATTCAGTTTTAACTTTTTAAAAAAATTCAGTTTTAACTTTAAAAAAAATTCTCAGTTTTAAACTTTAAAAAAAATTCTCAGTTTTAAACTTTTAAAAATTTCAGTTTTAACTTTTAAAAAATCTCAGTTTTAAACTTTTAAAAATTTCAGTTTTAACTTTTAAAAATCTCAGTTTTAACTTTTAAAAATTTCAGTTTTAACTTTTAAAAATTTCAGTTTTAACTTTTAAAAATTTCAGTTTTAACTTTTAAAAAATCTCAGTTTTAAATTTTTTAAAAATCTCAGTTTTAAACTTTTAAAAATTTCAGTTTTAACTTTTAAAAACAAAACAGTTTTAAACTTTTAAAAATAAAACAGTTTTTATAATGCTTTTAAAAATTCAGAATTAAAATAAAATAAATAAATAAAGTAAAACTTACAGAGAGGGGGGGGGGTCTTCGCAGCCGTCGGCGGCAAGCTTCGAGGGGCGGCGCTAGGGCTTCGAGCGGGCGGCGATGGCTTCGGGAGTCGAACTGGGTGGCGATGGCTTCGGGCGTCGAACTGGGAGGCGATGCTTCGAGCGATGGAGGCGGGGGGCTTCGGGGCTCGATCGATGGAGGCGGTGATGGTTCGGGGGGGTCGCGATGATCGATAGTCTTAGGGTTTCTTTTTTTTTTTTTTTTTTCTCTCTCTGCCGATTACAATGAACGGGGGGGGGGGGGGGCCAAGGCCGAAAGAAAAGGGGAGGGAATAGGTTTTTTTTATTATTTTATTTTATTATTTAATTATTAAATTATGCACAAGGGTTGACTTTTACATATGACCTCGAACCGAGGCCCACCGCCTGTCGTCCATAGCGTTTTACCCCCATTCCGAACACAATGGGATATGTATCGTAAGCTGTTTTGATCGTTACAATCAGTTTCCGTTGAATTTACGTTTAAATCCTTATATTGAATTTTAAACGTACATTTCAAATTACCGGGGTTACATACTAACTAGAAAAATTCCCGAAAAATATTTTCTAGCTTCGTATTGATGATACGGTCCTAACAAAACTAGTTTCGTCGAATTCTGAGACCGTTTGAAAAATGGCCAATTTCCAGTCGATTAAAATCAACTGAAATCGGTCAAACGCGTTTTCCTTTGCCACGCTCACATATTGATTCGAAAAATTATGAAATTTGAAACCTAGCAATAACTTGACACTGCGGATCTAACAAAAGTGGTTTCGTCGAAATCCGAGGTCATTTGCAAAATGTCCATTTTTAAGGGCCTGAATTCCATAGCGACTATTCAGAATTTTCAACTGGACATATCTTTTGATTCCCGATATGAAATCTTGATTTTTCGGATTCGTTGGAAAGATATTCACTATTAGATTCCATTATTTTTGGTTTCACTAAAATCCGGATTGTTTTGCACCCAGTACATTCAATTGAAGTTTGAAATCGAATTATCGAACTACCGCGCCATTTTCAATTCTATTTATTATTATATATAAATATTTATATTCGAACGACGACGTATATAAATATGTTTGTTCGAATTCTATTCAAATAAATTTTTCGACGATATTATTTAAAATAATTCATTTTAAATAATCAAAATTCGCTAAAATTGCCAAAATAAAATTTCAAACTGGCCCGCATTTTACGGGTTGTTACATTATATTTATAAAAATAGAATTCCGTTTTTAAATCTCAAATACCCTTTCAGGGTATTTTATAAGTCAATATTCAAGCCCCAGGGATATTTTAAACAATCAAATCAACCAATTTTCAATCATTTGATTTTTAACACATCATATATGAATATATATGAAATCAAACAAACAACAAACAGATAATATATTTTTGAGGAATCCAGTTGGATTCCTCCAACCTGTTTTCCTGCATCTACAGACGTTAGTCAACATAGTAATACCCAATCATCAACCCAATATATATATATATAATAGTCAACCAATCCTAAATAACTATATATATTTTAAAACAATCAGACAGCATTCAAACAAGCACAGATAATTATTTTTAACTATATAAAAATAAATTCTAAATAAAAGGTGAGATTTACTCACCTAGGTTTTAATTTGCACTTGTATCAATTTCAATTCCTTTCCATTGATTTCTGGGTCTTCGAACTCCATACGAGTGATTTTATTTGATTTATCCTCGCCTTATTATCTTGACTCACCACAGAGCCATACCAACAATCGTCGATTAATTCTTATCGCAAATCAGCCAAACCAACAGCTTCATCACTTTGGCCATCCACCAAACAACTCGCAGACACACCACTCTCTTCAAATATCAGCTCAGAACTACCATATAGGAAATCTCCATTTCCATTACTTGTATATGCTGTCAAACTGCACGTCCACCACTTATGGCACTTGCTCCGCACCTTATCTCATCATCGCTGAGACCATCCCCCAAAGCATCGAACCACCACTCACTCACGTACACTCCCTTATCTCCACCTTGAAATCACGGATTCTATCTTCTCACGCCTCCTACAAAAATTTTCACCGCCGAAGCCTTGAAAGCACCCATCTGATGGTCACCTAAGGACTTCGATGCTCAGCTAACTCCAAACAAAGACTGCGACTTCCTGATTGCGAGCGGTTCCAGAATTTATGTCGAGAGCCTCCTACCAGAACCCCATCGAACCCATCAACATCGCACCCTTGCCTTTCGTCATGATCTGCTTCCCAAATCTGAAGCCCAAATCAACGGTGGAGCGAAGTCGAGCAACAGCAAATTCATCGCAACTCAGATTCAATGCGTCGGTCTTTTAACGCTCCACCAGTACAACATCGAACCCTCCCTTCGTTGCTTACGACGTTGAAAACCCACCGGCCCCTTTGAATCTTTCGATTTCCTTTGCTAATTAGTTCATCCATTTTAAGGCTTTTGATTTTACCAGAAGAATAAAGGTTGCGGATTTTATAAAGGAAGGGAGCGAGTTTGGTTTGGTTTGTGGTAACGAAAATGGCATGGTTTTTCTTTTGTTTTGTGGAGATGAGGGAAGGCACGGTAATGTTTTGTTTTGTGGAGATAAAGGAGCCGCACAACTTATTTTAATTTAATTAAATTAAAAACTATATCCTTAAAATAAAAATAAAACCCTTGACTGCGAACTCCTTACTGAACCCAACAACTATCAATCCTAGGGTAATACCACTGTTCCGGACACACTGGAATAGGTCACAAAGTCCAATTCGATCGTCTGTGGAAGGTATTAATTTAAATTGATATAATTTGAATTTCAAACTATTTATTCTCCTTGATAATAATTAAATATTATTACCGTTAAAATTTCATATTAATCATTTGAACTGTTTTCAATTCAAACTAAAATTTGAATTCAACTAAGTCCATCTTCGTATTCTGTTATTTTAATATATTCGATATTAAATCGAAATTGATTATTAAATCGATAACTTAATAAAAATTCCATGTATTTTATCCAACCAATATTTAAATCCATATTAAATATTTTAAAATTAACCCATAAGGATCCGGGTCATTACAATTAAATCTAAATAAAAAGATTTAGTCTTTTCTTAACCGGGTTCAAGAACAGTGTTAATGAAGACACCTTTCACGACAAACCCAAAATCACATTTAATATTAAATACAAGGCTCTGAATAGAAAATATATTGGCTTATATTTAATATCAAATTCTGGAATCAACAAATACCATATTGGGATAACGATATATATATCTTCCAAATTCCTCCACAAGGTCCGTATAAGCATGGAATCCAATATCGAAATATTCCGAAGATAATTTCGATTCTAATCCATTCCAATTCATATATTGGAAATTCCGGTTATTTTTAAAACCATTTCAAATCCAATTTATTTATTTTAAAAATAATTGGATTATAATTCTAGTTCAAAACTAGTTCATTTCGATAAAAATCTATTTTTATCTTTTCAAATATGGAATTTTTCATCCCAATTCTTTCCAAATCATTTCTTATGATTTTACATAAATTATTGATATTTTTAATAATTTTATCAAGGCCCGTACAATTGATTTCCATAAACGGCCATCGAACTGCACTTACACCGACCTTTTCCAAATTTGATTTGGACATAATTCCAAATCCAAACGTTAGATTTCAAATCTCTAATATTTGTTAGAAATCTCTTTTCGATACGAACCCAACGGTTCCATTTTTAGGAGAATCCGATGGTCGGATCTCCCGTAATGTCCATTTGAAATTAATGGTCGAAATTCGCAAACTGCCGCAGCGCGGCTCATTCTATTTAGGCCATTATATATATAATATATATATTTCATCAATTTCCTTTTAAAACGTATTTTATAAATCGTTTTAAATTCATTTTCAAAATGATTTCAACTTCATATTCAATTTCAAATCAAAATTGAATATTCCATATCATCGATATATAAATGATAATATTTTCAAAACATTAGATTTTGAAACCAATTCCTTTTCCATATTCATTATAAAAATGAATAAAATCGATATAAATATCGTTCACATCAAAATGGCGTTAATCTAATCAACACGACTCTATATATTTATATATATTCGTGTCCATCCCAAATCGGACATCAAAATCAGATTTTGATCTTTTACTAAAAATTATTTTAAAATAATCGTTATTTTAAAATATTCATTCTTTCTGAACTAGAATCAGACACAGTCAATTACCATATAGTGTTATTATATGGATTTCACACAACACACGTACACAACAACAACCAAACACAGTCAACCATCATCCATAGTGCATTCTACACTGCATAAGCATTAAATATAAATATTTAACATTTACACGGCTTGTCAATCAATTAATCGACATACTACTAAATATTAGGATTAGCGTATGTCCAATTTCATCCCAATACCCGTGTGGGGTTTCAATCAACAAATAATGAATTTTATTTGTGTAGTTGGGCGATGTCTAAAATTAATCGTCCCAATCAATATCAGTCTAATGTGTGTACATAAACAAATCGTCCGATTTATTTATAAATAATTATTTTATTCATATACACATTAAAAATTATATTTTAACTATAAATTATTTTATTACATTCCACATCTCACAATCAATTTTCACAACATAAACAAACAAACAAGTCGTCCATGGTCTGTGGACGATGGGTGTTGGGTGCTGCTAAGCACCGTCTGCATCCTAGTATATATGTTAACTAGAAAATAAAATAAAAGTGAGAAGTTCTCACCATGGGATCCACTCCTCCATTCTTTAGCGGACGATGGTTCGGATTTATCCGACATTCCAACTCTATCTTTCCACGCTGTTCATAAATAAAAATCACATTTTTATTTCAATGTTATATGGATGAAAAATCACATTTTTATTTTGCTACTATATAGATAAAAATTCTATTTTTACTTCGCTATTTTTAAAATAAAAAAATCACAATTTTATTTTGTTATTTATATAATAAAAATCATATCTTCATTATCTCTATAATATAAAAATCATAATTTTATTATCTCTATAATATAAACATCATATTTTTATTATCTCTATAATGTAAAAATCAAATTTTTATTATCTATATAATATAAAAATCATATTTTTATTATCTCTATAATATAAAAATCATATTTTTATTATCTCTATAATATAAAAATCATATTTTTATTAGTTAAAAACAATCTTTTCTATTTTAAAAACATAATCTTTTTATATTTTAATAATAAAAATCTCGTCTTTTCATTGATAGAAATCTTGCCTTTCTTATTAAAAAATCATAACTTTCACAAGATAAACATCCTAGATTTATTAAGGTAGAAATCATAACGAATTAAGGAGTTAAAAACCAGAAATACTCACATTTTTTCCTAGGGTTTTAATCGCCGGAGGCGTCGCTGGAGGGGAAGCAATCACCAGAGCAGTGGAGTGCGATCACCGGTGTTGTGGGGCGCGGTCGTCGGAGCTGGTCCAGTGGCAGCGGCGTTAGCGAGGTTGTGTCTATTTTGGGGGGCGCGGTTTAATCGAGGAAGGAGGAGAGATAAGTGGAGGAGGCAGGAGTGGCGGTGCCGAAGGTCAAGGGGATCACGGCGGAGGCTGGGCGGCAGCATGAGGCGCCAACGGTGGCGGGAGGGAGAGGCGACGGGCATTGAAGGAAAGGGGGGAAGAGGCTTTTAATTTTGACTATGGTTTGACTTTGTGAAGGAAGAGAGAGGGCAAGGGAATTAATTATATATATATATATATTTAATTTTCTCCAAAAGTTACTTTTTCTTTGGAACCCCAAACGAGGCCCAACGACTGTCATCCCTAGCGTATTGCCCTCATTTCAAACATAGTGGGATATGTTTCGCAAGCTGATTGACTGTTTCGATCAGTTTTCATTTACATTAAAATTTAATTCAATGTATATTCAATTTAAATGCGCATTTCAGTTTACCGAGGCCACACACTGACTCTAAAAATTCCCGAAAAATAAATCTGGCTATGTGTTGACTATACAGCCCTAACAAAACTAATTTCATCAAATTTGGAGACCGTTTGAAAAATGGCCATTTTCTGGTCGATCCAACTTGACTAAAACTGACAAAACACGTTTTCCTTCGGCACGCTCACATATTGATTCAGAAAATTATGAAAATTGGAATCTAGCAATAACTTGACATCTTGGATCCAACAAAAGTGGTTTCGTTGAAAACAGAGGCCGTCTCCAAAATTTCCCTTTTTAAGGGTTATATCTTTCATAACGACTATTCTGAATTTTCTACTAGACATAACTTTTTATTCTTGCTATGAAATTTCAATTTTTCGGATTCATTAGAAAGATATTTTCAAACTGATTCTAATATTTTTGTTTTCACTAAAATTCGGTTTATTTCGAATCTTGTACATTCATTTGAAATCGAATTTTCAAACTACGGCGCCATTTCCAATTCCTTTTATATTTAAAATAAAATATTTATATTCTAACGTCGATTCAAATATATATATCTTCTAATTCTATTCAAAATAAATTTCTCGTCATCATTATTTAAAATAAATCATTTTAAATATTCAAAATTCATTAAAATTGCCAAAATAAAAATTTTAAATTGGTTCTGATTTTCCGGGTTGTTACAGTTAAAGAACAGTGACATTGAAAACACTATCTACTGCAAAACCCAAACCATTGATCTTAAATATAAGAATTCAAACAGAGTTATATCAACTCATATTCAGCACCAATTCCTGAAATCAACGATACATTGAGTAACGATGCGAAACATCTTCCAAATTCCCCAGAACAGTAAACGTTTACACAACGGTACTCAATCAAACATCCAAAGATTATTTCTATCCAAATCCAATTTTTATTTAAATTGGAAATCTTTTCTAATCAAAATATTTATCTAAACACTTCTTTCTGATCATGGTTAGGTTTGATAAACCAAATAATTTAAGTTGATTTAACTTAAGTTTAAAAAAACGTGGTTTTTTCGGCTAGTTGGGCTGAAAACGCAAATACCCCTAAATATAATTCAAGACTTCCTATTTCCTTTTCAAATCACGTTGAAATCATTTATTATGATTTATCATGTTTTTTACTATTTTTAAAAATTTAAAAATAGCCTACGTTGTAAAAAACTGTTTTCGGGTTTTTAATGGCACTGGTGCTATTTTTATTCAAATTTGATTTGCACTTATCTCAAGATCTAACTATTGGATGTTAATGCTCTTACACTTATTTGAAAGTTCTTTTCATTTAAGATCTAATGTTTTTTATTTCGAGAGAATCTGATGGTCGGATCTTCGGTATGTCAGTTTGAAGACAGTGGTCAAAATTCGCGAACTACCGCTGCGCGACAAGTAACCAAATTTTGGTTTTATGTAAAAGTAAAATAGAAGTGCTCCTAAAATAGCTTATTAATTTTCTAATAATAACTATAAACCAAATTTTCAATATTTCACTTTAATTTTTAATACTTATATTAGATGACTATTATAATATTATTTTTTCAAACTTATCTGTTTGGGTCCACACTTTCCTGAAGCCCATTATAAAAATAAACAAAAATGTTTTGAAAAGAAACTTTTGTTAAAACATTTTCTAGATACCCCAACTAAACTTCACATTTTCTAGTTATTATTCATTTAAAAATAAAAAATTTGACATGCCATAACTACCAGTAAATTATTTCAAATCAATTTCTTTCTTTTGTAAATGTTCATCGTAATGAATTATACTTTGTGTCCATCCAAAAATCGGACGTCAAATTTTGACTTTTATTTTTCAAATAATTTTATATTATTAAAATATTGGTTAATTTCCCAAATTGGAATAATACTCAGTGAATTTCCATACAATTTGAATTATATGGATCCAGCATAACAATAATGTTCAACTAACATCAATCAACCCTTATACGCCATAATACGGCGTCAACGGCCTGAGTGTTAATATTGTCGACATGCAAACACCATTACAAACTATTTTTCAAACAAATTATTAACTTACATTAATAATTGATTTGCTATTTTTTTTAGCTAATCATATTCAATCACATCAACATATAACATATAGGATTGTGTACATATGTGGTTTATGTTGACAAAAGTTGCATCAATATAAATCAAAGTTACAATTCATTGCATACACTTGTTTATTCAAATATATGCTTTCAACTACCGTATACACTATATGTACATGATGTTTTGGATATGGTAAATTATCCAACATCATCTTTAACTAATGGATTACTTAGAAACCCAAACGCTACTTGTAAATATTTATTTTTCAACAAACATGCATGCAACATTACAAACAAATTGTCATTCATTTCAACCAACCATTTATTTACGGTTTCAACTTCTAAATAACTTATGATACCAAATTAATTTTCTAACCAACTTCAACAATTGAAACCTAAAACATCATATTTACGCAATATTGCATTTATTAACTTACATAACTGTAACAACCTGGAAAATCAGAACCAATTTAAATTTTTTATTTTAGCAACTTTAATGTGTTTTGAATATTTAAAATGATTTATTTTAAATAATAACGACTAAAAATTTATTTTGAATAGAATTAGAACGTATATATATTTATTTGAATCGAAGTTAGAATATAAATATTTATTTTAATTATAAAAGGAATTGGAAAGGGCGCGGTAGTTTGAAAATTCGATTTCAGATTTCAAATGAATGTACAGAATTCAAAATAAATCGGATTTTAATTAAACCAGAAATATTTGAATCTGTTTGAAAATCTTTCCAGCGAATCTGAAAAATTGAAATTTCATAGCGGGAATAAAAAGTTATATCTAGTTGAAAATTCAGAATAGTCGCTATGGAAATATAGCCCTTAAAAATGGAAATTTTGCAAACAACCTACATTTTCGACGAGACCTTTTTTGTTGGATCCGGAATGTCAAATTATTGTTAGATACCAATTTTTGTAATTTTTGGAACTAAAATGTGAGCGTGGCGCATTTAAACGCGTTTAACTAATTCTAATTGAATTTAATCGACTGGAAAATGACCGTTTTTCAAACGGCCTCCAAATTCTAATAAATTAGTTTTGTTAGGACTGTATCGTCAGAACATAGCCAGATTTATTTTTCTGGAATTTTTGGAGTCGGTATGAGGCCCCGGTAAATTAAAATGTACGTTAAATTCAATATTGACTATAATATTAAATTTTAACGAAAAATGATCATAACAGTCGAATTGGCTTACCGGACATATCCTATTGTGTTCGGAAGGGGGGTGATTAGTGAAGGGCGATAGTCGTTGGGTTCGATTCGGTGTTCGAAGGAAAAAGTTACTTTTAGGAATTTAATTTAAATAAAAATATATAATTATATATATCTCTCTCCCTTCCCTCTCTCTCATTTCAGTCAACGGATGAAAAAAAAAAAAGAAAATCGATCGAATCTCGCTCAGACCCACGCCTCCGTCTTCCACCGCCTGCGCTCCCCTTCCACCGTCGCTTCCACCTCCATTGCCACCTCCTCTGGCCGCCTCTCCTCTCTCCCTCTTGCCTTCAAAACCCCAAACCCCCATCCCTCCAATCGAGCCACCAGCAAACCCTAGCCGCCGCCTAAACCCACCGCCGCCCCTCACTGCCCAGTCACCGCCCCAGCGCCACACCTCTACACCCCCTCGACCTCCTTCGCCATGTCAGCATCACGTGAAATCCCCTCCATCGATTGAAATGCTGTGAGTTTTTTCTATGTATTTACTTTTATTTAGTTAATATAATTAGTTTTATAAAAGGTAAAAAAAATAGTTTCTGTTTTTTTTATTCTATGTATGTAAAGAGAAATGGGATTTTTATTGTAAATATAACATTGTATAAAAATTAGATTTTTATATATGAATGGCAAAGTAAAGATTTGATTTTTAATTAAGTAAAGATTTAATTTTTAATGAAGTAAAGATTTGCTTTTTAATGAAGAAAAGATTTGATTTTTAAAATGAAAAAGATTATATTTTTAATATAAGAAAAGATTATATTTTTATAAAGGAAAAGACTATATTTTTGTGATAGGAAAGATATGATTTTTAATTATATAGAAATACGATTTTTAACGATATAAAAATCTGATTTTTATATATAGAGAGAACTGATAAAAATTGGATTTTTACTTGTTTGAATGAAGAGATAAAAATATAATTTTGTTATATGAAGTAGCGATATATAAGTATACTTTAAATATCTAATCATCATAATAAAAATGTGATTTTTAATATGAACAACGTGAAAATGATTGCGTTGAATTCTAGGCAAATCCCAGCTATTCAGAAATTCAGAAATGAAATGGAGGAGTGGATCCCAAAGGTGAGAACTTCCTCACTGTAATTTTCTTTAAACAATTATTTATTTTATAACTGCATATATGAACTGCTCTCCGTCGTCCACAGACCATGGACGACTTGTTTGTTTGATTGTATTGTGAAAATTGTTTGTGATGTGAAATGGACTGTATAAAATATTCATGTGTCGAATAAAATATTGTATCATTAAAAATATATTTTTTAACGTGTATATGAATAAAATAAATATTAATTTACAAATCGGACGATTTGTTTATGTACACACATTTGACTGGTATGGATTGGGACGATAAAATTTTACACATCGCTCAACTACACAAATAATATTATGTATTTGTTGATTGAAACCCCACACGGGTATTGAGATGTTATTTGACGTACACTAATCTCAATTATTTAGTTGTATGTCAATCGATTGGTTGACGGACTGTTATAAGCGTTAAATATTTATATTTAATGCTTATGCAGTGTAGAATGTACTCTGGATAATGGTTAATTGTTTATCATTGTTGTTCGATACACATGTTTTATGAAATCCATATAAATAACATTATTTGGTAATTGACTGTGTCTGATTCCAGTTCAGAAATAACGAATATTTTAAAATAACGAAGATTTTAAAATAATATTCAGTAAAAGATCAAAAGCTGATTTTGATGTCCGATTTGGGATGGACACGAATATATTCAAATACGTAAAGCGTGTTGATTAGATTAACGCCATTTGGACGCGAACGATATTTATATCGATTTTATTCATTTTTATAATGAATATCGAAAAGGAAATGATTTCAGAATCTGAGATTTTGAAAATATTATCATTTATATATTAATGATATGGTATGTTCAATTCTGATTTAAAATTGAATATGAAGTTGAAATTGTTTTTAAAACGAAGTTAAAACGATTTATAAAACACATTTTAAATGGAAATCGATGAAATATATATAATATTTATATCATGGCCAGAATAGAACGCACCGCGCCGCGACCATTGGCGAATTTCGACCGTTGACTTCGAATTGACGTTACGAGAGATCCGACAGTCGGATTCTCCTAAAACCAGGACTGTTGGGTTCGTATCGAAAAGAGCTTTCCAACTAATATAAGAGACTTGAAATCTAACGGATGGATTTGGAATTATGTCCAAATCAAATTTGGAAAAGGTCGCTGTAAGTGCAATTCGATGACCGTTTGTGGAAATCGACTGTACGAGCCTTGATAAAATTATTAAAAATATTAATAATTTGTGTAAAATCATAATAAAAGATTTTGAAAGAATTGGGATGAAAAATTCCATATTTGAAAAGATAAAAATATATTTTTATCGAAATGAACTAGTTATGAACTAGAATTATAATCCAATATTTTTAAATAAATCAATTGGGTTTGAAATGGTTTTAAAAATAGCCGGAATTTTCAATATATAAATTGGAATGGATTTGAGTCGAAATTATCTTCGGAATATTTCGATATTGGATTCCGTGATTATACGGATATTGTGGAGGATTTTGGAAGATATATATATATATCATTATTCCAATACGATATTTGTTGATCTCAGAATTTGATATTGAATATAAGCTGATATTTTCTATTCAGAGCCTTGTATTTAATATCAAATGGAATTTTGGGTTTGTCATGAATGTAATCTTTAAAAATGTTGTTCTTAAACCCAGTGGAGTTAAGAAAATTAGAAACTAACTGAACATTAGCTTAAGTGAATGGTTTATTAGGTATTGATCTGATGTTGATTTTGGCCTTTGGGATTAATACTTAAGGAATTGTTCTCTTACTAATTTACAGTTAAAGACTGATGTAATGGGGTCTTCATTAACACTGTTCTTAAACCCCGTGTGAAAAGAATAAATATTTTAACTAAGATTTAAAGAAGAATTACTAGTTAATTAACATTTAATAGGAATTGAAATGGAATGTGAATTGGGTTTATTGTGAACTGTGTTTTTAACGACATTCGTTCTTTAACCTGATTTGCAGTGGAATGTGATTTGGAATTTATAAATCTTTTTATTAAGATTTAATGGAAATTTTCCGAAGTAAAGTTTTCCAATTTAATATGTTGGGATGGAATGGAATCCGATTTGGTAATAATCAAAGTGAAGTTCTGTGGAGGAAGACTGCTAATACATATGAATTTAAAAGGCTTTGCTGTTATTCCATTTATATTATTGGTCGGATATGGAAATTGGTATCGATTATATATTGATTTGTTTTTCCGTGAAGATTCCATAATTAATGGAATGTGATTTTGGGTTTATCATGAGCTGTGTTTTAAATGACATTAGTTCTTTAAACCAGTTAAAGGCAGGATTAATTTCCTGAATTTGAATAATCATTAAGTAATGATTTTTGGAGATTAAAACTAAATGGAGTTTTAATGAATCTTTAATTAGATTGAAAGGTGAATTTGATAATTAAAATTATCAAATTTAATAAATGGTCGAGAATGGAGTATCACCAGTTTTGCTCCAAGCGATAGTCAAATCTTTAATTAGATTTGAACGTGAAATGGTAATTAATATTTACCGATAACACTATGGTGTTAGATATGGACTATTACCAGTTTTTCTCCATGGGATGAATAGGTTGGGTTTAGGAAATAAAACAAATGATTACTTCGGTGTGGTTCGCTAATCCCGACTATTTTTGGATAAACCTTAATATGGTTTGAATTGATATCCAAAGGAAGATTAAAGAATAAATTTAAAAGAATTTATCTTTGATAAAATTAATGGGAACCTGTAACGACCCACATTCTACGTATCAAAGGATCGTAGAATATTTATATCTTTTTCATATGAGGTCGTATGGTAGTGTAACTTTATGGAACGACTCAATTTTCCATGTTCACGATTTTTGCCAATTTTTAAATGACCGTTTTGCCCCTGGTGAAGCTTGTTCTTCCTGTAACTTTTGATTGGCAAGGATTTTTAGCCTGAAACCACTTTCATTGGATTCGTATGATGGTTTACCTTTCAGTAGAGTGGTCACATGTGTCAAACGGACTTACCATTTGGGAGATATGACTGAAATAAGATTTGGAAGGTGAAAAACAGCTTAACCGGGCCTAATTAGAGTGATTAACAGTTAGGCCCATAACCCATTTTGTGATTAGGGTTATGGGGAGGCTGATAGGGTTTCGGAAATCATTTCTAATCAGTTTTCTAGCTGCCATTTACATCTCTTGAACCCTAGCCATGGCCTCCGCTTTCTAAAACACCTCTTATCAATTTCTAATCAAGGATTAAGCTAATCAACATCAAATCAAGTTAAAATAGCACCAAATCAGAGTTGGAGTTGCTGTGTTGCATAGAGATTCGACCCAAACCTGAGATATTTTCAGATCTAAGATTAATTTGTGGCTAAGGTGAGTGATTTGCATTGTTTTTCACTAGTTACGGCTAATTAGGGTGATTAATGATAATTAGCGAAATTATACATGATAAAATTCTGGAAAAATATGTAAAAATTCTAAAATATTATTTTAGGGCTCTGTTAAAAAATTTGGGTTGATTTAGATATGTTTTGCTAATCCTATCATTAGTTATGGTGTAACAACCCGAAAATCTAGGCCAGTTTAAAATTTTTATTTTGGCAATTTTAGCGAATTTTGAACATTTAAAATTGATTATTTTAAATAATATTGACGAAAATTTATTTTGAATATAATTAGAACGTATATATTTATACACGTCGTCGTTAGAATATAAATAATTATATATAATTATAAAATAGAATTGAAAAGGGCGTGGTAGTTCGATAATTCGATTTCAAACTTCAATTGAATGTACCGGGTGCAAAACAATCCGGATTTTAGTGAAACCAAAAACATTAGGATCTAATTGATAATATCTTTCCAACGAATCCGAAAAATCAAAATTTCATAGCGGGAATCAAAAGATATGTCCAGTTGAAAATTCTGAATAGTCGCTATGGAATTCAGGCCCTTAAAAACTGACATTTTGCAAACGACCTCGGATTTCGACAAAACCACTTTTGTTGGATCCGTGATGTCAAATTATTGCTAGATTCCAAATTTCATAATTTTTCGAATCAATATGTGAACGTGGCAAAGGAAAACGCGTTTGACCGATTTCAGTTGATTTTAATCGACTGGAAAATGGCCATTTTTCCAACGGTCTCAGATTTCGACGAAACTAGTTTTGTTAGGGCCGTATCGTCAATTTGAAGCTAGAAAATATTTTTATGGGATTTATAGAGTTAGTATGTGACCCCGGTAAATTGAAATGCGCGTTCAAATTCAATATATAGAGTTATATGTTGATTTTGACGAAAACTGATCGAAACGATCGAATCAACTTACGATACATATCCCATTGTGTTCGGAATGGGGGTAAAACGCTATGGACGACAGGCGGTGGGCCTCGATTCGAGTTCGTTTGTAAAAGTCAACTTTTTCATAAATAATTAAAATAAAATAATAAAATAAACTTTCTCTCTCCCTCCTCCTTAAATCACGTTGCCCCCCACCCCCCCCCCCCCCCCCCCCACGTTCAAAATCATTCGAGCAGAAAAAAAAAAGAAAAAAAAAAGAAAAAGGAGGAGCTCGTCGCTCCCCCTACCGGAGCGCGGCCCACCTCCGACCGTCCCCCTCCTTCTCCTTGGCCCCGCTCCCTTCTCCACCTCGAAACCTCGACGCACACGAAACCCCAAGCCCTAGCCCCCTGGAACCCGAACCGCCAGCCATCGTGGGCCCCCATCGCCTCTGGCCACGCCGACCTCGCCCAGCGCTGATGCCCCCTCAGAGCAGCAGTAAACCCCCCCTCTTCCTCCTTCGATTTACTGTAAGTGATTTATTTATTTATTTTTATATAAAAATCAGTTTTTTTTTCCTATTTTCTTTTATATTTTAGCAAAATAAAAATGCTGTTTTATGTATAATTAGCATGGAAAAAAAACTGAAAATATATATATAGCATAGATTAAAAAATGGGTTTTTTTTTTAAAATAAAATAGCCTAATATGCTTTGCTTTTGAAAATGTAAAATATACTTTGATTTGTATAAATATAAAATAGCCTTGTTCTTGAAACATAAAAATTAGAATTGTGTTTTGAAAATAAAAATATGAAATATGATTTTTATATTTTTTAAAGAATTAAAAATTTGATTTTTATATTTTTAAAGTATTAAAAATATAGTCTTTACTATATAGATGATGTAAAAATATGATTTTTGTTTATGTAGAGAAGTAAAAATATAATTTTTACATGATAGAAATATTAAAAATAGCATCTTTATATGTGTAGCAAAATAAAAATGTGACTTTTATAATGATATATTTGAAAAGGTGAAATCTTTATATTTGAAAAGGCGAAATCTTTATATTTGAAAAGGCGAAATTTTTATATTTGAAAAGGCGAAATCTTTATATGAAGAATAGCGTGATAAAAATATAGTCTTTACTATATGAACATCGATGTGAAAATATAATTTTTATCTATATAGTAGCAATGTAAAAATAGAATTTTTATCTGTATAGCAGCATAGTAAAAATTCGATTTTTATATATTGAATAGCATAGTAAAAATTCGATTTTTATATATTGAATAGCATAGTAAAAATTCGATATTTATATATTGAATAACATAGTAAAAATTCGATTTTTATATATTGAATAGCGAAGTAAAAATTCGATTTTTATATATGTAGTGAATACAGGCAACGAAGGTGATAAAAAGGCGAGAACAACAAAGATTTCTATAAATGAAGAGTCGTGGTATTGGATAGCTATTGGTGAGAATTTCTCACCTTTCAATTTCATTTTCTAGTTATATATATATATATATACTAGGATGCAGACGGTGTTTAGTAGCACCCGACACAATCGTCCACAGACCATGGACTTGTTTGTTTGATTGCAAAAATTAGTTAGATAATTTGTTTTGAAATGAATTGTTTGGTGAAATGGAATGGATTTGATTGATGTGTGAATGGCGTGGGCCTTCACTAGACCAGGGATAAGGCTAGGCCTTGTCCCGTTTCTAGTATCGTACTGTTATACCGCCGAAATTTTCTAAAATAAGTTAGAAAAATAAAAATATCATTTAATTTTAAAGAATGAACTGAATAGAAATTCATAAGTTAAAATAAAATGTTTTGTCGTTAAAAATATAATTTTTAACATGAATGTGAATAAATAAATATTCATTTACAAACCGGACGGTTTGTTTATGTACACCTATTTGAAGGACATTGATTGTGTCGATAAATTTTACACATCGCCCAACTGCACAAATAAAAAATCTGTGTTTGTTGATTTGAAACCCCACACGGGGGTTGAGATGAAATTTGAAGTTCACTCATCCTGATAGATTAAATATGTCGATCGATTGATTGACAGGCTGTTATAAGCGTTATATATCTATATTTGATGCTTATTAAGTGTAGTGCACTTTGGTTGATGGTTGATTATTTTTCAATGCTATTGTATACGTGTGATGTATGAAAATCCATATAATTAACATTATATGGTGATTGATTGGGCCTCATTCCAATTTAGAAAATAAAGAATATTATAAAATAAAGGTTCATGTGTTGACTGTACTCATCCGTTGAGATTAGTCATGTGTTGAACAAAATATTTTAATAATAAAATTTACATCTTTATTAATATAAAATAAAGGTTCATGTGTTGACTGTACTCATCCGTTGAGATTAGTCATGTGTTGAACGAAATATTTTAATAATAAAATTTACATCTTTATTAATATAAAATAAAGGTTCATGTGTTGACTGGACTCATCCGATGAGACTAGTCATGTGTTGAACGAAATATTTTAATAATAAAATTTACATCTTTATTAATATAAAATAAAGGTTCATGTGTTGACTGTACTCATCCGTTGAGATTAGTCATGTGTTGAACGAAATATTTTAATAATAAAATTTACATCTTTATTAATATAAAATAAAGGTTCATGTGTTGACCGTGCTCATCCGTTGAGATTAGTCATGTGTTGAACGAAATATTTGAAATAGAAATATTTGAAATAGAATATTTGAAAATAGAAATATATGAAGCCGTGTTGATTAGATTGACGCCATTTTGACGTGAACGATATTTATATCGATTTTATTCATTTCGAAATGAATTGAATATATAACGAATTTGATTTCAATTGAATATATAACGAATTTGATTTCAATTGAATATAAAACGAATTTGATTTCAATTGAATATATAACGAATTTGATTTCAATTGAATATATAACGAATTTGATTTGAATTTATAACGAATTTGATTTCAATTGAATATATAACAAATTTGATTTGAATAGAAAACAAATTTGATTTCAATCGAATATATAACGAATTTGAATCAAATAGAAAACCAATTTGAATTGAATCGAATAGAAAACCACTTCGAATTGAATTGAATTGAAAACGAATTCAAATTGAATTGAAAGCGAATTGAAATGAATTCAAATTGAATTGATATTTGAATTGAATAGAAATGAATTTTAAAACGAATTTATAAAGAAGAATTCAATTTTGATTTGAATTAAAATGGAAGTTGAAATTGCTTTTGAAATGAATTTTAAAACTATTTATATAATTCGTTTTAAATAGAAATCGATGAAATATATATTATATATTATATATATAATATAATGGCCTGAATAGAACGCGCCGCGGCAGTTCGTGAATTTCGACCATTTATTTCAAACGAACATTACGGGAGATCCGACCATCGGATTCTCCTAAAACCGGAACCGTTGGGTTCGTATCGAGAAGAGCTTTCTAACGAATATTAGAAATTTGAAATCTAACGGTTGGATTTGGAGATACGTCCAAATCAAATTTGGAAAAGGTCGCTGTAAGTGCAGTTCGATGATCGTTGATGTAAATCGACTGTACGGGCCTTGATAAAATTATTAAAAATAATAATAATTTGTGTAAAATCATAAGAAATGATTTGGGAAAAATTGGGGTGAAAAGCTCCATATTTGAAAAGATAAAATTCGATTTTTATCGAAATGAACTAGTTTTGAACTAAATTTAAAACCCAATTATTTTTAAATAAATAAATTAGATTTAAAAAGGGGTTTTAAATAATCGGAATTTCTAATATATTTGATTGGATTTGAAATGGGTTTATCGTGAACGGTGTTTTAAATAACACTAGTTCTTTAACCCGATAACAAATAGAATGTGATTTGGGTTTGTCGTGAACTGTGTTTTAAATAACACCTAGTTCTTTAACCCAATAAAAGGATTTTTAACGAATCTGCAATTAGGTTGAAATGTGAATCTAAAATCTAAATTATCAAATTTAGAAATGAGCGAGAATGGAGTATCGCCAGTTTTGCTCCAAAGCGATAGTTAAATCTTTAATTAGATTTGAACGAGAAATGGTAATTAATTTTACCGATAACACTGTGGTGTTAAATATGGAGTATTACCAGTTTTGCTTCATGGGATGAATAGGTTGGGATTGGGAAATAAAATAAATAATTACTTCGGTGTGGTTCACAAATCTCGACTAATTTAGAAAACCATAATTTGGTTTTGAAACGACATCCAAAGAAAGATTTAAGGATAAATTTTACAGAATTTATCTTGGATAAAATTAATGGGAACTTTCCCTAAGAATATGATTTTGTGAGTAAAAGAATATTCTGAATTGGAATGAGGCGTATGTTGTGTTTGTGTAGCATTTGTTTTTAATATACGCGGGTTGTTCGGAAAGGCCGGGTCTATACCTATTCTGAATAACCAATTCGACGATAAGTCGAAGATGAAGACGATGGTTGAAGACCGGAAGTCTTCACATCGTTTGGATAATTACTGACGATCCTGATTGGGCTGTACACCCAAGAGGATGGAAATAGTTGGTGGTCGTCCAGACGTACCTGGAGATGGATGGATATGCGAGGAAAGTGCCTCCGGTTTCGTTCAGACCCAGAACGGACTTGAAAATGGATTGTGTGTCTGACATTGGATTTTATTCTGTGTCGACTGATTTCTATTAAATATACATCTGTTTAGCGGCGGAGAATTTATTCTTTTGCATAACGCCCTTCTCTGAAACGTACGAGCTTAGAGGTTATATATCGATATATATCAATCGCATGGCATGAATTGCCTGTGTGGCACGCTGAGTTGCATAGATCAAGGCTTCTGTTGAAAAGCAAAGTCTTGTGGTTGATGATCAAAGCCCGCCTACGTGGCAGCTTTGTGTATAACGTGAATTCGCGAGGCTCACACCTCGGTATGAGTCAAAAACGGGATACGGACTGCAGGGAGAGCACGACGTTTCTTTCTAGCTTTGGTTGTGTCAGTGACTTACCAGCCCTGACATTTAAATACTTTTCACCTTTGTGGTTGTTGGAATGCGAGGCGCCTCGATTATAGGTCTGTAAGGACCGGGAAACGTGTGTTCAGGCATAATTAATCCTCTAACGTAAGTGAGGACCGGCCCTGAAGCATCCAGGGGTTGCCCAGAGTGTGTAACCCTGGGACATTTGCTAGAGTGTCTCGAACGCGGAGAGGAGCTTGCCCCTTGCCTCGACTCATGACGGAAATCCAATTTCCAATACGTGTATTGCGGTTTTAATTGTAGAACTAGTATGGCGACATGATAGATGGTACCCATGCCGCCTATGATTTATATTTATGATTGAAATTGTTTTGACACTATACACTTATTATAGTATCAAATGATTTGTTTTAAACGTACCAAGCATGTTTGGCTATTATAAGGGAAAACCCTATCCTCCGGCTTGCGTTGCATTGTGTGATGGGACCTGGGTCTTATAATAGCTTCATTTTTTTGAAAAAGCATTGCGTTGTTTATTCTATGCACTGCTATTCTTGGGAGGAAACCCGTTCTGTGTTATACGGCGTGGTCCCTTGAGTTACTATCTTTAAAGTAAAGTTTTGAATAACTGTTTTAGTTCTCACACCAGTCACATGACTGACCTGGAGTTTATTGTTTTAACCTAAACTCTGGGTGCCCCTATTTTCCGCACGGGCAGCTAGTAGTTTTGGTTTTGCAGATTTATATTCACAGGATCCTGGTTTACAGCTGGAATGATATCCGGAAAGCTCTGTATCCGTATATCACCTTCAGTTGTGTTTTGTATTATTTTCCGCTGCTATGTAATTTATTGTAATCTCTGATATTTGTCGAATGTAATTTATTCAATTATACTCTGTATATTCTTGTATATGATGGAATTGTTGTAATAGCAATGAAATGTTCTTCCGTCTGCGTTCATTTGTGTGTTGTTCTCAAAGTATCCGCTCTTTCCTTCATGGGGAAGTTACGGGTTCTTACAGTGGTATCAGAGCATTGGTTTACAGAGCTCGAGAACAAGACACATTAGAACCATACGAAAGAATTCATTAGATATTGGATTAGCCATATCCAATTAGAATGACTAGTTTGAGATGGGATCAGTAGTATCCTAGAACGAGTGTGAAGAGTATATTTTTCAAATGAAAACAAGTTTGTTTTGAAAATTTAAACCATTTTATACGTATTTGAATATTTATTTGTTTTGAATATGGACGATCGAGTATATAAAGATTTCGCATATACGCGTCATGAACGTATATTCGAAGTTTTAATATACTAGATAGATATAGAATCACATTCTAGACACCAGGAGATGGTTCTGATGATTGATCGATCATCATCCGAACTTATGTTCGTGTTTCGAAGGGGTGATTATCTATATATTTCCATCGACTCGTGTGAGAACCAAAACTTATATAGTTAGAACACATTGTTGTGAATTGGCACCAAAACATGATTTTCTGTATATGTATCAAAATTATGAATTTGAAACGTTAATTCACTAATTGATTGATGTTTGTGTTGAATGTTTATTTGTTTGATAATTTTTGAACCTTTATGCCTAATTATATCAAATATTGAACTATATTGAAAATTGGTCGCATTTGCTTGCATACATGTATATCCATTGAACAGGTCATAGCAAGGAGGCTAGAGCAGAGAATAAAATTTGTTTGCCCGACAAATAGGTACATGTTTACTATAATTTACTGTTTTGTTTGGATGATGATGATTTTATGAGCCTATTGGCTAGCCGCTTGGCTTTTTCTTTTTCTTTTTGAGATCAGAAGGCCTATATGGCAATTTCGGGATTTTCCGTGGCTCCCGGTGCAGGGGAGGTTATGGCGAAATTTTTCGAAAATTTAGGATGTTAGCCAAATTTTTGAAAATTTGAAAATTCTCAAAAACTGAAAAGTTGGAGAATGGAAGCCAGATCGAACGTAGAGATGATTAATCAAACCACTTTCGACTTTGTTCCTTTTCGGGGACGAAAAGTTTTAAGTGGGGGAGACTGTAACAACCCGAAAATCTGGGCCAGTTTAAAATTTTTATTTTGGCAATTTTAGAGAATTTTGAACATTTAAAATTGATTATTTTAAATAATATCGACGAAAATTTATTTTGTATATAATTAGAACGTATATATTTATACGCGTCGTCGTTAGAATATAAATAATTATATATAATTATAAAATAGAATTGAAAAGGGCGCGGTAGTTCGATAATTCGATTTCAAACTTCAATTGAATGTACCGGGTGCAAAACAATCCGGATTTTAGTGAAACAAAAACATTAGGATCTAATTGATAATATCTTTCCAACGAATCCGAAAAATCAAAATTTCATAGCGGGAATCAAAAGATATGTCCAGTTGAAAATTCTGAATAGTCGCTATGGAATTCAGGCCCTTAAAAACTGACATTTTGCAAACGACCTCGGATTTCGACGAAACCACTTTTGTTGGATCCGTGATGTCAAATTATTGCTAGATTCCAAATTTCATAATTTTTCGAATCAATATGTGAACGTGGCAAAGGAAAACGCGTTTGACCGATTTAAGTTGATTTTAATCGACTGGAAAATGGCCATTTTTCCAACGGTCTCAGAATTCGACGAAACTAGTTTTGTTAGGGCCGTATCATCAATACGAAGCTAGAAAATATTTTTATGGGATTTATAGAGTTAGTATGTGACCCCGGTAAATTGAAATGCGCGTTCAAATTCAATATATAGAGTTATATGTTGATTTTGACGAAAACGGATCGAAACGATCGAATCAGCTTACGGTACATATCCCATTGTGTTCGGAATGGGGGTAAAACGCTATGGACGACAGGCGGTGGGCCTCGATTCGAGTTCGTTTGTAAAATTCAATTTTTTCATAAATAATTAAAATAAAATAATAAAATAAACTTTCTCTCTCCCTCCTCCTTAAATCACGTTGCCCCCGCCCCCCCACGTTCAAAATCATTCGAGCAGAAAAAAAAGAAAAAGAAAAGAAAAAGGAGGAGCTCGTCGCTCCCCCTACCGGAGCGCGCCACCGCCGCCGCCGCTCACAGGCGCGGCACACCTCCGACCGTCCCCCTCCTTCTCCTTGGCCCCGCTCCCTTCTCCACCTCGAAACCTCGACGCGCACGAAACCCCAAGCCCTAGCCCCCTGGAACCCGAACCGCCAGCCATCGTGGGCCCCCCCATCGCCTCTGGCCACGCTGACCTCGCCCAGCGCCGATGCCCCCTCAGAACAGCAGTAAACCCCCCCCCCCTCTTCCTCCTTCAATTTAATATAAGTGATTTATTTATTTATTTTTATATAAAAATCAGTTTTTTTTTTCTATTTTCTTTTATATTTTAGCAAAATAAAAATGTTGTTTTATGTATAATTAGCATGGAAAAAAAACTGAAAATATATATATAACATAGATTAAAAAATGGGTTTTTTTTTAAAATAAAATAGCCTAATATGCTTTGCTTTTGAAAATGTAAAATATACTTTGATTTGTATAAATATAAAATAGCCTTGTTCTTGAAACATAAAAATTAGAATTGTGTTTTGAAAATAAAAATATGAAATATGATTTTTATATTTTTTAAAGAATTAAAAATTTGATTTTTATATTTTTAAAGTATTAAAAATATAGTCTTTACTATATAGATGATGTAAAAATATGATTTTTGTTTATGTAGAGAAGTAAAAATATAATTTTTACATGATAGAAATATTAAAAATAGCATCTTTATATGTGTAACAAAATAAAAATGTGACTTTTATAATGATATATTTGAAAAGGCGAAATCTTTATATTTGAAAAGGCGAAATCTTTATATTTGAAAAGGCGAAATTTTTATATTTGAAAAGGCGAAATATTTATATGAAGAATGATAAAAATATAGTCTTTACTATATGAACATCGATGTGAAAATATAATTTTTATCTATATAGTAGCAATGTAAAAATAGAATTTTTATCTGTATAGCAGCATAGTAAAAATTTGATTTTTATATATTGAATAGCATAGTAAAAAATCGATTTTTATATATTGAATAGCATAGTAAAAATTCGATTTTTATATATTGAATAGCATAGTAAAAATTCGATTTTTATATATTGAATAGCGAAGTAAAAATTCGATTTTTATATATGTAGTGAATACAGGCAACGAAGGTGATAAAAAGGCGAGAACAACAAAGATTTCTATAAATGAAGAGTCGTGGTATTGGATAGCTATTGGTGAAAATTTCTCACATTTCAATTTCATTTTCTAGTTATATATATATATATACTAGGATGCAGACGGTGTTTAGTAGCACCCGACACAATCGTCCACAGACCATGGACTTGTTTGTTTGATTGCAAAAATTAGTTAGATAATTTGTTTTGAAATGAATTGTTTGGTGAAATGGAATGGATTTGATTGATGTGTGAATGGCGTGGGCCTTCACTAGACCGGGGATAAGGCTAGGCCTTGTCCCGTTTCTAGTATCGTGTCGTTATGCCGCCGAAATTTTCTAAAATAAGTTAGAAAAATAAAAATATCATTTAATTTTAAAGAATGAACTAAATAGAAATTCATAAGTTAAAATAAAATGTTTTGTCGTTAAAAATATAATTTTTAACGTGAATGTGAATAAATAAATATTCATTTACAAACCGGACGGTTTGTTTATGTACACCTATTTGAAGGACATTGATTGGGTCGATAAATTTTACACATCGCCCAACTGCACAAATAAAAATCTGTGTTTGTTGATTTGAAACCCCACACGGGTATTGGGATGAAATTTGAAGTTCACTCATCCTGATAGATTAAATATGTCGATCGATTGATTGACAGGCTGTTATAAGCGTTAGCTATCTATATTTGATGCTTATACAGTGTAGTGCACTTTGGTTGATGGTTGATTATTTTTCAATGCTATTGTATACGTGTGATGTATGAAAATCCATATAATTAACATTATATGGTGATTGATTGGGCCTCATTCCAATTTAGAAAATAAAGAATATTATAAAATAAAGGTTCATGTGTTGACTGTACTCATCCGTTGAGATTAGTCATGTGTTGAATGAAATATTTTAATAATAAAATTTACATCTTTATTAATATAAAATAAAGGTTCATGTGTTGACTGTACTCATCCGTTGAGATTAGTCATGTGTTGAACAAAATATTTTAATAATAAAATTTACATCTTTATTAATATAAAATAAAGGTTCATGTGTTGACTGTACTCATCCGTTGAGATTAGTCATGTGTTGAACGAAATATTTTAATAATAAAATTTGCATCTTTATTAATATAAAATAAAGGTTCATGTGTTGACTGTACTCATCCGTTGAGATTAGTCATGTGTTAAACGAAATATTTTAATAATAAAATTTACATCTTTATTAATATAAAATAAAGGTTCATGTGTTGACCGTACTCATCCGTTGAGACTAGTCATGTGTTGAACGAAATATTTGAAATAGAATATTTGAAAATAGAAATATATGAAGCCGTGTTGATTAGATTGACGCCATTTTGACGTGAACGATATTTATATCGATTTTATTCATTTCGAAATGAATTGAATATATAACGAATTTGATTTCAATTGAATATATAATGAATTTGATTTCAATTGAATATAAAACGAATTTGATTTCAATTGAATATAAAACGAATTTGATTTCAATTGAATATATAATGAATTTGATTTCAATTGAATATATAACGAATTTGATTTGAATTTATAACGAATTTGATTTCAATTGAATATATAACAAATTTGATTTGAATAGAAAACGAATTTGATTTCAATCGAATATATAACGAATTTGAATCAAATAGAAAACCAATTTGAATTGAATCGAATAGAAAACCACTTCGAATTGAATTGAATTGAAAACGAATTCAAATTGAATTGAAAGCGAATTGAAATGAATTCAAATTGAATTGAATAGAAATGAATTTTAAAACGAATTTATAAAGAAAAATTCAATTTTGATTTGAATTAAAATGGAAGTTGAAATTGCTTTTGAAACGAATTTTAAAACTATTTATATAATTCGTTTTAAATAGAAATCGACGAAATATATATTATATATATTATATATATATATAATATAATGGCCTGAATAGAACGCGCCGCGCCGCGACAGTTCGTGAATTTCGACCATTTATTTCAAACGAACATTACGGGAGATCCGACCGTCGGATTCTCCTAAAACCGGAACCGTTGGGTTCGTATCGAGAAGAGCTTTCTAACTAATATTAGAAATTTGAAATCTAACGGTTGGATTTGGAGATACGTCCAAATCAAATTTGGAAAAGGTCGCTGTAAGTGCAGTTCGATGACCGTTGATGGAAATCAACTGTACGGGCCTTGATAAAATTATTAAAAATAATAATAATTTGTGTAAAATCATAAGAAATGATTTGGGAAAAATTGGGGTGAAAAGCTCCATATTTGAAAAGATAAAATTCGATTTTTATCGAAATGAACTAGTTTTGAACTAAATTTAAAACCCAATTATTTTTAAATAAATAAATTAGATTTAAAAAGGGGTTTTAAATAATCGGAATTTCTAATATATTTGATTGGATTTGAAATGGGTTTATCGTGAACGGTGTTTTAAATAACACTAGTTCTTTAACCCGATAACAAATAGAATGTGATTTGGGTTTGTCGTGAACTGTGTTTTAAATAACACCTAGTTCTTTAACCCAATAAAAGGAGTTTTAACGAATCTGCAATTAGGTTGAAATGTGAATCTAAAATCTAAATTATCAAATTTAGAAATGAGCGAGAATGGAGTATCGCCAGTTTTGCTCCAAAGCGATAGTTAAATCTTTAATTAGATTTGAACGAGAAATGGTAATTAATTTTACCGATAACACTGTGGTGTTAAATATGGAGTATTACCAGTTTTGCTTCATGGGATGAATAGGTTGGGATTGGGAAATAAAATAAATAATTACTTCGGTGTGGTTCGCAAATCTCGACTAATTTAGAAAACCATAATTTGGTTTGAAACGACATCCAAAGAAAGATTAAAGGATAAATTTTACAGAATTTATCTTGGATAAAATTAATGGGAACTTTCCCTAAGAATATGATTTTGTGAATAAAAGAATATTCTGAATTGGAATGAGGCGTATGTTGTGTTTGTGTAGCATTTGTTTTTAATATACGCGGGTTGTTCGGAAAGGCCGGGTCTGTACCCATTCTGAATAACCGATTCGACGATAAGTCGAAGATGAAGACGGTGGTTGAAGACCGGAAGTCTTCACATCGTTTGGATAATTACTGACGATCCTGAATGGGCTATACACCCAAGAAGATGGAAATAGTTGGTGGTCGTCCAGACGTACCTGGAGATGGATGGATATGCGAGGAAAGTGCCTCCGGTTTCGTTCAGACCCAGAACGGACTTGAAAATGGATTGTGTGTCTGACATTGGATTTTATTCTGTGTCAACTGATTTCTATTAAATACACATCTGTTTGGCGGCGGAGAATTTATTCTTTTGCTTAACGCCCTTCTCTGAGACGTACGAGCTTAGAGGTTATATATCGATAGATATCAATCGCATGGCATGAATTACCTGTGTGGCACGCTGAGTTGCATAGATCAAGGCTTCTGTTGAAAAGCAAAGTCTTGTGGTTGATGATCAAAGCACGCCTACGTGGCAGCTTTGTGTATAAAGTGAATTCGCGAGCCTCACACCTCGGTATGAGTCAAAAACGGGATACGGACTGCAGGGAGAGCACGACGTTTCTTTCTAGCTTTGGTGGTGTCAGTGACTTACCAGCCCTGACATTTAAATACTTTTCACCTTTGTGGTTGTTGGAATGCGAGGCGCCTCGATTATAGGTCTGTAAGGACCGAGAAACGTGTGTTCGGGCATAATTAATCCTCTAACGTATGTGAGGACCGACCCTGAAGCATCCAGGGGTTGCCCAGAGTGCGTAACCCTGGGACATTTGCTAGATGTCTCGAACGCGGAGAGGAGCTTGCCCCTTGCCTCGACTCATGAAGGAAATCCAATTTCCAATACGTGTATTGCGGTTTTAATTGTAGAACTAGTATGGCGACATGATAGATTGTACCCATGCCGCCTATGATTTATATTTATGATTGAAATTGTTTTGACACTATACACTTATTATAGTATCAAATGATTTGTTTTAAACGTACCAAGCATGTTAGGCTATTATAAGGGAAAACCCTATCCTCCGGCTTGCGTTGCATTGTGTGATGGGACCTGGGTCTTATAATAGCTTCATTTTTTTGAAAAAGCATTGCGTTGTTTATTCTATGCACTACTATTCTTGGGAGGAAACCCGTTCCATGTTATATGGCGTGGTCCCTTGAGTTACTATCTTTAAAGTAAAGTTTTCAATAACTGTTTTAGTTCTCACACCAGTCACATGACTGACCTGGAGTTTATTGTTTTAACCTAAACTCTGGGTGCCCCTATTTTCCGCACGGGCAGCTAGTAGTTTTGGTTTTGCAGATTTATATTCACAGGATCCTGGTTTACAGCTGGAATGATATCAGGAAAGCTCTGTATCCGTATATCACCTTCAGTTGTGTTTTGTATTATTTTCCGCTGCTATGTAATTTATTGTAATCTCTGATATTTGTCGAATGTAATTTATTCAATTATACTCTGTATATTCTTGTATATGATGGAATTGTTGTAATAGCAATGAAATGTTCTTCCGTCTGCGTTCATTTGTGTGTTGTTCTCAAAGTATCCGCTCTTTCCTTCACGGGGAAGTTACGGGTTCTTACATATGGTTAAGCATGATTTAGGGGAAAATATGGGTTTTGGGTATGTTTGATCCATTTTGACATGGTTATTTATCATTTTGGTTTTATGGTTGATGTTATATGTTGCTATGACTATTTGGTATGATTTATGATTGCTTAGAATAGTTAGAATGGTTGAAAACGCCGTCGGATGGCGTAAAAGCTTGTTGGAAAGAAGTGCAGGTAATGCCTGGAGTTTGCCACGAACCACCTAAGGAAGCTAATCATAATCCGATGCTTGAAGAGGATCACTCACGAACCAGAGAGCATGACCCGAACCGGATGTTTATCACGAATCGGAGTGTTATTCCGAACCGAATCAACAAAAGGAGGAGTGCATGGACTGGCCTGGGTGGAGAAGCCCGACCCGAACCGATGGGATCATCATGACCCGACCCAGAGGAGCGTCACGATGAACCGAACTGAAGAGGAAAGGAAGGACCGAACCGATCCGGAGAAGACCAAACCCGAGATGCAAAGGTAGTCCAAATAGGAAGTAGAACTCAGGATCCAGTTGGGAACCAATGAGTTAACTTCATGAATTGGACTTTGCTGCGGGACATGTTCTAAAGGGTTATCGACGTTCATAACTTTGATTCACCACCAAGACGGTTGTTAGGCGACGAATCAGTGCAGTGGGGTAGTTATTACTCCATGGGGCAAAGTGATCGTAGCATGGCTATGAGCCAGTGCGGTGGAGTCGTCATGACTTCATGGGGAAGAGTGGACATAGTAAGGGATTAGTGGTTATGGATCAGTGTAGTGGAGCCATCATGACTCCATGGGGCAGAGTGATCATAGCAAAGGATTTGGGCGGTCAAAGCAGTGGATATCGTATGCTTTACGCACTGAGTGAGAGATGTGAGGATGGTTGCTATGCTTGATTGTTTGATATCACTATGACATGCACACCCCTCCCCCGTATCTTTACACCATACATTAGTGTCACCTTAGAGCATTGTACATCCTGTTGTGCTAACTCTTTGGTTGTAGATCCAGGTTCTGGTATGGTTAGTTATACCTGTTATTGTTCTGTTTTGTCGCTTATCGCTCATACCAGACTTTTGTCTGACCCAGAGTTTTATGTCTCTTCTTATTACTCTAGGTGCTCTTAAACGAGCATACTAGAGACAGTTCAGGTAATTATGCACAAGTAGCTGTGTCGGAGACGAGCAGGAGGCTTCCACGTATGATATATATAATCTCCCTGTGTTGTTGTTGGTCACTACTTTGGGCATTAGTAGTGTACCTCTTTCTTTTGCTTTAGAGACAGTATTTCAAAATTGTAATAATGTTGGTTTGGATGATAAGCTATATTTTGGATTTCCGCTGCCATGATGGTTTAGTTTTCATCTTATGCACTGTCTCGCCTGTTTTATATCAAAGTTATGTTGTTATTATATTTTATCCCATGCGCTGTGAGACATTCTACAGGTTCCTTGTTAGGTCAAATTCCTTTCTTTTCCTTTCTTTGGCGACCGTCCTGTGCTGGTTGGACATCGGTACAGCGCATTTCAGGGAAATATCAGCTAGAGCGGGGCGGGCCGCCACGGAACCTATTCCCTAATGATATGAATATTTGAATAAAAGAATATTCTAAATTGGAATGAGGCGTATGTTTTGTTTGTGTAACACTTGTTTATTATATACGCAAGTTATTCGGAAAGACCGGGTTTATCCCATTTTGAATAACTGATACGACGTTTAAGCAAAGATGAAGACGGTGGTTGAAGACCGGAGGTCTTCACATTGTTTGTATGATTAGTGATGTCTTGATTGGGTTGTACACCCAAGACAAGGTAATAAGTGGTGAACGTCCAGACGTACTTGGAGATCGACCGGATATGCGAGGACTTCTCTCCTATATTGGACATATGGGACGAGGAATAAGGTGCCTCCGGTTTCGTTCAGACCCAAAACGAACTTGTAAATGGACTGCGTATCTGACATTGGATTTTATTCTGTGTTGATTGTTTCTATTAAGTATACATCTGTCCGGTGAAGGAGAATTTATTCTCTTACTTCACCCTTCTCTGAGACGTATGAGCTTAGAGGTTGTATATCGATAGACATCAGTCACATGGCTTGAATTGCCTGTGTAGCATGCCTGAGTGGCAAATGATCAAGGCTTCTGTTGAAAGGCAGAGTCTTGTGGTTAATGATTTTATTCTATGTTGATTGTTTCTATTAAATATACATTTGTCCGGTGAGGGAGAATTTATTCTCTTACTTCCTGTGTAGCATGCCTGAGTGGCAAATGATCAAGGCTTCTGTTGAAAAGCAAAGTCTTGTGGTTAATGAATTTATTCTATGTTAATTGTTTCTATTAAATATACATCTGTCTGGTGAAGGAGAATTTATTCTCTTACTTCACCCTTCTCTTAGACGTACGAGCATAGAGGTTGTATATTGATAGACATCAGTCACATGGCGCGAATTGCCTGTGTAGCATGCCTGAGTGGCAAATGATCAAGGCTTCTGTTGAAAAGTAGAGTCTTGTGGTTGTTGATCAAATCAAAGCTTTAATATAGCACCGCTTTGTGTATAGCGTTAATTCGCGAGCCTCACACCCCCGTATGAACCAGAAACGGGAGAGGATCCCGGGAGAACATGCGTTTCTTTCTAGCTAGAGGTGGTGTCAGGGTTCTGCATGCCCTGACATTTTTATATTTTTACCAATGTGATTGTTGGAATGCGAGGCGCCTCGGACATATCGGTCACTGCGGTGCCGATGGATATTGAGTCATCTGGCTCATTTATGCCCCATAGGGCGGGGAAACGCATTGTTCAGGTATTATAATCAACTAACGTAAGTGTGGACCGTCCCTGTGGCTCCTAAGGGTTTGACAGAGTACTTGCCTTGAGACATGGGCTAGATTGTCTCGAAGAGGTAAGGATGATCCCTTGCCTTGGTTCACAGATGGAAATCCAACTTCCAATAAGACATTTTGCGGTTTTGATTGTAGAGCCTAGTATGGCAACATAGTGGGATGGGGCACTCATGCCGTCTATGATTGATACATTTATATTTGAAATTGTTTTGACACTATGCACTTATAGTAATAGTAAAATATGAAATTTCACGTACAAGCATTTTTGGCTATTATAAGGTAAAAACTCTATCCTCCGGCTTGCGTTGCATTATGTGATGGGACCTGAGTCTTATAATAGTTTCATTGTTCTTTATTTAGCATTGCGCTATTTGTTTAAAGCACTGGTATTCTTGGGGGTAAACCCGTTCCGTGTTATACGGTGTAGTCCTTTGATTTACCTAACTTTAAAATCAATTTAATAATCGTTTTAGTTCTCAGACCAGTCATATGACTGATCTAGAGTTTATTGTTTTAACCTAAACTCTGGGTGCCCTTATTTTCCCCACGGGCAGCTAGTAGTTTTGATTTTGCAGATTTATACTCACAGGATCCTGGTTTATAGCTGGAGCGATATTCGGAAAGCTCTGTATCCGTGTATCTCTTTCAGTTGTGTTTTGTATTATTTTCCGCTGCATTGTAATTTGTAAATCTCTAATATTTATCAAATGTATATTATTTTTTCATACTCTGTATATTCTTGTACTCTGATGTAAATTGAAGTAATAAGCAATGAAATGTTCTGTCATTTGTGTTCTGATTTGTCGTGTTCTCAACTCAATCCGGGCTTTCCTTTATAGGGAAGTTTGGGTCGTTACAATAACATTACATGCAACACTAACTAATATCAAACAAACTAATATAAATGTGAGAAAGAATTATTCACAAGTATCAACATATAGTTTACTAATCTCATGCCAACTACTCATATCCATATTTCAATCACAACCACTAGCAAGCGCACATGCATATAATTTAGGGTAGTATAGCCACACGTCCCTGGGATCTTTCAAAATGTAAATGGCATCCTCCCCGACTTTCAAATGCAGAGCGGGTCCCTATTTTCAACACTTACGTATTTTTCAAAAAAAAATGCGCTATAACATAAAATAAAAAGAATCACAAATATTTCCAAAATCAACCTTAAAAAATTGTATACATCTCTGCATTAATACTCAATATATGCATACATGTATGCATATATTCATCCAGGGTTTATATTGAAAATCTGGATGAATGTATGCATATATTTGTAATAGTTGCAGAGATCTATGCATATAAAGATGAACTAATCTGCATAAGCTACAAATTATTGCAGAAGTATATGCATTTATTCCATATAAGTGCAGAAATGTATGCAACAAATTTAAAGCGGATGAAGGCTTATGAATATGTGCAGAAATGTATGTATTTATTACTTATAAATGCTTAAATGTATGCAACAATGTTTACCGTGTATGCTTGAAAAATAGGTCAGGATTGAATTAATGTATCAGACGGTGCATTTATTGTAGTATTAGTGCATGCATTTTTGCATTTATACTATTGTTTGATGCATAACTGAAATAAATGCAGAAATGTATGCAACTATTACAAATAAGTGCATCGTTTGATGCATAATACAGATGATTCGCTGTTTTTTTTTTTTGGTTTCTTGAGTTGTTCTTTGGTAGTTTTAACGCCTGAATTTGATGATGATTGGTTTAATTATGAATTTACGTTATTTTTTTTGCTGATTTTTTATGATTTTTCTAAAAATAGGGACCTAATTTATATCAAAAGTTAGGGCGGATGTGAGCCTAATTTCAAAACTTTTTAGGGATGTGATCCTAATTTTCATTTTAATTAAATTTATTTTTTGTGTTTAGCAATAAGCATGGACCAATACGCATAATTATTTACATCTTTAAATTATTATTTTACAAATACCATCCTTTCATTAAAAAACCCTCAGATTTCTTCTCCTCTAAAATTTTTGCACTAAGGTCGTCTCTAGAAATAAAGTTGCAAATCTAGCATTAAACTAATAAATTTATTAAACGAAAATGCTATATTCACATAATAAGTCGCAACTAATGCCAATTTCAAACCCATGCTTTTTCCCCAAATTTAGTACTATTGTTCTCCTTTCTTTCAATCACATTTATCTCCTCTCAAATTTTCTATTCAATCTATTTTATCACATATAAAGCACAATATGTAACTCTTTGTATGCTTGCAATTTATTCAACCGAAACCTATAAAGCACAATATGTAACTCTTTGTATGCTTCCATCTTATTCAACCGAAACCTGTATACTCATTCCATATTGATTTGAGTAAATAATTAACAATTATCTTATTTTCCAATTAAACCTATTTCCAAATTAATATATCAAGTTTGAGTAATGCACAAAATGTCATTACTTTCCACCTCCTCATTTCCAAACTCTTTTATTCCAGCCTACTTTCTTTTTTTAACTATTCTGAATCTTATATATCTTATGTCTTTAGTCTAATAGATTATCCTATCAATAATTAATACTAGCTCAATATGAATGCTAATTCTAATCCTTATAACATAGGATTAAAATGTGCATGTCATATTGCTTCCCTTTCCTACAACAAATTCTCTAAATTGCCAAGTATTCTTCATCCCAGATTTTTGCACATTAGTTATTTATCTGTTTCACTTTGCTATTTCCGCATTTTTTGCTTTACTCAATTGTTTTTAGAAACTCCCTCCTTGAATCAATCCATATTTGTGCTTTGTCATTGAAAGTAGCCTTTCATGTTGTTTGTATGCCTCTCGGATTTGTTATATGCTAACTCTGATCCTTAAGTATTTTTCCCATTTTCATTCTCTTCTCCCTTTGTTGTTTCATTTTCCCAACTCTGTGTATGATTTTCCATGTTCCATTAGAAAATTCGTATGTATATAAAAATAAAAATATGCTCCAAATTATGAAAAAATCATGGTAGTAAACTAATTTACGGTCTTATTGCAACTCATCTTGGGATATATAGCAAACAAAAGGCGAAGTTTGGACAAAAGACAAAATTGAAACTTACAAGGAAAAACCTTAGGAATTTTAGGTGAAAGTTTAAGATCAATGTTTTGACTCATGATCTCAGTTTGGCTACTAAGTTAGAATATGATTACGATTAACATGATGTGCCGACTAAGGCATATGTAGTCGGAAAAATAGAACATAAAGATAAAAATGTTGTGTATATACATATGAAGACTTGCAGATTAAGATCTCACATCAAATTCCTCTTTGGACAAGAGAATAATTGGTAGAAAGCACATGCATATCACAAATCAAGGAAGACTTGTCAATAAAGAAAGTGGAAAAGAGGAAAGACCAAAATTTAATAGATTTAACTAAAGCCCATTTGTGATTGTATCAGGGTTTAGGTTGGCTAATCTATCCTATGAATACCCATGTATTCTCATTGTAAATCTTTATCCACGAATTGAGAGTTCATTAGTTTTTATACTCCTCTTGGGTCTAGCATATTTGTGTCATCTATAAAATTAGATTTGGTAGAGCACAATTTGCTATTGCATTTTATTTTCTCATTAGTGATTGATCGTCCGATCAAATTTAACGGTAATCCTAATTTTATTTTCCTGTTTGTTTATTTCTGTTCTGCAATTTTTATTTTCAGTATCCTATTTTATTTTTTAATAGTTAATCATTGAATTCTCTATAAATCCGATTAGATCCAAAAATGTAGTAAATTCAATTGTTGTTTTAATTTGTTTCAATTGGTGACTGTGATTTGGTCGTCGGTTCAATTAGATTTGTTCTGAATCAAATTGCAATCTAATTTTTAATTGTTTTCAATCAAAACCTCCAAATTTGTCTAACTCACACACAAAATATATAAATAATAAATTTTAATTTTCCTACTTTTGTTCAACCTATATACTACACACCTGTGTGCTTGCAGTAATTTATAATAAAGTTGCGCTTTTCTATTCCATAGGAAAGTGTCAAACAAGTTTTTAGCGCCGTTGCCAGGGAGCCAATAATTAAATTTTATTATTTATTTAATTTCTGATTCGTGTTAATTTATATTTATATTTTTTCCTTTTGTTTTCTTTCATATATAGAAAAAAAATTCTTGATTGGTTAGATTTGTTGTTATCCAATGATACCATCATCTCTAAACAAGAGGAAAAAAACTTGCGAAATTTCATTGATTTTATTTCCTTTCAATTATTTCTTTTCCTTTTTACAAATTTCTTCCTTCTTTTACAAGTCTTAAAAAAGTCCTTTGCACTTTTTTCCTTTTTCCCCTTCTCCGGGTTGCTACGGCCACTTCACATACGATCACTGCATTATCTTCCCGAACTTCAACCTCACACATCCCCTGCCAAAAAATCAACCACAGACCTTCAAAAACCACATCGACCAGCCTCTTCCCAATCGTCTTCGATAATTCACAATCACTACTCAGCCTAATTACTGCATCAATATTTCAATCCACACAATACACTTTCCACAGCTACCTTCAATGTCAACCGAACCCCACAACCAATCCGAAACCCCACTACAATCGAAAGAAAAGACCATCAAAATCATCTTATGCCTCGAGGTTCTTTGCAAATCCATTCAAAAAAATTCTTGTTGTCCCTCTACCTTAAAAAAGCTACTTCCGCTATACATCAATGCACTCTTTCCTCACCGACCAAGATCTTATGCTATCTTACCATCCTTCTACAACTCTTCAACAACTATAGTTCATCCAAATCCTCTATTCACAAAAGCAAATCCACTTCGCACAAACCAGTTCAAACCCCAATCCTTATTTCATACCCATACCAGCCAAAGCTGAAGTACCCTAAATTCCTGCTACCTCCTGATCATCAACAATTTCAACATCATCACGAACTTCCCTTTCAACCCAATTCACGCCCGAACCACCAATTGTCCATTGAGACCCTACTCTACCCAAAACAGAATCGATTGCGAAATCCAACTTCGGGTCAGATCCGAAGAACATCACACATGAACCACCTGATCTTAACCCAATTCGAATAAGCGGAACCCAATTCAAAGCTCAATTCAAACCCAAATCGCCTATCACATAACTTACTTCGATTCCCAAAAATATACCGAATCGGTTTCTCCAAGACTTTCAGAAAAGAAAAAAAGAGAATTTATTACGTGATTCGATTTCTGAAATTGGAAAGGGGCTTGATTTGTTCTCCATAATAAGTGTGGGTATTTAGAATTTTGGATTTTTTTTCTTCTCAAAAAAGTAGGATTGAGTGATTTTTTTATGTTTTGGGGTTTCGATTGTTATAAAATGAAACGTCCTGAACTTCCCCGGTGAGGAAGGCCCGGATTGAGTCGAGAACAAGCCACAAAAGAACACAGACAGAAGAACATTTCATTGTATATTACAACAATTCATCAGAATACAAGAATATACAGAGTATAAATAAATATTACACAGAAAATATCAGAGATTTAAATTACATTACATAGCAGCGGAAAATAATACAATACACAACTAGAAGAGATATACGGATACAAAGCTTTCCGGATATCATTCCAGCTATAAACCAGGATCCTGTGAATATAAATTTGCAAAACCAAAACTACTGGCTGCCCATGTCGAAAATAAGGGCGCCCAGAGTTTAGGTTAAAACAATAAACTCCAAGTCAGTCATGTGACTGGTGTGAGAACTAAAACAGTTATTAATCTTTATTTTAAAGTTAGGTAAATCAAGGGACCACGCCGTATAACACGGAATGGGTTTCCTCCCAAGAATACCAGTGCTTAAAACAACAGCGCAATGCTAAATAAAGAACAATGAAGCTATTATAAGACCCAGGTCCCATCACACAATGCAACGCAAGCCGGAGGATAGGGTTTTTACCTTATAATAGCCAAGAATGCTTGATACATTAAAAACAAATCATTTATTATTACTATAAGTGTATAGTGTATAAAACAACTTCAAATCATAAGTATCAATCATAAACGGCATAATCGCCCCATCCCACTATGTCGCCATATATAGGATTACAACTAAAACCGCAAAGTCACGTATTGGAAGTTGGATTTCCATCTGTGAACCGAGGCAAAAGATAGTCCTCACCGACTTCGAGACAATCTAGCCCATGTCTCAGGGTCAGAGCGCATCGACCCTTGGATCGTCAGGGCCGGTCCACCGATGTGGATTAAAATTCCTGAACATTGCGTTTCCCCGCCCTTTGGGGCGTAAATGAGCCAACGAATGACTCCATCGGACTCGGATCGTCCGATCAAACCGAGGCTCCTCGCAACAGCAACAACCACATAAGTCAAACTCGTCAGGGCGTGTAAAACCACTAACGCCACTTCTAACTAGAAATAAACGCATGTCCTCCCTGAGGTCCTCTCCCGTTTTTGGTCCACCACCGGGGTGTGAGGCTTGCGAATCTACGCTACACAAAGCTACGCCACAAAGGCTGTGCTTTGATCATCAACCACAAGACTTTGTTTTTCAACAAAAGCCTTGATTCATTGCCACTTAGGCATGCCACACAGGCAATTCATTCCATGCGATGGATATCCATCAATATATAACCCCTGAGCTCGTACGTCTCAGAGAAGGGCGTTAAACAAGAGAATAAATTCTCCGCCGCCAAACAGATATATATTTAATAGAAATCAATCACACAGACTGAAATCCAATGTCAGACACACAGTCCATTTACAAGTTCGTTCTGGGTCTGAACGAAACCGGAGGCACCTAGTACCTCGCATATCCATCGATCTCCAAGTACGTCTGGACGACCACTAACTGATTCCCTCCTCTTGGGTGTATGGCCCAATCAATATCATCAGTAATCACCCCAAAAGACGTGAAGACCTCCGGTCTTCGACCACCGTCTTCATCTTCGACTTATCGTCGTATCAGTTATTCAGAATGGGTTAAACCCGGTCTTTCCGAATAACTCGCGTATATTATAAACAAGTGTTACACAAACACAACATACGCTTCATTCCAATTCATCAGTCACTAACCGTAAATTAACAAGAGAATAATTCCCCAAACATTAACCCCGAAGGCCGAAACCAACATCCGATCAATACCCAGGAAACCGTTCTGCTTAGCTAACCTACAGTTAGTTTCTAAATTTCACATTCTTAGGGAAAGATTCCCATTAATTTTATCAAAGATAAATTCCTTTAAATTTATTCTTTAATCATCCTTTGAAAATCAATTCAAACCAAATTTTGGTTTATCCAAACTAGTCGGGATTAACGAACCTTACCGAAGTAATCAATTTTTAAATTTCCCAACCCCAACCTATTCATCCCATGAAGTAAAACTGGAAATACTTCATATCTAACACCATGTTATCGGTAAATTCAATTATCATTTCACGTTCAAATCTAATTAAAGATTTAACTATCGCCTGGATTACTCCATTTTCGATCTTTTCAATCTAATTAAAGATTCATTAAAACTCCACTTAGTTTTAATCTTTAACTGGGTTAAAGAATCGATGTCATTTAAAACACGGTTCACGATAAACCCAAAATCACATCACATTTCAAACAGTTCCTAACCGTAAATTAGCAAGTGAGCAATTCCCTAAGTATTAACCCCGAAGGCCGAAACCAACATCAGATCAATACCCCAGAAACCATTCAACTTAACTAATCTCCAGTTAGTTTCTGATTTTCTTAACTCCTTTGGGTCTAAGAACAGTATTATTAAAGATACCGTTCACAACAACCCAAAATCACATTCCATTAATTATCGGGTTAAAGAACAAGTGTTATTTAAAACACTGTTCATGATAAACCCAAAAATCAATACCAATTCAATTCCAATTAAATATTATTTAACTGGTACACTTCATTAAATCTAAATAAAAATATTTAATCTTTTTCTCAACTAGGCTTAAGAACAGTGTTAATGAAGACACCATTCATGACAAACCCAAATCACATTTGATATTAAATACAAGGCTCTGAATAGAAAATATATCGGCTTATATTCAATATCAAATTCTACGACCAACAAATATCGTGTTGGAAATAACGATATATATATATATCTTTCAAATTCCCATAATAATATCTGTATAATCACGAAATCCAACATCGAAATATTCCATAGACAATTTCGATTCAAATCCATTCCAATTCAAATATTGGAAATTCTGCTTATTTTCAAAACCATTTCAAATCCAATTTATTTATTTTAAAAAAAAAATTATAATTCTAGTTCAAATCTAGTTCACTTCGATAAAAATCTATTTTTATCTTTTCAAATATGGAGTTTTTCACCTTAATTCTTCACAAATCATTTCTTATGATTTTACACAAATTATTGTTATTTTTAATAATTTTATCAAGGCCCGTACAATCGATTTCCATCAACGGCCATCGTACTGCACTTACCGCGACCTTTTCCAAATTTGATTTGGACATAATTCCAAATCCAACCGTTAGATTTCTAATTTCTAATATTCGTTAGTAAGCTCTTTTCGATACGAACCCAACAGTTCTGGTTTTAGGAGAATCCGACGGTCGGATCTCCCGTAATATCCGTTCGAAGTCAATGGTCGAAATTCGCGAATTGCCACGGCGCGGTGCGTTCTATTCAGGCCATTATATTATATATATATAATATATACTTCGTCGGTTTCCTTTTATAACGTATTTTATAAATCGTTTTAAATTCGTTTTCAAAACGATTTCAACTTCCATCTCAAATTCAAATCAAAATTGATTTTTCCCTTACAAATTCGTTTTAAATTAATTTCAAATTGATTTCAATTCAAATCGATTTTCAGTTCAATTTCAATACGTTATAAACTCAATTCAAAACGATTTCAATTCTATTTCAATCTAATTCGAATTTCAATTCTATTCAGTTTAATTCGAATTTCAATTCTATTCAGTTTAATTCGAATTTCAATTCTTTTCGATTTAATTCGAATTTCAATTCTTTTCAATTTAATTCGAATTTATATTCTTTTCAATATAATTCAAATTTCATTTCAAAATATTCGATTTTGAAATCACTTTTCAATATTCATTATAAGAACGAATATAATCGATATAAATATCGTTCACGTCAAAATGGCGTCAATCTAATCAACACGGCTTCATATATTCTATTTTCAAATATTCTATTTCAAATATTTCTTTTTCAAATATTTCTATTCAAATATTTCTTTTTCAAAACTAGAATGAGGCCTAATCAATTACCATATAATGTTAATTATATAAATTTTCTACAACACATGTATACAATAACAACGATGAATAATCAACCATCATCCAAAGTGCATTCTAACTGTATAAGCATCAAATATAAATATTTAACGCTCATAACAGTTTGTCCATCAATCGATCGACATACAGCTAATTATTGGGACTAGTGTATGTCATATATCATCCCAATACCCGTGTGGGGTTTTCAAACAATCAAACACAGATTTTATTTTTGCAGTTGGGCGATATGTGAAATTTATCGTCCCAATCAATATCAATCAAATCAGTGTATATAAACAAATCTCCGATTTGTTTATAAATATTTATTTTATATACACGTTAAAAATTCTATTTTCAACTATAAAATATTTTAACTATATAAATATTTTATTTCATTTCACATCACATCACACAATCAACTACACATCAAAATCAAATAACCAAGCATACAAGCCGTCCATGGTCTGTGGACGACGGGTGTCGGGTGCTACTAAACACCGTCTGCATCCTAGTATATATTTCAAACAGAAAATTAAATTAAAGGTGAGAAGTTCTCACCGACTAGCTAATCCAATACCACGACTCTTCATATGTAGAAAATCTTCGCCGTTCTCGCCCCTTTGTCACTTTCGTTGCCCGCTTTCACTACATATATAAAAAACACATTTTTATATTGTTTCTATGTACATAAAAATCACATTTTTATATGGCCACCATATAGATAAAAATTCTATTTTTTCCTTATGACTATATAAAAATTATATTTTTACAATGCTATTCTATATAAAAAGATTATATTTTTACTTCGCTATTCTACATAAAAAGATTATTTTTTTTAACCTTTCTATAATATAAAGATTATATTTTTAACCTTCACAAACAAAAACAAAAAAATCCAACATTCATATAATATACTTCATAATAATCGTATTTTCATATATATAGAAATCATACCTTTTATTAGCTCAAAATCCTACCTTTTCAAAAATCGTAGGCTATTTTATATTTATAAAAATCTAAGCTACTTGAAAAGGAAATTAAATTCTAAATAAAAACTCACATTTTGATGTTAAAACCGTGGAGGAGGTTCAAACTGACGTTCAGAGGTGGGCCAGGCATCGTCGGAGTTGGGTGGTGGCCGGGAGAAGCTTGCAGCGGTCACTGATGGTCGTAGGGGCCTGACGTTCGGCGGTTCTAGGGTTAGGGTGTGGGTTGGTTTGGGGGTGACGCGATTTACATTAGAAAGGGGGAGAAGGAGAGGGAGCGGAGGAGAGAGGGAGGAGAAGGGGAACGGTGGCTGGGTTGCGGCGCCAAGGGGCGGCGTTGGCGATGGCGCGGTAGCCAGAGGGTGGCGCGATCGTGCGCCCCCTTTCCCTTTTTTTATTTTTTTTATTTGAAGTATTGATCCGAACTGAAGAAGGAGGGGGGGTTGACTATAAAATAGGAGAGAGGGAGTTTTTTTTTTATTATTTAATTTTTAATTTTCCACTAAAGCAACTTCTTAATTCTAACTCAAAATGAGACCCACCGCCTGTCGTCCCTAGCGTTTTACCCCCATTCTGAACACAATGGGATATGTATCGTAGGCCGATTCGATCATTTCGACCAGTTTCCGTTGAATTTACATTTAAATCATTATATTTAATTTTAAACGTACATTTCAATTTACTGGTGTCGCATACTAACTCAAAAAATTCCAGAAAAATATATTCTAGCTTTGTATTGACGATACAGTCCTAACAAAACTAATTTCGTCGAATTCTGAGACCGTTTGAAAAATGACCATTTTCCAATCGATTAAAATCAACTGAAACTGGTCAAACGCGTTTTCTTTTGTCATGCTCACATATTGATTCGAAAAATTATGAAATTTGGAGTCTAGCAATAACTTGACATCACGGATCCAACAAAAGTGGTTTTGTCGAAATTCGAGGTCGTTTGCAAAATCTCCATTTTTAAGGGCCGAAATTCCATAGCGACTATTCTGAAATTTCAACTGGACATATCTTTTTATCCCCGCTATGAAATTTCGATTTTTCGGATTCGTTGGAAAAATATTCACAAATAAATTCTAGTATTTTTGGTTTCACTAAAATCCGGTTTGTTTTGCACCCGGTACATTCATTTGAAGTTTGAAATCCAATTATCGAACTACCACGCCATTTTCAATTCCTTTTATATATATAAATAAATATTTATATTCTAACGACGATTCAAATAAATATATACATTCGAATTCTATCAAAAATAAATTTCTCGTCGCTATTATTTAAAATAATTCATTTCAAATTATCAAAATTCACTAAAATTGCCAAAATAAAAATTTTAAATTGGCTCAGATTTCCGGGTTTTACAATCTCCCCCACTTAAAACTTTTCGTCCCCGAAAAGGAACGAAGTCGAAAGTTGTTTAACAAATCAACTCAACTTTCATTATTTTCTTTATGGCTTAAGTTCTTCAACTTTTCAGTTTCTAAGAACTTTTCAAATTTTTCAAAAATTTGGCTAACACCCTAATTTTTCGAAAAATTTCGCCATAACCTCCCCTGCACTGGGAGCACCGGGAAAATCTCGAAATCGCCATACAGGCCTTCTGATCTCAAAAAGAAAAAAAAAGCCAATCGGCTTATAAAATCATCATCACCCAAACGAAACAGTAAATTATGGTAAACATGTACCTATTTGTCGGGCAAACAATTTTATTCTTCTGCTCTAGCCTCCTTGCTATGACCTATTCAATGTAAGTACATGTACATGCATGCAAATGCGACAAATTTTCAATACAATTCACTATTTGATTCAATTTGTCTAAATGGTTCAAATTTTAATTAATCAAACAATAATCAAACAACTCAACCATCAATCAATTAGTTGATTATCATTTCAAATTCATAACTTTGATATATAGTCAAAAAATCAGATTTTTGATGCCAAATCACAACAATAGGCCCTATCTAATTTTGGTTCTCACACCAGACAATAGGAAATATATAGAATGTCCACCTTCGTCACTCGAGCATAAATACTGGTAATGTGATCACAATTATCAGTATCATCCCCGGGCGACTAGAGTGTGATTCTATATCTATCCAGTATATTATAACTTCAAATATACGCGGATCAGACGTATACGCAAAATCTTTATATACTGGACTGTCCAAATCAATATAAATAAATAATCAAATACGAATAATTGATTCAAATTTCAAAACAAAATTTGTCTTCACTTCCAAAAATATACTCTTCACACTCGTTCTAGGATACTACTGATCCCATCTCTAACGAGTCATTCCCATTGGATATTACTAATCCAATATCTGACGAACTCTTTCGTATGGTTCTAATGTGTCTTGTTCTCGGAGCTTTGTAAACCAAAGCTCTAATACCAAATGAAACGTCCCAAACTTCCACGGTGAGGAAGGCCCGGATTGACTCGAAAACAAGCCACAAAAGAACACAGACGGAAGAACATTTCATTGTATATTACAACAATTCATCAAAATACAAGAATATATAGAGAATAAATATTACACAGAAAATATCAGAGATTTAAATTACATTACATAGCAGCGGAAAACAATACAATACACAACTAGAAGAGATATACGGATACAAAGCTTTCCAGATATCATTCCAGCTGTAAACCAGGATGCTGTGAATAAATCTGCAAAACCAAAACTACTAGCTGCCCGTGTCGAAAATAAGGGCACCCAGAGTTTAGGTTAAAACAATAAAATCCAGGTCAGTTATGTGACTGGTGTGAGAACTAAAACAGTTATTAATATTTATTTTAAAGTTAGGTAAATCAAGGGACCACGCCGTATAACACGGAACGGGTTTCCTCCCAAGAATACCAATGCTTAAAACAACAGCGCAATGCTAAATAAAGAACAATGAAGCTATTATAAGACCCAGGTCCCATCACACAATGCAACGCAAGCCGGAGGATAGGGTTTTTATCTTATAATAGCCAAGAATGCTTGATACATTTAAAACAAATCATTTATTATTACTATAAGTGTATTGTGTATAAAACAACTTCAAATCATAAGTATCAATCATAGACGGCATAAGCGCCCCATCCCACTATGTCGCCATATATAGGATTACAACTAAAACATCAAAGTCACGTATTGGAAGTTGGATTTCCATCGGTGAACCGAGGCAAAAGATAGTCCTCACCGACTTCGAGACAATCTAGCCCATGTCTCAGGGTCATAGCGCATCGACCCTTGGATCGTCAGGGTCGGTCCACCGACGTGGATTAAAATTCCTGAACACTGCGTTTCCCCGCCCTTTGGGGCGTAAATGAGCCAACGAATGACTCCATCGGACCCGGATCGTCCGATCAAACCGAGGCGCCTCGCAACAGCAACAACCACATAAGTCAAACTCGTCAGGGTGTGTAAAACCACTGACGCCACTTCTAACTAGAAAGAAACGTATGTCCTCCCTAAGGTCTTCTACCGTTTTTGGTCCACCACCGGGGTGTGAGGCTCGCGAATCTACGCTACACAAAGCTACACCACAAAAGACGTGCTTTGATCATCAACCACAAGACTTTGCTTTTCAACAGAAGCCTTGATTCATTGCCACTTAGGCATGCCACACAGGCAATTCATTCCATGCGATGGATATCCATCAATATATAACCCCTGAGCTCGTACGTCTCAGAGAAGGGCGTTAAGCAAGAGAATAAATTCTCCGCCGCCAAACAGATATATATTTAATAGAAATCAATCACACAGACTGAAATCCAATGTCAGACACACAGTCCATTTACAAGTTCGTTCTGGGTCTGAACGAAACCGGAGGCACCTAGTACCTCGCATATCCATCGATCTCCAAGTACGTCTGGATGACCACTAACTGATTCCCTCCTCTTGGGTGTACGGCCCAATCAAGATCATCAGAAATCACCGCAAATGACATGAAGACCTCCGGTCTTTGACCACCGTCTTCATCTTCGACTTATCGTCGTATCAGTTATTCAGAATGGGTTAAACCCATTCTTTCTGAATAACTCGCGTATATTATAAACAAGTGTTACACAAACACAACATACACTTCATTCCAATTCATCAGTCACTAACCGTAATTAACAAGAGAATAATTCCCCAAACATTAACCCCGAAGGCCAAAACCAACATCAGATCAATACCCAGGAAACCGTTCTGCTTAGCTAACCTACAATTAGTTTCTAAATTTCACATTCTTAGGGAAAGATTCCCACTAATTTTATCAAAGTTAAATTCCTTTAAATTTATTCTTTAATCATCCTTTGAAAATCAATTCAAACCAAATTTTGGTTTATCCAAACTAGTCGGGATTAACGAACCTTACCGAAGTAATCAATTGTTAAATTTCCCAACCCCAACCTATTCATCCCATGAAGTAAAACTGGAAATACTTCATTTCTAACCCCATGGTGTTGTCGGTAAATTCAATTACCATTTCATGTTCAAATCTAATTAAAGATTTAACTATCGCCTGGAGCAAAACTGGTGATACTCCATTTTCGATCTTTTCAATCTAATTGAAGATTCATTAAAACTCCACTTAGTTTTAATCTTTACTGGGTTAAAGAATCGATGTCATTTAAAACACGGTTCACGATGAACCCAAAATCACATCACATTTCAATCAGTTCCTAAACGTAAATTAGCAAGTGAACAATTCCCTAAGTATTAACCCCGAAGGTCGAAACCAACATCAGATCAATACCCCAGAAACCATTCAACTTAACTAATCTCCAGTTAGTTTCTGATTTTCTTAACTCCTTTGGGTCTAAGAATAGTATTATTGAAGATACCGTTCACGACAACCCAAAATGACATTCCATTAATTATCGGGTTGAAGAACAAGTGTTATTTAAAACACTATTCACGATAAACCCAAAAATCAATACCAATTCAATTCCAATTAAATACTATTTAATTGGTACACTTCATTAAATCTAAATAAAAATATTTAATCTTTTTCTCAACTGGGCTTAAGAACAGTGTTAATGAAGACACCATTCACGACAAACCCAAATCACATTTGATATTAAATACAAGGCTCTGAATAGAAAATATATCGGCTTATATTCAATATCAAATTTACCGACCAACAAATATCGTGTTGGAAATAACGATATATATATATATCTTTCAAATTCCCATAACAATATCTGCATAATCACGAAATCCAACATCGAAATATTCCACATACAATTTTGATTCAAATCCATTCCAATTCAAATATTCGAAATTCTGCTTATTTTCAAAACCATTTCAAATCAAATTTATTTATTTTAAAAGAATAAATAAATTATAATTCTAGTTCAAAACTAGTTCACTTCGATAAAAATCTATTTTTATCTTTTCAAATATGGAGTTTTTCACCCCAATTCTTCACAAATCATTTCTTATGATTTTACACAAATTATTATTATTTTTAATAATTTTATCAAGGCCCGTACAGTCGATTTCCATCAACGGTCATCGTACTGCACTTACAGCGACCTTTTCCAAATCTGATTTGGACATAATTCCAAATCCAACCATTAGATTTCTAATTTCTAATATTCGTTAGAAAGCTCTTTTCGATACGAACCCAACGGTTCCGGTTTTAGGAGAATCCGATGGTCGGATCTCCCGTAATATCCGTTCGAAGTCAATGGTCGAAATTCGCGAACTGCCGCGGTGCGGCGCGTTCTATTCAGGCCATTATATTATATATATAATATATACTTCGTCGATTTCCTTTTAAAACATATTTTATAAATCGTTTTAAATTCATTTTCAAAACGATTTCAACTTCCATCTCAAATTCAAATCAAAATTGAATTTTCCCTTACAATTTTTTTTAAATTAATTTCAAATTTATTTCAATTCAAATCGATTTTCAGTTCGATTTCAATACGTTTTAAACTCAATTAAAAACGATTTCAATTCTACTTCAATCTAATTCGAATTTCAATTCTATTCAGTTTAATTCGAATTTCAATTCTATTCAGTTTAATTCGAATTTCAATTCTTTTCAGTTTAATTCGAATTTCAATTCTTTTCAATATAATTCGAATTTCTATTCTTTTCAATATAATTCGAATTTCATTTCAAAATATTCGATTTTGAAATCACTTTTCAATATTCATTATAAAAATGAATATAATCGATATAAATATCGTTCACGTCAAAATGGCGTCAATCTAATCAACACGGCTTCATATATTCCATTTTCAAATATTCTATTTCAAATATTTCTTTTTCAAATATTTCTTTTTCAAAACTGGAATGAGGCCTAATCAATTACCATATAATATTAATTATATGAATTTTCTACAACACATGTATACAATAACAACGATGAATAATCAACCATCATCCAAAGTGCATTCTACACTGTATAAGCATCAAATATAAATATTTAACGCTCATAACAGTCTGTCCATCAATCGATCGACATACAGCTAATTATTGGGACTAGTGTATGTCATATATCATCCCAATACCCGTGTGGGGTTTTCAAACAATCAAACACAGATTTTATTTTTGCAGTTGGGCGATGTGTAAAATTTATCGTCCCAATCAATATCAATCAAATCAGTGTATATAAACAAATCTCCGATTTGTTTATAAATATTTATTTTATATACACATTAAAAATTCTATTTTTAACTATAAAATATTTTAACTATATAAATATTTTATTTTATTTCACATCACATCACACAATCAACTACACATCAAAATCAAATAACCAAGCATACAAGCCGTCCATGGTCTGTGGACGACGGGTGTCGGGTGCTACTAAACACCGTCTGCATCCTAGTATATATTTCAAACAGAAAATTAAATTAAAGGTGAGAAGTTCTCACCGACTAGCTAATCCAATACCACGACTCTTCATATGTAGAAAATCTTCGCCGTTCTCGCCCCTTTGTCACTTTCGTTGCCCGCTTTCACTACATATATAAAAATCACATTTTTATATTGTTTCTATGTACATAAAAATCACATTTTTATACGGCCACCATATAGATAAAAATTCTATTTTTATCCTTATGACTATATAAAAATTATATTTTTACAATGCTATTCTATATAAAAAGATTATATTTTTACTTCGCTATTCTACATAAAAAGATTATTTTTTTAACCTTTCTATAATATAAATATTATATTTTTAACCTTCACAAACAAAAACAAAAAAATCCAACATTAATATAATATACTTCATAATAATCGTATTTTCATATATATAGAAATCATAGCTTTTATTAGCTCAAAATCCTACCTTTTCAAAAATCATAGGCTATTTTATATTTATAAAAATCTAAGCGACCTGAAAAGGAAATTAAATTCTAAATAAAAACTCACATTTTGTTGTTAAAACCGTGGAGGAGGTTCAAACTGACGTTCAGAGGTGGGGGAGGCATCGTCGGAGTTTGGTGGTGGCCGAGAGAAGCTTGCAGCGGTCACTGATGGTCGTAGGGGCCTGACGTTCGGCGGTTCTGCGGTTAGGGCGTGGGTTGGTTTGGGCGTGACGCGATTTACAGTAGAAAGGGGGAGAAGAAGAGGGAACAGAGGAGAGAGGGAGGAGAAGGGGAACGGTGGCTGGGTTGCGGCGCCAGGGGGCGGCGTTGGCGATGGCGCGGCGTCCAGAGGGTGGCGCGATTGTGCGCCCCCTTTCCCTTTTTTTTTATTTGAAGCATCGATCTGAACTGAAGAAGGAGGGGGGTTGACAGTAAAATAGGAGAGAGGGAGTTTTTTTTTATTATTTAATTTTTAATTAACCCCTAAAGCAACTTCTTAATTCAAACTCGAAACGAGACCCACCGCCTCTCGCCCCTAGCGTTTTACCCTCATTCCGAACACAATGGAATATGTATCGTAGGTTGATTCGATCATTTCGACCAGTTTCTGTTGAATTTACAATTAAATCATTATATTTAATTTTAAACGTACATTTCAATTTACTGGGGTCACACACTAACTCGAAAAATTCCAGACAAATATTTTCTAGCTTTGTATTGACGATACGGTCCTAACAAAACTAATTTCGGCGAATTCTGAGACCGTTTGAAAAATGGCCATTTTCCAGTCGATTAAAATAAATTGAAACTGGTCAAACACGTTTTCTTTTGCCATGCTCACATATTGATTCAAAAAATTATGAAATTTGGAGTCTAGCAATAACTTGACATCATGGATCCAACAAAAGTGGTTTCGTCGAAATCCGAGGTCATTTGCAAAATCTCCATTTTTAAGGGCCAAAATTCAATAGCAACTATTCTGAAATTTCAACTGGACATATCTTTTTATCCCCGCTATGAAATTTCGATTTTTCGGATTCGTTGGAAAGATATTCACAAATAGATTCTAATATTTTTGGTTTCACTAAAATCCGGTTTGTTTTGCACCCGGTACATTCATTTGAAGTTTGAAATCCAATTATCGAACTACCGCACCATTTTCAATTCCTTTTATGTATATAAATAAATATTTATATTCTAACGACGATTCAAATAAATATATACATTTGAATTCTATCAAAAATAAATTTCTCGTCGCTATTATTTAAAATAATTCATTTTAAATAATCAAAATTCACTAAAATTGCCAAAATAAAAATTTTAAATTGGCTCAGATTTCCGGGTTATTACATAAAAGGATTACATGATTTGTTTCGTAATAAAATAAAATGGGAGGGTGTGATTGTGCTTGGCTGAAAATCTTGAGTTTTTATATTTGTGCGGTGTGTAAGTTCAGCTGTCCTAGTTTAGTGCATAAGTTTTATTTATTTAGGTTATTTTTTTCTTTTTAAGTTAGTTTCTTTATGTTGGTTTAGTTTTGTTGAGCCTAGTTTTTAGTCTTGTGAGTTTTGTTCCTTTTTGTTTAGTTTTCTTATTTCAACTCCTATTTAGTTGTTCTTTCTATTTTTGTTTTAAAGAGGGAGAGGGAGAAAGAGTAGGCCAAAGTGAAGATACATAATTCGAGCATCAAACATGAAATTCGACAGTCAAGCGATTTGCAGATAGTGATATTTTAATCGTTCAAGCTACTCAACTTCTTTAAACGGAAAGACATAAACCACTGTAAAAAAAATTAACTTCACAGGTGCTCTACTGCAAAGAAATATATATATATATATATATATATATAGAAATTGCTTGTAAAAAATTTCTATAGGGGCAGCGGCTTGCTTGTACAATTTTTTTGTAATTTCTACAGTTTTAATGCCTGATTGTTTTGATTGGCTGAAATTTCCATAACTGAAGTCATCATTCTCATTGTTTTCAACAATAAAATTTGATTTTCAAAATATTTAACTACAAGAGTGTATTTTATGAAATAGATTCTCGGAAGGATTTGATCGCAGATATATATTAGTTAAATTTATTGAACTTCTAGCAAAAGAGGTTACATGCTACCCATAAAACATTGGTCGTATCCCTTAGTATTTATACTATACGTGAAAAGCCATAAGTCTGTCTTCCCCCTTTAAATCAAGATTATCAACTAATAAGATATACCTTAGTATGTTATCTATTTTGTTAATAAGGCTACTTGTGTAAACTTAAAGTTTTGGATTTTCTATCTTCGATAACGATGAGTGAGAAGAGTGTTAGTCACCATAATTCTCCTAGGGTTTCTCAAATAAATCAAAATTTTGATAACAAAATGGATTATAATCGAATAAGTCAAAATTTTCAAAATGTCAATGTCGGAATGGATAGACCCTTATCGCTTTGAGATCGATGTTACCCAACTAGTGTTGTTCGACCTTCTATCATAGTATTTCAGCCAGTTAAAGGAAATTTTCAGCTTAAACATTTATTTATTCAATGCATACCCAAATTTACTGGTTCTAAAAATGTGTATGAATTTTTAAGTGAATTTGAATTGTATGCATCCACAACTAAAATGCAACAGTTATATGACAAATCAATCAAGCTAAGGATAATTCCATTCGCATTACATGAAAGCACTAAAAAATGGCTAACCTCTTCCAAAACATTCCATAAAAAGTTGGGATGAATTTGTCACTGCATTATTGAAAGTGTTTTGGTAATTTTCATTTCTATCCATGTTTATTTAGTTTATCCACCCTACAAAATACAAATATTTTACTTTTAAAATTATGATGAAATTATTCACCTAATCCACAAGTTTCTCAATACTGGTTTTTCCAGTTTGGCGTATTCATCTTCATCTATATCCCGTTTCAACATAAATATTGGTATTATTTTGTTTTTATCATGAAACCTTTAAAACACTATATTTTTTAATTTTTTTCTCCGGACTAAGGACTTTCAAAGTGCAAACCAATTGTTTATAGTGTCAATATCAATTTTTAATTCAACTAACAGTAGATGCAAAATATAGCATTTAGTTCAACTTTATGAATAAACTCAATTTAATGCGAAGTAGTTGTTAGTTGCCAGCATATATGAAAGAACCATTTGATTTCTTAATTACCGGAAGATGATCGATTTTTCCTGTGTACATTAAATTGGAAAGCAACATCCCTCCATACAATCCGCTGCACATATTGTTCCATTTTGTGTATTTGTTCAGTTAGTATATGAATAGCAGTGGTATGTTGCTCTCATCTATTTGTTTAATATGATGCTATATTGTTATCGATATTCTAAGGTTGTTAATAGTTATATTAGTGTTGCCAGCTGGGAGTCATCAAAAAGCTTAAGATTGCATTTTGAAAATAAGTTAATGATTGATGAGAAGCTAAAAGTGGTGAGACCAAGGAATTTATTGCAAATTTAACATGTAAAGTCAATTTGGAAGGATTATTGTACTTCATGAGTAAGTGTATTGAATGGTGTTCAACAAAAAAAAAGAAATGTAATAAACATCCTCTTATTTTATTTGTTTATCCGCGATGTATTAAGTTATAAAATAGTGTCTGGATTAACTAAATAAAAGTCAAATTGTGGATCAACTAATATAATTTCTGGATGAATGTAAAATTTACCAAATGTTTTTCCCTTTCCATAAAAATCTAAAAATATGAACTGAAAAAAATCAATTTTCTCAAAATGAAGGGGAAACTTTTTCAAAATACCTTGAGAGATTCAGCCAATTATCATATAGTTGTCCTCATCATGCAATTCCCAAACATCACTTATGTCAAATTGCATATGAAGGGCTAAACTATCAGACTCGAATACAACTAGAATCAATGTGTGGAGGAGAATTTATGTCTAAAACTACTGATGAAGCTTGGGAATTCTTAGAAAATTATTCTGAAAAGGACATACAATGGAATTCAATTCATGTTCCCATCCGTGATTCTACTAGAGGAGTGCATGTCATGGATCTAATTCATATTCCCTTAGAAACTCAAACCCCTCAAACTGAAGATGACCTACCCTTCTATATTACCCTCAAAACAAAGTCAATGCCATAGCACAAAATGGTCCTTACTCATCCATGTATAATCCTAGTTGGGGAAATCATCCAAATTTATCATGGTCTAATCCCAGTTATGCTGGGAATCCATCTCACATGATACCGAATTCGTAATACCAAGCTCTATCTGCTTCTAGTCCTCAAACTTCTCAAATTCCACCTCAATCCAAGCCTTTAAGCCAAACATATTGGCCTTCTAATTTTCAATCGTCAACTTGGTCTCCTTTATCATCTTAAACTTCAAAGGAAATTGTTCGATTAGAGAAACAAATAAATGATCAAGATGCTAAACTAAAAAAAATGATGAATACAAATAAGGAACTAATGAAAATTAACAAGAAAGGAAAATTGCCTATTCAACCCGAGGTGAATCCAAAATATAATTCTCGTACCATGAACTCTTATAAGGACAGAAATAATTCGGTTCACGTTGTTACCACCCTTAGGTTCGGATAAATGATTTACAGCAATATTAAAAATCCCGACAATCATTCGATTTCAACCCCAATCGAAAAGCTTGACACTTTTCCGATGAAAACCAAGACAAATTCTTCGAATGTAGGCAATCCCAACATTTCTTCTTATGACCTCGGCAACTCCCTTAATATGTCTTCTTCTACTGTTGGAAATACCAACATCCCATCTTCTACACCCTTACCTCCTTCACTTCCCATATCGAAACCTTCTTCTTCGAACGACCTATATTATGAAAGGGTCTATAAACCAGTACCTCCATATCCTCACAGACTTAACAACAAGAAGAAGGATGCAAATTTCAAAAAAAAAAATCTTGAAATCTTCAAACAAGTTCGTGATAATATTCCACTCTTATACACCATCGAACAAATTCCACAAATACAAAATAAGCATGTTGATTCACCTTATTTGCTTCAGTTGTGCTCACAACCGAAGCAAATAATATCATCTGCTTCTGTTGTGTTAACTTCTGAAGCAAAGACACCAAAGCAAAACCCAATATTTTCTTCGGTTGTGCTCGAAACTAAAGCATTAATGTAATTTGCTTCGATTATATTTACAACTGAAGCAAATGCACCAAAGCAAATAATGTTATTTGCTTCTATTCCTCACATCCAACGCAAAATAGTGTTATTTGCATCAGTTCTTAAAGAAACAAAGCAACAGCAAATTATTTTTATCATATGATGAAATGCACACATAATAATCTTAAATAATAACCTATATATGTCATTATTCATAATTTATTATAATTATTGATAAATAAATAGTTTTGTTGACACGATTTGTGGTCAAAGCTATCACAAGCATAGAATGGACAAAAAGTCCTAACAGATGACCTCTTTTGGACCTGAAAACATCAATTACGGGGATTTGCATCATAGTTCTTGTAGCTCTCTGAATTAGCTTCAAGTATAACTTTCGTTTGGGCAAAAAGGACTTACGGTTTGGAAGTTACTCCCATTTCTGTGAATGCATGCAGAATTAGACTAATTTGGAAACTTGGAATTTGGCAGCATGGATTTCCGGTTCGGTTCGAATAGTGCGGTTTGGATCGAAGGAGAACCAACCCAATAACATACGGTGAAGTAGCTTGGTAACTCGAAACATGGCAATCTGATCACACCGGATCAGTTTGTATGGGAGGACTCGATCTGCATAGAACATACACACAGAAGTGCACGCCGCATTCGGAGCGATGATTCGGTTCGGATCGGTGAGGCCGACCCGATCCGACTGAAGATAAGTCCTGGACAACAGCTTTGACCGATTCTTAAGGGACAGCTGCCTCCTACTTGCATGGATCAACTTCCACAAGGCATAGCATGACTTGGAGAGGTTTTCTCCACGTTCTCCACTTCATTTCGGGATTCTTGGGATGCGTGCCACGTGGCGTCCGACCTGGAGCCCATCTACAGCTATAAATACACCACTTGAAGGCAAATGGAGGGATCTTTTGGCCATTCCCATTCTCGGTCTCCATTATAGTAATGCAAGGATATTGTGCTTCATTCAAAAGCTAAAATAACATGTGGATTACGTGTATAAACTCTTGTAATTTCATCAAACACATGGATTGTGTGTCTATATGTAAATGATTCTTGTAATCTGTCAGTATAACAATAAGATTATAAAGTGGACATAGGCTACATCTACAGCTGAACCACTATAAAAACTTAGTGTGTCTCCTCTTATTTACTGTTTTCTACATTCTATGATCTGTGATTTACGATTGTGAAGACTTAACTCTACATTTAGGTGTTAGTACCAAATTTCGGTCTAACATTTTGGCGTGTCGGGAAGGGGGCACATGGGACAACTTCAATTTCTAGCCTAAAAGGAATCAGATTGCTCGGCTATTGGATCGATGGCTAAACGAAAGTTTTCCCATGTTGAGAATGAAGGCACGAGAAACGAAGCAAGCCAAGGGGCTTCCTCTCATAGAGACCCTTCTGCATATTTAACAAGAGAAGAAATGGATGGCATTCTCGCTGAATTGAGAACTCAGATGGCAAGGCAAGATGATCTCCTCCGAAAGCAACAGGAGATGATGGACGAATTCCTTGCTCAGATGAACGGATGGTCGAGCAACAGCATACATCCCGCTAGAACTAGCCCCTAAATGCCTCAACAAGCTACTACCAACCAGGTCGGTTCAGCTCGCATCCAAAACATAGAGCAAATCGAAACTGGGGGCAACCCCATCGGGTCGGATCGGATCCGATCCGCAGAAGACAACATGGAGCAAGTCGAGGCGAAAAGTAATGCACTCGAACATACATGCCATGTTCCAACATCCAACTAATGATGTTCCGGATGGGAACATGGGAATCACAACAAGCTCAGGCCATGTTCGGCCAATGTCAGCCCCGGTTCGGATGGAACCAACACAACTTCAACATGAAGCTCCACGGTTCGGAGTGGGAGAACCGAGTTGGATCAGTGTTCATGAACCACGACCCGGGGGTACCTTCGATCTGAACTATGTAGCTCGTTACATGCCCCCTCACTCTCTTGGACTCGACGCTGGGGGCACCAGCAGCGATCTTGGAAATTTGCAACAGCTTTTAGAAGGCGACCGACTCGCTAATTTGATTAAATGCCTCTTGAGATGCCACACTTATCGAAGTGACGCAGATGACGTCAACTACACTCCGTTTACACGGGAAATTAGGAATTTTCGTAATCCCACAAATTTCAAACTTCCAGTTATGGAGCCTTACAACGGCAGAACAGATCCAAATGTGAACCTAATGCGATACAAACGACATATGGAAGTTCAATCGGCATTAGAAAACGTTATGGAAAAAATTTCCTCTCTTTCTGACTGATATAGCTGCTATGTGGATTCGACAGTTAGAAACGGAATCAATCAACAGTTGGAATATGTTGGTTACTCGCTTTATTGAATAGTTTCGGGTCCATATATCTCGACCCAAGAATGTCATGTCCCTCACCTCAATCAAGAAGTGGTCTGGCGAAACTCTGCGCTCATTCCTTGAGAGATTCAATGCTGCAGTAGCATCTGTTGATAGACCTAAACCATATGTGGTATTGATGGCGGCAGTATCTGGTGTTCTGGATACATCGAAGTTCAAAACCTCTTTGTAGACCCACCGCCAGATCTCGGTGAATTTTACTTTGAAGAAGATAGATTTCTGCGTGAGGAAGACACAAAATCTGAAAAGGCTATTATTGATGTCAATATTCTTAAAGGCAGAGCATCATCTGATTCTGGAAAGGGGAATGACAAGGGAAAAGGAGCAGCCGTGGCAAAGAATGATCACAACTCTCAGCCGTGGAGAGGGCCTAAATATGAAAAGTACACTGAACTCAATTCAACGCCAACTGACATCTACATGGATAAGGGGAGTGCAACCTCTTATCCAAGGTCTCCCAAGAGGGAACCAACACTAGCATAATGCAATTCCAGAAGGCATTGCATATTTCATGGCGGTCATAACACAAATGACTGCAGGCATTTGCAAGATTTGATTGAGGATCGGGTCAGACGAGGAAAGCTACCCGAGTACGTCACACAACCAACAGTGCCTGCATCTGCCCCGGCGCCGCCACCACCTATGCCCCGGAGAGGGAACGATCCTGGATCGAGCAATTGTGGGATTATCATTAATTGATCCCACTAAGTGGATCCTTTCAGTTTGTCGGACTCTGGTCCATAGTTCATGTTTTTAGGATTTTAGGCGACTCCTCGCCCCTCTTTGTTTTCTCTTTATGTAATAAAAGTGGCCACATCACCCCACATGCATGGAACCGGCTTGTGGTCTCCACTCGTGTCTGGCTAACGACCGCTGCACTTTCATGAATTAGTAATAAGCATTGAACTCCGGCTCCGAACTGGATCCTTCCAGTATGAACAAACCTTATTAGCATTTCCTTGTTCATCTTACTCCGGTAAGACCTACTTGGAACCTCATTAGCATTTCCTTGGTCATCTTTCCCCGGTAAGGCCGTCTTGGAACCTCATAGCACTTCCTTGGTTGTCTTACTCCAGTAAGGCCGTCTCGGAGTCTTTTTTGCATTGTTTGTCTTATCTCCTTGCAGGTACAGACTTCTGGATTCCTCAGCATATTCAGAAGACATATTCCCTCAATAAGCAAAATTCGTTCTGAGGGGAAAACATGTTGACACGCTTTTTGACAAAGCCATCACAAGCATAGAATGGCCAGAAAGTCCTAACAAATGACCTCTTTTGGACTTGAAATCATCATTTATGGGGCTTTGCCCCATAACCCTTATAGACATCTAAATTAGCTTCAAGTATAACTTTCGTTTGGGCAAAACGGACTTACGATTTCGAAGTTATGCTCGTTTCCGTGAATGCGCACAGAATTGGAATAATTTCGAAACTTGGAATTTGGCAGCATGGATTTCCGGTTCGGTTTGAATAGTGCAGTTCGGATCGGAGGAGATCCAACCCAATAGCATATGGTGAAGTAGCTTGGCAATTGGAAACATAGCGACCTGATCACACCGGATTGGTTTGGATGTGAGGACCCAATCCGCATGGAATATATGCACAGAAGTGCACGCCGAATTCAAAGCGATGATTCTGGTTCAGATCGGTGGGGCCGACCTGATCCGACTAAAGATAATTCCTGTACAACAGCTTTGACCGATTCTTAAGGGATAACCGCCTCCTACTTGCATGGATCAGCTTCCACATGGCATAACACGACTTGGAGAGGTTTTGTCCGTGTTCTCCACTTCATTTAGAGATTCTTGGGATGCATGCCATGTGGCATCCGGCCCAGAGCCCATCTACAGCTATAAATGCACCACTTGAAGGCAAATAAAGGGATCTTTTGGCCATTCCCATTCTCAGTCTCCATTAAAGCAATGCAAGGACATTGTGCTTCATTCAAAAGCTAAATTAACATCTGGATTACATGTATAAACACTTGTAATTTCATCAAACACACAGATTGTGTGTCTACATGTAACTGATTCTTGTAATCTGTCAGTATAACAATAAGATTACAAAGTGGACGTAGGCTACATCTACAGCCGAACCACTATAAAAGCTTCGTATGTATCCATTATTTACTGTTTTCTGCATTCTGTGATATGAGATTTACGATTGTGAAGGCTTCACACTGCATTTGGGTATTAGTACCAAATTTCGGTCTAACAAGTTTATAATTACGAACTATTATGAACAATAAACAATTATTTTATATATCTAATAATTAAATACAGTTAATTATTAAAAGTTAATAAATTATAGATAATATTTATTAATTACATTTAATAATAAATAAATTAGTAGTAAATATTAAATAATGAACAACTAATGATCAATATTTGATAATTAATGTTTAACATTTAGTATTTGATTGATAAGTATTACTTAGTAATCAAGAATAAAATTTTAATATTTAATTTTTAACAATTATTAATTAATAATTATGATAAAATATTTAGTTATTAATAATCACATACTAATTATAACCAATATTTAAGAATTAATGATGCAATTTAATACTAATGAAGTGATACTTAGTATCTAAAAATTAATTTTAGATAATTATTAATTCATAACAACTACTAAAAGATTAACAATTAATGAACAATAATTCCTACTTAATAATTAGTATTTAGTTTATGCTACTAATTATAAAAAATTTGATAATATATATCTAAAAATTAATAATTTATATTAATTAAATATTTACTTTGAATATTACCTTAAACAAATAATAAGTAACAAATAGTAATTAATACTATTTAATAATTTTTATTTAATAATTAATACACAATGTTAAATAGCAACCTTCTAAAAATCTATATTTGATAATAACTTTCAATATATAATATTTAATTAAAAATTATGCTTAAATAACTACAATTAAATAGTTAATGATTAAAAACAATTTTTTAAATAAGTACATTTAAATAACTGAATATTAGAGACTAATAACTAATTAGTAACCAATAGTAAATTATAGTTCATTACAGTTTATAATTAACGTTTAACATATAGTATTTAATTAGTAAGTGTTATTTAGTAATCAAGAATAAATTTTTAGTATTTAACTTTTAACAACTATTAATTAATAATATTATAAGATATTTAGTTATTTATAATTATATATCGAATATAACTAATATTTAAGAGTTAATAATTAATAATACAATTTTATACTTATGAAGTGATACTTAGTATCTAATATTTAATTTTAGATAATTATGAATTAAGAAAAACTATTAAAAAATTAACAATTAACAGATAATCAGTACTTAGAACTATTTAATTATTTATAATTAATAATAAATATGAATAATTGAAAATTAACATGTAGCATATGATATTTTATAATTATAATTAATAATTAAATTAAATATTTAATATTCAAAAATAACTAAAAAATAATAATGAACAAAAAATCCTGCTTATAACTAATATTTAGTGTATGCTATGTATTATTTAGTAATTGATATTATTTACCTAATAATTAAAAATTTATATTAATTAAATATTTACTTTGAACAATTATCTTAAACAAATAATAAATAACAAATAGTAGTTAGTACTGTTTAATAATTTTTAAACAATATTAAATAACCTTTAAAAAAATATTTGATAATTAACTTTCAATATATAATATTTAACAATTAAAAGTTACGATTAAACAACTACAATTAAATAGTTAATAATTAATATCATTTTTTCTAATAAGTACTATTAAATAACTAAATATAAAAGACTAATAATTAATTAGTAACTAATAACAAAATTAAGAATAGTATTAATATTTAGTTTAAGAAAAATTATAGTTGATAATATATGAAGTGATATTTAGTAATTTATGCTTACAAAGCTATATTTAATAACAAAATTTAGTACTTATGATGTGATATTTATTATTTAATAATTAATCTGAATAGTTATTAATTAATAATAACTATTAAAAAATAATAAATAATAAATAATTAGGAAAACTATTTAATACTTTATAATTAAAAAGAAATGTTAATAATTGAGGATTAACATTTTCCATTTCATATTTTATAAATATATTCGACATTTTCCATTTTTTTTATTTTGAGGTACTCCTTAAGTTGCAAAACCTAAAAAATTAATATCGATAAATATCCACTTATTAGTGTTAACCGTTGGATCTTCTTTACTAATATTCTGTGGTTCGTATGTTTATTTATTTGTATAAACCTAATTACCACACTACTCTTTAGTGCAGCAGCCAAAAATTGTAATTTTCTTCTCTTCTCATTACTCGATGAGGAATCATATGATGTCACGATGATGTACTTTAGTCGTCGATCTGCTTTGACATCTTTTCTACTCGTAGCTTCGTTTTCGACAGTCGCTTCATTACTCGTTAGTCATATTTGTGAATCGTCGAATCAGGGGTCTGCTTTAATTTGCGCCTTCAATAACCAAATCCAATCGGATTTGTTTCAGCTTCGAGTTTTTGACATTCGACAACTATAGGTTCATGCGTTTATCCGATTTCATCAACTATTGCATAGTAAGTGTTTAGATCTATTACCTATTTTATTGAGTGTTGTTATTCTTCATTCCATTGTATCATTAGGCACTTTGCTTTGCTTCGATTGATATATATGTTTAGTTCAGCTATTTCACAGCGATTGTTTGATTGATAATAATTTTTAAATTAGTAATAAATATTTTATTTTCAGTCCATGCTAAAATTCCTGTTTAGTATAATTAGAAATAAAATTGTATGATTGATATTCTTAGGTTTGGTTACATGCTTGTTTGATATTTTGCAGCGGCAACAACTATTATTGAAAGCAAGGGTGCTAAAAGGAATCTGATGTTGTGGTCAGTATAATAATTTTCGGGTACATGATGCTCCTCGTTATGTTGGTGTTGAAATGCAAGAAGGAAATGATGCAAATAATGATGCATAGGAAAGCAATCATGAGCCGATTTCTAATTCATGTTTTGATGCTAAAGTTGAACAAACTACTCAATGAAAAATCCAGACTTCCAAGCGTTATTATACTTCTATTATTACCCAGCTAGTAAGGGCAATTTGATTTGTTGTTTACGCTGCTTATTTGGTATACAATGAGTACTATATGTTTTAGGCTTTGAATATTGATTCTGAATATATATGCACTTGACATTGCCCTATAGATCATTTTCTTAAAAGGAATGACCTTTTTAATGCATACTAAATAGCATCTTGTTCTCTTTTTAGTATGTAAAATGAACTAATCCTGAAGTTTCTTGCTACTGAAATATGCATGATTAACTGGTTTGTTGTCTTTTTTTTAATTTGTATAGTTTATCCCCTCGAACTTTGAAAAAAATAACGAGTATTTAATGTATAATACTGCTGAAGGACATAATTTTTGTAACCATTTTGTTCCTTCGTTCAGTGTGAATGTAAAGGAAAGGAAATAAAGTAGGTCTGATCCTATTGGACTTTTTTGAGTTGATGGGAGGCTAATTAACTTTCTGAGGAATTTTTATATTAACACAAGGGCTTGAATGTTGCATCTTTAAGATGTAGTGCTCTTGAATTTCTGGCTAAGTTGAAAATAGGTAGCTTGGAGTAAATTAATCTTCAGGGGTACAAAGATGTGTCAGTAATAGTAATGTACAACGTTTCTTAGAAGTTTTATCGTACCTTTGACCGTGTATTTCCCTTACGTTGTCCTTGACATCCCTGTCTTCTCAGAATGAGTATTAAAAAGAAACAACAGACTTATGTACTGTACTACTTATTGATATTCTAAAGCCGTCTGAAAAAGAATATCCCTAAAATGATCTATTAACTAATTATGAATGCATGCATACATGAAACAAGAGCCCCATTCATCGCTGAACTAAGTAAAACAAAACTTACGTGTGACTTAAAGATATATTTTTTAACATGTATTGCGTGTTTAAATGCTTGGTCCATAACTACATTAATGATAAGAAACAGTTGTTTCACATATCCAAGTATAAGTCAGATGATGATCCAAAATTTTCTAACATTCAATTTTCTACAGACAAGGTAAATATATCATTAAAAACTGAAATGATGTTGCTACAATCATAGATGTATATGTTGAACCAATATTTCATATAAGTGTTATTATTATTTCTCTAAAACTAAGAACCAAAATAGTTACAGTTTTACAGATAAACAGAAGAAAAAAAGTATTATAAAATATAAACAATGATGTAATTGCATAAAATCAATTTTATTCCACATGATATATTTTACTCTTTATGATAGGAAATCAAAATAATGACGAAACAACCTAACATTGCCATTGTAATTTACTTTTTAGCCTTGATTTATCAATCATATCTACATATAAAGTACTACTGGGTGATAAACAGGCTATTGTGTATTTCTTGAAAATGGTAATCACCTTGATTTATTTTAATTACTTCCATTAATTAGTGGGTGATAAACTGGGTATGGTATTTCTCTAAAATGATAATCAAATCTATGTCATTAGGATTTAAAGTACATGATCTTACCACCATTTTAGCTTCCAAAGCAAATGATGACCTTAATAAAACAGTTCATTGTGTCATCCATGTTAACATATAACACTTTAATGTAAAATCCAAAAGAAGCAGTTGTTTTACTTTGCTAAAATTATGCTCGGCTTGAACTGATGATTGCAACTTGCATCTTATTTATGTAAATTTTGCAGGCTAACTGCTACGTAATTATTGCGGGTGTAGGAGCTTAACCGGTGATTGCTGAAAAGCATGCTAATTTTCAAAATACTGCAGTAGATATTCTAACCGTTGCAGGTAGATTATCAGTTATATTATCTCTTTGTTTTTGTGCATATTTGTTTCCTTTGTGTCTTGAACTAATAAGTTACAACTATCAATATTCCTAGAAATATTATAAAGCATAATGGAGTCTGGGCGCCATATTCAGTGAGGCTTGGTTTGTTTATGAAAGTTTGCCTTTAGTGAGAGCTGCATTTTATAAATATTGCATTATCATCATCTTTATAAAGCTGTGATTTTATTAGTAAGTTAGAATTCCTAGATTATATTTGGTTCTTTCTTGTGTTAAGATCTGATTATAAACACTATCAGTGAATTATATTGTTACTCTTGAATGTATTGATTATTAACATTATTAATGAAATTATTACACTTGTTTTCGTATTGTTATTTAGTTTGATTATATAAATGCAAGTAATAATTTTTTGTTTTGATATATATTATACTACTGCATGTTTGAGAATTATAGCGATTTTTAAGGGGATACCTTTTTTGTTATAAATGGTTTTTTTTGCTTCAGTTGTTCAGCCGAAGCAACAAACTCTTGTTTGTTGCGTCTTTTGCGTTTGCTTCGATTGTTGAACCAAAGCAACAAGGGAGAAATAATTGAAGAAAAAAGTGTATTTGCTTCGGTTTTTTAGCCAAAGCAACAAAAATTGGCCTGTTAGGTCGTCTACATTTGCTTTGGTTATTGAACTGAAGCAAAAAGGGGTAAATAACTCAAACAACTGACCAAGTTTGTAGTAGTGTTCGTTAATATGCCAAGTGTCTAAAAGAGTTATGCACCCGAAAACGAGCCACTGATGTTACTAAAACTGCCTTCTTAAATGTAAATACTATCTTTGTTTTCTAAATCCTTCACCAATCAAGGATATGGACTCAGGTTGCCCTACAATCGGTTGTAAAATAGGAAATACTCACATTAGTCATGCCTTACTTGATCTTGGTACAAGTGTCAATTTTCTTCCGCACACTGATTATTGTCAACTAGGACTAGGGGAATTGAAACCCACAAACATCACAATATAATTGGCCGCTCGATCTTTTAAAAAGCCATTGGGTGTAACTGAAGATATTTTGATTCAAACTGAACTATTCTATTTCCCCGTGGATTTTATAGTCCTAGAAACCAAGCTTGTTTCGAATCCAAGTAGTTAGATTCCATTGATATTGGGTCATCCCTTCTTAGCTACCTCAAATGCTATCATTAATTATAGGAGCGTCCTACTTCCACCATCATTTTGGCACTTAACAATTGGATTGAATATTTTTCATCGACCCAAAGAGAATGAAATAAGAGAAGTCAACATAACTGAAATAGTTTTAGATGACTTATCTGATTTGTCTCCTCAGAAAACTTCACTTTCCTTAATAGACGTGTCCACTACGTCTTTTGAAGAATTATTTGAAGACGAACTTAAATTTTTAAATGACGAATTGGGAGTATACCTTGAAGAAAATCTTAGTTCCATACCATTAAATGAAATTGTTGTTAAAAACTCAATTTTATGGGATTATGGTAATCTTCAACTAAATAGTATAAATCATTGGCACGATAAAATTTTCATAGAAAGGATTTTGATTTCAGAATTCACTGACATGCCTATAGTACCTCACAAATCTGATAATAAATCATTGTGCATCATTTTTGATAGAGGCAAGTGTAGGGGGAAGGAAATTTCATTCTTCACAAATCATGCATCATCATAGATTTCCTTTTGCATATGATTTTCATTCGCATATACTTACTAAATTGCATTTCATGCTACAAATCATTCTGCATCTAATCCATCTTTGGGTTCTGTCTTTCAAATTTAGGAAACGTGTTTACAGTGTGGACACTATTTTATCCAAGTGTGGGGGGTTGTGTATAACGTTAATCTATTTTATTTTTTATTTCCCTTCTTTTCATTTTCATGCATTTAGATAGGACCATCATGTATTCTAGATTGTAATAACATACCTTTTTTTTTGGAAACACAACTCATTCGACTCATTTTAGATTTCTACAACAAATTAAGTTAACCATATTTTTTTGGTCAGTAGATAGTAAAAAAATTTGCTCTCAACTTGTATCAGAAAAAAAATATAATGAAAAGTTGAATTACGAGTGATAACAATGTAACTGGTACAAAGGAAGACTCTAAGGTGATGGCCACGAAGTCTATTCTAAATTGTAGTCTTTGTTTAATGAGTGAAGGACTTAAAATACTTATATTGGCTTTTCAAATCTTTAAACTAAGTTGTGTTAAGATGAAATCGTGTAACTCTTTCATCTTCATATATTCGAACATAATAGTAACCCAAGGGTATCCAACATTGCTTGTAAATCTAACGTTGGTGCGCAAACCCGCCAAGCTCTTTCCCAACTCTCACGTTAGTCCGCGAGGCAGTGCTTAGTTGGTATACTTTGGTCTCATTTTATGAGTTGGACACCTAAGGATTACCAACATCTTGTTGACAAAGTCAGTGTCGGTCTGCATAATCCGCCAAGCTCTGTCCAAACTCTCATGTTAGTCCGCAAGGCAGTGCATGGGGGGTATACCTTGGTCTTTAAGTTAGGTATTGAAATCAGTCATAAATTTAAATTCTTATAGAGACAGAGAATGAGGGATGATGCCGAAACACTTTTTGACCTTGTTGATTTGACTAGCCATACACAAGGAAATGAGAATACCACATTGCAAACTATGACAAGCAAAATAAGAAATTGTTTCTGGGCTTTACTATATTATCAACCGAACCAACCGACCAAACTAGAACTAACATTGAGAACTTGAATTATGTTGAAAATTTGTGACAAGTAGAGGAACCAAAAATTTATATATATTGATTTTTAATTGTATACTGCTATGTTGCAAATTTTCTGAAATAAGTCGTGTTTTCATTTGCATATGTCCATTGCATTCATGTAGTTGCACTAGAATCAAGCACATTACATTTAGATTTTTTGGGTAGTATCCACTGAAAACCCTCACGAGACACCACTCTTCCTACTAGGGACACCTAGAGCTTTAACTGCTTGTTGCCTATGCTTAGTGCAATCGTGTTCCCTACGAAAGTGTGACCTATCTAGTTTAGTTCTTCACTTTTGTTTTACTCGAGGATGAGTAAAAGATAAGTATAGGGTTATTTGATTAACATGTAAAAGTGTTTATTTTATGCTCTCATATCTTATCTTTTGTATACAAATAAATATTACTTAGGTATTATTTTGTCATTTTTTACAGATATGCCGACTAAGCCACATGTAGTAAGAAAAATAGAAAATAAAGATAAAAAAGTTGTGTATATACATATGGAGACTTACAAATGAAGATATCACATAAAATTCCTTTTTGGACAAGAGAATAATTGGTAGAAAGCATATGCATATCACAAATCAAGGAAGACTTGTCAAGGAAGAAAGAGGAAAAGAGGAAAGGCCAAAATTTTATAGATTTAACTAAGGCCCATTTGTGATTGAATTAGGGTTTAGGTTGGCTAATTTATCCTATAAATACCCATGTATTCTCATTGTAAATCTTTATCCAGAAACTGAGAGTTCAATCTTTTCTTTTCTACACTCCTATTGGGTTTAGCAAATTTGTGTTGTTTATACAATTAGATTTGGTAGAGCACAATTTGCTATTGCATTTTATTTTCTCATTAATGATTGACCGTCTGATTAGATTCAACGATAATCCTAATTTAACTTTCCTCTTTGTTTATTTCTTATCTGCAATTTTTATTTTCAGTATCCTATTTTATTTTTCTTAGTTAAACGTTGTATTTACTGTAGATCCGATTAGGTTCGAATCTGTAGTAAATTCAATTGCAGTTTTAATTTGTTTCAATTGATAATAGTGATTTGGTCGTTGTTCAATTAGATTTGTACTGAATCAAATTACAATTTCAATTTTTATTGTTTCCAATCAAATCCTCCAAATTTGTCTAACTTGCTCACAAAATATACAAATAGTAAATTTTATTTTTCCTCCCTGTATTCGACCTGCATACTACACGCCTATGCGCTTGTAGTAATCAATAATAAATTTGCCATATTCTATTCCATAGGAAAGTGTCAAACAATTACTGAAATTTTTTCCTTTTAGATTTTCTTTCTTAAAATTATCTATAATTCGATTGAACACAAATGGAATGAGAAAACAAGGAGGTAAAATTGCTTATGTATATGTGATAATTAACATTTATTTTTACAAATATGTGAACATAAATTCAAAAGGTAATGATTCAATTCGGTCAGATCGCCTTGCCATACTATTGGAATATATATATACACACACACACACACACACATATACATACATACCTACACACACCCCTTATTTCTAAAGAAAAACATTAGGTCTCTGTTGCACATTTTAAAATCATTTAAAGCCATGAGTTTTGTATTTTTGAACATGGAAATTGATATTTATTTTTATATGTAATTGAATCGTCTATGTTGTTTGATGATTAGGAGAAGCTTAAATTCTGCATATTCATTATTATAGTTTGTTAAAAACATATTATAATATTAACCATATAATGATATTGAAACAATTTTAACTTAAAAAATGTTGATTGATCATCTAATGAGGATTGAAACACAATAAAGTAGCTACTTTTGCCAGCATTCCTTCTAATGGAGGAGTTACAAATTACTTACCCTCAATGGTTCGATTTTTACATGCATTTGCTATTATGTTGTTGGTAAAGTGCCTTCTTATTTTGATGGAAAAAGTCGGAATCTAATTGTATTTTTCCTATGGTTATTTTTTATGCTTCTTTAGAATTGAAAATAACGACGGAAAATGATAAACATACTTAGCTTTTAATTTCATTTTTTTTCAATTGTGAACTTAATATGTTATTAACTCTTTATCTTTATGTATGACTGAATTGTTGTGCAACATATATACACAATGGTTTACATTGCATCATCTTTGCATTTTCTTTGGAACAAAATTTTCTTTTCATGGTATGCACGGGGTTTTTCATTCCAATTTGGTCGCTTTTCGGATAAATTATAAACATTGCTTCTTCCATTTTATTGTTTAGCTTTCATAATTGAATTAAAACCTTTTCATATTTCCACATTACAATGATTGTTTTTCTTGAATACAGTTATTGCTTATTTCACTTTTCTAGAAAATTCAATAAATAGAAATATCTTCATAGTGAATATGCAAGTATGCATTACAAGTTATGATTATATTTTATATTGTAGGGCAGGAACCATTAAAAGTTCCAGAAAAATATAATTGTTTAGATGGTAAGTGGAGAATGCTTACATCTATATAATATTATAAAAATTGGGTAGGGAATTCTTGGCTCTCAGACCTCCTCGCAATTTTGAACTAAAGTGTCACTTACATTATTATTAAATTGTTTCTCGACCTATGGCACATGCCGCGTCAATTTTAAAGTGTGGTGCTAAGGGCACCGTGGTTTCCTCTTCTTATTACCACAACTTAAAAATACAACAAAAAGTACCCTCCTACTCTTACTAATACCTCACATTAAAAAGTATGGGCTGTAAAGGAACGAACGAATTAGGGTTTTATATTAGGGTTGGATACGTGATTATTTCGCCAATCAATGGTTGAGTGAGAGATTAGAAAGAGATCAATTGTAACGACCCACGGAAGTTCGACGCTCAAATCTCGACAATAATAGATAAACCCGTATTGTTTGCTAAAACTCAAGTATCGGAAACACCAAACGGTTAATAAAAAGAAATTGGAGGGTAAAAAAAGATAAGAAAGAAATATAAGAATAAAAAAAATAAGAAGAACCAATGCCAACACAGAGTCTCTGTAACAACCCTGAATTTCAGAACAGATTTAAATTTTTTATTTTAGCAATTTTAATGAATTATAAGAATTTAAAATGATTTATTTTAAATAATAACGACTAAAAATTTTATTTTAATCAAAGTTAGAATGAATAGATTTAATTTAATTATAAAACGAGCCTGAAATGGCGTGGTAGTTTGAAAATTCGATTTTAAATTTCAAATGAATGTACAAGATTCAAAATAAATCGGATTTTAGTAAAACAAGAAATATTTGAATCTGTTTAATCATATCTTTCTAACAAATGTGAAAAATCCAGATTTTATAACAAGAATTGAAAGTTACATCCAGTTTAAAATTTAAAATAGTCGCTCTGGAATTTATATATATTTTAATATAATATATAGCCCTTAAAGATAGCCTTTTTACAAACGACCTCCATTTTCGACGATACCACTTTTGTTGGATCCGGAATGTCAAATTAAAGTCAGCTTTCAAATTTCATAATTTTTGGAATTGATGTGTGAGCGCAGTAAATTTAAATGTGTTTGGTAATTTAAATTTAAAATGGATCGACCAGAAAATGACCATTTTCAAATGGTCTCCAAATGTGATGAAATTAATTTTTTTAGGACCGTATTGTCAAAACATAGCGAGATTTATTTTTCTATATTTTTTGGAGTCTGTATGTCGCCCCGGTAAATTAAAATGTACGTTTAAATTTAATATATATTGATTTATATTTTAATTTTAACGAAAATTGATCGAAACAGTCGAATTGGCTTATGAAACATATTCCATTGTGTCCAGAATGAGGGTATTGGCTAGGAGAGACAGTCGTTAGGTTTGATTTGGAGTTTGGGATGATCTTGACTTTTAAAACAAATAAAATAATATTTAAACATATATATATATAAGCCTAGAATTTCACAAACCCTAGTCAACCCTAGTCAAAAACGAACAACCGCCACCCCTTTGTTAACCAATGATCGGTTTCTTCCAATTTTAATCCGCTAAAATTTTCCAATCCTCACATTAATTCAAAAATTTATAAAACTAAAATCGAACTCCTCTTCAATCTCATTCAATCCATACGGGCAGGATCAGTTTTCATGACGTATTCATCGCGAATTTTGGAGCTAAAGTAGTCCCGGTCGCGCACGATTTCTGGATGAAGGGGGACATCGGCCTCTGAGGCGTCGTTGGCGGTTTTTGAGGGTGGCAAGGTGCCCATCGTGGCACTAATTAATCGGGATCTGGTGAGGTATATTGGCGAGCGACGGTGAGTGTTGGGTTTGAGTGATGGGTTTGGAAGTGGCGTGTTTTACTGGAGTGGAAGACGAAGTACACAGGGTAATTACCCCCTTAATTATGTGGTTAATGAAATTATTTATTTAATTAATTATGTATTTATGTAATTAATATATAAACGTTAATATCTTTTGCATATGGTCACGAAATTGAACGAAACAAAGTGCGTTGGGATCGCGTGAACGAACACTGCACAATGGGACTGACCATAACAAAAACGGAGCAAATTAGAATTTGTGGCAAATTCAAACCCAAACAGAACAGAAATTTAGAATAAAGAATGGCGAAGTGGAAATGACAGTGAGAACTCTCTCACACTCAAATTATTTTCCAGTTATTATATAATAGGTTGCAGATGGAGCTTAGTACCTCTCGACACTATTTTTTTTGTATAAGCCTGTTGATTGTTTGTTTGGATTGTGATTAGATTGTCATGTATTGATATTGTTGTATATAAAAATTATTTATATAAACTTTATGTAAAAATTATCATGAAATGAAAATAAAATAAATATTCATTTACAAATCGGACGGTTTGTTTATGTACACCCATTTTACTGATATTGATTGGGATGAAAAAATTTACACATCGCCCAACCGCACAAATAATAAGCAGTACTTGTTGTTTGAAAACCCCACACGGGTATTGGGATAATATTTTGCATACAATAATCCTAATAATTAGTGGTATGTCAATCGATGGGTTGACAGACTGTATAAGTGTTATTTATTTACTTTAATGCTTATAAAGTTGTAAAATGCACTCTGGATGTTGTATGAATTTTTAATGATTGTTTATCATTATTGTTGTATACATGTGATGTATGAAATCCATATAACTGAAATTATATGGTAATTGATTGAGTCTGATTTCAGTTCAGAATTAACGAATGTTTTAAAATAATATTGAGTGAATAGTGTAATGTGAAGCCATGTTAAGTAGTTAAACGCCATTTTAACACGAACGGGATTTTCTATCGATTTTATTCACTTTATAACAAATATCGAAAAGTGATTTCAAAATCTGATATTTTGAAAATATGATCATTTTAATATTATAATGATAAGGAATATTAAAATTTTATTTAAATTTCAAAATGAAATTGAAATCGTTTTAAAATGAATTTAAAACAAATTTATAATGGAGTATTCAATTTTGATTTAAATTTTAAAATGAAATTGAAATCGTTTTAAAATGAATATAAAACGAATTTATATTGGAATATTCAATTTTGATTTAAAATTGAAATGGAAGTGGAAATCGTTTTTAAAATGAATTTAAAACGAATTTAAAATGATTTATAAAATTCTTTTTAAAAGGAAACCACGATATAATATATATATATATATATATATATTATAATGGCCTGAATAGAACGCGCTCCGCAGTGACTATTCGCGAATTTCGACTATTAACTTCAAATTGATGTTACGGGAGTCCGACCATCTAATTCTCCTAAAACCGGAACCGTTGGGTTCGTATAAAAAAGAGCTTCCCAATGAATACAAGAGATTTGAAATATAATAGTTGGATTTTAAGATATGTCCAAATCAATTTCAGAAAAGGTCGCTATGAATGCACTTCGATAGCCGTTATTGGAAACCGACTATACGGACAATAATAAAATTATTAAAAATATGGAAAAATTATGTAAAACCATAATAAATGGTTTGGAAAGATTTTGGATGAAAAATTCCAATTTTGAAAGATAAAAATATATTTTTATCGAAATGAACTAGTTATTAGCTAGAATAATAATTTAATTATTTTTAGAAATAAATAAACTGGATAAATGGTTTTAAAATAACCAGAATTATCCAAAGAATAAATTGGAATGGATTCGGAATGGAAATAATCTTCAGAATATTTCGATATTGGATTTCGTGATTATACGGATATTGTTGAGGAATTTGAAAGATATATATGTATATATCGTTATTCCCAATATGATATTTGTTGGCTTCAGAATTTGATATTGAATATAAGCCGATATAATTTCTATTCAGAGCCTTGTATTTGATATCAAATTAGATTTTGGGTTTGTCGTGAACAGTGTCTTTAATAACACTATTCTTGAATCCAGTTAAGAAAAGAATAAATCTTTTAATTAAGATTTAGGAATTTCACCAATTAATTAATATTTAATTAGATTGAAATTGGATTTTGGATTTGTCGTGAATGGTGTCTTCAATAACACTGTTCTTAAACCCAGTTGAGAAAAGAATAAACCTTTAAATTAAGATTTAGTGAAGTTTTCCGATTAATTAATATTTAATTGGAATTGAATAAAATAATTGGATTTTTGGGTTTATCGTGAACGGGGTTTTAAATAACACTTGTTCTTTAACCCAATTAATAGTGAAGAATATGATTTGGAATTTATAATCTTTTAATTAAGATTAATGAAATTTTCCGAAGTAAAGATATCCAATTTAATATATTAAATTGGAATTGAATGGAATTCAATTTGGTAATAATCGAAGCGAGTTTCTGTGGAGGAAGAATGTTAATATATATATATATATATGTATATATATATATATATATATATATATGGTATTATAAAGGCTTTGTCGTTATTCCATTTCTATTATTAGTCGGATATGGAAATTGATATCGATTATATATTGATCTGTTCTCCGTGAAGATTCCATGGTTAATGGAATGTGATTTTGGGTTTATCGTGAACCGTGTTTTAAATGACATTGGTTCTTTAACCCAGTTAAAGACAGGATTACATGTCTAACATTGTATTTCAAACTGTATTGTTGATCTCTGCTAAATATATATTTATTTGGTGGCTAAGAATTTATTCTCTTTCTTAACACCCTTCTCTGAGACGTACGAGCTCAGAGGTTATAAATTGGCAGAAATCAGTGGTACGGTGTAGATTGTTGATGCGGCATGTTTGATTTCCCAAAGTTAAATAAGCATTAATAATGATTTTTGGGAAGATATGAATCTTTAATTAGATTGAAATATGAATGAGATAATTTAAATTATCAAATTTGGGAAATGATCGAGAATGGAGTATCACCGGTATTGCTCCAAGCAATAGTTAAATCTTTAATTAGATTTGAATGTGAAATGGTAATTATTTTTACTAATAACACCGTGGTGTTAGATATAGAGTATTCCCAGTTTTGCTCCATGGGATGAATAGGCTAGGATTGGGAAATAAAACAAATGATTACATCGGTAAGGTGCGCTAATCCCGACTAGTTTGGAAAACCTTAATTTGGTTTAAATTGTGAAAAGAATATTTGAATAAAATAATATTCTGGATTGGAATGAGGAGTATGGTGTTATAGCACTTAATTATAAGAAACGCGTGTTATTCGGAAAAACCGGGTTTAACCCATTCTGAATAATTGATACAACGAAAAATCAAATAGATTAAAGACGGTGCAAGACCAATGATCTTCACATTGAATGGATGGGTTGCTACTGATGCCCATGATTGGAGTATCTACCTTGAAGGGGCTACAGTGGTAGCCGTCTGGACGTACTTGTTGATTGTTCGGATATGCGAGGGCCTCTCTCCTGTATTGGATATACGGGACGGGGAATAAGGTGCCTTTGGTTTCGTTCAGACCTAGAACAGACTTGTATATGGATGGTGTGTCTGACATTGTATTCCTTTATGCTGTATTTTTTGATCTCTGCGAAATATATATCCGTTTGGTGGCGGAGAATTTATTCTCTTACTTAACACCCTTCTCTGAGACGTATGAGCTTAGAGGTTATATATCGGCAGAAATCAATGGTACGGCATGGATTGATAGTGTGGCATGCTGAGATGCATTAATCCAAGCTGTTGTTGAAAAGCAGAGCTTGGTGGATGATGATCAAAGAACAGCTTTAAATAGCACAACTTCGTGTGGTGTTAATTCGCGAGCCTCACACACCGGTATGGTGGTAAAATGATGGTTAGATCAGTATACTTTAGAGATGAGGATAGACATCCTACGGGTTGTCATGGATTCGGTTGACCGAGGTGATACCGTTGTTGTCGCCCCACACCAGTAGGAATAGGGCACACCCCCTATTCCCAGATGGATAGAGTTAGTGGTGTTTTCCAATGCTTGGATATAAGCCGCGATAACTTGTTTCCTGGATATAGTGCGGATGTGCATTACAGCGTTTTCTCATGCACGGGACGTAAGCCGTTGGGAAAATTTCGCCACCACCTCCTTTGTATGGCTCGGTAGCTCAAACTCCAATTCTCCTCTCCAGGCCTTTCCATTCAAAACGAAAATCAAAATGCCAAGCAGCTTGCCGATTCGGCGCATAAAACTCATATGGAATTAAAACATGCCTTTTTGTCGGGCACCCAAATTGCAATCTTCATTCTCTTCATTCCATACCTATTCTACATATATATGTCCATTCCCAATTTATTCCAACTCAATCCAATCACTTTTAACTCAGTTCGTTAATTTATTCTTTAATTAGCTCTTTTTGCCCATTTCACTTTTTTTGTTTGAACATATCACGTTCAAATATTTTTTAATTGTTTCAAACCAATCGAATTCCATTTTTTATTCAAGAATCATATTCGATTTCGAATATAGATTCACAAATCCACAACCTAATTTCGATTCAAAATTCCATTAACTAATTATTCTTCAAATTAGTTAATTCTATTCAATAATTAAAAATTTGATTTTTGTTTCAAAAATCAATCCATTTACTCCACTTGAGTTCATATTTATTTGTTTACTAAAATTTGGATTTTTCTAATGGAAATTCGGATCTTGTTTGCTTAAAATTCTTTTATTTTATATAATAAACTGTTATGGTTTTATAACGATTATAACGCTTTTTTCTGAAAATTTGATTTTTACATAACTCAAAATCTATAAGGCGAAATCCAGAATTTTCTCTTTTATTAGAAAACTATTATTCAATCGGTCTTAATGATTCTTGTTTTAAAGTATTCCAACTAAATTGAGTTCTATATACTCAATTGAAGTTCGAAATGTCAAATTACAAACTACCGCGCTGCGGCGAGTTCGTTTTAATTAAATTTAAATATAAATATTAAAACTTGAATTTCCCTAAATAAATTCCACTCTGTTTATTAAATATAAATTAAACCCGTTTTCCAAATCTAAATTAAATTTCCCAATTATCCCAAATCATCGATTTATTTCATAACTCGGTTACAAATTTATTTACAATTCAATCTTATATATCATATTCCAATTCCTTTGAAGATAAATTATTTTATCAAATTAATAAAAATCAAATTCTAATTATAAATCCTTTGGATTATATCAATTTAGTTTATATTCTGAATACTGGAATAAAGCCCATTGTTCCTTCTTCGAAACAATTTCCAATTCACATTTAAATTCATACTTGAATTTATATTCCCAAATTATCCCACGGTAAATATCCCACCATATTTATAAATGTCGTTTATAAATCATTTTAAATTTAAACTTCTATTAAATACAATCCTAATATCTTTTCTGAAATAATTTATTTAGATAAATTCGATCTAATCGAATTCAAATCAATCATAAATCCATACGGATTTATTTTAATTCAATTTACATTCCAATCATCGGAATAGATGTCATCGTTCCCTTTTTAAACTATTTTCAATTCCCCTTTTTAAATTCATATTTGAATTTACATTACCCACATTATTCAAATGAAAATTATTCCATTAAATTTATAAACACCGTTCATAAATTCATTTCAATTCCCCGCATTATGAAATGGAAATTATTCCAATAAATTTATAAACACTGTATATAAGTTCATTTCAATTCCCTGCATTATCCAATGAAAATTATTCCATTTAATTTATAAACGTCGTTTATAAATTCAATACTTGTCTTTATTATTCAAAACAAGTTAATATTTCTTAGCCCATTCGAAATTTAAATTCTATTTTAGAAAAATAGATTTTCCCCCTTTTAAATCTCAAAATCCTTTTTCGTGATATTTTTATATGTCAATATTTAGGCCCAGTGATATTCAAACATCCAAAACACCCAATTATCAATCACAGGTTTTCTAACACATCATATATGATAGTATATGTGAAAACAAACAACAATAAATTTGAGGAATCCAGTTGGATCCCTCCAACCTATATTTCCTGCATCCACAAACGTTAGCTAACATAAATAATACCCATCCTGATTTAAGGTATCATATCGCGGTATAGAAGGTAATCTACTATAATATATTGTGAGGCGCATAGGGTCATCCGATAATGATACTGCGGGCATCCGCTGATGATACTGCGGGAAATATCCAACCACCAATATATATAAAATAGCCACAACCACCAAGCTTGTATAACAAATATATATAAAATAGCCATAATAATATTTCAATGCATCCAAAACAACCAACAAATAACATATATAAAAATAAAAAAAATATAATAAAATTATAAACGAATCCAGAAAGTGAGTTTACTCACCTTGAGTTTAATTGCAACCCATTCCAATTTTTAAATTAAATCGAATAATGCTAACTCCAACAAATTCCACATCACTCCTAGCTCGAATAACTCAAAGCCATGGACCAACTCGTCTTGTTTTCAAGATTTCTGAACCTTGAATAAATTAAATAAACATTGTTTAAACCAACGATATATTTTTATTAATTTAAAAAAATCTAACCTTTATTAAATTTCATTCTTAAATGGTAGGTTTACAATTTAATTTGTATTATACCTAACTATATAGAATTGCACAGATTACCTTAATCAATTACTAATTTATACAAAATAATTTTCCATATAAATTTAAATTTCATAAATCAGGAAATATACCTTAATCACTATTTCATGTAAATACCCGGGCTTCCCCAAATAACAACTGCGAACTGCTCTTCCTCTTAATAACCATCATACTTCTTCCTCCACAAACAGTACATAAGCTCCATTTCTCGAAGACCCCATAGAAAAACCAGAACCCACGAAAATCATTTGACTGCTGCATGCCTCCCCCTTCCACTGCGATAACTTTCATTAACCTCATTTCTCGATTCAACAGGTCCTGTTTTACTTCCAGTCTCCACCATTTACACCTTCCAGTATCAATTTGTAACGACCCAGAAAATCTGAACCAATTTAAAAATTTTTAATTGGCTAAAATAGTGGATTTTAAATATTTAAAATAAATATTTTAAATAATAGCAATGAAAAGTGAGCTTGAATCGATGTTTGAAAACGAATATAATTAATTATAATTATAAACAAGGCCTGAAATGGCGCTGCAGTTTCAAAAATTGAATTCAAACTTTGTCGGACTGTACCGGGTGCAAAACAAAACGGATTTGAGTGAAACCAAAAAATTTAAATCTGTTAGTGAATACCTTTCTAACGAATCTGGAAAATTGAATTTTCATAGCGGAAAGCAAATGTTATGGCCAAATGAATTTTCAAAAAGGTCGCTATGGAATTTATATAGCTCGTGAAATTGGCCATTTTGCAAACGACCTCGGAATTCGACGAAACCACTTTTGTTGGATCCATGATGTGAAGTTATTGCTAGGTTTCAAATTTCATAATTTTTGAAGCTAGTATGTGAGCGTGGCAAAGGAAAACGTGTTTTGGTCAATTAAAGTTAAATTGGATCGACCAGAAATGGGCCTTTTTGCAAACTGTCTCAGAATTCGACGAAACTAGTTTTGTTGGGACCGTATCATCAAAACATAGCTAGATTTATTTTTATGGAATTTTTCATATCAGTTTGTGGCCCCGGCAAATTGAAATGTACGTTCAAATTAAATATTGAATGTTTTATATTTTAATTTGAATGAAAACTTACATTCGAATGGGCCTATGAAACATATCCCATTGTGTTCGGAATGGGGGTAAAACGCTAGGGACGACAGTCGTTGGGTTTAGATTGGTGGTCGTGTCAGAAAACCCCTTTTAAAACCCATCAGCCAATCAGAATTTTTCTTCATAAAAAAATAAACGTATTCTCTCTCCCCGATCGAAGGCGGAAGAGCCTCCAAACCTTCCCCCTCATTTTCTGATCAATCCACGCAATAAAACATCATGCTCCTTTGGAGATTTTTGTAGAGCTTCGCGAGATCTTCAAATCCATATAGAGGTTGATTTTTTTCATTCAGTATTTGGGGAGATATCGTGCTCGAGAGTCGAGCCCTTCCAACCGCCGCCGCCGCTTCCTCCGACCGCCGAACGCCGCCGCACCACCATCGAAGGTTGCGCCTTCCGACCCCCTACAACCCCGTGCTAACCGATCGTGCTATCGTGCTTCAGATTTCAAAAGATTTGAAGACCTAGTTTTGAAGATTTAAAAAGGAGGTACGGCTGAAAAAAAAACTATTTAATAGTAGTTTAAAGCGCTACGGTTTTCGATTTCACTGTAAAAATCATATCTTTTTCGTTTCTTGACGAAATTCAATGAAACAAGAGACAGTGGACTCGTGTGGACGTCTTCTACATTCTAGAAGAGACCACATATTTTTCTGAGCCTTCTGCTATTTTTGGTGGAGTGGAACCCAATGTGAGATTTCTAATTTATAAACGATATGCAAAACGACGATGTATAAATTATATAGTCGATGTATGAGTTATATAAGCGTTGTACACCTCATGTATAAGCGTTATATAAGTTGTACGTTCGATATATAAGTTGTATATGCGTTGTAAAAATTATATATGTCTTGAAATAGAAGTGAAATGCTATATATATATATATATATATATATATATATATATATATATATATATATATACGCCCCTCGTCCACAAACCATGGACGATATTTATTGGTTGTGATTGGTGTGAAAATTGATTGATAGCAAATGGTTGATTGGGATTGTTTGTGGTTGATATTGATTGATTGTGGTTGAAAAATACCCGTTTGTGGTTGAGAAATATTTGGTTGAAACCACATAGGATTAGTTTGTGGAAATGAAATAAATATATACATGCCGCCTGCCTGCGAACTAGATGCATGATCCCCATTGTCAAAAACCGCGAGGTTTTAAGTTAGAGCGAGGAGCCGTACTAGGGACGGTCCCGGTTTTAACTACCCTGCCGTTATGCTGCCGAAATTTTGAATAATATTCATGTGTTTGAATTATTTTCAATCGTTGAAACTATATTTATTCGTTGAATAGAAAGCCTTCATGTGTTGAGTCGATATTCATTCGTTGGATTGAAATTCATGTGTTGAATGGTATTCTTTTTTTTGATATAAAAATCACATTTTTATCATCTATATGAACTATATAAAATAATCTTGTTTTGAAAGAAATTGTTTTATAAAAAAAATTCTATTTTTATTACCTATATGAACTATATAAAATAATAGTGTTTAGAAATGAACTGCTTTACAATAAAAATCACATTTTTATTATATACATGAATTGTTAAATATAGTGAAGTGTTGAAATAGAAGTCGGTTAGATAAAAATATAATTTTTATCAAACGTATGAAAAGAATATAGCTTTGAAATCAAAGAATCGATATATATATATATATATAGAATTAAAATATATCGAATAACGACGCTGCAGTTCGTATTTTGAAATCGTGATTTCAAACGATTATACCAGGAGATCCGACCATCGGATTTTCCTGAAATCGCAGCCGTTGGGTTCGCTTTGGAAATATCTTTCCAACGGCTCCAACTTTGTAAAAATCCAACGGTTGGATTGTTTGGAATGTTTAATTCAAATATGAAGAAAAACAGCGCCAGAATCGATTATATTTATATATATATATATATATAATTATATTAAATCGAATAACAACGCTGCAGTTCGAATTTTGAAATCAAAACTTCGAACGATTATACCGGGAGATCCGACAGTCGGATTTTCCCGAAACTGGAACCGTTGGATTCGTTTTGAAAAGATCTTTCTTTCTAATGATGTAAATTTTGTGAAGATCCAACGGTTAGATTTTTAGATATATGTAAATCAAATCTGAAGAAAAACAGCGCCACGGTCGCGTTAGGGCCCGAAGCGTCATTTTGAATAAATTGGCTATTTTAAAATAAATAAAAATAGCGATAAATCGTTATAAAATATTATAAACAATATGGATGTGAAATTTAGAAATTAGCTGAAGGTTGGCTAAGTCGAATGGTTTCCTGGGTGTTGATCTGATGTTGGTTTCGGCCTTCGGGGTTAATATTTGGGAAATCGTTCTCTTACTGATTGACGGTTAGTGACTAATGAATTGAAATGATGCGTATGTATGTTAGTGTTGCACTTGTTTATTATATATGCGAGTTGCTCAGAAAGACCAGGTTTATCCCATTCTGAATAACTGAATCGACGATAAGAAATCGAAGATGAAGACGGTGGTCGAAGACCGGAGATCTTCACCTCGTTTGGATGGTAACCGAGGTCCTGATTGGGAGGCAACCTGAAATATGGATAATGAGTGGTGATCGTCCAGACGTACGTGATGATCGATGGGTTTGCGAGGTATATAGTGCCTCCGGTTTCGTTCAGACCCAGCACGGACTTGCAAATGGACAGTGTGTCTGACATTGGAATTTATTCTGTGTGATTGATAGCCATCAGTTGCACGATGTGAATTGCCTGTGTGGCATGCTAAGATGCGGTGATCAGGGCTTCTGTTGAAAAGAAAAGTCTTGTGGTGATGATCAAAGCCCCGCCTGTGTGGCGTAGCTTTGTGTATAACGTGAATTCGCGACCCTCACACCCGGTATGAACCAGAAACGGGAGGAAGGACCTCAGGGAGGACATGCGTTTCTTTCTAGTTAGAAGTGGCGTCAGTGGATTTACACGCCCTGACGAGTTTGACTTATGTGGTTGTTACTGTTGCGAGGCGCCTTGGTTTGATTGGACGATCCGGGTCCGATGGAGTCATTCGTTGGCTCACTTACGCCCCATAAGGCGGGGAAACGCATTGTTCAGGAATTTTAATCCACATCGGTGGACCGGCCCTGACGATCCAAGGGCCCACCTATGTCTGGGTCCTGAGGCTCGGGCTAGAGAGTCTCGAAGTCGGTAAGGACTATCTTTTGCCTTGATTCATGACGAAAATCCAATTTCCAAATACGTGACTGTGTGGTTTTGATTGTATACCTATATATGGCGACATAGTGGTATGGGGCATTAATGTCGTCTATGATTGATAGTTATGATTTGAAATTGTTTTTGAAACATATAAACACTAGTTATAATATCAAATGCTTTTGTTTTATTTGTATCAAGCATATTTTGACTATTATAAGGTAAAACTCTATCCTCCGGTTTGCGTTGCATTGTGTGATGGGAACTGAGACTTATAATGGCTTCATTTTTATAAAAATCATTGCGATGTTTAAAAGAATGATTTGTTTTAAAACACTGGCAATCCAATGGAGTAAACCCGTTCCACGAAAGTGGCGTGGTCCTGTGATTAGCCATATTTTAGATGTGTTGAGTAGATTTCTCATACCAGTCCCATGACTGACTCGTAGTTTGTTTCACTTTCAAACTCGGGTGCCCCTTTTTCTACACGGGCAGCCTTGTATTCAGGTTTAGCAGGCTTTATCAGGATAGCTGGAGCTGAAGATGGATTCTATCATTTATCTCTTTTTATGCTGTTCAGCTCCTATTGTACATTATGTTTGTTTTTCCGCTGTAGACATATATGTATAGTTGAACTGTATTTGTACTAAGTAAGATCCTGTATACTATGTAACTCTGATGATTACGTTTATCCAGTGTATTCTATTGTACATTATATGGTGTATTTATTTAATTCTGTTCTGCTATTATCTGTTTCTGTGTTATATTCCAAAGATTACCCTTGTCTCCGTTTGTACGGGAAATGGGGTCGTCACACAATTCGACTATCCCAAAATGTCATCGCACCAGTACAAAATCAATCATGTATGTTCCTCCATCCTAGAAATCAACGATGCACCTTACATTCCAGAATCTGGCCACTTCCCTATTTCGCTTTCACTATCATTACATCGAGAACCACTCCTCTAAGTTGCAACTACCTCCAACCTCTCGTAATTCTCCATCGCAGACCAAAACCCCAAAATTGAAATCCATACTACTCGTGAACCCTAGTCTTCATTCACTGTCGTGAGGCCATGCGAGTTGGCTTCATTACTTACGGATCTCGGCCTAGAATTTGAAATCGATATTGATTTCGATTCTTTTTTTTATTCAGAGACAAGTGCAATTTCAAATGAAAAGAGGAAGGGAAAACATACGGATTTGACTTCTTCATTTACAAAGAACAATGAAGGAATGAGGTGCAGTTTTTTCTGAGGGGATAAGGAAATAAGATGTTTTGGAAGGGAAAAAAGTAGGGCTTGATTTATAGTGCGATGAGGGAGCCATTCGTGCACATCATTAATTTTTCTGACTGAATAAGGCGAAGGAGAGGATAATATAGTACGTGAAATGAAAGGAAATAGCTGCAGCTAAGAATATGCTTGCTCAGAATTACTTTAGGAAAAAGAATAGGGTTGTAGACCTTAGTTTGTAAGATATATAGGTTGGCTACCCTATTTATTTTTAACCGATGTGAAACAATTTAATTTAAATTATCACGAAATTTTAAACCCCTATTTGAGCGCAACAACTGGCAATACTAGTATTATACCACTATTCTGAACACACTGAAATAGATTTCGAAGCCTCATTCGATCATATGGAGAAGATATCAATTTTAATTGATATAATTTAACTTAAATTAAAAACAAATAATTCCTCAATAATAAATTATTATTTTTATCATTTATGGTCAATTACAATTTATATTGATTGTCTGAACCGTTTAGATTCAGTTTTATCTTCAAATTCAATTATTGATTGTTCTTAGTATTATGATAATTCAATATACATCAGAAATAATTCGTATTCGATTATTAAGTCAATAAACTCTATATGAAAATCTATTTATATTATCAACTTAATATTTAAAACAATATTAAATATTTACAATCAATTGACCAAAAATCCAAGTCGTTATTGATTGTTCTTAGTATTATGATAATTCAATATACATCAGAAATAATTCGTATTCAATTATTAAATCATTAAACTCTATATAAAAATCTATTTATATTATCAACTTAATATTTAAAACAATATTAAATATTTACAATCAATTGACCAAAAATCCAAGTCGTTACATTCTTTCCCCTATAAAAGAATTTCGTCCCCGAAATTACTAAGGTAGAAAAAATACTACAAACCCATTACCTTTTTCAAAATTCACTTATGTTAATACTAGACACTTCATATTTCTATAATTTTAGTTTTACCAAAACTTTTGGTTTTTATTCATATGGCACCCCATATATGCTTACATTCATTTAATCTGAATGATTTAAAACTGATATATTCACATCGAATTTATATTCCATTCATATGCATTCAAATTAATTCTAATTAATTTATCCACTTTAATCCATTTAACTTTCTTAAGTTAAATTAAAATTTCAGAATCAATTCCCAGGTTTTTGATTTCAAATCCTTTAGAAATCACATAAATATATACTTATATTTGTAACTATCTCAAATTCTTACCATTGGAATTTTCCAAAATAACTTGTTTTCTTTCAAACAAATTTCCATCAAAAACTTTTCTAATGTAACAATCCATCACTAAGGAACTCAAAAGTGAACATTGATGATGCTTTAATCATTATCAAAATTATTTTCCAGCCATTGAAGTGAGCTCAATGCTTTATCACTTTCAAAATCCATTCAAAATGATTTTCATTCTAAAAACCTCTTAAAACAAAGCTATATTACTTTAATACACTTTAGAAAATATTTTTCCAAACACCAAGGATTTTAAATTCTTAATTATGTTCCTGAATCCAATTTCAGTTCATCTCATTTGTATATTTGATCCCTATACAAATTATATCTGGTTATATATAACCATTCCAATTTTATAATCTCATTTTATTATAATACTAACAACTAACACATTCAAATATTTCAATAATTTTAGAAAATTATTTCTATTTATAAAAAAATGTAGTTTTGGGTAAAATTATATTATTTACCCACTTCAAAACTATATCATGTCTAACCTTCTATACAAGTGTTTAGAAATTTCTATCGACATTGTGGCAACCCACGGTTCGACCAGAACTCATAAGCCACTTAATAGACTAGCCAACACAATATAAAAAAAATTATATCAATTAACAAACACTCGCCCTCGTGTATATACTCTCAACTCATTCTAGGGTTCTATTGACCCTATCTCTTATGAGTAAACCCCACCAAAGCCTAGGTATTCACTCAACCTAAGCTCCGATACCAACTGTAATGGCCCGAATTTCCATACTATCTCAGTTGATTAAATACACCACACGTCCAACCCAAATTGCGCAGAAATATGAATCATTATGAATAAAGAAAAAAAGATAGAAGAAGAACAGAAACAACAACACAGAATCTCACATCGTAGCAGAACAAAATGTAATATATATATATAACAGCTTTTGGAATACAAAATTTTAACTGTATATACATATCATCATTAGAGTACAACATTTGTTCATTACATACACAACACAACATAATAAACTCTAAATATATCTAATATTGAAGCCTCCTGCTCCAAGCTCCTCCAAGGATATCTGAAAGTACCTGAACAATTTGACTGCCCATACAAAATTGGGCAACCAAGAGTTTAGGGTAAAACAAAACAAAATAAACTCTAGGTCAGACATAGGACTGGTGTGAGTAAACTCCAAGCATTGGTTTAACTTTTAAAGTTTTCATTTTAAAAGGATAATCGTAAGACTGATCCACATATAAACACAGATGGTTTTTACCATACGATAACATAATCAGCACTTTCCTAATATTATAATAGTGTCAAAAACAAGTAAATAACAATCTAGCAGAATGCTTGTAGCACCCCGTAATTCTAAAATACTAAAATTAACAAATTAAAGAATACTTAATTTTTAGAAGAAGAATTAAAGGAAATGGGCTACGCCATTACGTTCGTCTCGGAATTCTGCTTGGGATAGAGTCCAGGTTTGCGTAAACCAGATATCGTATGGAGAAGTTAAAAGCCATAGAACTTTGTATATGCATAAGGAAGAATATATATAAATAAAATAATTCCAGAACCTTCAAAATAGTTCAAAATACAAAATCCGACCAAAGCGGGCTAAGCGGGAAAATTCCCGCTCAAAGGTGTCGACCCCTCCCCCTCAGGGGGTGTCGACCCCCCTTAAGGGTGTCGACAGGGGAGTCGACCCTCCTATAGGGGTGTCGATCCCCCCGGGCAGAATTCGTTTTATGTACCTGGACTTGATTCTGGGTCTGATTCATTGGGTCTAGGCTATAAATATGGTCTCCTATTTTCTTCATTGGAGATCAGGGAGGCCACATGCTGGCGGGTTGCAAACTGAAACAGAATCAAATTCTATAACAACGGTTTAGCTAATTAAATTCAAAATTCAGATCTATTCTCTCTCAATTCTCTAAACCTAACGCTGTGAGTTTCTAGCCACTTTTAGGTTTAAATAAATAACAGTAAATTGTGAAAGACTATGAATTGGATTTGTTGTAAAGTATGAATCCATGCCATTATTAAATCTTATACTATATAGATCTTGATAGATCTATTTCGCTAGATCTGATATAATTGTGGTTATTATATGATGTTGTCTATGTAGATCATGATAGATTTAATTCTCTGGATCTGATGCAATTGTGGCTATACTATGATGTTGCCTTTATGGATCTTGATTTGTAACTACATTGTGGTAAATGTAAATCTATTAATCTTGCGTTGCAACATTGGTTAGATCTAATTTTGTATGTAAATCACCTTTCATGTTGCGATCAACTTAGATATGTTGTAAGTTGGACATATTTAGATCTAAACATTCTATTATCATGTTTTATACTAGATCCACTTTATGATCATGTTTTATGCTAGATCCATTTTATGATCATATCTTATGCTATGATAGATCTATCTCTCGAGATCCAATTCAATTGTGATTGTTCTAGTATGTTATTTTTGTTTCATTTGGATAGATCAAATCATTTATGTGAACCATGAACATATGCCACCATGAATTGATTAGGATTGGGTCCACACCTTTATATTAATGGTAACCTTTATGATGTGGATTCGGGTAGATCTATTTATAAACCTATAGATCTAAACCTTTATTTATGATTAGATCTAATCTATTAGATCTAAAGCATGTGGACATTTTATGTAGATCTAAAGCAATATTTATGTTAGATCCCGTTATGATGATGATTACATGTTCATGACAATATGTATGTTCACCTTGATATGATGTTAATTACATGTCCATTCACTTTGTTATCATGCTAGTATGTTTATGCCAATATATGTTAAAACTATCACCTCTATCATATTCCCTTTTTCATTGTTATGGCTAGACTACTTATTGGCCTAAATGTCGCCAAATACATGCGAATAAGTTAGTGAAGGAAACAAGGGAAAAGTGATTTATAATTGGCATGTAATCTTTAAATGAATTGATATGTAATTCAAATTATCAGTAAAATAGGTATTGACACCTATAAAAGGAAAGGATTAATTAATAAATTAATTTATTAAAAATGGAATGTTTAGTAATTACAATTAGGAATTGTAATTGTACTTATGACATGAGGTTAGGTTACATTAGTGGTGAAAGTCTGCCCGTACCCGACCGGCATATCCAGCAGCCACTAATGTTGAACCTAATGTGGGGTCTAAATACGTAAATACAAATCAGGCTAAGACACGAGTTTAGGCTCAACTGTGGAATAAGACTGCCCAGACCCAACTGGCATATCCAGCATCCACATGTTGTAGGCCTAATGTGGGTGGTCTAGCCCATTATAACCATAAATGGACATGGTAGTGAATTGGACTACTTAACCTAAGTTAATCCATAGGGATTGTAAGAACTTAAATTTAAGTTGGGGGGTTAAGTAAACTTAGTTGAATAAAAGGGGAGGGTTAAGTAAATCATGGGTAGGTGGGTAATATTAGTATACGTAGGCCCATAAACTTAACCGTTAAATAAGCATGCTTGAATCAGTGGGAGGGTTAAATAAATCTTGGGTAGGTGGATAATATTAGTATATATAGGCCCACAAACTTAACCTGATAAGGTTATGTAATTAAAGACACATTTTAGGTAAACATAACCAGTTGAAAACCTAGTAGTGGGGATGCAAGACAAAGGGGAGAGCTTGCATCATCTTGTGTGGGACCCATTTCAGTCAATAACCCTTAAATAGGTATCAAACGGGTACTCCGAACTAGGTCGGAGTGGGGCACGCTTACTGAGCTGATTGTAAGAGATCCAACGTGGAGGTGGTGTTGACGGCGCATTCCAACGGGGTCATGTATGTGCATGACTCTGCGTGCTAGGGAAGACAAGACGCTGTGACATGTAGATATGGTGATGCACATCCGGAAAATACAGGGTTGTCACTTTAGGGAGTGATACACCTACTGTGGGGCCAGCATAGTGTATCTATGGAATAGGGAGCTAATCGATTGGGGGTAGTAAATAAGGTACATCTAGTCCTGTCTGTTTCTGTGGGGTACCTGTGTTTCTGTCTAGGCTAACACCCGTTATTTCTGTTTAGGTGCCAGTTCTGTTTGGGTTAAAACCCGTTACTAGAGTACACCTAAAACTACCATTATGTTTCTGTTAGGATCATCCTGTTTTTGTTAAGAAATTGGGGAGTATGTAATCCTATTACATATCTGTTATGCTAGTGTTGGTGCAGAGCAAGGAAAGTATTAAGAAGTGCTATCTATTCTATCCTGTTGTCATGTTTACCTTGTCATACCTGCCATTTATGTAGTGATCTCTCTTATCCACTTTGTATGTCTATCATGTTACTTTTATTTATTTACTAGCTAAAAGTAACTAGACTCGCCAGACTTTATGTCTGACCCTTTTTGTTTCCCCTTCTTTCTTCCGTTCCCCCCTTCCCCTCCCAAGGATCTCAGGGAGGAAACACACAGGCTTGATCGTGATTCTGCTTATTTTGCTGGAGCTATTTATATGTATGGATCAAGCTCCTATCCTTGTTGCTATGGCCATATTTTGTTCTTGGGGAGTTTTATTTCTTTTATGTACTCTGATATTTCTGAAGTACAAGACAGTGGTTTTTATGTTGTAATGGTTTTTTATAATTCAGACAAATGATGCTTTGGACCATAGTATTTTGATGATTAATAAAGTTCTTTATTTCCGCTGCAAAAAATTTATATCTGTCTTGTAATATTCTGTGTCTATTTACCTAAACGCTTCACGAAACTTAATGCATTCCCTATGTGAGTGACATTAACGGACGTGGAGCGTCACACTTGGTATTAGAGCTGAAGGTTACCCGATTAGATAAAAGTTTTTGGAAATTATGTTTCAAAAAGGTGTTAAAAGAAAGTATTTTCAAAAAGAAAAGTCTGTTTTCAAAATATTCCCCAAAAATTCATATGTAATATCCTACGGTCCTTTATCTTAATTTCTTTCTTTTTCCATTTTCAGCATGTCTGGGGAACAAAACATTCCTAATATCCCGGAGGGCGTCACAATACCCGGATGGTTCCGTAGGTATTTGGAGGCAACTGTGCCTGCCGAAGGCCAAAGAGACGTTCCTCCCCCAGCTACGCCAACCATTCTGTAACAAACCGTTCATTCGACAATTTTAGAATTAAATATTTTATTTAAATATATCGTCGTATCTCATGTGTCACTCAAAATGTCGTTTTTCACAAACGATAAAATTAGGATTCGGGACCACTTCCATTGAGCCTGAATCATCGTTTACGACCTTTTTGAGTATAAACTTCGATATGTTTGGTGTTACGGATTTTCGGGCTCCAAAAATGGGCTTACTTGTTGCTAAACTAGCCAAATTGGCTTGTTTAAACCTCTTCCACTATTCCTATCAGCCCAACCCTTCTCCCTCTCCTCTCAATCACTTCATTTTTATTTCCTAAGGCAAAATAATGGAGAGAGTGGTAAGGGAAATAGAAATTGCAACATAGGTTTAGCAATTTGAAGCTCCAATAATGTGCTAATCTTAGGAGAACAAGGGTAAGCTCTCTCTCTCTCTCTCTCTCTCTCTCTCTACTCATTCTCTACCTTTCTATCCTCTCAATTTAGGATTTTGATCATGCTCTAACACTCATGCATCTTCATGTGTGTTTATATGGTGATTAGAGAGGAGAAATTGAAGAAAGAAAGCTTCTTTGCTTGAGTTGGAGCTTGTTCTTGTCATTCATGAAACCAAGGTGAGTTCTTTTTGAACTCACATCTATGCCACAAGCCATTGGCTTGTGCAAGTGTAATTTAGTGTTCATATGAGTTTGCATATGCTACTGAATTGGTTATGTTAGTGTAACGTAGCTGATTTCATGTTTTTATGTTTCATTGAGTTGAAAATTATGATAAGGATTGTTCATACGATCTAATGCATATGCTATGAGTTGATTTGGTGATGTTGTGAAGCTCCGTTGCCCCGGCAAATTTCTAAGTCTTCACAAGTCACTTGAACGGATTTAGTGTGCTTTGGCTTGGAATTTTGTTCATACTTGAATTTATAAACCGAATCATTGCAATCTTATGTATACATGCTTATGCATGTGAATATGGTGTTGTGAAGTACCATTGTCGCACCCGACAAGTTCTAAGACTTCACAATTCACTTGTATTGCATTTGATTTCTTTCGTTAGAGAATTTAATCATTTTGGGGTTTGTAATCAAGAATCATTGCAAATATCTTGTGTGAATGTTTGTGCATGTGAATTTGGTGTAATGAGTTGCTCAGGTGAGTTTTAGACGCCTCATTTGCGTGTATTTGACATCATAGGCCTTCAGGCATTGGCTGGTATCATTTTGGAGATGTTTGGGAGGAAAAAATGTAATTTTTTTGGGGTTTAACAGCCGTTTAGTCATTAATGGCCGAGCAAATGCCTTCTGTTCGACCATTAATGGCCGAACAGAAGAAAAACATATTGTTTAATTTTTAAACGGCCATAACTTCTTCATACGAACACGGAATTGAGCGAAATCAGGTGCATTGGAACTGCCTCGACGAGAGCTTTCCAATAAAACTATTTTGGTGTGATCTCGAGCAAATGAGAATTTTTGGTGGAGGAAAACATCAAATGTAAATAACCGAACAGTAAAAAACAAAGGCTAAAATAATTATCCACTTTAAAGCGCTCATAACTTTTTCATATGAACTCGGAATTCAGCGAAACAAGATGCGTTGGAACCATGTCGATGAGAGTTTTGAAATGAGACTAATTTTGGAGTAATTTACACTTAGAAATCATTCAAAAGCCCGTGCGCTCTATTTTGTATATCGAATTTATTCGATACACTTGTTAAGATGATTCACGCCATTAAAACATGAATTATCGACTCGATATCCTTTGAGTCTATTCTGATGTAGTTTAAAACCTTCGAGTGCTAGTTTGGGATTTCAATTCGTTCATTGATTGAAATTACAGTGTTATCCCTTGATTTCCTGTATGTTGTGTGATGTGAGTTTATGTTTCATGATGATTGTGTTCTACTCGCTACGGCGACAATTTTCATGAATAATTGAACCACAATGGATAATAGGGTTTTATGTTGTCTATGGACATCGAACCAACGTTTAATCAGTTTTTAAATTCAAATCCTTTTAAAATCAGTTCGATTTCTAAACTCGGTTCTGATTCTGTTGATTTATATACGATTCCTTATCCTATTGATCGGACGAGAAATTTTGTTTATTTACCTTAGTAAAACTGAGGACTATGACCCCTTATACGTTTACTTCGGCGAATAAATCTTGGACTCGTGCGTTCGAACATGTGTCTGTTTTTGAATAGAAACCAGTTATGGGTTCATAAATATTCGAGAATAGCATGTGATTATGGGACATGTCGCTATTTCTTTATATTAACTAGCTCGGAGTAATTTCTATTCGCCTGGATCGATGTGGTCCGTTTTATGGTTATCCTTGATGTTTTGAGAATGAACTAACAACAGGTTCGTAAATATTCGAGAATAGCAAGTGGTTATGGGACATTTAGCTATTTTCTTATGTTAACTATCTCGGTGTAATTCATACTTACCCAGATCATTGGTATCCGCCTCCCGACATAGCTGTTTGGTTCGCAATCGCCCTAGTGGGAATTTATGATTTGGGACCTTCATCTATGGGACTTCGGTCCAACTTTCTATGATGTTTTATGATTTATGATGTTTTTTAGAGATTTCACGATTTATGTATTTTCTCTCTTCCGGGGTCACGACCCGGCTTCGTGGGGAGCTTCGGCTCAAACAATGGATTTGCTACCTAGAGATCGTATCTCACTACTTTGATGCATTGCACGTCAATTTGGAAACTTTGACGCATTACGCGCCAATTTGATAAATGATTTATGATTCTAGATTACTTTGATGTGATGCGCGGCAATTTGATTTACGTTTACTTTGATGTGATGCGCGTCAATTTGATTTATGTTTACTTTGATGCGATGCGTGTCAATTTGATTTATGTTTACTTTGATGCGATGAGCAACAATTTGATTTACGTTTACTTTGATGCGATGCGCGTCAATTTGATTTACGTTTACTTTGATGCGATGCAGGTCAATTTGATTTATAGTTGGCATTCCTCTGTCATTTCCTGTTGTGTGCTATTGTTTGAATGTTGCATTCTACATTAGCTAGGAGATTATTTAGAGATATTTGTGTGCTGACATTCCATTGTCATTTCCTGATCTTGTTGACATGCCATGTTTCATATTTGTTTATGACTATATATTATTACTAGAATCTTGTCATCCTGTGTTATATCTCTTATTATCTCAGTTTATTTGATGAGTACAGCTAGACTGATCCGTTTATTGTTTATTCCTATAAATAATACTCGGGTCAGACCGAGTCATTTTAGGTACTCCTCTGGGACTCCTCGCAGGGTTGATCTTCCGCTTTCAGCTTGCTACTTGTCTCCGTAGTTTATATAATTTTGTACCTTTTTCATTTCATTTATTGTGTGCATATTCTTTTGTTTAGATCATGGTGCATGTATCTATTCTTTTGGGATTAGTGTATCTTTGTTGACCACTACTTTGTTGTATAGATCCTTGGTTTATTCATATCTATTCCGCCTTTGTGATATGATTATTCTATGTCTGGCTATGAGACATTTATTTATCGTTGTTGTTGCCTATTTTTACTGCTTTCTGGATTATTTATAGCCGTTGTGTAGTTGCCCTATGTGTCGAATGGTCATGTCGAAATTTTAATCGGTATCAGAATTCGATGTGCATTCCTCACATGGAGTAATCATACAATCAGTCGCTCTTCACAAACCTCATTCTCCGTTATGGTCTACGACATTTCTCTGAAATGAACTGGACCACAGTGGGTATAGAGGCGGGGCGCTACAGTTGGTATCAGAGCCACTTTCCGGAACAGTGCAAGATAGTATGACAATGGTGTTTCTTGAGCCTCTCTCGGGAATCGTGCTTTAGGGTTTTAGTTAGAGTCTTAAGACCCGTCATAGCTTATCTTCCTATACGATTCCATTTTTTGAATTCGCGCCGTTTGAATTCAACTTGAGACTAACTTTTTTTTCCTTCTTCTCTTTCCTTAAAGAAGCGAAATAGTTGGCCGTAGCCGTGCAAGTGCCGGTTCACCCAGTGTACCTCCTAGTGAGGGCTGATTATGTCTCAAGTCGCCTATCTTTCGTCTTTTAGAATAGGTATCGACTCGTCCTCTTTGGGTTGATTTCTATAGTCCATCTAGGCCCCGAGTGCTCTAGTGGTGCTTCTGTTTTATTCTTTGACTCGAGTTTCTAACCGATGCCTGTTTCTGTATAAATGGTATCACACTTATCTTGTTGATCATTTATGATCCCTGTTGTTGATTGATATTTAGTAAGATTGTTTCGTACGTCATTACGTGCCTAGCATGGTCTATTGATCACTTGTCGGTTGGTATGGAGATACCATGTCTTTGTGACTAAATCTACTCGCTTGTTGTCAGCTATATAGTTCTAGTTCGGTGTGAGATCACCAAGCCTTCGGGCTAAAACAACTCGTTTATTACCTCGATGTGCCGGTGTGAGTCACCTAGCATTTGAGCTAAATTAACTCAACAAATGTATCACCGCGTTCCAAACTCAAGATCAAGAACGAGGGAAAGCATCCCACTTCTTGTGATCCCTCTTCTTGAGTCAAGCTACGTATCATTAATTCCTTAATGTCATTTACCTTGTTCAGAGGTTATTTTATTTATGTTCTTTTGATATCCGTCAATCGTGTTTTTCATTATCAAAATATATCAATTGTGTTTTATTCGTAAGTAGATAAAGGAATTCTATTTCCTTTATGCCGTCCCGAAAGATTTATTGAATTTGCATATTTTCATGAGATTTGCATGGACTTTAGAAATTTTAAGGATTTTTTCTGTTAACTTGTCCATCGGGTGCGTTAAGGATCTCGAACGAGATGTGGGATGCCATGTTGTAGTTCGGAATTCCTAAACACCATTACGTGACAATCCGACATTTGAAATGATCCCTAAAATTAAATTAACCATTAATAAATTAATCAAAATATAATTTGGGTTTTTGCGATTTTTTGTAATCGTTCGTTATTTTCTAGATAATTTATTTCTAGATATCCTTAGAGCAACTCCAAGAATTTGAGTGGTTCAAGATTTTCAATTAGAAATTATCTTGAATCTTTTCTTTGAGTAAATTAAATAACTCCAGGAACAACCCAAAGAGTTATTCATTTATGTCTCTTGTTGCTGGATTTCAGATCTTTGATTTTCGAGAATTCTTAGTGATTGAGAATCTCACCTAATTCTTAATCCTTGTTTCAATTTGCTATAGAGAATTTAGTATTCTTGTGATTCCATGGGTCTTCTTATTTTCTCCAGTGAATGATCACTCGAGAGAATGGGAGTTCCCGTTGGGGAGGGAAACTTGAGTTTTTGGATCCGCGGCGAACTCAATAGTTCCTCTCTTCAAATCTATGATCTAGTCGATCATCCGGAAGTGCTATAGTCAATTCACTTATGGACTTATCCTTGCGTTGTTCTTAGAAATGAATATCGAAAGGATGAGCTCTTTTGATATTCCTCCTTTGTTTGTTTGAATCATTTGGATTGACAATTGTCTCCGCACGTTTGTTAACACTTGTCAATCAAATCTTTGGGGATTATGACCTCTTGGGTTTAATCTCATCTTGTTAGAGAAATTGTCTATTGCTTCTTTGATTAATTGCTGATGTTTTTGTGATTTGAGATTTTTGGCAGAAAATTATCTTAAATCTTGTTGTTCCGAAGTGGTAAGTTGTGCACTATGTATCCATCATCTTCTCGATGTTTTCGATTTTTTAAAATCGATTCTCAAGTTTCTGAATATTAGGAATTTCGTATAATTCCTAATGATTCATCCTTATGGTTATTAAATGAGATTTAGTACCTGGTTAGAAATCGATTTCCTCGAATAATTCATTGGTATTCCGTTACCAATATTTGTTATCAACTTATAGTTCATTGGTATTCTGTTTCCAATATTTGTTTAGCAGTTTCTAGCTCATTGGTATTCCGTTACCAACCTTGAATCATTGATATTAAAGTTGATTATTCCTTCGAGAATTGCTCTCCTTAGCTAAATTCGTTAGAATCTCTGTGTTGTGCTTTTGTTGATGTCAGCCACCTTGTCGCAAGACTAAAACACTCATGTTCGATGTCCGCTACATCGTCGTGATTGAGTTTGGGGATGGATTAGTCAACCATCGTAAATTCCCATTTCATATTCTAAGAGAAATATCTACTGTTGATATCTCACATCTATAGGACGCAGTCCCATTGTTTCTTAAAATTCCAAATTAGATTCGCATGGTTTTTTGTGCATTCTATCGATCCTCATTCCTTTGAGAATCATACTAAGAAAGGCAAGTCTATTCGAATTCATAGCGCTTATGAATTTTTCTGGAATTATTTTACCCGTTTGGGATGACTACCTTCATGGGTAATGAAGTTTGAGATTGAACTCTAGCTTTTATGATCTTGCGAGACGAAATTGGGATCTCACCTAGCCGTTGGTATGATCTTTTCATTTTTTTTTGTCGGTTCTTGTGGTACCACTCTGTGGTATTGTTTGTGGTTGTAACATATTACTTCATTCTTAAGGAATTGCGGGGACGCAATTCTTTTAAGGGGGGGAAGTCTGTAACAACCCGTTCACTCGACAATTTTAGATTTAAATATTTTATTTAAATATATCGTCGTATCTCATGTGTCGCTCAAAATGTCGTTTTTCACAAATGATAAAATTAGGATTCGGGACCACTTCCATTGAGTCCGAATCATTGTTTACGACCATTTTGAGTATAAACTTCGATATGTTTGGTGTTACAGATTTTCGGGCTCCAAAAATGGGCTTAGTAGTGGCTAAACTAGCCAAATTGGCTTGTTTAAACCTCTCCCACTAATCCTATCAGCCCAACCCTTCTCCCTCTCCTCTCATTCACTTCATTTTTATTTCCTAAGGCAAAAGAATGGAGAGAGTGGAAAGGTAAATAGAAATTGCAACCTAGGTTTTGCAATTTGAAGCTCCAATCATGTGCTAATCTTAGGAGAACAAGGGTAAGCTCTCTCTCTCTCTACTCGTTCTCTACCTTTCTCTCCTCTCAATTTCGGATTTTGATGCTCTAACACTCACGCATCTTCATGTGTGTTTATATGGTGATTAGAGAGGAGCAATTGAAGAAAGAAAGCTTCTGTGCTTGAGTTAGAGCTGGTTCTTGTCATTCATGAAACCAAGGTGAGTTCTTTTTGAACTCACATCTATGCCACAAGCCATTGGCTTGTACAAGTGTAATTTAGTGTTCATATGAGTTTGCATGTGCTACTGAATTGGTTATGTTAGTGTAACTTAGCCGATTTCATGTTTTTATGTTTCATTGAGTTGAAATTATGATAAGGATTGTTCATATGATCTGATGCATATGTTATGAGTTGATTTGGTGATGTTGTGAAGCTCCGTTGCCCCGGCAAATTTCTAAGTCTTCACAAGTCGCTTGAATCGCTTTAGTGTGCTTTGGTTTGTAATTTTGTTCATATTTGAATTTATAAACCGAATCATTGCAATCTTATGTATATATGCTTATGCATGTGAATATGGTGTTGTGAAGTACCATTGTCGCACTCAGCAAGTTCTAAGACTTCACAATTCACTTATATTGCATTTGATTTTTTTCGTTAGAGAATTTAATCGTTTTGGGGTTTATAATCAAGAATCATTGCAAATATCTTGTGTGAATGTTTGTGCATGTGAATTTGGTGTTATGAGTTGCTGTGGTGAGTTTTAAACGCCTCATTTGCATGTATTTAACATCATAGGCCTTCGGGCATTGGCAGGTATCATTTTGGAGATGTTTGGTAGGCAAAAATGTAATTTTTTGGGGGTTTAACAGCTGTTCGGCCATTAATGGCCGAGCAAATACCTTCTTTTCGGCCATTAATGGCCGAACAGAAGGAAAAAAATTATTCAATCTCTAAACTGCCATAACTTCTTTATACGAACTCGGAATTGAGCGAAACTAGGTGCGTTGGAACCGTCTCGATGAGGGCTTTCCAATTAAACTAATTAGGAGTTATTTGGAGCTAATGGGAATTTTTGGTGGAGGAAAACATCCAATGTAAATAACCGAACAGTGAAAAACAAAGGGTGAAATAATTATCCACTTTAAAACGAACATAACTTTTTCATACGAACTCAGAATTCAGCGAAACAAGATGCGTTGGAACCATGTCGATGAGAGTTTTGAATTGATACTAATTTTGGAGTAATTTACACTTAGAAATCATTCTAAAGCCTGTGCGCTCTATTTTGTATATCGAATTTATTTGATACTCTTGTTTAGATGATTCACGCCATTAAAACGTGAGTTGTCAACTCGATATCCTTCGAGTCTATTCAGATGTAGTTTAAAACCTTCCAGTGCTAGTTTGGGATTTCAATTCATTCGTTGATCGAAATAAAAATGTTATCCCTTGATTTCCTGTATGTTGTGTGATGTGAGTTTATGTTTCATGATGTTTGTGTTCTACTCGCTACGACGACAGTTTTCATGAATAATTGAACCACAATGGATAATGGGGTTTATGTTGTCAATGGGCATCGAACCAACGTTTAATCAGTTTTTAAATTCAAATCCTTTTAAAATCAGTTCGATTTCTAAACTCGGTTCTGATTTTGTTGATTTATATATGATTCCTTATCCTATCGATCGGACGAGAAATTTTGCTTATTTACCTTAGTAAAACTGAGGACTAGGACCCCTTATACATTTACTTCGGCGAATAAATCTTGGACTCGTGCGATCGAACATCTGTGGTGATTTTCTCTGTTTTGAATAGAAACCAATTACGGGTTCGTAAATATTCGAGAATAGTATGTGGTTATGGGACATGTCGTTATTTTCTTATATTAACTAGCTCGGAGTAATTTCTATTCATCCGGATCGATGTGATCTGTTTTATGATTATCCTTGATGTTTTGAGAATGAACTAATAACGGGTTCATAAATATTCAAGAATAGCGAGTGGTTATGGGACATTTAGCTATTTTCTTATATTAACTATCTCGTTGTAATTCATACTCACCTGGATCATTGTTATCCGTCTCCCGACATAGTTATTTGGTTCGCAATCTCCCTAGTGGGAATTTATGATTTGGGACCTTCATCTATGGGACTAGGTACAACTTTATATGAAGATTTATGATGTTTTCTAGAGATTTCACGATTTATGTGTTTTCTCTCTTTCGGGGTCATGACCCGGCTTCGTGGGGAGCTTCGACTCAAATAATGGGTTCGCTACCTAGAGATCGTATCTCACTACTTTGATGCATTGCGCGTCATTTTGACAACTTTGACGCATTACGCGCAAATTTTATAAATGATTTATGATTCTTGATTACTTTGATGCGATGCGCATCAATTTGATTTATGTTTACTTTGATGCGATGCACGTCAATTTGATTTATATTTACTTTGATGTGATGCGTGTCAATTTGATTTATGTTTACTTTGATGCGATGCGCATCAGTTGATTTATGTTTACCTTGATGCGATGCGCGTCAATTTGATTTACGTTTACTTTGATGCGATGCACGTCAATTTGATTTATAGTTGGCATTCCTCTGTCATTTCCTATTGTGTGCTATTGTTTGAATGTTGCATTCTACATTGGCTAGGAGATTATTTAGAGATATTTGTGTGCTGACATTCCATTGTCATTTCCTGATCTTGTTGACATGTCATGTGTGATATTTGTTTATGACTAGATATTATTACTAGAATCATGTCATCCTGTGTTATATCTCTTATTATCTCAGTTTATTTGATGAGTACAGCTAGAATGATCCATTTATTGTTTATTCCTATAAATAATACTCGGGTTAGACTGAGTCATTTTAGGTACTCCTCGAGGACTCCTCGCAGGGTTGATCTTCTGCTTTCAGCTTGCTACTCTGTCTCTGTAGTTTTATGTACTTTTGTACCTTTGTCATTTCACTTGTTGTGTACATATTCTTTTGTTTAGATCATGGTGCATGTATCTGTTCTTTTGGGATTAGTGGATCTTTGTTGACCACTACTTTGTTGTACACATCCTTGGTTTATTCATATCTATTCCGCCTTCGTGATATGATTATTCTATGTCTGGCTATGAGACATTTATTCATCGTTGTTGTTGTCTATTTTATACTGCTTTCCGGATTATTTATAGCCATTGTGTAGTTGCCCTATGTGCCGAATGGTCATGTCGAAAGTTTAATCGGTATCAGAATTCGATGAGCATTCCTCACATGGAGTAATCATACAATCAGTCGCTCTTCACAAACCTCATTCTCCATTATGGTCTACGACATTTTTCTAAAATGAACTGGATGATAGTGGGTATAGAGGCAGCACGCTACACATTCCTCCTCCTCCCCCTCCAAGAGCAGATAACTTCACCAAGTTCTGCAAAGACTTCTGTGCTATGGGAGGGAAGCCATTCCATGGGAATGAGACATTAGTTGAAGCTCAAAATTGGCTCAAGGAGACCAAGGACTTGTTCGTAATCTTTGAAGTAGAGGATAGGAGGAAGATTCAGTTAGCTGCTTGGCTATTAAAGGACGAAGCCTCATTTTAGTGGGAAGTCACCCAAGTTGGACGTCTGATGGAAACTTGGAAGATTTTAGGCAAAGATTTGAAATGAAATTTCTTTCCCAAGCCAAGAAAAGCATGCAGATGGAGAGGTTCTTAGTACTCATACAAGGAAACTTGACGGTGAAAGAATATGTGAACAAATTCAACCAGCTAGCAAGGTTCGGGTTAGAATTGGTGGATACGCCGCACAAAAAGGCTTTGCGATTTGCTAAAGGGCTGAATGATCCCCTTCATGGGTTAGCCATGCCCCATATCCCAATGGGAGCCACATTTGAAGAACTTTTTAATATGGCCCTAATGCATGAGGAAGACAAGGGAGAAAAAAAAGAAAGAAAAGGCTGAGGAAGCAACATAAAATGAGAAGGTGTGGCCCAAGAATGGACAACAACAGAAGAAAGGCAAAAAGAATGACAAGGTTAAAGATAAGAGGAAGTGCCATAGTTGTGGGCAAGAGGGGCACTTAGCCAAGGACTAAAGGAAGAATACTTGCTTCGCTTGTGGAGAGGTCGGGCATCTTATTAAGGATTGCCCGAAGAAACAGAGACAAGGTCAAAGGGCAGGAACTTCTGGAGGGCAGGTGCATGCTCTCGCGATCAGTGCTCCTGAAAGAGGTAGAAAATTTTTCGTAGAAAGTTTAGCTTCTCTTTCAAATCATCCAGTTAGAGCACATTTTAATTCTGGCGCTTCACACTCATTTATCTCTAGTTCTGTTGTTGAATCTCTGCACTTAGTTACTAGTATGGTATTGGATCCCGTTGTTGTCTCAAACCCCATTGGTGATTCGTCTCATTTATCTATGATTTGTAAGGGTTTGAGAATATCTGTGTTAGGCGTCAAATTTGAATGCGACACATATGTGCTCGGGTTTATGGGTTATGGGTTGATTCTAGGGATGGGTTGGATTACCACGTATGGTGCCATTCTAGGTGGTGAGAGGAGGGTCGTTAAGTACCCTCGAAATTTCTTGTGACCCAAGGGTCTGTCATGCTTAGTTTCCTAGAGTCTCTTGAGGTGTCTATCGACGATCTGCGATCAGCACCAGTAGTCTGTGAGTGTCCTGATGTCTTAGATGAGGTTCGGGGTTTACCCCCGAGGTGCGAGATTGATTTCCATATATACCTGGTGGATAATGGAAAGCCAGTTGCACTACCTGTGCGCCATACAGCTCCTAAAAGAAAAGATGGAACTTGATAAGCAAGTGGCGGGGCTACTAAAGAAGAAGTTTGATAGGTGAATCATATCAGGATGGGAAACCTTTTGAAGATGGTCCTTGAGGAAGCCCATCATTCCAAGATGACTATTCATCCAAGTGGCGATAAAATGTATAGAGTTAGAGGTAGTGGGGCCAAACTTGCCAAAGGAAGTGAAAATAAAGAAGGAAGCAATGACTTCCGACTTGCATACTAGGATCGGAGGTTAAGAAGCTACGCCAACGAGAAGTCAAGTTGGTGAAGGTCCAGTGGAGAGACAACCAAGAAGATGCAACTTGGGAGACCGAAGACAAGATTTCTATGCTTCGTACCCTTTCCTTTTCAAGGGAATGTTCTTAACTTCTCTTCCAAAAGCTTTTATTCGTATTTGCTTCTATCATCTGAGTATATCCTATCGATCGAATCTTCGACCTTTAGGTAGGAAATCCCATGATTATAAACATGTGTTTGAGGCATGTTATGTTTGATGGATGCAAGTGTTTGCTAGTGGTTGCATATGGATGCATATACACACACATTAGGCACTAGATCGGCTCAATCACTCTCTCATACTGCATATGGATGCATGTGCATTTTCTTTTCTTTTATGGATGAAAGTGTATAAGTTAGCATACGGATGTTGCACTTGGACAAATGGATGAGCACACATATAGAACTTACATGTTAATATAGGACTGTTTGCATACATATTGGATTCATGGCACTAATCATACATCGCATTAAGGAGGTCAACTGAATCAGTAGACAGCCTAATTTTCGCATTAGTATTGGGACATATACACACACCTTTGCATATACTCATATAAGCATTAGAAATCTTTTAAGGACAATGGATGCTTGTGGATAATGGATGAGTAGATGGATGATGGATGGTAGGATACATCTTCTTAACTTAAAGATTTCGGGGACGAAATCCTTTAAGGAGGGGCACCCCGTAATTCTAAAATATTAAAATTATCAAAATAAAAAATACTTAATTTTTAGAAGACGAACTAAGGGAAACGGGCTGCGCCATTGCGTTCGTCTCGGAATTCTTCTTGGAATAGAGTCCGGGTTTGCATAAATCGGATATCGTACGGAGAAGTTATAAGCCTTAGAAGTTTGTATACGCATAAGGAAGAATATATATAAATAAAATAATTCCAGAACCTTCAAAACAGTTCAAAAAAATCAAAATCCAGCCAAAGTGGGCTGGGCGGGAAAATTCTTGCTCATCGGTGTCGACCCCCTCCAGGGGGTGTCGACATGGGAGTCGACCCCCTTTAGGGGGTGTCGACAGGGGAGTCGGCGCCCCTATAGGGGTGTCCCCCCCCCCCACGCGGGCAGATCTGGGCAGAATTCATTTTATGTACCTAGACTTGATTTTGGGTCTGATTCATTGGGTCTAGGCTATAAATATGATCCCCTATTCTCCTATTTTCTTCATTGGAGAACATGGAGGCCATATGCTGACGGGTTGCAAACTGAAACATAATCAAATTCTACAACAACGGTTTAGCTAATCAAATTCAGAATTTAGATCTATTCTCTCTAAATTCTCTAAACCTAACGCTATGAGTTTCTAGTCACTTATAGGTTTAAATAAACAACAATAAATTGTGAAAGACTGTGAATTGGATATATTGTAAAGTATGAATCTATGCCAGTATTAAATCTTATACTATGTAGATCTTGATAGATCTATTCCTCCAGATCTGATATAATTGTGGTTATTCTATGATGTTGCCTATATAGATCATGATAGGTCTAATTCTCTAGATCTGATGCAATTGTGGCTATACTATGATGTTGCCTTTATGGATCTTGATTTGTAACTACGTTGTGGTAAATGTAAATCTATTAATCTTGACAGTTGCAACATTGGTTAGATCTAATTTTGTATGTAAATCACCTTTCATGTTGCGATCAACTTAGGTATGTTGTAAGTTGGACATATTCGGATCTAAACATGCTATTATCATGTTTTATGCTAGATCCACTTTACGATCATATTTTATGCTAGATCCATTCTATGATCATATCTTATGCTATGATAGATCTATCTCTCGAGATCCAATTCAATTGTGATTGTTCTAGTATGTTATTTTTGTTTCATTTGGATAGATCAAATCATTTATGTGAACCATGAACATATGCCTCCTTGAATTGATTAGAATTGGGCCCACACCTTTATCTTAATGGTAACCTCTATGATGTGGATTTGGGTAGATCTATTTATAAACCTATAGATCTAAACCTTTATTTCTTATTAGATCTAATTTAATCTATTAGATCTAAAGCATGTGGATATTTTATGCAGATCTAAAGCAATATTTATGTTAGATCCCGTTATGATGATGATTACATGTTCATAATAATATGTATGTTCACCTCGATATTATGTTAGTTACATGTCCATTCACTTTGTTATCATGCTAATATGTTTATTCCAATATATGTTGAAACTATCACCTCTATCATATTCCCTTTTTCATTGTTATGGCTAGACTATTTATTAGCCTAGATGCCGCCAAAATGCGTGCAAATATGTTAGTGAAGGAAACAATGGAAAAGGGATTTATAATTGTCATGTAATCTTTAAATGAATTGATATGTAATTCAAATTATCAGTAAAATAGGTATTGACACCTATAAAAGGAAAGGATTAATTAATAAATTAATATATCAAAAATGGAATGTTTAGTAATTACAATTAGTAATTGTAATAGTACTTATGACACGAGGTTAGGTTACATTAGTGGTGGAAGTCTGCCCGGACCCGACCGGCATATCTAGCAGCCACTAATGTTGAACCTAATGTGGGAGGTCTAAGTACGTAAATACGAATCAGGCTAAGACACGAGGTTAGGTCCAACTATGGAATAAGACTGCCCAAACCCGACCGACATATCTAGTATCCGCATGTTGTAGGCCTAATATGGGAGGTCTACCCATTATAACCATAAATGGACATGGTAATGAATTGGACTACTTAACCTAAGTTAATCCATAGGGATTGTATGAACTTAAATTTAAGTTGGGGGGTTAAGTAAACTTGGTTGAATAAAAGGGGAGGGTTAAGTAAATCTTAGGTAGGTGGGTAATATTAGTATATATAGGCCCACAAACTTAACCGTTAAATAAACATGCTTGAATCAGTGGGAGGGTTGAGTAAATCTTGGGTAGGTAGGTAATATTAGTATATATAGGCCCACAAACTTAACCTGATAAGGTTATGTAATTAAAGACACCTTTTAGGTAAACATAACCAGTTGAAAACCTAGTAGTGGGGACGCAAGACAAAGGGAAGAGCTTGCACGTCTTGTGTGGGACCCATTTCAGTCAGTAACCCTTAAATAGATATCAAACGGGTACTCCAAACTAGGCTGGAGTGGGACACGCTTATTGAGCTGATTGTAAGAGATCCAAACGTGGAGGCGGAGTTGACGGTGCATTCCAATGGGGTCATGTGCGTGCATGACTCCGCCTGCTAGGGAAGATAAGACACTGTGACATCAGTAGATATGGTTATGCACATCCGGAAAATAAAGGGTTACCACTTTAGGGAGATATAACCCGACTGTGGGGACAACACAGGGTATCTATGGAATAGGGAGCTGATCGATTGGGGTAGTAAATATGGTACATCTAGTCCTATCTGTTTCTGTAGGGTACTTGTGTTTCTGTCTAGGCTAACACCCGTTATTTCTGTTTTGTTACCAGTTCTGTTTGGGTTAAAACCCATTACTACAGTACACCTAAAACTACCATTATGTTTCTGTTGGGATCATCATGTTTTTGTTAAGCAATTGGAGTGTATGTAATCCTATTACATATATGTTAAACTAGTATTGGTGCAAAGCAAGGAAAGTATTAAGAAGTGCTATCTATTCTGTCCTGTTGTCCATTTTACCTTGTCATACCTACCATTTATGTAGTGATCTCTCTTATCCACTTTGTATGCCTATTGTAACAACCCATATTTTTATAACATGTTAAATTCATAAATCAAGGAAAAAATAAATTTTAAAATAAGAATCAGGGGAAACGGATTACACCATTGCGTTCGTCTCGGAATTCTTCATGAAATCAAGTCCAAGTTTTCGAAAATCGGAGTCCGTATGACCAAGATATGACCCTCCGAAGTTTCAGGAATTTAAATAAAATAAAACAGCTCGAAAATAAAGCCAGAAATTCGAAATTCAAACCTAGAGAAGGCTGGCGGGAAAATTCCCGCCCATATAACCAGGTCGACTGGGGAGTCGAGACCCCCCCCCCCAACCAGGTCGACTGAAGAGTCGACTGGGGTGTCGACCTCCCCATGACCAGGTCGACTGGGGAGTCGACCTGGGGGTCGACCTGCCTCCCGAACCCACTTCTTGAACCAGATGCATCCTGATGTATTTAGACTCGTTTTCTGTCCAGATTCATCTGCCTAATCCTATATAAGCAGTCCCCTAGCCTCATTCTCTCCACACCATTTCATTCTGTCCTTATGCTGCTTCTAAGATAGTCAAAATAATAAGATAAAAAGGAAGAAAAAGGACTGCTCCTTCTCCATCAAGACTACGCTTAGAGATTTGCAAATTGGGGGATTTCAATTAAAACGCGATCAATCAAATAGAGATTCAACAATCAAATTCTGCTTTCTAATTCTCGATCCACGCACTGTAAGTTCTAGTTACTTTGAGATCTAAACTTGTTAATTGTAATTTGGACATGAGATAAAGTGAAATTTGACTTAAGCATGATAATCGATTCATATCTATTCTTGTTCTTCTTGGATCTTGACATTTGGAATATTGCTTTGAAACCAGTTTGGGCCTATTCGCATTAAAAATCAAACGTTATCATGCCTATGACATTGAAACCATTGCTAATGGCCAAGGAATATGACTAAGAACATAAGACTATGCCTATGCCTATGACTGAGAACATAAGACCATTGCATATGACTATGACAAGGACAATTGTGGCTAATCACCTATGACTCGTGACTATGAATTACTGCCTATGATTATGAACATAAGACGATGACCATGACTTTGAAACTATTACAGTTAATTGCCTATGACTATTAGGGTAGTTGCCTAGAACTCTTTTGGATAATTATCCATGACTATTGTATAACTATTGTGGTTAATTGACTATTATAGTTGATTGCTCCAAACACTATAGTTGAAAACCATGTTGAACACCGAATTGGCATTTAGTTGGATCACATACCTAGGGTGGACTTGCTTAGTTTATTCGTTATTATGTACACCAAAACCCATTATCCTTGTATTTGGCTTGCTTGTGCATGCCTATTCTTTTATGTCAAGTTTTTATCAGGACTATCGCCTTATTTTGCTAGATTTGAAACCCTGTTAATTTCTATATGCCAGTGATGTTGTAACCGATTATCTCAAGTTATATCATGCCAGTCTTGTAATCTCTTTTATCGCTTTATGCCTGTCCCTTCTGCCTATCATAGTTTTGATGTTATTCCATTTATCTCTAGATTTAGATTTTCTTGTAATTTAGATCGATTAATGTTTACATGCGGTGGGAATACGATTTGGGTAGATTAGGCAAAACATGAACTGGTTATAAACACGAATCATGAACTTGATAATAGGCATAAGTTGAAACATGAAACTTGACATGAACTTGACATGAAACTTGAACATGGTCATGACACTAGAATGAACTTGAAAATGGCAAACTCGAGGTTGGGTTGGGTTTGCAGTGTAAATCTGCCCGGAACCGCCCGGCATGTCCAGTTACTGCAAACGATAGGGTCCAATGTGGGTAGTTGGTCATATCGCGCTTGAAACCCAAGGTCAGACTGAGTTGTGGTGTAAATCTGCCCGGAACCGCCCGGCATATCCAGTGACCACAACAACAGGTCTAATGTGAGAGGTTAGGGTGTATTAATAAATTAATGCCACATGATAGGGTTAAGTCATGAACATGAAAGACAACACTTAACCAGCTTGAAATATGATTTGTAGGGTTAGGTCATGAACTTGAACGACAACACCTAACCAACTTAACACGTGAATGGTAGGGCTAAGTCACGAACTTAAATGACAACACTTAGCCATCTTGATATGCTAGACTGATGGGGTTAAGTCTCGAATTTAAATGACAACACTTAACCTACTAGACGGAAACCCTAGTTACGCGGTCTATTTCAGCAGTAACCCACTAGATGTATCATGGTACCCTGAAACTAGGCAGGGTGGGCATGATTACTGGGATGATTGTAAGCGACCAGAACGACGGATGTGTGGGTGTGCCAGTGTAGGTTCAGGCGGGCTATGGTCGTGCATGTGGTCAGGAGTTGAAAAAGCAGGCATTGGGCATCAGTAGGTTTATCTGTGCATGCATGATTCGTGTCGGTGGTTGGCACCATAGGGCTTGATACACCCTATGGTGGACCTAGCACAGGTGACTACATTCGTAACAGGGTCGTATGACACAGAAACACAACGAGCTAGAACTTGTAGGGAGCCGATCGATTAGTGGATCGTTCCGTTGGACCTAGTAATGGGTCATTCACGATTTTGGGCCAAGGGATCATTTCACGATTAATATAAGACATGGGTTTGGGATCCTAATACAGTTGATGCAGCGAACCTTGAATACGTGATGCTATACTTGATTTATACTTGATTTATCATGTTATCTTAGTCTATCTTGTCATCATCCGTATGTTTACTTTCAGTTTATACATGCCATGTCACCTTTATCTGTTTTTATGTTGAAAGTCAGTTGGACTTACCAGTCTTTATGACTGACCCGTTTTCTTTTGCCTCTTTTTCTTTCGTCCCCCCCCCCCTCCCCCGGTTCTCAGGGAGGAAACTCTAGCGCTTAGCTTGGACTTCGCTTGCTTTTGATTTAGCTCATGTACGGTTTGATCTTGAGCTATGCTATGGCTGCATTTTCTGCTACCTTTGGGGAGTTAAGCTACTTTTGATGTTTTAAGTTTATGCTTCTTTATTTATGCAAGACAGAATTTGTTGTGATGGAAAATAATGACCTTGGCTATTTGATGTAAAAGGTTTTGACTCTTTTTGAAAGACCTGAAAATTTTCTTTTGATTCCTCCGCTGTTTTATCTATGTTCTGTCTTGTAATATTTCTGTGTTTGTTTACCTCGATAACGCTCCTCCAAAACTAGTGCATTCCCTTTGTGAGTGACCCTAGCGGAGGTGGGGTGTTACATTTGGTATCAGAGCAGAAGGTTACCAGACTGGGCAAATGTTTTTAAAAACCTTCTAAAACTATTTTCAAAACCGTTTACAAAGAAGCATTTTTCAAGAAAAGTCTTGTTTTATTTAAAGGCTATTCCCCAAAAGCCATTAGCATTATCCTTTGTTTCCTCGTTTGAATCTCTTTTCCTTTCTTTTCTCCATCTGTAGCCGCAGTAGTTTTTTTTCTGCGGCTAATCTTCTTTCTAGCTTCGTAGAGGGTTTTCCATACGATGGAGATAGTTTCCGTGAGGCTTGTTAACATGTTACATAGGGAAGGTATGAGTGATAAGTTAAGGCGGATGAGTCTCAAAACGAGAAGAAAGACTTCCAGAAGGGAGGCGAGAACAACGACAACAATAATAACAAGTCACGTGATAAGAGGAAGTGCAACTTCTGTGGCATAGTTGGGCAAGTTATCAAGGATTGTAAAAGAAGAGAAAAGAAGATAGGTGTGTGCTTTCAATGTGGTGAGCTTGGACATATCAGCAAGAACTGCCCTAAGAAGCAAGGGCAAGCCCCGCAAGCAGGACCTTCTGGGGGTACATCTTTAACTTCTTCTCCTAGATGCTTCGTTTTATCTTGCTTATCTTCTCAATCCTATCTTGAGAACCTTAGGTAGAACCCTTTTGGATGTAAACATGTGCTTGAAAACATGCTATGGTCGATGTTTGCAAATGATTGCAAGTGGTCGCAAGTGGCTGCTCGTGGTTGCATAACACACATTAGGCACTAGATCGGCTCAAACACGTTTTCATATTGCATATGCATGAGTGTTTATACTTGTTTATGGATGAAATTGAATGTGTTATCATGTGGATGTTGCATATGGATGAATGTTTTGCACACATATAGTGTTCATGTGACTAGGATTATTTGCATACATGTTGGATCCATGACACTAAATATATTTTGCATTAAGAAGATCAAACAGGCCTGATCATTTGCATTAGATAAGGAACATATACACACACTTTCTGCATATGTTCATATAGCATTAGAAATCTTTTAAGGACAATGATTGCTCATGAATGATGGTTGAATTGATGGATGATTAGATGGTAGGATATATTCTTCCTAACTTAGAGATTTCGGGAACGAAATCCTTTAAGGAGGTGAGAATGTAACAACCCGTAATTTTATAACATCTTAAAGTCATAAATCAAGGTAGAATTAAATTTTAATTTAAGAATCAGGGGAAACAGGTTGCGCCATTGCATTCGTCTCGGAATTCTGCATGAAATCGAGTCCAAGTTTTCGAAAACGGAGTCCGTATGACCAAGATATGACCCTCCGAAGTTTCAGGAATTTAAATAAAATAAAACAGCTCAAAAATAAAGCTAGAAATTCGAAATTCAAACCCAGAAAAGGCTGGCGGGAAAATTCCTGCACATATACCAAGGTCGACTGGGGAGTCGACACCCCCCCCCCCCCCAACCAGGTCGACTGAAGAGTCGACCTCCCCATGACCAGGTCGACTGGGGAGTCGACCTGGGGGTCGACCTGCCTCCCGAACCCACTTCTTGAACCAGATGCATCCTGATGTATTTAGACTCGTTTTCTGTCCAGATTCGTCTGCCTAATCCTATATAAGCAGCCCCCTAGCCTCATTCTCTCCACACCATTTCATTCTGTCCTTATGCTGCTTCTAAGATAGTCAAAATAATAAGATAAAAAGGAAGAAAAAGGACTGCTCCTTCTCCATCAAGACTACGCTTAGAGATTTGCAAATTGGGGGATTTCAATTAGAACACGATCAATCAAATAGAGATTCAACAATCAAATTCTTCTTTCTAATTCTCGATCCACGCACTGTAAGTTCTAGTTACTTTGAGATCTAAACTTGTTAATTGTAATTTGGACATGAGATAAAGTGAAATTTGACTTAAGCATGATAATCGATTCATATCTATTCTTGTTCTTCTTGGATCTTGACATTTGGAATATTGCTTTGAAACCAGTTTGGGCCTATTTGCATTAAAAATCAAACGTTATCATGCCTATGACATTGAAACCATTGCTAATGGCCAAGGAATATGACTAAGAACATAAGACTATGCCTATGCCTATGACTGAGAACATAAGACCATTGCCTATGACTATGACAAGGACAATTGTGGCTAATCACCTATGACTCGTGACTATGAATTACTGCCTATGATTATGAACATAAGACGATGACCATGACTTTGAAACTATTATAGTTATTTGCCTATGACTATTAGGGTAGTTGCCTAGAATTCTTTTGGATAATTATCAATGACTATTGTATAACTATTGTGGTTAATTGACAATTATAGTTGATTGCTCATAACACTATAGTTGAAAACCATGTTAAACACCGTATTGGCATTTAGTTGGATCCCATACCTAGGGTGTGACTTGCTTAGTTTATTCGTTATTATGTACACCAAAACCCATTATCCTTGTATTTGGCTTGCTTGTGCATGCCTATTCTTTTATGTCAAGTTTTTATCAGGACTATCGCCTTATTTTTCTAGATTTGAAACCCTGTTAATTTCTATATGCCAGTGATGTTGTAACCGATTATCTCAAGTTATATCATGCCAGTCTTGTAATCTCTTTTATCGCTTTATGTAACACCCCACCTCCACCAGTGCCACTCTTGCAAGGACACTAGCTTTGGAGGGGCGTTAAACGAGGTAAACATGCATGCAGATATCACAAGACAGAACGTATAAGTAAAAACAGAGTAAATAAAGCAGCGGATAAAACTAGCATTTCAAAACCATAGTCAAGTTACATCAAAGTACTTGTTCATTATTTTCCCATAAAACAAAGTCTAGAACATAAACTGAAAACTGAAAAAGAAACATAAAGTAACTATCCCCAAAGTAGCATAAGGCCATAGCATGCTCAAACCATACGTGAGCTATCCAGAAAAGCAGCAAAAGATCCAGCTAAGTAACGGTGTTCCCACCCTGCAAACCTTGGGGGGGGGGGGAAACGGAAGAAAAGAGGCGAAAGAAAACGGGTCAGTCAAAAAGACTGGTAAGTCCTATCTACTATTAGTATAAAAACTAATAAAGTTAACTGAACATGTAGAACAGAGATGAGATGTAGGGTGATAACTGGCATGGTGAAAAGTTAACAAGATAGATCAAGTGTGGCATCGCATATACAAGGTTAAGTTGCACCAGGTGTGTACTAGTATCCCAATCCATGTCAAGTATAAACAAGAAATGATCCCTTGGCCCAAAGCTGGCCCAAACCCATGAGATGACCTAAATCAAGGTCCAACTACTCGGTCTAGTCGATCGGCTCCTTATCAGCCTAACTCGTCGTGTATCGGTGTCATACGGTCCAAACATGAAATGTAGTCGACTGTGCTAGGTCCACCCTAGGGTGTATCCGGCCCTATGGTATCAACCACTGGCACGAAACAAGCACGCACAGTCCAAACCTACTAGTGCCCAAGTCTGTCTTTCATCCCCGGACAATGTGCACGACCATGGTCCGTCGGAATCTACTATGGCGCACCTACTTTTGCCGTTTTTTGGTCACTTACACTCCAGCCCAGTAATCGTGCCCCACCCTAGCCTAGTCCCTAGGGTATCCGATACTCCCTAGTGGGTTACTGCTGAGAAGGACCACGCAACTAGGGTTTTCTAGTGGGTTAAGTGTGGTTAACCCCATCCAATCAAGCATTAAGTTGGTTAAGTGTACCCAAGGTTCATGACTTAACCGCATCAACCCATCATGTCTAATTGGTTAAGTATTCAAGTGGTCCATGATTTAACCCTACCATGTGGCATTAATTAGTTTAATGCACCCAACCTCTCACATTAGACCTTGTTGTGGTTACTAGTTAAGCCGGGCGGGTCCGGGTAGCTTTACACCACAACTTGGTCTAACCTCGGGTTTCTAGTGCAACATGACCAACTACTCACATTAGGTCCTATTGCTTGTAGCCACTAGTTAAGCCGGCCGGTTCCGGGTAGATTTATGCTACAAGCTCAACCCAACCTCGAGTTGGCCACACTCATATTTTCTAAGTGTCATGTCCATCATTATGTTTACAAACATAATCACAAGTCAATGTTCATGTCATATTTTAAAATCATGTTTTCATGTCATTAATATTACCCAAACCCAACGCATTCCCATCGCATGTACGTTTCGCATATCATAACATAGATCAAAAGAGGGAACTTGGCAAACGCATGACAAAAGGGCATAAGGTAATAAGGTTGATCACAAGTTAAACATGGTGGCATATGAGGCATAAATAGGTTCATAAGCTTGCATATTACTTCATAGGCCTCAAAGCATGCATAATATCAACTTAAGCAAATAGGTGAAACATGATTATGAATGACATAGGATGATGGCTAGAAGCTCGCATATAACATTATATGCAAGTTATCATGAAGGTTATAAGAGTTCTCATATTGTATAATGCAACATTTCAACATAAAGCTTAGAGCTTTTAGCCCACAAGGTCAAGGTGATAGGTTTTCAAACATGCATAGAATATATTCATGCATAACATGATAAGATCAAAGCATATATCATACTTAGGCCCAAAATCAACTTGCAACATATCACATTTAACTTCATAGTTAGAATCTAAGAGTAGTATAGGGATTACAATGAGCGGTTATGCGATCTAGATCAATATATATAAAGATTGAGACGAAGCCACAAGCAAAATCCGCAAAGAAAATAATAAGCTCCTACTTAAACGCCTTGAAACAAGAAGTAATAACTCCAACGACAAAGAAAGGAGGCTCTTTTACTTAAGAAAGATGGTTCTTTTATGACATAGATTGATTTGAGACACTCATGCTTTCATGAAGAAGGTGGAGGCCATGATTGAGAAACATTTTGACATAGTTTAGTTGTAGAGTTGAATAATGATGATTTAGGCTAGGCTTAGGGTTCCTTTTATAGAAGATTAGGATAGTGTTAGCCATAGGATTAACCCTAGATCCAATCTGAGCCATCAAATCACGTCACAAGCCTCCAAAACAGGTCCAAACAGCTAAAATAGATGCACCAGGCCGACCTGGCCGACCAGGGAGGTCGACCCCCAGGTCGACTCTAGTGTCGACCTAGTTGGGGGGAGGTCGACCCTAGTGTCGACCCCCCTATCGACCTGTCTGGGCGGGAGTTTTCCCGCCCAGTCTGTTTTGGCTGAATTTGAATTCTAAATTTAAATTCGAACTGTTTTTGAACTTGTAATTTTCTGAAAACTTTGACGGGCCATAACTTGGTCATACGAACTCCGATTTTCGAAAACTCGGACTCTATTTCGCGTATTTTTCCGAGACGAACGCAATGGCACAGCCCGTTTCCCTTGATTCAGACTTTACAGTTTAATTCTGCCTTGATTTATGTTATAACATGTTATTCAAAAATACGGGTTGTTACATTCTCCCCTCCTTAAAGGATTTCGTCCCCGAAATCTCCAAGTTAGGAAGAACGTATCCTACCATCCATCATCCATCTACTCAAAACATCATCCACGTGCAGTCATTGTCCTTAAAGGATTCTAAATGTTGTATGATCATATGCAAAGGCGTGTGTATATGTACTTATCTAATGCGAAAATCAGGAGGTTACTGATTCAGTAAACCCCCTTAATGCAAAACATGTTAGTGAAATGAGTCCATATGTATGCAAATTCCTAACATAACTTATAGTCTCTACATGAGTGCACATAACATCCATCCTTATGCAACATCCATGTGATAGCGTACAAGTTTCAACCATGAATAAGTGTAAGCACTCATGCATATGCAATATGAAAGTGTGTGAGCCGATCTTAGTGCCTAATGTGTATCATGCATCCACGAGTATCCACTTGCAAACACTTGAAACCACTTGCACACATCAAGCATAACATGTTTCAAACACATGTTTCATCCAAAGGGTTTTCTACCTAAGGTTCTCATGACAAGATTTACGAAACAAGATAAACTAGATAACCATGGATAAACATGGATAGCAAAAAGAAAGATATGCTAATTAGGAAAGAGGTCGAGAATGTACCCTCAAAAAGAAATGGATAAAGCCTACGCATCTTCTCCTCGGTTTCCCAAGTTGCGTCTTCATCGGCTTCACTCCACTGAACTTTCACCAATTTGACTTCTCGATTCCTTAACTTCTTGATCTCTGTTCCCAAGATACGAATCGGAGCTCTTCTCAAGGTTGCCTCTTTCTCTACCTCCACATCTTCAAGAATGCTTGATTCAACCACCTCAGCGGACTCATATAGGCACTTTCGGAGATGCGAGACATGAAAGACATTATGCACTCCGGCTAGCTTCTCGGGAAATTCCACCTTATAGGCCATCTTTCCAATTCTCTCTATGATAGGGAAGGGTCCTACGAACCTTGGTGCCAGCTTCCCTACTGCTCCAAAACGTACCACATTACGCAAAGGAGAAACCTTCACGAAAACCATGTCTCCCACTTCGAATTCCAACTCTGCCCTTTGCTTGTCAGCATAGGATTTCTGTCTATCTTGGGCCGCTTTCATCCTTCTTCTCACCAATTCAACTTTCTCGGATGTATCCCGTATCATATCGGGCCCAAGTATAAGCCTATCTGTTGTCTCCCACCAACAAGATGGTGACCTATACGGCCTCCCATACAAAGCTTCAAATGGTGCCATCCCTATGCTGGCTTGATAGCTATTATTATAAGCAAACTCTACAAGAGGAAGTTGGTCTTCCCAAGTACCACCGAAGTCGAGAACACAAAGCCTCAAGAGATCTTCTAGCACTCTATTCACCCTTTCGGTTTGGCCATCCGTCTGGGGGTGATAGGCTGTACTCAGATTCAATCGCGTACCCATTGCTTCTTGCAAACTGTTCCAGAACTGGCTAGTGAAAATTGGGTCACGATCGCTAACTATGCTAGAAGGAACTCCATGCAACCGTACTATCTCTCGAAGATAAATAGATGCTAGCCATGATGCGGTCCTCTTGCTCTTTACTGGGATGAAGTGAGCACTCTTCGTAAGTCTGTCAACTATGACCCATATGCTTGTGTTCCCTCTCCTTGACCTAGGCAATCCATCCACAAAATCCATAGAAATACTCTCCCACTTCCATTGCGGGACCTCCAATGGATGTAATAGCCCACCTGGTTTCTTTGATTCGGCTTTCACTTGTTGGCACACCATGCACTTTGAAACATACTCTGCCACATCTTTCTTCATTCCGGCCCAAAAGAAAATGCGCTTCATATCTCTATACATCTTATCTCCTCCCGGATGTATAGTCATCTTCGAGTGATGTGCTTCTTCAAGAACTTTATGCACCAAGTCTCCTACTTGTGGAACGCATAGCCTTCCATCACGCCTTAGCCAACCTTTATCATCAATAGTATATCTAGCAAGGTGACTAGACGTCTCACCACGAATCAACTTATCCATGACCTCGACTATCTGCGGATCTTCCTTCTGCGAAGCCCCAACTTGATCAAGAAGTGTGGGTCTAAGCTCAAGGGATGCTAATGAACCCGTCATTGACTCAACAGCCGTCGTGAAATCAAAGGTTGCCAAGAACTCTAAGTTCTTCATCTCAATGAACAAGGGACTCAAAGTCAACCTCCTTCTGCTTAATGCATCAGCCACAACATTCCCCTTGCCAGGGGTGTAAGCTATCTCGAAGTCATAAGATGCCAAGAATTCCATCCACCTTTGCTGCCTTAGATTCAGATCTTTCTGCGAGAAGAGGTATTTGAGTGACTTGTGATCAGTATACAACTCAAACCTTTCGCCTAGAAGATAGTGGCGCCAGGATTTGAGTGCAAAGACGATTGCTGCTAACTCCAAATCATGAGTGGGATAGTTCTTCTCATGAACTTTAAGTTGCCTACCCCCATAACATATCACTCTTCCCTCTTGCATCAGAACAGCACCTAACCCCGTGCCACATGCATCTGTGTACATGGTAAACATCTTACCACTATCGGGTAATGCCAAAACTGGAGCTGAGGTAAGGGCTCTTTTGAGCTTTTGAAAAGCAAGCTCACACTCCAAGTCCCATGCAAAGACTAAGTTCTTCTTCGTCAACTTAGTAAGAGGGGCCGAAATCTTAGCGAAGTCCCTGATGAACTTCCTATAGTAGCCCGCCAGACCGAGAAAGCTTCTTACTTCGGTTGCATTCCTAGGAGTCTTCCAGTCTTGAACCACAACCACTTTCGCGGGATCCACCGCTATGCCTTGCTTAGAAACTATATGTCCAAGAAACCGAACTTCCCTTCCCCAAAAATGACATTTGGAGAACTTGGCTTTCAACTGATGCGCCCTAAGCGTATCTATCACTTCCTTGAGATGTCTGGTATGTTCTTCCTTATCCTTTGAGAAGATCAGAATATCATCCACGAAGACAACCACGAACTTGTTAAGGAACTCCCTGAACACCCTACTCATCAAATCTACGAAGTAGGCGGGTGCATTAGTCAAACCGAATGGCATGGCAAACCATTCAAAGAATCCATCTGGAGTCCTAAACGCAGTCTTATCAATGCTATCCTCAGCCACTCTAAGCTGATGGAATCCGGTGGCTAGATCAAGCTGAGAGAAAACAGAAGCACCTACAAGCTGGTCAAAGAGATCACCAATCCTTGGTAACGGGTGCCTATTCTTCTTTGTCAGCTTGTTCAATTCTCGATAATCAACACATAGACGAAGCGAACCATCCGCCTTAGTAGCGAATACCACCGGAGCACCCCATTCAGAAATGCTTCGCCTAGTAAAAAATTTCTCGAGCAGCTCCTTGATTTGCTTACTGAGCTCCCTTCTTTCACGTGGGGCCATGTGCCTAACGGGCAATGATACTGGCTTGGCATTATCGACTAGATAAATGCGGAAGTCTATCTCTCGTTTAGGGGGTAACCCCTTAACTTCTTCAAAGACATCAGGATAGTCTCGGACCACCCTTACAGATTGCAGATCATCGATGGACGAGTCAAGAGATTCAAGATAACATAACATGACGGGACTTCTAGGGTTACAAGAAATTTCTAGGGTATTACCGAGGCGAGTCATGAGCCTCACCACCCTATGTTCACAATCGAGAATGGCTCCATAACTGGACAACCAATCCATGCCCAAGATCAACCCGTATCCCGTGAACCCGAGAACATAAGCATTACACGTGAATTCTACAGTCAAGATAGAAATCTTCAAATCCACACAAATCATAGATAGATGGGTGGAACCCCCAATTGGATTTGACACACTGACGGGATCCTCAACTAGACTTGTACTTAGGTGCAAACTTTCAACAAGATCAGAAGAGATAAAACTATGCGATGCGCCAGAATCAAATAAGGTGCGAACAGGATAATCAGAAATATAAACAAGACTTTCTACAAAAATACTACCTCGGTCCTGAGCTGGAGCAGCGTTGAGAGCATGCACTTGCCCTCCAGAAGGTCCTGCACGCTGATTCTGCCCTTGCCCTTGTCCTTGCTTCTTGGTGCAATCCTTTCTAAAGTGTCCAGTCTCTCCACAATGAAAGCATTCGCCCCGCTTCCTCTTCTTCTTTCTGCAATCCTTGGCTATGTGCCCAACAATCCCACAGAAGTTGCATTTTCTTGGGTTCTTTGCCTTGGCCTTGTTCCCCTTTTGTTCTTGTTGTTCTGATTGCTCTGATTTCCTCCCCACTTGGAGTTTGTCTTCTTGGCTTGAGTCTCATTAGCCTTGACTTCCTTTTTGCCATTCTTATCGTCTCCTTGAAGCAATGCCATGTCTACTAGACCTTCGAAAGTGTCCCCCATGGGTATATGAGATAGGGCTAAACCTTGTAATGGCTCATTCAACCCTCGTGCAAAGCGTAAAGCCTTCTTCTGGGGAGTATTAACCATGTCCAAACTGAATCGAGCAAGCTGGTTAAACTTATTCACATACTCCCTCACTGTCATGTCCCCTTGCTTCAAAGATATAAAATTCTCCAATTGCAGATTCGCCTCAGCTGATGATAGAAACTTAAGCCCAAACCTCGTCCTAAAGTCGGCCCAAGTCTCTATAGGTCTAGTAGCATTGGTGACCTCCCACCAATAAGCAGCCTCTTCTTTTAATAGCCATGCTGCCAATAAAACCTTTCTATGGTCTTCCACGTCAAAGATAGCGAAGAGATCCTCAGTTTCTTTCAACCAATTTCGTGCCTCCACAAAAGTCTCCGTCCCAATGAAATTCTTGCCACCCATCGCCTTAAAGTCTTTGCAAATCTTAGCGAAATCTGCTTGCGGATTCTGAGGAGGAGGAGGAGGAGGGACCTCGGTTATATTGGGGGTATTTGCTGGGCCCACATCGTTGGCCCTAGCTTCCAAGTACCTCCGGAACCATCCGGGAATGGTCACTCCCTCGGGAAGGTTAAGATCGGCCATACTGAAAAAGAAAAGGATAGATTCAGAACGAAGAAGTGAAGGATAGTGCTAATGGCTTTTAGGGAATAGCCTTTTAAAATAACTAGACTTTTCTTGGAAAATACTTCATTGGTTTGAAAATTGTTTTTCAAAAGGTAAGTTTTTTAAAAACACTTTTGCTCCAATCTTGTAAACCTTATGCTCTGATACCAAATGTAACACCCCACCTCCACCAGTGTCACTCTTGCAAGGACACTAGCTTTGGAGGGGCGTTAAACGAGGTAAACATGCATGCAGATATCACAAGACAGAACATATAAGTAAAAACAGAGTAAATAAAGCAGCGGATAAAACTAGCATTTCAAAACCATAGTCAAGTTACATCAAAGTACTTGTTCATTATTTTCCCATAAAACAAAGTCTAGAACATAAAATAAAAAAGAAACATAAAGTAACTATCCCCAAAGTAGCATAAGGCCATAGCATGCTCAAACCATACGTGAGCTATCCAGAAAAGCAGCAAAAGATCCAGCTAAGTAACAGTGTTCCCACCCTGCAAACCTGGGGGGGAACGGAAGAAAAGAGGCGAAAGAAAACGGGTCAGTCAAAAAGACTGGTAAGTCCTATCTACTATTAGTATAAAAACTAATAAAGTTAACTGAACATGTAGAACAGAGATGAGATGTAGGGTGATAACTGGCATGGTGAAAAGTTAACAAGATAGATCAAGTGTGGCATCGCATATACAAGGTTAAGTTGCACCAGGTGTGTACTAGTATCCCAATCCATGTCAAGTATAAACAAGAAATGATCCCTTGGCCCAAAGCTGGCCCAAACCCATGAGATGACCTAAATCAAGGTCCAACTACTCGGTCTAGTCGATCGGCTCCTTATCAGCCTAACTCGTCGTGTATCGGTGTCATACGGTCCAAACATGAAATGTAGTCGACTGTGCTAGGTCCACCCTAGGGTGTATCCGGCCCTATGGTATCAACCACTGGCACGAAACAAGCACGCACAGTCCAAACCTACTAGTGCCCAAGTCTGTCTTTCATCCCCGGACAATGTGCACGACCATGGTCCGTCGGAATCTACTATGGCGCACCTACTTTTGCCGTTTTTTGGTCACTTACACTCCAGCCCAGTAATCGTGCCCCACCCTAGCCTAGTCCCTAGGGTATCCGATACTCCCTAGTGGGTTACTGCTGAGAAGGACCACGCAACTAGGGTTTTCTAGTGGGTTAAGTGTGGTTAACCCCATCCAATCAAGCATTAAGTTGGTTAAGTGTACCCAAGGTTCATGACTTAACCGCATCAACCCATCATGTCTAATTGGTTAAGTATTCAAGTGGTCCATGATTTAACCCTACCAGGTGGCATTAATTAGTTTAATGCACCCAACCTCTCACATTAGACCTTGTTGTGGTTACTAGTTAAGCCGGGCGGGTCCGGGTAGCTTTACACCACAACTTGGTCTAACCTCGGGTTTCTAGTGCAACATGACCAACTACTCACATTAGGTCCTATTGCTTGTAGCCACTAGTTAAGCCGGCCGGTTCCGGGTAGATTTATGCTACAAGCTCAACCCAACCTCGAGTTGGCCACACTCATATTTTCTAAGTGTCATGTCCATCATTATGTTTACAAACATAATCACAAGTCAATGTTCATGTCATATTTTAAAATCATGTTTTCATGTCATTAATATTACCCAAACCCAACGCATTCCCATCGCATGTACGTTTCGCATATCATAACATAGATCAAAAGAGGGAACTTGGCAAACGCATGACAAAAGGGCATAAGGTAATAAGGTTGATCACAAGTTAAACATGGTGGCATATGAGGCATAAATAGGTTCATAAGCTTGCATATTACTTCATAGGCCTCAAAGCATGCATAATATCAACTTAAGCAAATAGGTGAAACATGATTATGAATGACATAGGATGATGGCTAGAAGCTCGCATATAACATTATATGCAAGTTATCATGAAGGTTATAAGAGTTCTCATATTGTATAATGCAACATTTCAACATAAAGCTTATAGCTTTTAGCCCACAAGGTCAAGGTGATAGGTTTTCAAACATGCATAGAATATATTCATGCATAACATGATAAGATCAAAGCATATATCATACTTAGGCCCAAACTCAACTTGCAACATATCACATTTAACTTCATAGTTAGAATCTAAGAGTAGTATAGGGCTTACAATGAGCGGTTATGCGATTTAGATCAATATATATAAAGATTGAGACGAAGCCACAAGCAAAATCCGCAAAGAAAATAATAAGCTCCTACTTAAACGCCTTGAAACAAGAAGTAATAACTCCAACGACAAAGAAAGGAGGCTCTTTTACTTAAGAAAGATGGTTCTTTTATGACATAGATTGATTTGAGACACTCATGCTTTCATGAAGAAGGTGGAGGCCATGATTGAGAAACATTTTGACATAGTTTAGTTGTAGAGTTGAATAATGATGATTTAGGCTAGGATTAGGGGTCCTTTTATAGAAGATTAGGATAGTATTAGCCATAGGATTTACCCTAGATCCAATCCGAGCCATCAAATCACGTCACAAGCCTCCAAAACAGGTCCAAACAGCCAAAATAGATGCACCAGGCCGACCTGGCCGACCAGGGAGGTCGACCCCCAGGTCGACCCCCTGGTCGACTCTAGTGTCGACCTGGTTGGGGGGAGGTCGACCCTAGTGTCGACCCCCCTGTCGACCTGTCTGGGCGGGAGTTTTCCCGCCCAGTCTGTTTTGGCTGAATTTGAATTCTAAATTCAAATTCGAACTGTTTTAGAACTTGTAATTTTCTGAAAACTTTGACGGGCCATAACTTGGTCATACGGACTCCGATTTTCGAAAACTCGGACTCTATTTCGCGTATTTTTCCGAGACGAACGCAATGGCACAGCCCGTTTCCCTTGATTCAGATTTTACAGTTTAATTCTGCCTTGATTTATGTTATAACATGTTATTCAAAAATACGGGTTGTTACACTTTAAGCTTGCCCCTTCTGCCTACCATAGTTTTGATGTTATTCCCTTAATCTCTAGATTCAGATTTGCTTGTAATTTAGATCGATTAATGTCTACATGCGATGGGAATACGATTTGGGTAGATTAGGCAAAACATGAACTCGTTATAAACATGAATCATGAACTTTATAATAGGCATAAGTTGAAACATGAAACTTGGCATGAACTTGACATGAAACTTGAACATGGTAATGACACTAGAATGAACTTGAAAATGGCCAACTCAAGGTTAGGTTGAGTTTGCAGTGTAAATCTGCCCGGAACCGCCTGGCAAATCCAGTTACTGCAAATGATAGGATCCAATGTCGGTAGTTGGTCATATCACGCTTGAAACCCGAGGTTGGACTGAGTTGTGGTGTAAATCTGCCCAGAACCGCCCGGCATATCCAGTGACCACAACAACTGGTCTGATGTGAGAGGTTAGGGTGCATTAATGAATTAATGCCACATGATAGGGTTAAGTCATGAACATGAAAGACAACACTTAACCAACTTGAAATATGATTTGTAGGGTTAGGTCATGAACTTGAACGAACACCTAACCAACTTAACACGTGAATGGTAGGGCTAAGTCACGAACTTAAATGACAACACTTGGTCATCTTGATATGCTAGACTGATGGGATTAAGTCTCGAATTTAAATGACAACACTTAACCCACTAGACGGAAACCCTAGTTACGCGGTCCATTTCAGCAGTAACCCACTAGATGTATTATGGTACCCTAGAACTAGGCAGGGTGGGGCACGATTACTGGGCTGATTGTAAGCGACCAGAACGACGGCTGTGTGGGTGCGCCAGTGTAGGTTCAGTTGGGCTATGGTCGTGCACGTGGTCCGGAGTTGAAAAAGCAGGCATTGGGCATCAGTAGGTTTATCTGTGCATGCTTGATTAGTGTCGGTGGTTGGCACCATAGGGCTTGATACACCCTATGGTGGACCTAGCATAGGTGACTACATTCGTGATAGGGCCGTATGACACAGAAACACAACGAGCTAGAACTTGTGGGGAGCCGATCGATTAGTGGATCGTTCCGTTGGACCTAGTAATGGGTCATTCACGATTTTGGGCCAAGGGATCATTTCATGATTAATATAAGACATGGGTTTGGGATCCTAATGCAGTTGATGCAGCGAACCTTGAATAAATGATGCTATACTTGATTTATACTTGATTTATCATGTTATCTTAGTCTATCTTGCCTATCTTGTCATCATCCGTATGTTTACTTTCAGTTTATACATGCCATGTTATCTTTATCTATTTTTATGTTGAAAGTCACTTGGACTTACCAGCCTTTATGACTGACCCCTTTTCTTTCGCCTCTTTTTCTTTCGTCCCCCCCCCCAAGGGTTCTCAGGGAGGAAACTCTAGCACTTAGCTTGGACTTCGCTTGCTTTTGATTCAGCTCATGTACGGTTTGATCTTGGGCTATGCTATGGCTGCATTTTCTGCTACCTTTGGGGAATTAAGCTACTTTTGATGTTTTAAGTCTATGCTTCTTTATTTCTGCAAGACAGAATTTGTTGTGATGGAAAATAATGACCTTGGCTATTTGATGTAAAAGGTTTTGACTCTTTTTGAAAGAAATGAAAATTTTCTTTTGATTCTTCCGATGTTTTATCTATGTTCTGTCTTGTAATATTTCTGTGTTTGTTTACCTCGATAACGCTCCTCCAAAACTAGTGCATTCCCTCTGTGAGTGACCCTAGCGGAGGTGGGGTGTTACACCTATCATGTTACTTTTATTTATTTACTGGCTAAAAGTAACTAGACTCGCCAGACTTTATGTTTGACCCTTTTTTTTCCGCTTCTTTCTTCCGTCCCCCCCCCCCCCACCTCCCCCAACCAGATTCTCAGGGAGGAAACACACAGGCTTGATCGTAATTCTGCTTATTTTGTTGGAGCTGCTGATATGTATGGATCAAGCTCCTATCCTTTTTACTATGGCCATATTTTGTTGGGGAATTTTCTTTCTTTTATGTACTCTGATATTTCTGAAGTACAAGACAATGGTTTTTACGTTGTAATATGTTTTTATATTTTATACAAATGATGCTTTGGACCACGGTATTTTGATGATTAACGAAGTTGTTTATTTCCGCTGCAAAAAAATTTATATCTGTCTTGTAATATTCTGTGTCTGTTTACCTAAACGCTTTACGAAACATAATGTATTCCCTTTGTGAGTGACATTAACGGATGTGGGGTGTCACAACGCTTGCATCTCATGCTCTACATACATAGTATACAATCAAAACCACGGGCATTTATTTTAAAATGGATTCCAACTTGCAAGGTATGGAACCACCTTCCGACGGTGTAACTCTAGAGAGGAATACACTGGGTTCAACAAGAACATCTTGCAACCCAGGCTAAACATGACAGGCCCCTCACTTCGCTTGAGAGTACCGAATGTATTGTCACCAACGGTTGGGATCAGCAACCATTCCGAAGCAATAGCAGCGATAAGACAAAGAAGAGAAAGGATTTTCTCTAGATCAAGTGACAATACAGCCTACTGGGGTGCGACTCACTTACACATGCGACCTAACCAATTTTATATCATTTCCCATTTGCAAGGCTTGAGGTTACGATTACTTACCTTTCATTGATAGCACAATCACTTTGAATGTCAGATCTGTTAATCACTAATTGATTTGCACAAAGATATTCTGGATATTATGATAAGAGATTGAATTCTCCATCACCAGATGTATATTTGTACAGACCGATGTATGCGATCATTGGAAATATTCTGTCAGACATTCGTCCATACATGTTCATTCTGGGACTGAACAAAACCAAAAGCACAATTTTCGTTATTCCATCTTAGGCAATTTTCACCTAGGATTAACAGAAAAAGCCCTTACACTTTACTCCATCTTCAATTTGTCTTCATATAATCTGATTCGCAATGCTACTTCCAATACGGAGTGGTTCTCGGATAATAATCCAACCGGTCTCCCAATATTGACAACGATACGGTTATTTAACTATCGAAGAAAAACAAGCATTCATTCAAAGCATCAAACAATCACTGGGCCCTTTAGTTAATATTTCATTAATTAAATCACTTCTTCATTTCCTTATCAATATTTGTTAACCCAATATTTTCATAATCATCTTGGCCTCTTACACTATTTAGAAGCATTTTCATATGTCACCTTCTTTTATTTTCTATACTTAGAAAATATCTTCTTTATTTAATTGGAAAACATACCAATTACTTATCACTTTCCCGAACACATTTATTTCTATACTTAGGAAATATTCATCTTTATATTTCCAAAATTCCACTTCCTTGGGTTAAAACGAATGTTGTGTAAAACATTGTTACAACAACCCAAAATATTGCATTCAACTAAATCTCTTTAAACATTGATCTTCGAGACTGAATCTTTCTATTTATCGGTTAATAATGAAATCAATCAAGTTGGGGTATAACTATCTCTCAGACCTTGACTAAATAACATTCTTAACTTCAAAGCAGACAAGACTACTTATCTCGAATAATCAACATCATATATAACCAATTATACATTTTTTTTTAAACGTATACACATTTTTCTTTCTATTTCTACCAGATTTAATTATAGATTTCCTTATTTTTATAATATTCTATTTTAAGACCGTTTTCTTGTCGAATTCTATATATATTGATTTCTAGTTATAAATTTTTCTTAAAATATTCTAACTCCTTAAATTTCCGGAAAATTTCGCCACAACCTCTTTTGTACGACTCTATAGCTGAAACCCCAACTCGTCTCTCTAGGCCATTTCCATTCAAAAAGAAAATCAAAAGGCCAAGCGGCTTGCCGATTAGGCACATAAAAACTCATATGGAATTTAAACACGTACCTTTTTGTCAGGCACCCGAATTATAATCTTCATTCTCTTCATTCCTTACCTATTCTGCATATATACATTCATTCCCATTTTATTCCAACTCAATCTAATCATTTTTAACTCAATTCGTTAATTTATTCTTTAATTATCTCTTTTGGCCCATTTCACTTTTTTATTTGAACATATCACGTTCAAACATATTTTTAATTATCTTATAAACCAATCGAATTCCATTTTTTATTCAAGTTTCATATTTGATTTCAAATATAAATTCACGAATCTAATTCACTTATCCAAAGCCCAATTTCGATTCAAAATTCCATTAACTAATTACTCTTCAAATTAGTTAATTCTATTCAATAATTAAAAATCTGATTTTTGTTTCAAAAATCAATCCATTTACTCCACTTGAGTTAATATTTATTTTTTAACTCAAATCTGGATTTTCCTAATGAAAAATCAAATTTTATTTGCTTAAAACCCTTTTATTTTATTAAATAAACCATTATGGTTTTATAACGATTATAGCGCTATTTTCTGTAAAATTGATTTTGGCATAACTCAAAATCTATAAGGCAAAATCCAGATTTTTCTCTTTTGTTAGAATATTATTATTCAATTGGTCCTAACGATTCTTGTTTCAAATTATTCCGACTTAAATTGAGTCTATGTACTCAATTGTAGTTCGTAACATCAAATTACGAACTACATCGCCGTGGAGAGTTTGTTTAATTTAATTTAAATATAAACATTTAAACTTCGTTTATAAATAAATTCCACTTCGTTTATTAAATATAAATTAAATCCTTTTCCAAATCTAACTTAAATTTCCCGATTATTCTAAATCGTCGATTTATTTCATAATTCAGTTATAAATTTATTTACAATTCAATCTTATATATTATATTCCGATTCCTTCGAAGATAAATTATTTTATAAAATTAATAAAAATCGAATTCTAATTATAAATCCTTTGGATTTATTTCAATTCAGTTTATATTCCGAATGTTGGAATGGAACCCGTCATTCCTTCTTCAAAATGATTTCAAATTCACTTTTAAATTCATACTTAAACTTATAATCGCAAGTCATCCCATGATAATTATCCTACCTCATTTATAAATGTCATTTATAAATTTAACTTCCTTAATTTATAATTTAAAACAAGTTCTATTTAAAAATCTATTTGAAACCCAATTCCTTCTTTGGAATAATTTGTTGATTATAACTTATATATATATATATAAACAGTGAATCTATTTTCATATTAAATTTAAACTTCTATTTAATACAATCCTAATATCTTTTCTGAAAATATTTTATTTAAATAAATTCGATCTAATCGAATTCAAATCAATCATAAATTCATACAGATTTATTTTAATTCAATTTACATTCCAATCATCGAAATAGATTTCATTGTTCCCTTTTCAAACTATTTTCAGTTCCCCTTTTTTAAATTCACATTTGAATTTACATTCCCCACATTATCCAAATGAAAATTATTCCATTAAATTTATAAACATCGTTTATAAATTCATTTCAATTCCTCACATTATCCAATGAAAATTATTCCATTAAATTTGTAAACACCATTTATAAATTCATTTCAATTCCCCGCATTATCCAATGAAAATTATTCCATTTAATTTATAAACACCATTTATAAATTCACTACTTGTTTTTATTATTTAAAACAAATTAATATTCCTTATCCCATTCGAAATTCAAATTCTATTTTAGAAAATAGATTTTCCCCTTTTAAATCTCAAAATCCCTTTTTAAGATATTTTTATATATCAATATTTAGGCCTAGTGATATTCAAACATCCAAAACACCCAATTATCAATCACAAGTTTTCTAACACATCATATATGATAATATATGTGAAAACAAACAATAATAAATTTGAGGAATCCAGTTGGATCCCCCCAACCTGTTTTTCCTCCATCCACAGACGTTAGCCAACATAAAAAATACCCATCCTGCTTTAAGGCAGTATATCGCATTACAGAAGGTCAACCACTATAATATATTGTGGGGCACATTGAGTCATCTGCTAATGATACTACGGGCATCCGCTAATGGTACTGTGGGAAATATCCAACTGTTAGGGACTGCCGAATGGATCATTAAGGCAAAGCAAACACTAGAAGGGAGGGTGAATAGTCTTTGTAAGAGTTTAAACAAAATCTAAAACTAATGTGAACTATGGGATGAATCAAACACCACAAACAAAATCACAGACACAGATTCAAACATAAATAAGATAAACAGAAATAGAAATGCAGAAAAAGGAAAGAACACACCATATTTTATACTGGTTCGGAGCACTCCTACGTCCAGTCCTGCACAGCGCTGGATTATGCAGAGTTTTATTACTCTTTCAATTGTCAATTACGCCCTCCCAAATTTTACGGCTCACAAGAAGACACCGATTCCTACTTTCTTGATTTCACGGCTCACAAGAACATGCTGACTCCTATTTCCTTGATTTCACGGCCCACAAGGACACACCGACTCCTCTTTGACTCATAACAAGGTTTATTCAACCAAACCCATTACAAGACAACCCTATAACTCTTCAATAGCACTTGATTCAAAGAGTAAAGAGTGTAGAGTGAAGAAGTTTTATCAAAACAGAATTGAATTCGGTAGAGTATAAGTGTAAAAACCATAAGAATAATGGTGGGATGAAAGAGTATGAAGTAAGAGAAGAAGATATATTAAAAATTTTGGTTTTAACCTCTTTTTATAGAGTATGAAGGGTTGCAACGGTTCTAAAGCATTTCAAAAAGTGACACTTCCCTTCAAAATTAGAAAAAAATAGCTATTATATGTCGATATACACTTTTTGCTATGTCGACATACTTATGTGTATTTTTCATTTTCAAAACATTTCTCAAGTATTTTGATATAAAACTAATTCTGGAAATTCTTGAGTAAAATTCTAGTGTTGTAAATTAATATTATATAATAGAAAATAATATAAAACATACTTTTAAACTAGATAAATATATTTATACAATTATAAGGTTTTAAACTATATAAAGTAAAATTTTAAGTTTGAAAAACCAAGAAGAACAAAAATAGAAACAAAATAGAAAAATAAAATAGAGAGGATTGAGAATAAAATAGAAAAATAAAATAGTGAGGATTGAGAATAAAATAGAGAGGATTGAGGATTGAAAATCAGAAATTGAAAATTAGATTTTGAATTTGAACCTGGAGTGCTATTTAGAGTCTTATAAAATTTGACTCTATAACTATGTTGGTCTTGAACTCTTGAAATCTTGATTACTCATGAGTCTTGAAAATTTCTCTGATCTTTGAATCTCTATAATCTTTATAACTGTACAGTCTTAAGTAATATTTCCTGTATATAATTCTCGAATATATATATATATTCTATACAAAAAGTTGTAGCAAATATTTTATAATCAATGATAATTGAAATAAGGTTGTTGTCATCAAAACTCCATTCTCCAAAACCAACCACCAATATATATATATATATATATATATATATATATATATATATATAGGCACAACCAGCAAGCCTATATAACTAATATATATAATAGCCACAATAATATTTCAATGCATCCAAACAACCAACAAACGACATATATAAAAATAAAAATTTGTTTATAATAAAATTATAAACGAATCCAGAAAGTGAGTTTACTGACCTTGAATTTAATTGCAACCCATTCCGATTTTTACATTAAATCGAATGACGCTAGCTCCAATAAATTCCACATCACTCCTAGCTCGAATAACTCGTAGCCATGGACCAATCCGTCTTGTTTTCAAGATTTCTGAACCATGAATAAATTAAATAAACATTGTTTGAGCCAATGATATTTTTTATTAACTAAAAAAATCTAACCTTTATTTAATTTCATTCTCAAATGGTAGGTTTACAATTTAATCTGTATACTACCTAACTACATAGAATTGTATAGATTACCTTAATCAGTTACTAATTTATGCAAAATAATTTTCCTTATAAATTTAAATTTCAAAAATTAGGAAATATACCTTAATCACTTTTTCTTGTAAATACTCTGGCTTCCCCATATAAGAACTATGAACTGCTCTTCCTCTTGATAACCATTAGACTTCCTCCTTCACGAATAATACACAAGCTCCACTTGTCGAAGACCCTATCGAAAACCAGAACCCATGAAAATCCTTTGACTGCTGCACGCCTCCCCTTCCACTGCGGTAACTGTCATTAACCCATTTCTCGATTCAACAAGTCCTATTTTACTTCCGTTCTTCTCCTTTTACCATTTACACCGTCCAGTACCAATTTGACTATCCTAAAATGCCATTGAACCAGTACAAATTAAATGATGTATGCTCCTCCTTCCCAGATATCAATGACGCACCTTTCATTCCAGAATCTGGCCACTTCCCTTTTTCGCATTTATTGTCTTTACATTGAGAACCACTCCTCTAAGCCGCAACCTACTCCGACCTCTTGTAGTTCTCCATTGCAAACCAAAACCCCAAAATCGAAGGCCATAACTACTCATGAACCCTAGTCTTCACTCACTATCGTGAGGCCATGTGTGTGGGCTTCATACATACGGATCTCACCCTAGAATTTGAAATTGATTTCGATTCTTTTTTTAGTTTAGAGACAAGTGCAATTTCAAATGAAAAGAGGAAGGGAAAAAACATATGGATTTAATTTCTTCGTTTATAAAGAACAGCAAAGGAATGAGGTGCGGTCTGTTCTGAGCGGATGAGGAAATAACTTTATTTTGGAGGGGAAAAAAGGAAAGAAAAAGTCGGGCTTGATTTACAGTGCAATGAGGAAACCATTCGTACACAACATTAATTTTTCTGATTGCTGAAGAACGAAGAAGATGAATGATATAGTATGTGAAATGAAAGGAAATAGTTGTAACTAGGAATAGGTTTGCTCAGAATTACTTTAGGAGAAAGGAATAGGGTTGTAGACCTTAGTTGGTAAGATATACAGGTTGGCTACCCTATTTATTTGGAACTGATGTGAATTTATTTAATTTAAATTATCATGAAATTTCGAACCCCTATTTGAGCGCAACAACCAGAATTCCTAGGATTATATCACTATTCTGAACACACTGAAATAGGTTTCGAAGCCTCATTCGATCGTATGGAGAAGATATCATTTTAAATCGATATAATATAACTTAAATTTAAAACATATAATTCCTTGATAATAAATTATTATTATTATCGTTTATAGTCAAAAACAATTTATATTGATTGTCTGAACCATTTCGATCCGGTTTTATCTTCAAATTCAATTATTAGTTGCTTTTGGTATTACGATAATTCAATATACATCGAAAATAATTTGTATTCGATTATTAAATCGTTAAACTCTATATAAAAAATTTATTGTATTATCAGCTTAACATTTAAAACAATATTAAATTTTAAAATCAATCGACTAAAAATCTAGGTCGTTACAACGTGTTACCATTTGCAATGAAATATGTCAATGTTTAATTCTTCTACATTTTGTTACGACCAACAATTGTATGTTATATTACCAGTTCGCTATAAGGATTAACATCTTTATATTGTTTTCATTTAAACACTTGCTACCCCCAATTCATTCTTTTTTGTTGCTTTGTAGTCCACTTTTGCATGTAACGTGCATGCTGACACCAGACCCATTATCTTTCTGCTTTTACATATAACTCAAATTTTATATGTGCATCATTTTACTTTGGCAAGTTATGATGAAGAAACTATAATCCATTAATGTTACTTTCATTTCATAACGTGATGTTCTATTTTACTTCTTTTTTGCAGTGAGAAAGGCTTTAGTTTCAACAACAACCTTGAATGATGCCTTCACTTTAAAACATGTTAAAGAGAAGATAAAGATCCTGAATTTGCTTTATGATTATTAATTGTAATTATGGCTAAAAAACACAAGTTTGTTAGCTAAATACTTGCCTATTTTGTGTTATAATTTGCCTGATTTTGCATACATGCTATTTTCTCTCGAGTATGCTAATGGCTTCTAAAGTTTTGCCTTTCTCACTTGACTTATATAAGCAATCGTTGATGATATTACTGTTTCAATGTGTCATATTACTAAATGAAAGAACGTCTTCACTCCAATCTAAAGCCTGGTGTGTTTATGATTTCATACTTAAATGCCAATTAATTTAACATGGGTTCTAAAGTTTCTCATTAACGCATCATTCATACATTAATTATATTTCATGTTATATTTATGAAATTGTAAAATGTAAGATCTACACATTTGTTTGCAGGAAAAAGGAGTTAATGGACAACAATTAAATAGGATACCATATGAATAGGGACTTATGCAGTTAAAGCCCCGCTAAAGCCCTGCAATACTCCTGCTATAACCTGTAGCACTCTCCGACTGCTACGCTATTTCAATTTACCGCTGATAAATAGTAGATCCGCTTTAATACCCTATTTTTCACTATGCTCGCTAAATCAACGCTATTTAGCATCCACTTTAGCAATATTAGTTTACAAATAGATATTTAACTAGTCCTCTTTCAAACCAAATCAAAAATGTTAGTGGAAATAGATAATTTTAAGCAGTAAGTGGCCAATATAAGGTAGAAATCTACAATTATCATCAAATCTAGTGTCCATAACCATGATATTATTTGACCTTGTCATACAAAATTAATTAATATTCATTTATTCTACACAAATAATATGAGTGATAATTAATTATTTTTGAATATTTTGTTTTACATCTGATGAACCTTTTTTTCACTTCCACTATATCCCTGCTATTTCCCCGCTATATCCTTGCTACACCTTTTTGCATCTCCACCGTTATAGAACTGCTAAACGCTTTAACTGCACAAATAGGGACAAAATTATTTCTATATGAATAGGGACAAAAGGGTGTATTAGAACGAAAACTGCACATATGAAATCATATGCATTCAAATTGACTATAATCTATTAAACCATACGCATTCAAATTGACCAAAATATTAGTTAACACCATCGTTGTAAGTCATTTAAGTTTTGCATACGAAAATACTTCAACTTGAAACGGCGATGAAGCAGAACTACCATATAACGTATAATCATTTTACGACAAGCCTTAGCTACTAAGATATGTACATTGCAAGAGAAACCCCTCTTTTAGATAAAATTAGTAATCAAATAGAAAATCCAGGCCTAACAACCTTCTCAACCCTCTCGGCTTTCAAATAGTCTTTCTCGGTGACAGGGCCGATAGGGAAAGGAGTTATCTGAATGTTTAAATTTGGAGTCAGAAGTTCATTAAATGGTGCTCTTACATTGTTGCAGCATACGCTTTCTCCATGACTTGTTTCTTGCCCTAATTGACATCCCTAAATATCACCATAATTGTGTCACTTGGTTTTAGTGAATGTGCACAAATTTCTGCTATCATGTTAGCCTTCCTCTCATGCGTTAGCATCGTGTTTTGTACAAAGCTTGGCCCATATGTTGTTATATCATTTCAATATGTCTTTCTGGATCATAGATGCTTTGTCTTCACAAATCATGGTGTACAGGCAAGCTATATATATGCTATCAATTGTTTAATGATCTCCGTAACACAACATTTAGGCTGAATCCATTTTTTTAATCCTTTCTATGTTGTTATGCTTTCCCGATAGATTCGAGACCATCTTCTGCGAGGAGGACTGCCTCTCGTTCTTCCACCAATTGGCCCTCCCCAACAATTGCATAGCAGTACAGCATTGCTATATCGACTTATTCAACCATGTAAGGGCGACACTATAGTTATTATATATTGTTATTATATACTATTAGATAATTAAGAAATATGTCTGTGTTATAATAACTAGTTATGTTCCAAGTCATTGTTAGATAATTTAGACACTCTGGTTACTTATTTTTGTGCAAAATATGGTATTCCAGCAAGTGGCCCTCCCCAATGAATCACTACTAGATGAACAGTCGATTCCAACGCCCTATTTTTCCAACGGCCGCCAACGGCTATTAAGGGACCGTTGGAAGCCGTTTGAAACCGATAGAATAAAGACCGTTGGCGGCAGATGGAAATTTTCCTGCATATGTTCCAAAGAGCCCGACCTACTGCTCATTTTCTTAATTCCTCCTTCTCCAATTCGATTTCTCTCCCCTTTCTACCATCTCACCTTCTTCAATTTCGGTTCCTCCACCCCCAACAACTACCGCGAGCACCTCTAATATCATCTAAAAGCTTCTCCAACCCGTCTCCACGCTTGTTGCTCCCGGAATTAGGTAATCTTCGTAAACCTAATTTTTAGGTTTCCAATTAATTTCGGATTTAATATGAATTTTACTTGATTCCTAGTTGTTTGTATACGTGTATTACATCATGTTACTCCCTAATTGCTATTTTTATCACCGTACTGATCAAATGCGTAGAAATTGTTAACATATGCTTGGTTTTTGCATTCTTACAATTCAACCTAATCGAATCCATAAATGCAAAAACTTGTTGCCATGAATTATTAGCATTTTAAAATAGCAATATGTTAGTAAAATAAATATATAAAGATAAATTATTAAGATTTCAAAATTATTATAAAGAAAAATAATTGTTATGTGAAACAAAATTTCCATTTAATCTACTGAAAAAGGAAATATTTTATAATCCTATTGGGTTGGTTAGTGTGTAGATTTAAAAAGGTAATAATGGTAAAATTATTTTAAGAAATTTTATGTTGTAATTATAATTTAATATTCCTTGTGTTTTCTACCAAAAACCATTTTCATTTGATTTTTGTTTTAAATACGACTTTGGCATTTCGTTTATCAGTAGACCGTAAGTTGTTCTATAAATAGAGGTAAAGTCGGTCCTTTTCTTTTTTTTCTCTCAAACTAAAATATAATAGAAAAATAATGTTGTAAGAAAAAAAATTCGACTGACATAAAAGAAAATATAAAAATAGTTTTGCATAAAGAAAATATAAATTTTATGTACAAGTTCAATCTTTTTAGAATATGTTGCAATTTTATTTTTATTTTTGAATTCACTTCGTAATATTAGCCTTCTTAATCAATTTTTTATGAATGTTTTTATTTTATAGTGTTTTTATTTTTGTGGGAATGAAATGTTCATTCTTCACTATACATTGAAGATGTAATCATTTTTAATGTTTGCAACCAAAATACTAGGTTAGATAATATCAAATATCATTACCATTCAATTGTTAATACAAATTAATTTCATGTTTTATAGCATATTAGCTATCTTTTTCTACTTAATTACATATTCTCAAAATGTATCTTTATTCAATCATGTTGTGTTGCTCGTATTCATATTATTTGCGCATTTTGTAACAACATTCAGTTATGTTCTTGGATTATTTATTAATTTATAATACATCAACTATGGCATTTGAAATCTAATTTTATATTTATGTTGCACGTATATTATGTCTGACCCTGGTTCTGGCTCTGGGTCTACATGATGTAGCATTACCCCGCATGCCGGTGAGGGTAGTGGCGAACAGTTAGCTTGTTCGGTTGTTTAGTTGAAGCCCAAGGCTGACAAGACGTAAGTATCAAAATTAGAAGAATAACAATTTAACGTTTTTTTACATAATATAACCATATTATATAAAGCATTAATTTATATTTAACGCAGGGGGTTTGAGTTGGATCCATTCAGATGGTTCTAGATATCTCTAAAGATGCGTATATGGCTAGAATAAGCAATTTCTAGCCTAAGTGGAGCATGGTCCCAGCAAACGTCAAAGAGACTTTATGGCAAAATTTTCTAGTACGTTTATACCGCTTTATAAATTGGTTAAATACAAATAAATAAGATTAGTAATATTTTATCATTATACATGGGGCAGTAGATGTGCAGAAGGCTGACATAAGCCTAGTTCAGCGACACTGGAACTCAAAGGTCGCTAGGAATTATAGAGAGAAGATGAATGAGATTAAGAAAAGGGGGAAGAAACCAAAGTGGATGAGCGATGAAGTGTTTGATAAGATGGTTGCATGGTGGGATCAGATGAGTTCAAGTTAAATCTATAATGAATCTAAATTTTTTTGCCGATTTTAAATAATTAGTCAATGTACATTTGTAGGCTAAGTCAGTTAGGAACACCGCAAACAGGAGCAAGAAACTAGTAACTCATCGCAGAGAATCTAAGTCTTTCCACATCACCGCAAGGACTTGGTAAATTTATCAATTATGACATTTGTATATTGATCAGTTAAGTGACTGACTATGTGGAATTGAATTATTCAAATTACCAACTGCAGGAACGAACTCGTGGACATCCCATGTCCTACATGGACGTATTTACTCACACCCACGCATTCAGGCATGTAGACGAGGCTGACAACGTCACATATCAGTGGGAAGGTCAGGATAAGGCAACAGCTGGATACGTATGCGTATTTTCAATTTTATTATCACATCAATTAGTTTTTTAGGTACTAGTTAACGTAAAATAAAATCAACATTCTATTGTTTTTGAAAAGAAATTATTTTTTGCATTATAGGCAAAATTCCAAGCGGCACGGGCTCATGCGCTTGAGGAGTCGGGTCGTGATGAGTTGACGCAGGAGGAGGAAGACAACCTATTTGATATTGTTATGGATCCATCGCAACAGAGCAGACATTATGGATTCGCTAACCTGGCGGTAATATTCATATGATTTAACCAATATTTATTTGATTTTTGCAATATTCGTATGGAGTACAGAATGTTAATATACAAACCATATCACTGAGTATGAATATATAAATACAACAATAACAACAAAGTCATGAATCCCAAACAAGTTGGGGTTGGCTAGAGATGGAACCAAAATTGATGTATTAGAAATTGAGTACAAATATGTAAATATCTACCATTATTAGCAAAGAAATTGATGTACTAGAAATATTTATAGGACATGTTGTATAGTTGAATGTACATACAAAAAGTATATAACAAGAATGAAAAAATTGTTTATTTACTCATACATATAATAAATATATCTCATATGACATAAATTATTTACCTTTACATTATTAAGATTTTTTTCTCTCTGTTAGGACATTAATAGCTAGAGATATATGTAGTTAGCGATAATTGAATTTTAATCTGTAATTAATATATAACAATAAAATTTTCAAAGTTGTATGCAACATATGTAGTTATTAACAAGTGTATAATTTGTGCATTGCTTACGATAACGACTTGAAAAACATTTTAAGAAGTGAAATTAAGTGGAAGTTTAAATAGATAATCATTCATAACGTGTAATGTTCAGCATAGGTTATCTTCACTGCAGTACAACATAGAATAGGTCCTATAAATGTATTAGCAAAGAAACGGATGGTATTACCACATCTACGTATCAACAAATAAATATCTACCATTTCAACTTTTTGTTTATCCTAAACCATTTTGTTATGATTTCAATTCATGCTTGTTCAAGAGTATCCTTTGAGTGTTTTTTTCTATATATACTTGTATTTACAGATTTCACAAGTTAAGAAGGCCCAGAATAGAAGAACTTAAGGAGATGCGAGCGTTGATTGAGCAGCTGCAGGACCAGATCCGTGTGCAGGCTATGCAGATTGAGCAGCTAAATCAAAAGGTTGCGGAGTACGTGCAAAATCATGGCAGTTTTCCTTCATCGTCTGCTTCTGGAGGACATAGCGACGAGTACGATGCAGCTTGAGGTATGTTTTTTCGGTGTTTGGCTTGGAGATGTGATTTGTTTTGATGTTGTATATGTTGGTGCGGAGTGGATGAGACATATTTTGATGTATTTTGATGGTTTGTGTATATTGGTATGGTTTGTAGACATGTTTGGATGTTTGGATATTTAGATGGTACGGAGTGGGCGATGGTTTGTATATTTTGATGGTTTTCTGGATATTTGGATGGTTTGTTTTGTATATATTGATGTTTCTGCATTTTATTTTGGTTGTTTATACTGTTATTGGTATATATATGTCAAATATATGTGGAACTGGTTGGAAATGGATTGGAAATGAGGTGGTTGGAAGGTTGTTTGCTTGCCGTTATATTAAAAAAACCAGTATTTCCAACGGCTATCAACGATTTCCAATGGCGATTTGATCATGGTTTTCAAACGGTTCCCAATGGCCCGATACTGTTGGAAGCCATTGGAACAACCATTGGAAAGGGTCCATGGATTCCATTGGAAATCGTGAACTCTATTCCAACGGCCACCAACAGCCCTCTTCCATTGAAATAGCCATATATTCTTATAGTTAATGCACATTGGTGCAGCCATGCTACCTCAAGCTATCCAAACTGGCATAGCCAAAGCTCGGCATGGTCTACCCCTACTACAACAAGACGGGTAATACCATGGTTATGTGGATCTAGGCCTTGACCAAGCTTAACCCCTCTGTTGCTTCTGTCGCTCCTCTTAAACATTAAACTGGCCACAATGGTGGTACTACTTCCTCCACCTAAGCTACATAGGAGATTACTGTTGATGTTGTTGTTATTCTTCTTTTCTAACGCCTAGTGTTGAACTTCACATTTTACTATATATATTCTGTTTTTTAGTTTTTAGATTTCCACGGAAGATTAATGTTCCCTGTTATTTATTTCACCATATAGTTATTTGCATTGCTTTCCGGTATCTTATTATAATCTACCTTTTTTGGCTCAGTGTTCTTTTATTTCGCTACCAGATCTGTCCTCTATGACTTGCATTTGTACGTGCCCTATAGCTCTGTTGTACATGCAACCATTAGTAGGTTAAGTCTGGCAACAAAATGTTGGTTAATCAACTTTTTCATGAAACAAACATTCCTGCAGATATGAAAATTCGAAAGTGTAAAAACAAAAAGTGGAAATGCCTTAATCATTTGAACATATATTATATATATCATTATAGTTATGACTTTTGATTTTTCTATTCATGGTTTTGTTTCTAATCATAATATTATTGTATTTCTTCATATGGGAAATAAATACTGATCCAACCTACGAAATTACAACTACATATTTACATGACGAGACATTTACTTATTCGACCATTATTTCACTATTAATAAATTTGGTTTCAATATTCTTCTCACACGTCCGACGAACATGCCTAACATACTAGTATGTATGTATGTATGTATGTATGTGTGCCAGTGTATATAAGAAACTATAATTGAGCATATTTTGGTGACACAATAGATCTCCACCATTGAATTGTTTTCTAAATTCTACATTTCATATAAAGACGCAAAGACTTAATGGTTTAGATCCTTTATATCATTATTTGTGTCACCAATTATCGTCTCATGTCTTATTAACTATTATAAAAACCAAATTGTTCTTTTAATGTTTTGAACATTCAAAAAATATTTACACTGAACTAAACTTTGACTCATGCAATGCACGGGCTCCCCTACTATATAGCACAAAATCAATGGAGCAGAGAACCATTTTTACAGTCAAAAACCAACTGATGATTTACTCTGGGAGTTACAACAATGTGACATATACTTGGATATTTCTTGACTATGACATTGTTTTTATTACCAAGTATTTATATGCTATGTTACGCTTTGCTCATCCTATCAAAATTAACAAATCTTTGCCCATTAAGATTACTATAAATATTTTGATGTGTTGCATATTTTTATTGAATAGGAGCAACAAGAAGTGTAAATGATCTTCTATTCAAAAAACTCTCCCTTTTTGCTTGATTTAGCTGCTAAACTCAAATTAAGGAGGTTGTACCACTTGGAATGTCATGCGCTTTGAATAAAACCAAATGCACTTTTTCTTCGCTTCTGATGATGTTATTTATTATTGCAATAAATGCGCTACATATGTTGTTTTATAACAAATGGAACATGTATTTCCTTACATTTATGATGTTGTGCTTCTGATGTGTGAACATGCACTATGGCAAATCAAATCCCTTGTACCAAAATCCCCTATCCCCTTGTATCCAACCAATCGGACCCCCTGATTTCCACCTTATTGCAATTAAGTCATTTCTTTTCTCTCTGACTTAATTGCAGAAAGGCGAAAATCAAGATCTCTGATTGGTTGGGTACAGAGGGACAGAGAAATTTGGGTACAGAGAATCAGCTCTCGTACTATAGATGGTTCAGTAGAAGTATTATTATTTATTATGCATCTTTGATAGTTAATCGGTTTACAAAAGGTAAGAGTTATTTTCAGTAGTTCTTAGAATCAAGATGCATTTCATCTAGTGTTGTTTTTACACAAAAAATTGCCCTGCATTTGTATTATTAATACGTCATTTAATCACTAAAAAATAGATTATTATAGTCTAATGTAACTTTCCTATGTTTGACTTCCAATGTTGAATTACTTTCCAGAAGTATACCCATGAAAAATGACTCAACATATTAGCTTATGTTATATTAATATTTCATCATATGATGTTTAATGTTTGAAATTCAAATTCTATGTCCATGTTGAATTTGGGCTTCAGTATTATAAAATTATTAAGTCCTGCTTTATTCTTGACATTGTAAATATGACCCCGAATAGACTGACTTACATCTAAATAGTGTTGGACTTGATTTTTTGTTTTCCCCATGCATAATTCTGTTGTCTATACATGATTAATAGTACGGTAAAGATTAACAGTAAGAAAGGTATACAAATTTGAATTGTTACTCTCTTGCCCACTGTGGTATGTGGATTTCTAGAGTTATAAGAAATAAGACATTAGTTTGCAACAAATAGCGAATAATAGCATACCTTTTTTCTGAAAGTTTCATTAAATAAATATATGCAGTGTTATTCATGAAGGCTCCAAGTTTCCCTTCTACTAAACATTTTATGAATGAGAGTAGCACTCAATTATTGCTAACTTTGTATCTTTATATAAATAATTGTACCAACCCGTGTACGAAGCACAGGTTCACCCTTGTTATTATTTGAAAAAAGAAGAAATTCTACATTTTGAACTGGGTTTTGCTAACATATCCCGCAATAGAAATGAGACCTAAATTAATGGGATCATTATGAGCACATATATATGTATGGCGTATGCTTTGATCGTATAATGTTTCGCATTATGATTAAGAAAATATTGTATGTTTCTAACCATATTAAATTGTCTTTGCTACTTGCATCAAATAATTGATTTCTTTAAATTTTTCACAACTATATTGTTTTGTGAACATGTATTATGGCTAATTTTCATTCTTAATTGCAAAATAAATTAAAATGGAGATATATGCTTTATATTGAAATGTTTCACACTTGGAGAAAAATTAAAGTATATTGTTATTATGTAACGACGGTAGGAACAAAGCTCCCCCTTCCGCATAGGGCGCACACATATGAGTTGGTACACACATCCTTGTAACAAAAGAAATCCCTGATGTTACGTGTCTACCGGCTCATATTTGTACTCCACACCTTTAGTTTATTTCGTGATGTGGGACTATTTATTCAAACCGGCATTCCTACCTTAACAACATGTGAGGCAATCCTAACATTTTCCCTCTTGACTCACATCCTACGAGTATCTTTTGAGAGCACTGTCTTGCCTTCATAGCCCAGTCCATAACCTTCGGCTATGATGCCACTGTTATGTAACGACGGTCGGAACAAAGTCCCCTTCCTTCCGCATAGGGTGCACGCATAGGAGTTAGCACACACATCATTTTCAAAAGAAATCCCTTTTGTTACGTGCCTACCACTCATATTTGTACTTCACCCCTCCAATTTATTTCGTGATGTAGGACTATTTATTCAAACCACCATTCCTACGTTAACAACATGTGAAGCAATCCTGATGGTTATTACATGCGTTATCATTTATAGAAAATGCTTGCTACTAATAAATAGTGGCAATTGCTATGAATTTTGTTGGACTTACATTGAAAAAGGAAATTGAAACTTTTATAATTGGCTTACTTGCCAAAAGCTAAGATTGTTCATATTAGAGTTTGGCATATTTCTTTAATATTCATTATTTGAAACTTATGATCCCACATATAAATCGAATTTATACAATATTGCTTTGTGACGCTTTATATCACTGCATGTAGTTCTTTTATTGGAAATATGAAGATATTCATGGTCAACCTAGAATTATATGAGTGTTATTTTGACAAAAAGATATTTTATTTTTGATGCACAAAGTGCTACTTTTTCATCATTCTAGTATCCTTCGATGATCTAATACATTCTCAATGTTTATAAAAATATCATAACTAATGTACTCTTATTATGTGTATAAGATATAACATATTTAGTAACTAAATATGGTTTTACCTCGTCATCGTTAGGTGAAATAGCTTTGGTGGTGAAGTAAAGGGTATATGGTTTTGTTGTGGTGTATGTTTATCATGGCTTTGTAAAAGTTGATTGTCTAAAGAGAGATAATATTCTTCCTCAACTTAAGAGATGGGGAATTAGATATTTCTATGTTGAGCTTATTATAATTTGAAAGGGATAAGAGAAACTAAAGATATTAATGTTGCCTTATTTTCTTAAAATTATGTTTCAAAAGCTTCTTTATCATATACTTATTATTTTTTACAATTTGCATCCAAATACCCAATGCGCAAAGCAACATAAGTAACGTTGGGTTTATTCTACTTAGTCATTATGTTCTTGAAAATGGTTATTGAATTAACTTTATTAGTTGATTAATGTTTTCTATGTGACTACTACATAATTTTGTGCTTTGTGGTAGAGTTTCTTATGTTTTATCTCCATAGTGCTGGCAAAGATGGTTCAAGATAAAGGAATTCATGGAAGATGAAATTTATTGTCTTATAAACTGGTAGTTATGAGGCATGTATTTGTATTTGTGTTTAGGGTATTTAAATCTTAAACTTAACTCCATAATGGAAACTGAAGAAAGGCGTATTCTAAAACTAATGTCATAAAAATTAAGCTACCAATTCAAAGAATTTAGATTATGAACTGGATTGTAAATTTTGTTCCACGTTATCCCTTAACCTACCCACTGTTGAAATTTATTCATTTTGTAAGGAAATTATCTCTTTCAATTACAAAGAAATGGTTGGGTTATGGGTAACGAATCGCAAATCCGTACCACTTGAATTGACTGAATATCACTCACGTCCAACCCAAATTGCACGAAAATATGAATCATTAATAGAAAGAAGTTAGAGGATGAGAAATAGAAAGATAGAAAATTAGATCAGAAGAAAATAGATAGAAGATCGAACTGAACAACAATAGAGAATCTCACAATCGCAGCGGAATAAAATATAATATATAAATAATCACTTTGAAATGCAAATTGTATTTTCACTTACATACATTATCCGAGTACATCACATATACAACACAGCGGAATAAACTATAAATATCTAATGTTGAAGCCTCCTGCTCCAAGCTCCTCCAGACACATCTGTAAAATCCTGAACTATTAGACTGCCCATACAAATTTGGACACCCAAGAGTTTAGGCAAAACATAGAAAATAAAATCTGGGTCAGTCATGGGACTGGTATGAGTAAACGATTAAAACAGTTTGATTTTAACTTTCAAAAACCTTTTGAAAGAAAAGATAATCGTAAGACCGATCCATACATAAATACAGATAGTTTTTACCTTACGATAATCTAAAATATTTTGAAAACAATATTATTTTGAAATTATGATAGTGTCTAAATACAAATAAATAGCAATCTAGCAGAACGCTTGCATCTCACGCTCTACATATATAGTATACAGTCAAAACCACGGGCGCTTATTGGAGATTGGATTCCGACTATGACAAGGTATGGAACCACCTGCCGATAGTGTATCTCTAGAGGCGAATACACTAGGTTCAACAAGAACGTCTTGCAACCCGGTCCACACATGACCGACCACTCATTTCGCTTGAGTGTATCGAATATATTGTCACCAACGGTTGGGAGCTACCCACCGTTTCCTGAAAGGGACAGCATCGAAAGATTTAAGAAGTAAAAGGAATTTCTCTAGATAGGTGACAATACACCCTAATGGGAGCGACCCACATAGCCATGCTGCCTGCCCGATTTTTGTCATTTCCTGGTTGTCAAGCTTGAGGCTGAGCTTACCTTTAGACAAATCAAATCTTCATTTACTTTGAATGCCACATCGTCAAACCCGCCAAATCACAAATTGATTTCCCCAAAAATATCCCGGGTATAAAGCTAAGAGAAACGAATTCCTCCGCCACCAAACGTAAATACGTTTGAAGAAATCAACTTATGCAATTTATTAGGCATAATCTGTCAGACACTCGTCCATACAAGTTGTCCTGGGACTGGACAAACCGAAGGTTCTTATCCTGTAAATCCATCTTAAGCAATTCCTACCTAAAATTGACAAAATAGTCCTTGCATAACGTCGTCTTCAATGGTCTCCAATAATTTCTAACTTGAAACATATCTATCGAGTCGAAGTGGAATTTAGATTCCGGTTTCTTCGAAACGATAACGAAAAGGTCTAGATTAGATAGTCGGTTATTTAACTATCAAATAAAAAATAAAATAGACAGGTTTAACACCATTGGATCAGCTAAGCCATATTTTGATAAAAAATCTTAATTATTTAATTCAAATATTAACTTTGTATAAATATTTATTTAAATATAATTAATAACAAAACCTTATTTTCAATCCTACGTGATAATCTCACTTTCGAACATCCCTTTCATAACTGAAACGATATTTAACTCTAACACTCATTTTGAACACAAACTAATACGATCTATCAGATAATAGTGAAATCGATCAAGTTGGGGTATTTTAATTACCTCTCAGACCTTGAATCGAAATCATTTCTTATCGTCGAGATTTGTAGAAGTTTGGTATCCAATTATTCGACGAACCAGCATTTGTAAATCCAATTGATTTCCAAACCTTAAACCCTTTTTAAACAACGTTGTTGTTTTGAAACATTTATTAAGTTAACTGAACTTAAATATAGAATCCGGGATTTATTCCAAATGTTCGACTAAATTTCCTTTCCTCCTATAACTAAATTATCTTCTTTACTTACTTACTTAAAAGGTTAATTAAGCAACCTTTAGAGATAATTTACCCAAATTTAAACTGCTATTTACCTATACCATTATCTTACCAGAATCTGTTAATTTAAAACTGGTTGACTTCTCACCAATAGATTAAAATGGTTACCATAAATCCTTCCTTTTTAAATTAATAAATAATATAATTTAAATAAATCCATTTAATTGTTTCTTCAAAACAATTTATTTCTAATTATCAAAACGTAAGTTTATTTCTAAGTTACTTTACAGAGATTATCCCTTAACAGTCCCAATAGTATATAATAGTTCTTTAACTGACGACATCCAAGTCATTAACCCAAATTGCACAAACGAACAGATGAATATAATTCAATATTGTTAATCGATAATATAATTCTCAACAGCATATAAAATATGTCAAACTAATAAAATAACAGAGCAGTGTTTATTTCTACTACAAGGGTGTTCGAGCAACTCAATCAATACCGTTTATAGTGGAACGATGTTTATTTTCACTTATATATGTCAATACATATAATTACGATTAACGTAATTATAACAACTTAATTACTTAATTAATAGAACAATCAAATTCAAAATTTAAATGAATTACAAATCATAACTGATCATTAGTTTAAATGTTAATTTAGTTCGGCGTCTAGATTTACGTTTAATTGAATTTAAGCGATATTATAAAAGTTTACTTTTAATTACTTAATAAGTCAATTTAATTTAAATTGAATTATGTAAAGTCGATAACTTTGTCAATTTATTTTTGCACATTATCGATCGATGAACCAAACTATTCGATCATATATTCTTGATTTAACTTATGTATACATGCATCCATATACATTTATATGTTTATATTCTATTTATTAGAATATAACTTAAACATAGTTTTTCTCTTTTATTATTTAAATGGCCTAAGCCTAATTCCAACAGCCCCTATAGTATACATATAAAAAAGATAGATTATATAATTTGAAATTTATTATTATTCTTTTAAGGGTCCGAGCCCATGGCCTATAGACAAACTTTAACTGACGTGCACGCATTTGTCCCAGGCAAAAGAATATGTCGACACTTCCTAGTGTTGTATATAACGAAGTTGTATACACAATTATATGATTTTTGTTTGATGATAACAACCAAATAAATATTATTTTAAATACAGTTTGTTACTGTACTGTTCTATATATACATCACATACAGAATATAATAATTATATTTAAACAGAATGCATCTATACAGAAATTCAAATATCTACACGGTATTTTTTTTAAATATAATATTTTATTTCAATATTCAACAGTATAGATTTACAACTTCGCTATTTGCTCAACACTGTAATTCACTGAAATAAAATTCATTCATATACATTTCACTTGTTATACAGCTCCTCATTACAACACTTTGTTTATACAACTCATATATACATTCTTTTACACATTGACACATATACAGACACTTTGAAACAATTCACTGACTCAACACTGTCTTCAATCTTCACTATTAGTCCAATTTTCACAGTCTTCAAGTCAGTCCAGTCATCATCACCTGTCACATGAAACAGAAACACACAGTATCTAGAACAGAAATAATATTCTAATTCCTAGCAAATATTATTTTATTTTTAAAATTTTATTTGCCTCAGTTTTCTGGTGTGTTTCTCATCATTTTTCATGACTTGATCTGATCTGTGTCTAGCTAGTTTGTATATGAACAGGGACAGAAAATATAGTCTGATGGCTGCATATACACACGTGTATATTTATACACGTGTGCACTGCCACGCCAATCAGCGTGCAACTGAGGAGTAGCATCTCGACTCAGTGCACACATGAAAACAACTCAATCAAAAGTCAACACAAGCAGTTTCAAAGTGGTCGAGCCAGTGTCACAAACTTGACAGAATAAGGTGAAAAATGCAAATGAATATGGAGCAACAAAACCAGCATGTGCACAGAATTTCAAGTGCACAAATCAGTAAAAATGCAACTGCAATGTTCATGGATGATACAAGCATGTATGGTGTGGTGAATGCAACATCAAAAGCAAGAACAAGTGAACAAGCATGGTTCAGCTCAACATGGTCGAGATAGATCAACAAACTCTAGCATGTGTGCAAGTGTACATCTTAACATTGTTGCATGGTCTACAATGGAGATACAAACAGTGAAACATTGGTTCAAGCAGAATGAAGTACATGGATGCAGCACATTTAGGGTGCAATCGATCAGTTCTTTTTAAACAGCAAATCTATGGCAAATCACTTCTTTAAACATGTGGACAAACAGGAAGTCTCAGCAGCAATTTAAAGTCAGCATACACACAACATATATGAAGCTTTTCACATCAGCACAACATAAGTTTGGTTGTATATACATTCAAGGGAGGACAAAGCTGAGTGTGTATACATATATGTGTCAAGACAAAGTACAGGCATGTGCATGATGGTACAAAGCATATACAACAGATTGAATATTTAGTTCTGCACAAGCAATAAAAGGGTGATGCACAGTAATGGAGAAGCATGGGTGTACATATATACAAAGACAAGCTAGTGTGTGCAAAACAAGTTGATGTGCATACACAAAGTGAAGACATTTCAGCATGTTTTAAAGGTCAATTATATCAACACATAAACAAGATGTGTAGCATGCGTGAAACAGAAAATGGCATGTGAGGAACTGGAGAATTCGAAATCAATTCACTCCATTCATGAACGGAATTGTTTCCAGAATTAACATTTGATTTCCAGGCTTAAAAAAAGTTTTAGACTTGGCAAGTAAGTAATAATTTCAAAAATCTCGTTTTGGAGTTAAGGCAAGAAATCAGCATTCAAGCCTCTGAATTCGATTTCAGAAAATCAAGTAATAACTTTTTGACAAAAACAGATTTTTTTGCTTTCCAGAAAATTGAGCAAGTTTTTAAAGATTTCCTGTTTTGACAAACATTTCAATCTGCAGTGTAAATGGAAAATAATATTTGGCAAGGTCTTAAAATGTTTCCTTTTTTTTACATGAGCAGATTTTTGGCAAAGAGTTTTTCTTTTTATTTTTCCAAATATTCAGTGACAAATTTTCTAGCTTAAAATCAGACAACAAAATCACTCATATTTGTTTCCATTTTTTAATCTCGACTGAATTCAAGTTCAAGGCAATAAATGAGGCAAATTGATTAAGGGTTCACAAATCATTCACGACAAGGCAGAAAAATTCAATTACAACCGAGAATTTCAAAAGAGGAAAACACGCAAAATCAGCTCAAGTCACATGGTTGAAATCAGAGTTATTCGAGGGTTTGTTAACCCTATATATCACACCTCTTCATCACAGGCATAAAAATCGAAACCAAAAAAAAAAGAAATTCATACGACAGCAAAGAAATCAAAGTCAATATTTAACTCACAACATTTCAGAAGATTTTGATCGAGTGCCAGAGAGGGAAGTCCAAATCGAAGCATCAGAAAGCAAGCCACGAATTTGCACAAGCTTCAGAGAAATTCATTTCATCAAGTATCAAATCGATTTGGGGGTTCAAGGAGTAAACCCTAGTTCGGCCGCCATTTTTTTCAGAGAATAAATAGAGATCGGGCTTAGAAGAAGTGGCACACTCAAATGAAAATGGGCCGGCCATTTTTTTTTACTTAAGGATTAAAAGGGGATGACCCTTATAATTTAACTCATAGGGTTTTTTAAATTTGTTTTAATTTTTATTGCTTTTTATTTTCTGTTGTAAATCATCTGAACAGTTTCTAGGTCTGTAAAATCTAGGGTTTTCAGTCAGGGTGTTGACTGACAGTTGACAGAGTCTGTAAAATCTGGGTTACTGTTTACAGGGTCGTAATCAGGGAAAATCTGATCGAGTGGATATCGGTCAGTCTAGGGATTTGAGCGTAGGGTTAGGACAGGAGCAGGCGCTGCGAGTGTACATGGTCTTATATGCGGGAACTGTCCTATCACCTAGTAGAAACCTTAGAAATGCAGCAGTAGGCAGGGTTTTGCCGAAGCTGGGTATACCTGTGTGTGATTTATTTTCTCATTTCTGTTTCTGCTATAGTCTGTGATTTGTTTATTATTATATATCTCGTTAGAATTTTAATTCAGTTAAAAACTGCGATAAACCCTATTCACCCCCCCTCTAGGGTTAATCTAGATCCAACAAGTGGTATCACAGCGGGTATTCTGTAAACTCTAGAGCAATGGTGATTCCTAGTTGTCAGTCCATAGAGAGTCAGTCCAATCACATTCCAAATATTTTTGATGGTACAGATTTTTTAAACTGGAAATCCAAAATGGAATTTTATCTAAAATCTGTTAATATTAAATATTGGGATGTTGTTATAAATGGATTTGATAGTGTAGATATTACTTTCAATACCCGTGCTATGAAAATTATATTTGATTATCTTAGTACTGAACAGCTTAATCTTATCTGCCATTGTTTATCTGCACAGAAAATCTGGGATACTCTCAATACGAAGTATGGAAGATCTGACAATGGTAGCTCAAAAACCGAGAAAGTAAACTCAGATTCAGAGTTCTCTTTAACAGGATTTACAAATGAAACTTTAGATGAATCAGATGATGGAGAATCAACAAATGCTGAAACAGAGAATTTCTCATATGAAGATCTGGTTTACATGTGTCTTGATTTAACGAAATCTGTTGATAAACTCCAACTGAAAAATAAGTTTTTGAAATCTAAGAATTTTGAGTTGACCAGCAAAATTGATGATTTGGAAAGCCAACTTGAATATGTTAAAAATTCTTCAAATTCAGTTTGCAAAAATTGTTTGAAATTGAAAACCAATCTTGTTCATCTCAATAAAAATATTCGAAAGTTTAAAGATGAAATTTTGATCTTAAATGAGAACAAGACTGAGTTATCAAATTTGAATAACCTTCTGCAAAAGGAATTTGAAAATTTTAAAACAGATATAAATTCCAAATTTGAAATTGCTGAAAAGGAGAACTTGTTGAAATCAAATTTGATTTTAGACGAACTTGAAAATGAGATTGAAAAATCCAAGAATTTTGTGTCTGAAAAACAAAAACGATTTGAACTTGAAATTTCCGAATCCCAAGCCAAAATTAAATTGCTTGAAAATGAGAATTTGGTTTTGAAATAGTCCAGTGCTGAACAGAAGATCGCTATAAAAAATTGCTCAAATTTAATAAAAGAAAATAGCGATCTAAAATCCAAAATTCAACAATTAGAATTAACTTTGGATAAATTTTCTAATGAGGAAAAATCGTTGAATATGCTGTTACAAAACCAAGTTTCTATTGGAAATAAATCTGGTCTTGGCTTCGGGAAAATGATGTTTTTGGAAAACAAAATTCAAATGATTTGAAAAATCCCTCAAACTGTTTTGGAAAGAACTACTTTGAAAATGTGAACTTTAAAAATTTCAAAGGCCTTTTGAATCAAAATTGTGATGAGAAAACGTTTTATAATAAACCATTTAAACATTCTTGGATCCCAAAAAATAAAACGGTCTTCGTCAAGTTCAAACAGATTTGGGTTCCTAAGGGTACGAAAGTTAATTCTAATGGTTTGTTATATAAACAAGTCTGGATATCAAAACATATGAATACAACTGTGAGTGGTTTTACAAATTTTGTTAAACCACTCGATCCCCTCAACTATTAGGTACCAAAGGATGGCTGAGGAACTAATGTGCTTAAAAGAAATTTGAAATCAAGCTGGTTTATACTTCTGTATCATTTACAGTTCCTTTAGCCAACATCGGTTGAGTTAGAGATTCTGATTTTCATTGGATTCTGGTATGATCTCTATACTCACCTTTGTAAATATTCTTTGTTTTTATTTTCTTTGTTTATTTCTCCTTCTATCACTTCTGTTTATTTTTTCTTTGTTTTCTTTTGTTTTGATTTATCATACCTTTGTAACTTCTTAGGCTTCATTAACTTCATATTGCAGAATTCATATTCTTTCTGGAAATTTGCTTCATTTCTATAAAACTCTATGTGTTTAATCATGACAAGATCTTGAATTTATTTTTGTAAATACCTGTAACTGATTTGAAGTTTGTTTTCTGATTCTCTGAATTCATAACAGTGTTGATGTATTCGTGCCATTTCTTGAAAACTGTTAATTTGAATTCTAAATTTTTGAAGATCTGAATAATTAATGAAATTTCACACTCTTATGCTGTTTTGAGTTTCTTAATTTTGGAAACGCTTAAAATGTTATACTCATTACAGCACACTGCTATTTATCAGTTGTGAAAATTTCATTGATTTTCGGATTGGCTTGGAAATTAATCTGTCTTAAATTTCAGTGATACATCTTGAAAACCATCATTACTCATGATCGTTATGGCTAGAATTTGTTTGTTTGAAATCATCTGAAATTATTGATATTTTGAATAATCACACACCTCTTAAATTTGAAATTATCAACCTTGTGTGACTGATTCATTATATTCCAAAACTTGACATCGATTCAAGTGATTTCAAATAAATCATTCTATTTTTCTTGATCATGAATACCTTTCAAAATTGATATAGATGATCTGAAATTTCTTTTAGGCTTATCTGAATTTTTGTGAAAATTTGATTTGAAAATCAAGTCTTAAAAATCACTGTTATTTCATGATAATTTGATTTGAATATCTGTTTGTTTAAAATCATTTGAAATTATTGATTTATTGGATCTCACACATATCTTGAAGCTGAAATTAATAATCTGGTGTGATCGATTCATTGAATCCTGAAATTTGCATATTCCTTAAGTGATTTCAAAGAAACGGTATTTTTTAATCATTGGTTCATGAATCATCTTGTGTGACCAACATCTTGTCAAGTCTGATTTGAAACTGGTTCTGTTATGCTGCTCTGATACTGTTTTTTCAAAGAACTGCCTGTTTTAACATGTCTGCTGCTAGGCTAATTTGTTATACTATCCGCTTGGTCTATAAATTTCTGCTGACTGTGATATCTTGGTTTGTCCCCGGTATCTTTGTGATTAAAATTTATTAATAGAGACACCAAGTGGTATCAGAAGTGACTTAAATTTGTTTCACCCATCTGATATTGTTTTGAAAATATTCTGTAATTACTTGTTTATGATCTGTTTGCTGCTCTGATACTGTTCTTCAAATAATTGCTTGTTCTTGTCTGCAGCTCTGATAAATGTGCCAAATTTGTTAGTTTTGTCTACTTGGGCTTTGTGTTTGAAATTTCTTTAATCTGAGATATCTAGGGTGTGAATAAATTCCTCGATAAGGGAGACTACAATTGGTATCAGCTTTTTCATCCATTTGTCTTGAATTTTCACTTTGTATAAACACCATACACATTTTTTCCCTTGTATAAATCTGTGTAAATTCCTCTTGTAATTGATTTTCAATTTTAAAATTATTTATTGATTATTCTCTCAGAAATTGAAATCAATATCCAAATTGAACTGTATTTATAATTCATCAAAATTATTATCAGATTTTGAAATTGTGATGAATTGTGACTGCAGTATATTCCACAACAAAAGGAGATTTTATTTGGATTTTCATGATGGTTGAATATTTATTATAATATCTTTGAACTGGCAATTATTTCACGACCATCTCCTTTATTTATCACCCGTCTGCCATCCATCATGATTTTATATTAATGTGGAGAGTTTTTTTTAAAAAAAATCATCTTGTTTTTAAAACAGTGAAAATTATTTGTGATAGAAATGGGACTATATTAGTATTCAGAATTAGTGATAATTGAAAATTATCAATAATCCCAGTACAGTCGAGCTTATCTCATAATATAATTAATTTAGAAATTTATTTCATAGTCCATTTCTGTACCTACCACATTTCAATCATCCATATTGGTTTCATATACCGAGGAGTTTTTCCTTTATAATGCTGAAAATAATAAATATAACTAATATATAAGAGTGTCTCTAACCTCATTTAAAAATCCAAGCTCTGGTTATGCATGGTTATGAGACGTCTTATAATTCAAGCTGCGACTGATCCCATTAAAAAATCCAAGCTCTGGTTATGCGTGGTTAGTGTGCTCTTAAATAATAAAAAAAAGGAAATAAAGTGCTAAAAATAGAAATTAATCTGAAATTCTCCTTGGTGTTTACAAAAACCAGCCTATCAATCCATCCTTCTAATCTATGAAATGTGTTAATATCTTATGAAGTATTATGATTTGTTGATTGATAACTACTCGGATTTGAGACTATCTGATTTTGTCACTTAAGTTGAATTTATAATTATAGTCCAAATCCATCACTGTATTGTGCTTCAATTTCTAAAAAAAAATATAGTTGGAAAATATTCATATTTTTTTTAACTCTCTCCATTTTATATAAAATTCATCGTATATCCATCATTCTCAACAATGTGAAATATGCCACCTGTTCTTAGAATATTATGATTTTTGTTTGACTGATTGGAATTTATGATGATCGTTCTTTCTCTTAAGCTGAAACTATATTTGTTAGTCATTTTTTTTTCATCTATATTTTGAATTTTGAATCCTTTTGATGATAACAAAAGGGGGAGAATGGGGTGAGATTTTAATTTATGAGTGAATATTTTATAAATATTTTTAATTTTGAAAACTCATGGAATGGGTTGAGATTTTGATTTATGAGTGAATATTTTATAAATATTTTTTACTTTTGAAAATTCATTATTATACCACTCATGCACAGTTATAGGGGGAGTCTTTGTTGTAGGGGGAGCTGTCAAATAGGGGGAGTTCAGTTCTTCAATGTCAAACACATTTACTGTATTCAAAATCTTAGTATTTGTTTGTCATCATCAAAAGGGGGAGATTGTTGTATATAACGAAGTTGTATACACAATTATATGATTTTTGTTTGATGATGACAACCAAATAAATATTATTTTAAATACAGTTTGTTACTGTACTATTCTATATATACATCACATACAGAAATATAATATTTATATTTAAACAGAATGCATCTATACAGAAATTCAAATATCTACACAGTATTTTTTTTAAATATAATATTTTATTTCAATATTCAACAGTACAGATTTACAACTTCACTATTTGCTCAACACTGTAATTCACTGAAATAAAATTCATTCATAAACATTTCACTTGTTATACAGCTCCTCATTACAACACTTTGTTTATACAACTCATATATACATTCTTTTACACATTGACACATATACAGACACATTGAAACAATTCACTGACTCAACACTGTCTTCACTCCTCACTGTTAGTCCAATCTTCACAGTCTTCAAGTCAGTCCAGTCATCATCACCTGTCACATGAAACAGAAACACACAGTATCTAGAATAGAAATATTATTCTAATTCCTAGCAAATATTATTTTATTTTTAAATTTTCATTTGCCTCAGTTTTCTGGTGTGTTTCTAATCATTTTTCATGACTTGATCTGATCTGTGTCTAGTTAGTTTGTATATGAATAGGGACAAAAAATATAGTCTGATGGCTGCATATACACACGTGTATACTTATACACGTGTGCACAGCCACGCCAATCAGCGTGCAACTGAGGAGTAGCATCTCGACTCAGTGCACACATGAAAACAACTCAATGAAAAGTCAACACAAGCAGTTTCAAAGTAGTCGAGCCAGTGTCACAAACTTGATAGAATAAGGTGAAAAATTCAAATGAATATGGAGCAACAAAACCAGCATGTGCACAGAATTTCAAGTGCACAAATCAGTAAAAATGCAACTGCAATGTTCATAGATGATACAAGCATGTATGGTGTGGTGAATGCAACATCAAAAGCAAGAACAAGTGAACAAGCATGGTTCAGCTCAACATGGTCGAGAAAGATCAGCAAACTCTAGCATGTGTGCAAGTGTACATCTTAACATTGTTGCATGGTCTACAATGGAGATACAAACAGTGAAACATTGGTTCAAGCAGAATGAAGTACATGGATGCAGCACATTTAGGGTGCAACAGATCAGTTCTTTTTAAACAGCAAATCTATGGCAAATCACTTCTTTAAACATGTGGACAAACAGGAAGTCTCAGCAGCAATTTAAAGTCAGCATACACACAACATATATGAAGCTTTTCACATCAGCACAACATAAGTTTGGTTGTATATACATTCAAGGGAGGACAAAGCTGAGTGTGTATACATATAGGTGTCAAGAAAAAGTACAGGCATGTGCGTGATGGTGCAAAGCATATACAACAGCATGAATATTTAGTTCTGCACAAGCAATAAAAGGGTGGTGCACAGTAATGGAGAAGCATGGGTGTACATATCTACAAAGACAAGCTAGTGTGTGCAAAACAAGTTGATGTGCATACACAAAGTGAAGACAGCTCAGCATGTTTTAAAGGTCAATTATATCAACACATAACCAAGATGTGTAGCATGCGTGAAACAGAAAATGGCATGTGAGGAACTGGAGAATTCAAAATCAATTCACTCCATTCATGAACGAAATTGTTTCTAGAATTAACATTTGATTTCCAGGCTTAAAAAAAGTTTTAGACTTGGAAAGTAAGTAATAATTTCAAAAATCCCGTTTTGGAGTTAAGGCAAGAAATCAGCATTCAAGCCTCTGAATTCGATTTCAGAAAATCAAGTAATAACTTTTTGACAAAAACAGATTTTTTTGCTTTCCAGAAAATTGAGCATGTTTTTAAAGATTTCCTGTTTTGACAAACATTTCAATCTGCAGTGTAAATGGAAAATAATATTTGGCAAGGTCTTAAAATGTTTCCTGTTTTTTTTACATGAGCAGATTTTTGGCAAAGAGTTTTTCTTTTTATTTTTCCAAATATTCTGTGACAAAT